>OX439139.1:81568723-82263723 GCA_949318255.1 Pollenia labialis
TAAAAGTAATCAATTACAGGTTATAGTAAACAAAATTGTGCATCACTAACTATCTTTTTCATTTTCCTTTGTTATTTACTTTTCGAGTTGTGCGTTTTTAAAGTTGAACATTTTTTAAGTTTTTGAAAACAGTGGTAAAAATTGAAAAAAAAATTTTTTTTTAATAAAATTTTTATATTTTAATAGCATAAACGTAATATTTTTACAATGGAACCTTCAACCTCAGGTATTTGGAAACTCAAATATGTACCCCAGTTAAATATTTTTGTTGTAGAAATATTTTTAATATTTTTTTGAAAATTGGTCTAAAAAACAATAATTTTTTACTTTTAAGTAGAAATTCAAATTCGGTTTGGGCAAGCTTGGGTAAAAAAAAATTTTTTATAGTTTTCTATGATATGTCTACTTACAAATCATATAAAAACATTTTGCGGGTTTTTTGCGATAAGAACGAAAAAAAATAGTTTTTCAATTTAACATCAAAGAAAAATTCATGTATGCATGTAAGTGTGTACATACATATGTTTGGTATGTAGTTTTGTTATTGTTTATTTTTGTTAATTTTCTCATTATCAATATTCCTATTTTTAATATTATTACCCAGCAGTACCAAACTGAAGGTCCGTCTCCAATACTGGTAAAATAACATAGGACTTTAACATGTACTTGTCATTGGACAGGCTAATATGTTCTTTTGAAGCAACAGCGAACAGGTGCTTGACTTTGCAAAAGCACATGTTGAAATATCTAGCCTTTTAATAAGTATTGGGATGGTCCTTCAAGTTTGAACTGTTGGGTATGTATAATTTTAAGTACTTTTAACATAGTTGGAAACGTGAATAATTGTTTTTTTAACTTTCTTTTTGTTTGTTTCAATTGTGACTGTTTTTTTTTTTTTTTTTTTTTTTTTTTTTGAAACTGTGGTGTTATTGTCTAAAAGTGATGTGAACAAACAATACTCGTTACTCGTGACAGAAAAAAAAAAACAATTACTTTAAACTTCTTATTTTAGGAACAAATTCTGGTATTTACATTTCCCGAAGAGAGCTTTATAATATAATGAAAAACGCAAACTCTATAAGAATTGATAATAAAATAAAGTTTTTGCAGACTGAATTAATTAAAAGGTACAATCCTCAAGATATGAAACATTTTAGAAACAGGTTTTATATTTTTTGCAATGATTTTAAAAGTCGATGGTTTAAAAGTTGCAGAAAAGAGAACGATTTTTTAAAAAATAACGAAAGTTGGCTTAATACCGAAATTTCGTTCATATCAGAAACAAAACGAGGAAGAAAACACCTTTCATTTGAAGAATGCAGCAAAAAAACTATGGCAAAAAAAACAAAAAATTTAAGAGAATCAAATTCTTTGGCTATTTTGGCTCATGCAACCCAAATGGGCTTGAGAGCTTCTGGACAAATTGATGCATCAAAAATTGTTCAAGATATAACAATTTCCCCAACAAAAGCAAAGAAATATAGAGAAAGTTTTGGGAAAGAAGAATCCAAAAAATTAACTGCTGAAGAAGCTCTTGCTGTATTAATAGATGCAAAATTGTCAAGGTATCAATACAATATCATTCGAAGAGTTGCTCCAGAAAAATTTCCGCCATATACAGATATACAAAATGCAAAAAAAAAGTGCTATCCTAAACGTGAATGCATAAAAATTTGTGAAACTTCATCTGAAGTAAGTCTTCAAGGACTTTTAAACCAAACTGTTGAGCGGTTAACAATTTTAAAGGAAAAAGAAATTGGCAATCTGACTGATGAAGAATTACGTAACATTAAATTGTATACAAAGTGGGGCTTCGATGGCAGTTCAGGACACAGTTCTTACAAACAGGCATTTCATGGTTCTGATGCCGATGATTCTGCAGTATTTATTACATCTGTCGTCCCTTTAAAGTTAGTAGCCAATGATAAAATTATTTGGGAAAATCCTCGGCCATCTTCAACAAGATTTTGCAGGCCGCTAAAAATAGAGTTTAAGAAAGAGACAGCAAATGTTGCGAAACTTGAAAAAGAAAGAGTAGATATAGAAATTAAATCACTTGTTAATTCACCTGCTTTTTTAGGAGAGAGGAACGTCCAAGTAAAACATGAACTTATGTTAGTAATGATCGATGGAAAGGTATGTAATTCTATAACAGAAACAAAATCAACTCAAAAATGTTATATATGTATGTGGTGCCACGAGTAAAGAGTTCAATTCAATCGATAGCATGATCCAAAGAAAAGTTGAGAATAATACTCTGCAGTTTGGTTTATCCATTCTGCATGGTTGGATAAGATTTTTCGAGTGCCTTCTTCACTTGTCGTATAAAATTCCAATCAAAAAATGGCAAGCAAGGTCCGAAGCAGAAAAAAAAATAGTGAATGAAACCAGATCAAAAATACAGGTCGAGTTCAGACAAAAACCCGGACTTATAGTTGACCAGCCAAAACCAGGGTTTGGAAACTCAAATGACGGGAATACAGCCAGACGTTTTTTCCAAAATCCCGAAGTTTCAGCGGAAATTACAAAAATCGACGTTGAACTAATCAAAAAGTTGCATACTATTTTAGTTGCTGTATCGTGTGGTCATCAGATTAATGTTGAAAAATTTAGAAATTTTTCTTTATCGACCGCAAAATACTTTGTTGAAAAATACCCATGGTATAACATGTCTCCCACTTTACATAAATTTTTAATACATGGTTCGGAGATTATTACTCATGCACTGTTACCTATTGGTCAGTTATCGGAGGAAGCGCAGGAAGCTCGCAATAAAGATTTTAAATCATACAGAGAACATTTTTCACGGAAATGCAGTCGCGAAAAGTCCAATGAAGATATTTTCAATAGATTTTTAATAAGTTCTGATCCTATTATTAGTAATATGAGCAAACATTACAAAAAGAAAACTAGCGTGTTGCCACAGCAGGTATTGGACCTTCTAATGTTACCTAAAATTTCTGAAGAAAATAATTCCGATGATATTTATTTTAGTGACAGCGAATATGAAGATTAATAATATTAAAACTAAAATGTAAATTTATTATATATATATTTTTATTAATAAAAACTTTTTTAATCAATAAAGATTAGTATGGCCTATTTTCGGGAAAATTTTGTATGGGGGCTATACGAAATCATTTACCGATTCCGTTGAATTTTTGTATTCTGTGTTACTAACCTAAAAAAATCATATGCGTCAAATTTCATTCATTTATCGTTAAAAATGGAGTTTGCAAAGCAATTTAAATATTCATACGGGCAGACAAACGGATATCCCTGGAGTTTAAAAAAAAATTTTTTTTTTCAAAACTGATTTTTTTTAACTACTAATGACCCATTTAATACTACGAAACGAAAAAATAAGTGTTATCTGTAACGCCTGAATTAAGAGCCGTTTTTAGCAATTTCAACCCAATGTGCGTCGCCAGGTTCTAGCTCCACTCGAAATAATGGTTGGGAATTTTTTCCCCTTTTTTAATATTCGTAACGTTTTTTATCTTAAAGCCCTACCTGAAGACCTTTGCTGCTCTTCAGTTGGTATGTGTAAAAGCTTTTTTTAAGGGCTTCGAATTTGTTAATTATTTTACGAAAATCATTCTCATGATTAACCTGTATTTTTGTCTCGTTTTTATTACCACGCTTGATTGCCGCTACGTAAAACGAATTTTCACCTATTACCGAGATCATGCTCTTTATTAACTCACTTGAGTTTTGCTCCCTAAGATATATCGGGGGTAGGGTAGCCAGATTTTAAATTCGGAAAAACAGTACATTGACCACAAAAAAACAGTACAATCAAGAAAAAACAGTACATTTTTTTTGGCGAAAACACAACTATTTATTTAAATTATTATATATTTAAAACTTTTGATTGAATATGCAACAATTATATAACGAAAAACACTTGAAATGTGTAACGTCAAAGAATGATTTCCGTTTTATGGAATTTTAAACGTATACGAAATTACTCCATTTGTGTAACAATCAATTTACATGATGAATTGTATGACGTCCAATTTTGGACGTCATTTTTTTGTATGGAAGCAAGCGGTATAGAGAAGAAAGAGGGGTAGAAAAATAGACATGATTTCTGTTTTCTCTTCCTCTCTCTTCTCTACACCGCTTGCTATCAAACAAAAAATGACGTCTAAAATTGTATGTCATAAATTCATCATGTAAATTGAGTGTTAGTAGGACTTTCTTTAAGCATACTGGTAGTTAAAGCAATTTTCACCACACACATAGTTGCACAAATCAAATAGAATTTGAAAAAATGTATCCAGAACTTGCCCGAATATTAAAAAAAAATTCTAGGAATTAACGATAGTTGTGTTGGAATAATTATTTATTCACCCCCGTATTTATAAACGATTATTAAATCTTACAAAGTTTATTAAGGAGAATTTTTATACAAAATTTGTTTTGTAAACCTTTATTAAATTTAAAAATTTTTTATAAATACAGACGTTAGTATTTAAAAAATATAATATTTTTAACAAAATTTCGATTTTGTTTTTATCTTTCTCAGGTGTTTAAAGGAAAATACTATTGGAAGAGGTATATATAAAATCATATGTCTTAAAAATAATAACATGAAAATATACAACTGCTGCGAGTCACCCATTATAATTAAGATGTCTACTGCGTGTTTATGAGAAAACAATGACCACAGCGTAAAAAGTCTTATTATTTTAGAGCTTTTTTGTTTGGAACACAACCTTTTTTTTAATCTATGTACTGTTAAATATTAGGATATTTTCAAAATATGACTTAAACAGGGTTTTTCTTAATATCTTGGTTTTTTGTAGACTGAACCAAAAAAAACAGTACAAAGTGTAAAAAACAGCACATTTGCGTACTGTTTTGGACATTATGCATAAAACAGTACAATTGCAAAAAATCAGTACATGTACTGTTAAAAACAGTACGTATGGCAACCCTAATCGGGGGTGGCTTAGACGATTTTATTACGTTTGGTGCTTCAGAGGATTCATCCTCCAGAATAGCAAAACGATTTTGAGAGTTTATTTTATCAAAAGATGGTACTTTTGAGGCCGAAGCAAATGATGCAGAGGTAGGGCTGCGACCCCGTTTAAGCACTGTTATGTACCTGTCCACACCAACTTGTAGTTGAGGCTTTTGACAACTTTTTACTTAAGATGTTTCCATTGGATCTGCATTTGAGTTTATGGTACCATTTAGTACTAAAATTGTTTTTGCCGCTGTGCCAACACTAGCAAATGAGATATTTATATTTTTTAACGTATCACCATCAACCGTCTTTGTAAAAACCGAGGGCGAAAGGGAACGTGTACGAACAATTGGTTTAGACGTTAGGTAGTTACTATTGTTTTCTTTTATTTTATTTATTACAGCATTGCCTTCGTTAGCATGCACTGTCACATAAACATTTCTTTCATTTAATTTTATTGTTGTTTCACTGTTTTTACTCATGCAAAGAGTTGTTTTTGTTTTTCACCGTTTTGCTGTGCTTTTAATATATTAAATTGTATTTTACAAAAACACAAATAATAAGAAATTTAAACATAAATGTTTTAACAAATAGAAACTGGGAATTATTTCCTTCTGAAGGTTACTTTATATTAAATTCAACATTTTTTATTTTTCGAATTTATTCTATGAGCTAAATTTCAGTTATGTATTTTATAAAGCTTTTTTTTTGTAATAGTCATATTCCTTCAATTTTTCAGAAATGACTTTATACACTATCAGACTATTATATTGTATTTGCTTGTTACATTTTACCTTTGCTTTCCGTTGGAAAGCAATGAGGTATATTGTATGAACAGAAAAATTTACAATTATTAGACACCAGCAGAATGTAATGCATTTTCTGGCCCGCTACAGCCTTCGTCAGCATTCTTTGTGTCACACTGTATAGTGATACTTTATAAATTGAATGTATTTAACTCCGTTGGAAAGCTAAGGTAAAATGTAACAAGAAAATACAATATAATAGTCTGATAGTGTATAAAGTCATTTCATATGTATAAAGTCATATACATACATACATACATACATACACATGTATGATAATGCATACGTACACATACATACATACTATATTTTTACTATTTTTCTTTATTTAATTTTTTCGTTTTAATTTTTCACTATTATGTTAAATAATTTAAGTAACAAAATATATAATTTATTTTTAAGCGTCCATTCGCCGTTTATATTACAAAATCAAATGTGATTAATTAATAGTTCAAATCGTATGCGTGGTTAAAAATACACGTCTGTATCACAAAAAAGCACAAACCGAACTTCCAAATTTGATAAAAATGTTTGCAATTCATTAGATTTACCCGAAAACTTTGGTATTAATTTTGTGATAATTAATAACTCATTAATATCTAGATTCGCCATTACCCAATAAAAAATTGTGCTTCGAGCGAAGCAGGTTTGTAAGGGAGAAATGCAAGAGTTGCGCTTACCATTGCGCTTACGGAAGACATGAATTTTATATGGCGAGTTCCCACTTTGAAGCAATACATTTTTGCCACATAAAGCGCATTATTCAGCGCATATAAAAATTGTTGTATGTAACGATCGGCCTTACTTTCCCTTACAAACCTGCTTCGCAGTAAGGGAATGCCGTAGCACTTGAAATGTTATGTTTTTTTTTATAAAAATGTTTGAGAGTTCTTTCACTTACTTTACTGCATTTCTGAATGTCTAATTGCGTAGCGCATAATTGTGCGCTTATTTTTTTAAATGTACCATTAGTGCTTCGCAAAATGATAAAATTTTTTATTGGGTATTAAGTTCTTTACTTGAATATTTTACTTTCCTTATGTTGTTCTTATACCGCTATAGCTTTTTTTTTAACAAAACTAGTTTTCCCAATATTGTTTTCTTTTCCTCTTCTTCTTATTTCTCAATTAAATTGTTTTTAATATCCTTTTCTATCTCTTGAATTTCTAACTTTTTTTCTTCTATTGTTTCAATAGTATACGGTACCTAGTGATTTATTGGCGTTTATAGTGCTTTGTTCTAAAGGTTTTAAAGATTCCATATCATTCTAAATTATTTGCATTAATTATTAACTTTATCAATTTCAATATTTTAATATCCAATATTACACCTAACGGTGTTAATAGTATAAATATCTTAACCAATTCATTTAAAAGTTTTTTATTTTATGTTAAACTTTTTGATTTTATATTTATTTATTTTGTTAAAGAAAAGAAAAAATGTCTTTCACTTTTATAAGATTTTCAATCTGGGTTTGAACTGTTTTATTTATATTATCTAGTCCTTCTTCTATTACGTTTGTTACATTTACTTTTATCCACAGTACTAGCAAGCACACTATGGTTGTACTATTGCTAATAGTATCTTGTTCATTTTATACAGAATATATGCTGTTGATAAAGTTTTAAAGTTTTTCCAACGCTTTTTGTCTAATAATATAAAATATAAAAATTTGTATTCATAATCGTACATTAACAGTTTTATTACTATTAATTGTTTTTAGTGATGTTGTGTTAGTGCCGGTTCACACACGTCAAGTTTGACTCGTCAAGTCTTGAACTTTTAGGAGAGAAGGGAAAAGAGAAGGCAATTTCTTTTCCCGTCTCTCCTAAAAACTCAAGACTTGACGAGTCAAACTTGACGTGTGTGAACCGGCACTTTAAGTATGGCAACTCTTTATATTTTGCTGCCATTTTATTGCTAGTGATGCATGAAACTTCTATTCGGTTCGCATGATATTCTTTATTAATTTTTTTTATAATTTTTTTTATTGTAGAACTTAAAAATTATTCTTATCAAATAACTACATGTTATTTTAGTTTCTGAACAAATTGTTGCCGAAAGGTATCATAAACACTTTTGTTTGAACCTTTTTTAAAAAAATAAAAGAAAGTATTCGAATAAAAAGTTTGTTTACTTTTTATTAACATCACAATTATTATGATTTGTTTATTCTATTTTTTTTTTTTAATATTTTTCAACAATAATTCGTTGGTATAAACAAAAAAACAACTATGTATGTAGTTGCAATAATTTAATAAGTTATTTAAGAGAATATCAGCATTTGCCCCTGAACACATTCTTTTAAATCATATAAAACTGTTTTAAATAATCACCCATATACATAACTTTAAATTGATTGTCTAAAATAAAAAAAAATTAAGTTAAATGTATTTAACATGTTCATATTAATAAATAAAACATTTTTTTTAATTTTTTTCAACATATTTCACAAAAATAATAATAACTTATCAATATGTCATTTTATTTTTGGTTTAAAGAAGGCTAAATCGAACAATATATTTTCTTACTTAATGAATAGTTTATTAAAAGTTTAATAGACTATTTTTCGTTTATGAATACAACTTTAGCAATTTTGCCTTATATATGGTTAATTAACCATTAATAAGTTTTTATGAATACGGCTGTTACTTTCTATTTTTCTCCTTGTTTTCTCTTTTTTTTAATTTTTTATTTAAATTTTTAAGAGGTTTATTTTTATTTTTTTATTTTTGTATGTTTTCTAACCATATCCAGAAAACCCTTAGCTCCTTTTTTCTGTTGATTATTCCTCCTCTCGACTTGGTTGTATTTGGCAGTGGGAAAATCGGTACTGCTGCTTCCTTCTAATGTGGAGGTTTAATTCTTCTTGGCTTTGGTCCTGCGTTGAGGATTTCTGGCTTCTCCTCGGCACGTCCTTCTTCTAATAACCCACCCTAGCGTGCTTCGGCTTCTTTTAAGCTTGTAAGGACTTCTTCCCAAGTTTCGCCCATTTAAAAAAATAAAAGGGGAAAAAATATGTAAAATGTCCTAATAAACTCCACCTAAGCATAAGCTATGCTGGCTCTATTGCCCTGGTGCTCTTGTAATCAGATTGTAGCAAATTTCTTTGCTGTTTTATCCGATTAAGAGCAGGATCGCCATGTAATATTATAATTAAATGACAGTCTGCTTTGCTTTGTTGATCAAGATTAATTGTTATTTTATTGATAAAATTGTTTGACTTAAATACTACTTATGAAAATAAAGTTTAACCTAAAATTGAGTGACGTCATGACAGCAAAAGTTCACTCAATCACATATTTTTACTTAGAATAAACTTACATTTGTAATGAACAGACAAAGGTTCAGTTCGAAAAGCTGATTCTATCCTTTGGGCTAGTTGTGCTCTAGTAGCGAAAGGAGAACGAACGGGAGCCATTGAAATTGCTAGCTATTAGCCGGATGGGGATTCTTGTTCTTATCAATCTCTTTTTGCAAATAAGAAATCTTTCCGTTACATAAATATTATTATAGTCTAAATAATATACTGGACCGGGTGTTGAACATATGTATAAAAGATGTAAATAAGACCCTAGTTATGATCAACGAAATGACGGATTAACTACAGAAAAATAACCTTTACAATTGAAACTTTATATTCTCTTCTTGCTGTACATGAAGAGAGAAACGCCTCTTAACCCTCCCAACCTTTGATCTGAGCGGCGTAATAATATCGGCTCAAATCCCACCATCATCTACCACATTTCGATAACATCAGTAAGAAAACTTAAGAGATTTTAATAATCCATGATCCTAATAAAAAATTAGCAACATTTATTAAACTTCATTTAGGCTCAAACATAGAAAATTTGAATAATTACACTGGTTTACAGCCAAAAAATACCAAGAACGCCACATGCCTAGATAAGTTAATTGGGACCTCCTGAACACGAAAAACGATGTAATTTTTTTTTTCTAAGTACCGTTTTTTAGATAACGGTACTTTTGTGTTTTTCGGTGTATGGTCCCACTCAAACCCTTGTGGAGCCCAGCCGAGAAGTCCGATCGAGATAAATGGTACATCGTTGCAAAGGTAATTGAATACCTTTTTTGTCTATATGTCGGAAATTTCTATCTGATAAGAACTGGCTGAGTTATGGTACCTCAAAATTCAAAATTTGCCTATTTTTTACGTTTGTTTGAAAATTTTTCATTTTTATTTCGTTTTTTTTCTACGTTATAGAAAAGATCTGGAATGTTTTGTTCTTTTACCTAATAGTTTATTTAATTACCAACATTTTAAGTGTAATTTGAAAAAAATCGGATAAAAAATAAAGTTTTTATTAAGGATTTTGTGGAACGACAATATTTTCATCTTCATTGCTCACACACTATATTCGGCGTAAATTCAAAAAATTTAATCTAAAGCGACTTGAACTTTTGCGTTTATTTTCGGATGGATCTTCGCGAATGAGAAACCAACAATATTCCGCCATCATTTGTTCATCCCACCAGCCTTTGTAACGTCTCTCGATTTCTTCCATTTCCTGGTGAAATCTTTCACCTTGTTCATCACTTTCGGAGCCCAAGTTCGTGGGGAAAATATCCAAATGATTGAATAAAAAGTGTAATTAAGGTGTCATATTTGAAAAGTTAAAAAGAATAAAATTTCAAATGATATACATGTTT
This sequence comes from Pollenia labialis, assembly GCA_949318255.1. Taxonomy (NCBI): domain Eukaryota; kingdom Metazoa; phylum Arthropoda; class Insecta; order Diptera; family Polleniidae; genus Pollenia; species Pollenia labialis. The sequence goes on from OX439139.1 coordinate 81,579,176, forward strand.
TCACTCAACGCTTACCAATGGCATTAAATTTTGCAGTAATGTATCGATCTTCTCTGCGTAATCAGGACTTCTGTAGTTTCCCAAAAAGTTGTGAACGATGTCCTGGAATGCTTCCCATGCCTCCAAATGAGCTGGACCTAAACACTCATTAAATGATTGGTCACCGTACAGAGCCCGAATTTGAGGTCCATCAAATATACCAGCAGTGTTACCGTTCAAATACCGTACAATATCAAAAATGACCCACTCATTCCTCTGGAGAAGATAATACTTCCTCCATTTCCTTTTTGGGAAACTACAGAAGTCCTGATTACGCAGAGAAGATCGATACATTACTGCAAAAATTTAATGCCATTGGTAAGTGTTGAGTGAAAACATGTACATATATCAAAAAGGCCTTTATCATTTTAAAATTTTTTCTTTTTAACCTTAAGGTTCAAATATGACACCTAAATTACACTTCTTATTCAGTCATTTGGATATTTTCCCCACGAACTTGGGCTCCGAAAGTGATGAACAAGGTGAAAGATTTCACCAAGAAATGGAAGAAATCGAGAGACGTTACAAAGGCTGGTGGGACGAACAAATGATGGCGGACTATTGTTGGTTTCTCATTCGCGAAGATGCATCCGAAAAAAACGCAACAGTTCAAGTCGCTCGTCATTTTAATTTAAATTTTTTGAATTTACGCCGAATATAGTGTGTGAGCAATGAATATGACAATATTGTCGTTCCACAAAATCCTTAATAAAAACTTTATTTTTTATCCGATTTTTTTCAAATTACACTTAAAATGTTGGTAATTAAATAAACTATTAGGTAAAAAAATAAAACATTCCAGATCTTTACTATAACGTAGAAAAAAACGAAATAAAAATGAAAAATTTTCAAAAAAACGTAAAAAATAGGCAAATTTTGAATTTTGAGGTACCATAACTCAGCCAGTTCTTATCAGATAGAAATTTCCGACATATCGACAAAAAAGGTATTCAATTACTTTTGCAACGATGTACCATTTATCTCGATCGGACTTCTCGGCTGGGCTCCACAAGGGTTTGAGTGGGACCATACACCGAAAAACACAAAAGTACCGTTATCTAAAACGGTACTTAGAAAAAAAAATTACAGCGTTTTTCGTGTTCAGGAGGTCCCAATTAACTTATCTACGCATGAGGCGTTCTTGGTATTTTTCCAAATTTAAAATTTGTAAAGCAGTGTTATTAACCGCAAAAATAACTTTAATCACAAAAGGAGTCGATTTAAAATTACTCATGTAACTAAAAAAAAACTATTATTAAAAAAAAAATAATAACAAATATCGAAACTAAAAATATTTTCTTATCATTGACTTAATGTCATATTATGAAATAGTTAATTATAGGGTGCAAAGAAGCAAAAGCGTAGATTATGGTAAATTCAACTAAAGATACATAATCATTTGATGCGATATATGTTTCATTATTAACAGAACTAAAATAAATGATTTGTCCTGAAACATGTTGCGTGTTATGATGTTTTTGCTTCTTATATGTATGTATATATTTAAGAGAAATTAATACATATGTGAAATATTTGATTAAAGAAGAAATGATTTAAATTTGACTCACAATTTTTTTATATGCACAAAATTTTAGGAAATCCCAGCAAGGTTTTTTTTAATGAATCTAACGAAATTTTCAATAAGTCTCCAAATCTTAATTCTAATAGTTTTTTATTAGATATTTCCAATGAAACATCTAGTTTACTGTATTTAAATACTTACAGCCGTATTCATAAACATTTTAAACATCATTTCAAATCTGTTTTAAGCAAAAATCGTAAAAATTGTATTCATAAAAGAATATTACCTTAAAAATCCCATTTTAAATCTTGTGTAAATAAACGAATTTTATAATTGGTTCGACCCTTGTTTAAACCTATTTTAAAATGAAATTTTTGCTTTTTTCTGTGTTTATGGTCATTTTGAAAATTTTTTCGAGAAATGTTCATTCAATAGGTATATTATTATGGTTTATACGTTAATAATAAAATTAATTTAAAAAATATGTAAGTTTGTATGTTCATTATAAATATATTTTTCAATTTCACAAATTAAAGCTAAAAAAAATAATTAATTGTACAAAATGAACTAGTGATGTGTAAACAATCAAAACAAATAAAATAAAACTCGTTATTTGAATACTTTTTTTATAAGCAATTAAATCATCATCTTAATTGCACTTTTACTAAATAATTTTTGAACTCTGTTTATTTTGTTAAATAAAAGAAAAACTATCGTACAATTATTCATTTATAAAAAGAAATTTTTTTCTCACACACTTTTTTTTTTTTTTTTTTTTCATTATTTATTTCTTGAATCTTCATATAGTAAATATGAACTCACAATAATTAATCAAATCTTAACCTAATACTTTATTTTATGTCCTGCCAGTGCCAGACAAAAAATTTTTTCATCACGGGTTCTGTTCACTTATATATGTAGGTGTTTATCGCTCATCTAATTGGACAAGTGCTGCAGTGTCTCTTCTTCTTAAGCGAGTGTGGCCGCTATCATTTAAAATATTTCGAGCTAGTGGGTTCGGATGCAATTCGAGCCTTTTTAAGTATTTTACTGCATATTTCGTTATCACAGTTTTAACTAATGGAACATTGAGATCCTTGTGAATATTTGAATTTTTAACATACCAAGGGGCAGCTGTGATTATTCGAAGAAGTTTATTTTGGCGCCTTTGAATTTTTTCGATATTAGAAGCCGAGGCAGTGCCCCATAACTGAATACCGTAGCACCAGATAGGCTTTAAGATAGAGTTGTAAAGTAGGAGTTTGCAGTCGAGACTAAGAACAGAGTTTCTTCCAATAAGCCAATGAATTTGTATGGCTTTTAGTTTCATTTGAGTTAATTTTGCCTCTATATGGCTTTTCCACGTCAAACGGCGATCTAAATGTATACCGAGATATTTTACATGCGAATTTTGAGGTATTATTTGATTATTGATTTTAATAGGGGGACATGATTCCCGCCGCAAGGTGAATGTTATATGTACGCATTTTTGCTCATTTACCATTATCCTCCACTGTTTTAGCCATATTTCTAGTTGAAATATATGATCCTGTAAATAACGAGATGCTTCATAACTGTTTTCGTGGACGCTTAGAAAAGCTGTATCGTCTGCAAATGTTGAAGTTTGTGTGTAGTTGCTCGTTGGCATGTCCGAAGTATAAATTAAGTATGATAGAGGCCCCAGAATGCTGCCCTGTGGGACTCCAGCGCCAATTGGCTGAGGTGAACTAAGGAAATTTCCTTCTTTTATAATAAATTGACGACCGACTAAGTTGCTTTCTAGCAGCATGTGTGTGTTTGCTGGAAAATTTTGCTTCGATTTATGTAATAAGCCTTCATGCCAGACTTTATCAAAAGCTTGAGAAACATCGATGAAGAGAGCGGAACAATATTTTCTTTCTTCAAAGGCTTTTCTTATGGCGTTTACTATACGATGGGTTTGTTCAATTGTGCTGTGTTCCCTTCTAAAGCCGAATTGGTGGTTAGGTATACATCTATTTTCACTTAAAATTGGAGTTAATTTTGACACTAGCAGCCTCTCAAACAGCTTTGATATATTAGAAAGTAAGCTTATAGGCCTATATGACTCAACTTTTGTGTGATCCTTTCCTGGTTTAGGTATCATGGTGACTAAGGAAACCTTCCATTTTTGAGGATAGTATTGAAGACGTAAGATAGCATTGAAAATTAAAAGAATAATTTTCTTTGCTGTGCTGGGTAACTCCAAAAGCATTTTGTTGCTGATCTTATCAAAACCAGGGGCTTTTTTGGGGTTTAATTCACAAACAGCCTTTTCGATTTCTCTTATCTCAAATCTTAGGGGAACAGCCGCTCTAGCAGGAACAGGTGGTAACTCGACCGCAGTATCGTGAGATATATTTGGGGTAAATACGTTTTTTAAGTGATTAACAAACAGATTTCCCTTTTCGCTATCATTTCTTGCCCAACTTCCGTTCAAGTTTCTTAATGGTGGCTTAGAGGCGACTGGCCTTTTTAGATTTTTAGCTGCACTCCATAATGAGTAGTCTGATAGCGGAGTTGCATCAAGTTCCTTAAGATATTTTTGCAGAGAAGCTGTTTTTTGAGTCTGTAGTAACTTTCTTAGCCTTTTTGTACAATATGTAATATAACTAAATTTTCAAGCTTGAGGTCTTTTTTAATTTTATATAAAAAACTTTAACGTTTATTTTAACCAATATTTCGGCACTTCCTTGAGTGCCTTCAGGGTCAGGGTTCTTTTTTTACAAAAATTAACAATTTTTTAGTATAAACAAATTTAACAAAAATTGACAAACTTAAAAAATTTTTTTGGAATTGAATAAAAAATATTTTTCAATACAAACTTGATCTATTACAATATACAAAAATTTTTTACCTTCCGTTTCTATTTTTATAAATTAAATGTCTATAATTTTGTGCTACATTCTCAGTGTCAGACTTAAAATTAATTCTTGACATTGTCGGTACATTTATGATTTGTAACATTTCTAACATAAATCTACGTTTATAATTATTTTCTGTGTTTAAAACAGTTGAATTTTCAAAATCTGGATAATGGTTTAGATTAGCACAATGGGATGATAAAGCTGTTTTTTGTAATGAAATATGTCTATATTTTTGATCTGACTTATGTCCTGCTATCCTAGTTTTTAGTTTATTTTTTGTTGTACCTATATATACCATATTACACTGTCCACTATCATTACCCTTACAAGGTATCTGATAAACAATATTTGACATTTCCATCTTCTTTATTTTGTCTTTCATTTTAGTAAATAGTTTACCTACTGTGTTAAAAGATTTATGAGCTATTTTATATATTTTACTATCATATATATTTGATTTTTCTAATCTTTCTGAAAATTTTGGTATATATGTTACAGATTTATAAATTCTCTGTTCTGTTATATTATTTCGGTTATATATTCTACAATTATAATACTGTATTAATAAATCTGATATTAATTGTTTAGGAAAGCTATTATCTGTTAAAAAATTTGAAATCCTTCTTTTATTATCTCTATGAAATTCTGAATCACTTATCCTTAGAACTCTTTCTATAAAATTTTTAGCTGTATTAATTATTATTCTCCTCGGATGTTTCGAGAAAAAATTAATAATTCTACCAGAAGATGTTGGCTTTTGATACCAATCTGTTAATATCCTATTTCCTCTTCTTATTATCAATGTGTCCAAATATGAAAGTCTTGAATTAGATTCCCTTTCAATTGTAAATTTAATGTCCGAATGAAATGAGTTAAAAATATCTAACATTTGCCCTATTCCTGATTCCTGAATTATACAAAATTGTACAATCTTTTAATAAACTCTTTAGTTGAGGGGATCTGTGCAATTGCCACTCTCTTCGAACTCTTCTTTTTTCAGACAGGAGACGCTCAACATCTGTGGAATAAATTTTAATATTTTTAGTTTTTTTTGGGGTATTACTGGAATGTTGCACAGCTAGCTTCAGAAAACTGTCAAAATTAAGAATAGCGCGATCTACGTATTCCGGTGTACTAAGCAGAATATTTTCTGTGCAATGGGTGCTGAGATATTTTTTATATTTTAGCCAATTGATTTGTGTAGCTGGCGTCGCTAAGTAACCAGTTGGAGATACAATTCCATTGGGGTTCATTAAAGTAACAATTGTTGGTGTGTGGTCGGAAGATAATTCTAAGGAAGCTTCAACATAAATCGTTTCTAAGGGAATGTTTTTAACCACGCCAAAATCGATGACATCTGGTATTTTTTGCTGATCAGTAGGCCAATATGTTGGTTGTCCACTCGCTATCACATTCAAATCCATTTTAGAAATAGTATTAAAAAGAACACGACCCTTTGGTGTTATAAGTCGGGACCCCCAGAAGGTATGTTTAGCGTTATAATCGCCAGCGGCCAGGAAACAAGCTCCTAATGATTTAAAATAATTATTATATTGGCCTTCTGATATTGAATATCTAGGTGGGGAGTATAACGATGAGATTACTACGTTTCTATTTAATTCTTCAACGCAAATGTTTGTTGCTTGAAGATAATCTTCACGATTATCACCCATGAGGTAGTGTTTGACTCTGGTTTTTATTAAAATGGCAGAACCTCCACAAGATCTATCTCGAGGGTCCTTGGTATCATATAGTATATAACCATTAATTTTAAACGTATTTCTTGAGGTCAAATGAGTTTCAGAAACCATCATGACATTCATTTTAATTCATTTTTATGTTAGCGGATGCCGTTTGCGTTCCAAAAACAAATTTTTAAACAGTTCATGGTTTATTAAGTACAGCTTGCAATAACATCGATTGCATTCTAAGAATCTCCTGCATCATATTACCCATTGTGTTTGTAAAATTATTTACTGTTTGCACTAATGTTTCCATGGTTTTTTCTAAACGACTTAAATTAGACTCTGGAGTTTCGTCATTCCTTGGCGAGGCCCCTTGCATTGTCACATGGTTTGATTTTAGGACGTTAGCGTAAGAGGTCCTGTTATTACCAGGCTGGGGGGCTTGAATTGCATTTGTGTTTACTTGGTTTGCAACCTGCATTTGAGGGGTATTTGTTTTCGGTCCAACCGTTTGCTTAACGATATTATATACAGGGCATCCTCTATAATTGGCAGTGTGGTTGCCGCCACAGTTGCTACATTTTTTTACGTTGGGGTCGGTTTTAGACTTATCGCAAGAAACTGTACCGTGTAGTTCTCCACATACTACGCAAACAGGGGGTAAGTAGCAGTATGCCTTGGTATGGCCAAATTCTTGGCAGTTTAAGCACTGAACAGGTCCATTTTTTTTGTGCGGCTCCTCAATTGTGATTTTTCTGTATAGAATATATTTTAAACTATAAATGGGATGCGTTTCGTTTTTTTTTAACTTAATGTCGCCGGGCTCTAATTCTACACGAAAAAGTGGTTGAGGATTTGTTTCCCTATTTCTAATATTTACCACATGTTTTATCTTGAAACCTTTTTCTTCCAAGAATGTTTTAATTTCCTCTGGGTCTACGCATGAATCAATTCCTTTAATCACCACCTGCAGACCTTTACTGCTCTTGAGTTGGTATGTATAAAAACTTTTTTAAAGTGCCTCAAATTTGTTAACTATTTTGCGAAAATCATTTTCATTATTTACTTGAATTTTCGTTTCATTAATACTACCTCGCTTTATTGCGGCTACATAAAAAGAGTTTTCACCAATCAACGAAATTAAACTCTTTATTAGATCATTTGAGTAATGCTCCCTAAGATATATCGGGGGAGGCTTGGACAATTTTATTACGTTTGGTGCTTCAGAGGATTCATCCTCCAGAATTGCAAAGCGATTTTGGGAATTTATTTTATCAAAAAATGGCCCTTTTGAGGCCGAAGCAACAGCTGAAGATGTAGGGCTGCGACCCCGTTTAAGGACTGTTATATACCTGTCCATACCAACTTGGACTTGAGGCTTTTGACAACTTTTTTGACGTCGCGGCAATACTTTCTGGCCTGGCAACACTTGTCACCAGGTCTAGTTTTAGTTTTTTTAATGAGTCACTATCCACCGTTTGTGTAAATACCGAGGGTAAGAGGGAACGTGTACGAATAATTGGCTTAGCCGTTAGGTAGTTAATATTGTTTTGTTATGTTTTATTTATTTTATTATTTTCATTTGCATGAACTGCTACATGGCAATTTCTCTCGTTGAGTTTTATTGTTGTCTCATTGTTTTTGTTCATACAAAATATTGTTTTTGTTTTTCACCGTAACTTTGTGCTTTTAATATTTTTGTTTTTTTATTATTTTGTTCTTTACAAAATTAAAATGTTTTTGCAAGATTATGTATACCTATGTTTGTACATATATTCACTTATATTTTTTATTTATCTTTATTAATTTTTCGTTTTTATTAATTGATCACTTTTATGCTAAATAATTTATTTAAAAATCATTTATGTATTTTGCGTTCATTCGCGGAATGTTTATTTTAAATAAAAAAAAATCAAATTTAATTAATTCAAATAGTATGCGGGTTTAATAATACACGTCTGTATCACAACAAAGCACACACGACAAAAAAAATGTGGACACGAGTACGAATATGAATTAATAACCACTGCTTTGTGCCGGTTCACACACGTCAAGTTTGACTCGTCAAGTCTTGAGTTTTTAGGAGAGAGGGGAAAAGAAATGGCATTCTCTTTTCCCTTCTCTCTTAAAAGCTCAAGACTTGACTTGTGTGAACCGGCACTTTGCATCATTATGATTCAAGTGACAAATAAAAGAGATAGTGTTGCCACCTTCCAATCAAAAAATAGCGTGAAACATTTATTAGATAAAATGCTGATTATGAATATGAATTTAGAAAAAAGCTTTTTAAGGCTTAAAATGTTTTTTAACTAAAATGTAGCTAAAACGTGAATTCAGTTTCTATTATGAATACGGCTGTTATTATTCTACATTCAATCCCAGCAGGTGCCATCTATATCCAAAGAATAAACGTTTGACTTGAAAATGCGTGCGGTTGAATTATTAATAAGCCTTAGTATATGCAATATTTATGTATATACATATGTGTTATATTAATCAAAATTCTATTCGATAATTTTTGACGAAAACGCAGATTTGTCGGGGAAAACCCAGATTCCCTTATCTTAAAGATATTTCAACATACAACAAAAAGTTGTTAGGAAAGCATTTATTGGCTTTGTTGTAAATGCATTTGAAGAGGCTTCAAAGGATATTGATAACGACGTTGATGTGTCAATTGATGCGAAGGCACTATCATCAATAGTTCTAAAAGCTTTGACAAATTTTAGTCTTGACCTAAAAAATTGTGTAGGAAATGGAACAGATGGGTGTCCTCTGATGTCAGCAGAAAATGGAGCTGTTATAAAATTCTGGTCAAGTGCAAAACAAACGCCTTGCTATTCCCATAAATCAAACAACTCAATTTTAAAAAGCAACAAAGTGCCTTAATACAATAAGTTGTATAATTTGTTAAAGAAACGACAAATTTTTTTAAATATAATCATCCCAAGCTAACCGCAGTTTTAGCAAAGTACAGTGGTCGGCATATTTATTTTGACACCTGAGAAATTTTACCATTTTGAATTTTTTCAGATTTCCAAAAAATTAAAAATTCCAAATTTTTTTTTAAATGAAAGTAGGATTTATTTAATAATTAAAAAACATAAAATCATAACTTCTTAAATTTAATTTGCATTCTATGCAACTTATTTAAAAATTTAGGGGGTGGCATAAGTATTTTGACATATAGTTTTTTACTCTTTAAACGAAAATATGTTATTCCAACTTTTATAATACTTTTAGATATTTTTAATATTAATAAAACGTGTACCCTCCTTTAGCCGCAATGACTTTCCGGAGTCTTTTAGGAACTGAATCAATCAAGTTTTGAATGTATTTTGTTGGTATATCCTCCCACAAAGATTTAACCTCTGAAATTGTTCCTTCCCTGGTTCTTGTCAGATCTGCGGTTCTTTGGCGCTTTATATATGACCAAACATTCTCAATCACATTCAAATCCGGACTTTGGGGTGGCCAATCCAAAGTTTCAATGAAATTTTCTGTCAAAAATGTTTTAATCATTTTACTCTTGTGGCAAGGCGCATTGTCCTGTTGGAAAATAAATGACGGTCCAATCAACCTATCGTCAGAAGGAAATGCGTGTTCATTTAAAATTTTCAAATATTGGTTTTGGTTCATCGAACCGTCGATGGGAACCAAGTCTCCCAAGCCTTTATTTGCTATACATCCCCAGAACATGACTGTGCCACCCCCATGACTAACTTTTTCGACAACAGGTGCGATTTTTTGGTCTAGTTTAGTTTTTTGGTCTAGTCTAACAAAAACTTTTTTCTTTGACGAGTGATACTCGAAAGTACTTTCGTCGGTCCATAAGACGCTTTGCCAGAATGATGGGGGCTTGTCCACGTATCTGTTTGCGAATTCTAACCTTTTAATTTGGTTTCTTGGGGCTATACATGGAATTGATCTAGCTACATATGTATTAATGTTGGCTTCTTTTAGACGTCGTCGAACTGTTCTTTCGCTTAAATGACTATCAGAGTGCGAATTCCATTCTAACGCAGCTGCTTTGGGTGTCAAACCTGGATTAGATTTAAATTTTCTGATAATTTGTCGATCTTCCACTGCCGTTGTTTTACGTTTTCTTCCTGTTCGACGCAAATTAATGACAGATTCTGTTTCTTTACATTTATTTATTTGATAATAAACGGTTTGTCTAAGTATATTGTACTCCTTGGCAATATTTGTTACAGATATTCCAAGATTATACTTGGTTATAATTTCACTTCTGACGGTGTTGGTTAATTCCGATATTTTCCCCATATTTACATAATAGTAATATAATTTTTTTATTAATCTTTCATCGAATGTTAATACTTAATACTCAACAACGACCGCTTTGTATTAAAGCTTAACACAAAAAACAAAATGAGATGAAATTAAGGAATGTCAAAATAATTATGCCGTTACAAATTCTTGTACCAAATTGCATTTCTCCCTTCAGAATGAGAATGGGTAAAGATTTTAACAAAATATTTTGCATACGTATACTTAAGAATTAGTGTAAAGAAAATATCATGATAACTGTGCCGTTATAGGAATTTCAATATTAAAAAACAATAAAACAATTCTTCACTATACTTTGTCAAAATAAATATGCCGACCACTGTATTTGGGAGCCAAACTCTCTACATTATGCGAGACAAGATGGTTGGACCGTTATGAATCAATTTTAGACTTTGCAACAAGTGTACAACATATAGTAGAAGCTTTGGAAAAAATATCTGAGTGGAAAGGTAGAGATACTTCATCAAAAGCCTTATATTAAGAAACTCGCTTAGTACTTTTGAATCCATTTACGGAATGAACATATTAAGTGTGATACTTATTGTATCACAGGCGCTTAGTATCATTTTACAAAAGCACGATATAGATCTTCAAAAAGGAACAAGCCTGAACAAAATGTGAGGACCTGCACTTATACTTGTTTTCATTCGTTAAAATATTTATTTTTATTTTTTTTAAACAAATTTTTCAAATTTACTTTGACTTAAATGTAAATTTTTTTCTACAAATTTTTCATTTTAAAAATTGAAATTGATTGAAAATTTACCAAAAATATTTTGCTTCTAAAAAAAAATTTGGTTTTAATTATTTTTCGCTAAAGATAATAATTCCTTGGATAAGCATCAAGAGATTGTTATTGAAGGTAATATATTTGAACTTATATTGACCAAATTAGATTTGTCTAATCTAAATTTTAACTAGTTTGCAGATTTCAATAGTTGATGGCTTAAAGAGCTCTGCACATTTGTATTTATCTCGTCGAGATTTAGCTCAATTGATTTTGTGTTCCTTAAATCTCAACCAGACTATTTGCCAATGAATTTATTTGTTTAAGTCCTGAGAAAATAAATTGGTTTGAGTGCTGACGACTTCGACGAGAATTTATGTATATATTTAATCTGCTTATTTGGACGGCAAATTACAACTTATCGCCGGCACTAGAAAATTTGCAAATCGGATTATTCAGTGGAGAACATACGCAAACTAGGATATTGATTTTCTCCACAATTTTCGCTTCAGTCAATTCGGGGAGGGAAAAGGGAAAACTAATTCGACAAATACCACATATATACTAATATAAACTTTGAATACTTAACCTATAATAAACTGATATATAAACACAGTTGCTATTACGATACATACCTTATTTTGACCAAGTCATATTCACATATATAAACATACTTACCTTTGCAAAATGCATTAACACTTTTCTTAGACTTAAAGACTCATTAAATTATATCATAAATTTCTAACGTCAACTATATTAAAAATTACGAAATTGAATTCAAAGTTTGAAGATAAAAAATGGGAAACCTTTCTCAGACTATTATGACAATAGGCTTGCAGTCAATGGAACGAGATTTTGGTGAGTTAAATTTTTGCATATTTGAATTCAATAAACAAAAACAATTCAGACATTGTTAAATAAATAAAATTGAAATTTTAACAATGTGTTTTGTAATTTGCTAATATTAAATCGAAAAAATATTAGTAATATTTGTTTTTCTTTATATTTTTTTTTGCCACTTAATTAATAGTTTAAAAAAATTAATATCCATATATTAAATAATAAAATAAATTATTTATATATATGTATTATTTATATCGTAAGATAATTGAGTTAAAATTTCAAAATTATTTTTTTTTTGTGTTATAAATTTTGATATATGCTTACTTACACACATTTACTTTTAATAATTTTACATCACTTACTAAATACTGTGATATGAATTACGTTTGTTGATAACACAGTGAGACAAAAAAAATGAAGTGAAAATACCTGGGATCTTATATCATTTTTCTGGTGGGTACTGTCGAGTATAACAACAGTCTGTTTTTGGAATTTTCAAAACACCCCCAAAATCTTGAGTTACGGGTAAAAAACCGAGTTTTCATGCCCGTATGCACTTATTATCCTGTAACTTAGTTGAATACCAACCGCTTTCAAATTTTTTGACAGATCTAGAAAGGAGAAGCTTAGACCTTTTTAATGGTATATATTTTCTTTAAGTAAATTGCAGATACCTATATGTATTTTTACACCAAATGTATTTTTTACCGTTTTTTTCTCATTTTCCTATTTGTCGGACGTTTTTACACAAAATTTTTGTATATGGCTTTATTTAAAAAATATAATTGATTAAAAATAAAACGAGGGTTTGTGTTTAAAAATCCGTTGAAAATTGACTGATTTATTCATCCTTAAAAAACACATTTTGTACAAAAAAATTATTTTTTACGATTCCGATCAAAAATGTTTGCTTGACCTTTTTCTTTTTAAATTAACGTCTTAGGTACCTCGTTTAAGGGACCAGCAATACTCTGAAAGCATTTTTATTTTTTCCATCAAAACGTTTTTCCATTGCAATTATTTCCTGGTGAAAATGTTCACCTTGTTCATCGCTAAACTGGCCTAGGTTGTCTGGAAAAAAATCCAAATGCGAGTGCAGAAAATGAATTTTTATAGACATGTTGCAGCCCATTTCACCATAAGCTTTTAAAAATTCATTAACGACCATGACATAGTCGTCGCTTCTGTGACTCCCAAGAAAATTATCACAAAGCCCAACAAAACTGTTCCACGCACGTTTTTCATCGGAACATAGTTTTAAAACGCGAAAAACATTAAGTACGCAAATGTGGTTACTGTAACAAAACCTATAATATCAAATGATGAACTTCCAACAACAAGCAAATCTGCTGCTGATGATAAAAAATATATGGAGGAAGAAGATTACCTTCCATTCAAGTCTACGGCAATGGAACCGAAATTAATTTCTAACGCAGATTTTATCGATCTCGTACGGGACTTAAAATTATCAAAACGACAGTCTGAAATTCTCGGATCGCGATTAAAACAGCGAAATTTGGTGAAAGCAGACTTTCGTATTACATATTGTAGAAAAAGTGAGAGGACTTCGTTATTTGAAGAAAGCTTTGAAACTGATAAAAATGACAGCAATCTTACGTATCGCAGTGATATTCCAAAGTTATTTTCTGCACTAAATTACAATTATTATGCAGACGAAGTGCGACTTTTCATTGATGGCTCATGTAAAAGTAGGTAATTTTTAAAATAGTGGATTATCTGCAATCTGTAATTTCATATTAAGGTTTTAAAGCAGTTTTATTACATAACGAAAATCGGTTGCCATCAGTTCCAATTTTCTATGCGACTACCACAAAAGAAACTTACGCAGTCATGAAAAAATACTCCCTCTCGTCAACTATGCCACGCATAAATGGAAAATCATAGCTGATTTAAAAGTATTGACAAATTTATTTGGCATGCAAGGTGAATGGGACAGTCGTGCAAAAAATCACTATGATTGGAAAGTATGGCCATCTCGTGAGTCGCAGCAAATTGGTAGAAAAAACGTTCTTAACATACCATTAGTTAAAGTTGAGAATGTTATTCTTCCACCATTACATTTAAAATTAGGTTACATGAAAAAATTTGTTAAAAAGCTTGATATTAACGGCGAAGCTTTTAAGCATCTTAAATCGATATTCCCAAGATTAGGTTAAGCCAAAATAAAAGGAGGTATTTTTGTATTTACTTCGAAATAGCATTCAGTTTTAACATTTTTATCTCTTTTGATTAATTTTAGGTATTTTCATTGGATCTCAAATTCGTAAAGTTATGAGAGATGAGACATTTTTAAAAATGTTGAGTTCCGATGAAAAACGTGCGTGGAACAGTTTTGTTGGGCTTTGTGATCATTTTCTTGGGAGTCACAGAAGCGACGACTATGTCATGGTCGTTAATGAATTTTTAAAAGCTTATAGTGAAATGGGCTGCAACATGTCTATAAAAATTCATTTTCTGCACTCGCATTTGGATTTTTTTCCAGACCACCTAGGCCAGTTTAGCGATGAACAAGGTGAACATTTTCACCAGGAAATAATTGCAATGGAAAAACATTTTGATGGAAAAAATAAAATAAAAATGCTTTCAGAGTATTGCTGGTCCCTTAAACGAGATACCTAAGACGTTAATTTAAAAAGAAAAAGGTCAAGCAAACATTTTTGATCGGAATCGTAAAAAATAATTTTTTTGTACAAAATGTGTATTTTTAGGGATGAATAAATCAGTCAATTTTCTACGGATTTTTAAACACAACCCCTCGTTTTATTTTTAATCAATTATATTTTTTAAATAAAGCCATAAATAGCACGGTCCCTATACAAAAATTTTGTGTAAAAACGTCCCGAAAATAGGAAAATGAGAAAAAAACCGTAAACAAATACATTTGGTGTAAAAATACATATAGGTATCTGCAATTTACTTAAAAAAAATATATACCATTCAAAAGGTCTAAGCTTCTCCTTTCTAGATCTTTGAAATCGGTTGGTATTCAACTAAGTTACAGGATAATAAGACCGGTTTTTTACCCGTAACTCAAGATTTTGGGGGTGTTTTGAAAATTCCAAAAACAGACTTTTGTTATACTCGATAGTACCCACCAGAAAAATGATATAAGATCCCAGGTATTTTCACTTCATATTTTTTTGTCTCACTGTGTAATTTTTATTTCATGTTACATTCTTTAAACAAAAGCTACAACATTTCAATCAAATAAAAGATGTACGTTATAAATATGAAATTTTTAGTTGTTCTAAAATCATTTTACGAAACATATAAGTACCAAAAGTTAGAGATATAGTGGGCTATTCAGAAAAATAAAATGAGTAGCATAGGTCATGGGTGGGCAAAGAAGAAACAGATAAACAACATCATTGATCTCTTCAAGCCAAACTTCCTTAAGAATTTTTTTATGTTTTCTTTCATAATTTTTTTTAGTTAATTTATTTAGATATCAATTGTTTTTTTTTATTTGTTATACATATGTATCTAATTTGATATTATTGCTACCTAAGTTTAAATTATAAAGTAATGATTGTTCATGTTTGGAAGAATAAAGAATCACCGAAGAATATGGAACTCAGGAATCGTTACAAAAACTTAAATCATGTGCCTTGAAGAATAAAGATATAAAAAAGTTAAAGTTATCTGCGTTAAAATCGAAGTTCCAATTAGAGGTCTGCTTTGAATAACTCACTTGTTTGCCTTTACCCAAAGTGCACAACATTTATTCAATTATAACACATTTAAAAAGATAAGAAGAGAGTAAACCATATACAAAAATAAGAATGAATGAATTGAATAAAAACGTGTTTACTGTAAATGAATATGAGAGGCATTCATAAATAAGAAAACATTGGAATGACCCGTTAGAGAGAGCGAGTTTACAAAACATATTCAAATAATTTTTGAATTATTGAATGTGCATACATTTATTTGAATACCTTGCCATAATATGTGTGTAAGCTTGTGGCTTCTTTTATTTATAAAAGTTAAGCTTACACATACATACATAATGTGTAGGTACACATATTTCACATTCAAATTATATTTGAATAATTTACTCATTTGACTTGAGTTGACTGAATTGAATGAGTTTTTGTTGTTTTGTCTCTGGTTATTTTTTCAGTTGTTTCGTTATCATTGGGTGATCGACACATTGTAATTAAAAAACAAATGAGTGCGTTGAAATTGCTTTTTATTTATTCTTGCAGACCTCTAGTTCCAATCACATTCAAAATGTTGAAGATTACTACCGAGTTGTAGGTTACATTCCTCTTATTGAATTTATTTTAGAAGATCTCAAAACACGTTTCCCAATAAATATCCTAAATGTATTGAACATACCTAAACTTCTACCTCAAAGTGTACATTTTCAAATGCCAATACGAACGATCGACTTTTATCGTGCTGCAACAAAAATAGCTACATTTACCGTGTTAGAGCGCCCAAAATTTTGGAAATTTAATATTACTAAAAAAAGCAAAATATTTTCTCTAAACTGTGCAAATACTAGAAAAAAATATAAAAAAAAATTGTGTTATTAGTGAAAATAATCTAACCAAAAACTATAAATAGAAAACATTATAAAAATTAGTGTATGTGGACATTGAGTGTATGTGGACAATGCAACAATAGTTTGCCAGCAAAATATGTGAAGTGTTTTTTGTATAATTCTCAGTACCACTTCTCTCCTTGCTGCCCTTTGTCGGAGGAAACGTATGCGACAATGAACAGCGAACGGAGAGCCGATTGGAGATGTCACAAATGCAAGCCGCGTAAGGGATCCACCAGCAGCAATAACGCATATCACATCTTAAGGCCTCGTTACTCTTACGTAAATGTTGCGGATACGTAAACGTTGCGGTCGACTTGAAATGTTGGTAGTTACTAAAAATACGTAAACGTTGAATTGTGTTACAAAAAAATAAACAAAACACTAACTCCCAACCGTTTATCTCTGGCATATCGGTCCCGTAAAGATGTTCACCTTTTTCAACATAAGTCATCTAAAAGAAGGTTTTTTATAACAAATAAAAATAGATTTAAAAAAATATAATTACCTGAAAAACCCATCGCTATTCCAATTTATCGCCAAGTTATTTTCTTTTTTTCCGGCTTCTTATATTAAGGATGGAATTTATTAAAAAGAAATTCTCTTTCCTGAACCAATAAAATAAGCTTTTCATCATCCATATTTTAATATAATATTTATTTGTTTTAATTTTACACCCAATGTTGCTTTAAAATGTGTTGTTAACGTTCTTGTTTAAAAACGCCAAAACATAAAGGTACCAATATATTATATGTACATGTATGTATACATATATGTACATAAATAAAATATATAAATAATAATATAAATAAAATATGAGTATATATGTATATATTTATATCTTTTCGATAGGGGCTGGAGAAGTGGTACCCCCATAGGACGCTAATGTTAAATATCGGAAATCTTGGGAACAGTTATAGTGGGAATCTTCAAACTTTGAGGGAATCACTCTTATAGTAAACTACAGCTTTGAAAATAAAAATTAAACAGGTAAGTGCAGGTGGAGCAATACCCCCTATAGGGTGCATATATTAAACATCGCGTAACTGAAGAAGTATTATAGCTAGAGTCTGCAAGCGTGGTTAAAGCTACTATTATGGTAATCTAAAAATTTTAAAATAAGACTGGGCGGTGTAGACGGAGGAATAACAGTACCGCCCATAGAACGAATATATTAAATACCGAATTTCGGAAGACAAGTCTTCAATCTTTGTAGAACCACCTATTATGGTAAACAACATCTTTCAGAATGATAACACGGTGCTACAGTGTAAAAAACTTGGAAAACGACCTAGCGTGGGTTATTGGTCTTGTTGAGTACATAAAAAATTGTGTCAAAAAAATTCAGAAACACCCTCAAATTCAGAAGTTATTTTAAAAAAACCGTTTTCAGTGATGTTCGTCAACTTATCGACCTGTAACTCAGTCAGTTTGTGTCCGATTTTAATTTGTTTAACTGGTTTGGAAAGAAAACTAATTACGCTTTAAATACATTTGTAAGTTATAACAATTGTTTTTGTTGAGAATATCTACAAAAACAAACGAAAATTATAAACTTTTTTGACTTTGGGTGCTTTTCATTGCTTATTTTAATATGAAAGCTTATAAAAATTTATATTAACGTATGAAGAAAATTTAGTTCTTAACAAAACATGGTTTTAATTTTTCAAATCGGATAAAAATTGTTTAAGTTATTCAACTTTTCATTAACACCTGTTTTTAGTATTTTCTCCCCCCGCGCAAAACAAATGAATAAAAAAAACAGTTAACTATACAGGCAAATTTGTCAACTTAATAATTTGTTTGTTGTAATTTTACAGTTACGTTTTTGGTATTAACTTATGTGTGGATTACAGAACACGAATTCAAAATTTAGTTTTTGTTTTAAATGTAAGTTGAACGGACGAGTAAGGCGCTCGTGTTCTGTAAACCACATATTAATAAGTTATTGTTAATCTGTCTTTATTAAAAAAAACAACTGGAAGATAATACAGATGAATAGGGTTTATTATGCCCTATTTTTTTGAAACATTAAAAAAGCTTAGAATGTTTTTATATTCAATTTTTAGTTATATATATTTGGATAAATACATAAACTAATCAAATTTATTACCAACACAATGGCAAAGTTAAAATACTACCTTTTGGTGAAGGATATTGTTTTTAGATAAGAGTAAAAAAAGTGTAACTAGTTTAAAATTTGTGACAAGTGAAGTGATATTAATATTTAAATTTATTAAAACAAGTAAGTTTGTAATTTTTGTAATCCTTTAACAAATTTTAAATTGTGTGTAATTTTTTTCTGCTGTGTGTGATAAGCGTAATTATTTTTGTTATGTTTGCGGTGTATTCGCTGACAAAAAACATCGCTTTGATCTGAAGAAAAATAAAGCCTTGGTAAATGCCTTCAATACAGTTTTTAACTGCTCATACAGTTCTAGCAAATGTTATGAACCCGAAAGTATTTGTACAAGCTGTTCCAGTATGATTAAGAAAACTAAGTCTGAAAAGTTTATAAGCCAGCCATTAAAATTATCTTTCCCAATGATTTAGCATCATAAAATATTCCATAAACCACAAGACTGTTATTTTTGCCAAACAAACATCACTGGTTATCAATATAAAAATCGTGATGACATTAAGTATGCTAATGTGTTAACTGTTACTAAGCCAGTATTAAGTGCAATTAAATGTAATGAAACTTTACATAAACAAAGTAATGATGAATTTGAAAACGAGGAATGTGATATGGAATATTTACCAAAATCGGCTGAGCCACATTTTGTGACAAATGCATATTTTTGTGATCGTGTGCGAGATTTAAAACTTTAGTAACTTTTGCAAATATAAGCCGATTTTAACAAATGATATCTCGGTTTTTTCTACATAAAATTATCTTTAAAATACAGTGCAAACAAAGATAGGTTTTCATAGAAAAAAATTAAAATAACTCTTGTTGAATTTGAAAAATTATGAAAAAAAATAAAAAAAATTAGAAACTTTTGATAAACACTCACCTAATTTCTTGGAATATATTTTTTATGAATACATTTCATAAAAGCTTACTTCTTTGCCTTTTCAAAACTGTTTAAAATTTTGAAATCGATCAAAAAATGTATGAGTTAGAGGTACTAAAGTGCTACGACCTACCCTAAAACAGTTTTTTGAAAATAACTCAAAATTTTTAGGGTGTTTCAAAATGTTTGAAAAGGGTTTTTGTATGTCCTCACCTATGCCTACAACCCCCACTAGGTCGGTTTTCAAGTTCTGACAAAAAGTGTTTTTTGTAGCAGTGTGTAATTAAGGCAGTAGGTGCAGGGGAAGCAATATATATATATATGTATATATATATATATATTTGTAAAGTTACTTACGTCTTTTAGCGCTTTTCGTATAATCTTTTGTAGATAGGGCCGTTTGTTTTTTGTCAATGATATTTTATAATAAAATCGATAATCGAATCAACTGTTTTATGTTTTGGCTCATGTGTTTACAGCTTTAAATTCAATTTTTATTTAATAATTTGTAAATTATGATTTTTGCGTTAAAATATTGTTAAAACTTGTGTTGTAAATGTAAAAAATTATAGAAAAGATAATAAGAAGTGGAAATACAGTAAAATTACAAATGTGCATATAAAATAAATGCCATCGTTGTATAACTTGCATTTGTTGTTTATATTTGCAAATTTATTTAAACACAAAAATATTTGTTGTTTCAAACTTATAAATAAATAAAATGACCGTTGAAAAAGTGAGAAAAAGGCTTTTGCAAATTTGCAGCAGCCCGCTGCCGGACACATGCAAATATACTATTTTAACTATTTATACATTTTATTTTCTTCCATCTATGGAAATCTAACTGTTAAATAAATTTAAATAAAAAAATTAGCTTTTAACAACGATATTTATTTCCAACAAATAAACAAGAGCTGTAAGCTGCTTCTTTTATTTTCAATGTAAACACCCATAACATTGGTTTCTGTGACCCATAAAGCCAACACTAATTTTAGTTCGACCAAAATACCCATAAAATTGGATTTCATTACACCAAATTTTAATTAATGTTTTTATGAGAATCTCATTAATAAAATAAAATTAAAAGTAAACCGCTGGTTAAAAAATTTTGTTGACAACACTGCTTCAAAACAAAAATAAAATTCTTAACAGCTGATACGTAAAAACGTAGAGAAATTTTAATTTTATCATTTTATCCGCAACGCAACGGTAAGTTTACGTAAGCGTACTTATTTGCACAGTAGCTTGGTAAGGAAAACGGAACAGCTGATCCGCAACGTATACTTTTACGTAAGAGTAACGAGGCCCTTAAGCACGATGGCCACGTATCAAATTGATTTGTCAAACTCAGTTTTTTTTTATTGTATTATTGAAAAAAATCTCACACGTAATAATAGAATAATAATAGTAAATCTTTATTTTGGATAATTATTTCATTTAGATTATTAATTTGTATAATTTCACACATAATAAAGATTATACAGCTATAACAAAAAGTCGTCAGCTGGATACATTTTAAAATTGCTATTATTTTTTTACGGTAATTTACTTAATAAAATATCATTCAAATTCATTTATAATTAGTTTTCGGTAATTAAGGGATGATTTTAAATAACTAACTAAGTTTGTCCAATCTGAATGCAATCGCCCATTTAGAATTCTTTTGATTTCATCTTCTGATAATATAACTGTTGAAAAATATCTCATTCGGAAAGAGGTTAGTATAGTATAGGACATCGACTTAGGAAGTGTTGGAATGTTTCCGCTTCCCTCCGATTACATAGTGTACAAAGGTGATCCCCTTCATTTGCTGTTTACTTATTACCATTAAGATATATACGATTACAATGTGCTTTGATTATCCAGGTGATATCATTTTGGTTGAACCTTTGAAAATATATGGCCCCAATTCTATAATCTAAGTTTTTATATATACGTGTTTCGCTTCTCATAGCTCTTTGTGTTTTATTTAAAAAAATTTCATATTTGAGATTTTGTATTAACAAGCTGTTTCGGAAGTTCCAATCTGGTTCCGTAGTATTTATATCTGCCCATTGTGTGTTAAGCTTATTTGCCAAATCGTTAAGGCTTTTTGCCCAAAATATATTTTTTCTAAGGATTATTTTTGTTAAGAGGTGTGGTAAACTATCTTCTGTGTAGCTAAACATCGTTTTGGTTATATACTGGAGATGGAGTTGCAAGGTATATATATATGCCCTTCTTCTATGCCAGTTTCAAGCTCTAATGCATAGTTTGGTGTATTTATAGGGAGTTTAAACACTATTTTTAGAAAGAATCTACGTAGTTTATCTACTTCTTCGAAAAGGCCATAGCCCCAAACCTGTGCTGAGTATGCTTGAACGGATCTGCATACTGCCATAAAGAGTTTCCATTTCATTTCTAATGTTATATCATTCTTTTTTAAAAAGTTTTGCCATGTTACATTTATTGCACACTTTGCCTGGGCGTTTTTATTTTGCAAATGTTTAAAAAATGACATTTTAGGAGTAAGGATGACTCCAAGATAGTTGTATTCTGATACTATGTCTATTTCTTCTCCTTTGAAGAGCCACTTTTCCTGCATACTTAGTCTTCCCCCATTAATAAATACCATTATCTTTGATTTTTGTTTGTTCACTTCTAAATTCCATAGATCACAATATATCTCGAGCTTTCGTATCATATTTTCCATCGTTTTCTTATCATCGGCCAAGATAACAATATCGTCTGCGTATAATAACATTCGGATGATGGTTCCTTCAATCTCAAGCCCACCTTCCAAAAATGCATGTAAATCGTGATAATAAACAGCCCTGTTTGACGCCAGACGTTGTGTCAAAGTATTCAGGCAACTCAATTCCTGTCCAGACCGCCGATTGTGTGTGCTCATATATTTCTTCTATAATTTTAACGAATTTAGAGGATACTCCAATTGTGTACAGTTTGTAGATCATAGATTTTCTGGAAACTTTGTCAAACGCTGCCTTGAAATCCACGAAAAAAGCATAAACATTATTTCCTTCCTCGAGTTTAATATTAACAATTGAAGCTAAACTGTATAGCTAAGATCCCGCTATCGGCGCAATGTACCAATTTTCGTTGTTATGCATGTGCCGATAATGTGAACGCACGTTATTTTTTAATAAACGACAATCTGCGCCGAAATCGTGCTAAGTGTAGACAATAAAAAGCAACTCTGATGTACAGATAGTGTGAACACTCTTTAGCACAAAATTTAGCAATAAAAATGTAAAAAATGCGCCGATTTTTATCGGCCACTTGTGCGCCGATCAAAGTGAACAATCAGCGCCGACAAGCAAACAACAAAATAAATGAAAGCATCAACGTCAAAAGTGTACGTTTTTTTTTTTGGAAAAGTGCGCAAGTTTTTTAAACAATTTGGAAAATGAATTTAGACGAGGATTTTTGCGAACTGATAGAAACCGTTTATAGTGACAACACCCCACCATCCAGCAAGAAGAGAAAGAAGCCTCACATTATTTCGTCTTGGACAAATGAGTCCACGAATGAATTAATTCAAGCCGTTGAAGGATTTTCGTGCATTTGGGAATGCTCCTGCCCAGAATATAAAGACAGACAAAAAAGGGAGAACGCTTGGCACAGCATTGCAGAAAGGTTTCCGGAGCATGCCGTTGAAGGATGCAAAGCTAAATGGGCAAACAAACAAGAAAAAAATAAGTGCCTGCTTTCTCTGTTTTATAACAATAGTGACTCGTTTTTCTAAAATTCATAACAAAACATATGTAGAAAATATAAAAAAGATCAACAACAAACTTTTATCAATAATAAACAAAACTAATAATATCTCCGTGAACATAACAAAAACAACAAAATAAACAGCTGTTAAAGTTGCATAAGCACTGGTAAATACAACATATTACAACAGTTTAAAATCTACTGCTTAGCATATTCTAACCCTATTAAATAAACTTTTGCCGTTAATTTTAAAATTTTTTACCAACCAAGCAAACAATTTTGTTTTGATATGATCATGAATTGCATAAAAACAAAGTGTGCCATTACTAATGATGATGAGAGGATGATTACTTGTTGGTTATGTAATGGTCTCTGTCATGTAAAATGTAGTGGACTATCTGTACATGTTGCCGATTCTCTTGTGAAAGATAATGGACTTCACTGGTGCTGTAATTCTTGCAGAAAAATTGGTGTTGCTTTCTACCGTTTTTTCCAAGGAAACAAAAACAATTTCTCTGAAATCCAAGATGAAGCAAATAAGCTATTGGATAGAATTTCTAACTATGGCAAGCTATTTGAAGATTTTAAATGTTTGGACTCTATAAAATCTCCTGTTCAGTCGTCACCCAAAAGGCGTAAATCATCTAGAATAAACAATCAAGATAAACAAGATGACCCTCAGACTGACTCCTTAAAATCTGATGCTGCTTCTTCTTCTGTTCACTGTATTTCTTTAAAAAATTCTGCTTCAACCTCATCACAAAACCCTACGGCAGTTCGTAATGTTCCATTAAATAATGCTCCATTAAATGCTATCCCTCCAATGAGTAATATTCCTATATCCGATACTGATACTGGATCAACAAATATTGCTGATCTTACTCCTTGTCCATCGGGTTCTGGTGTGGTAACAAATGTTGCCAATTTTACCGTTCCTAAGCCATTAATTGTTGTGCCTCCAAAACGTACTATTTTTATTTCCCGTTTGGCTTCCAAAACAACCGTAGAAGACATTGATTATTACATTAAAACAAAACTCGGTTCTAATGTTGATATTGTTATAAACAAATTTTCGTACTCTCAACCCAGAAGTATAACATCGTTTAAAATAGCTGTTGCTGCTTGTGTCTTTGATCAGATTGTTGATACCTGTTTTTGGCCTGCTAATATCATTGTTCGTGAATACATCTTTAAACATAATCAAAGATCTACAAATATTGCTCATTTGCCACCTAGAAAACCATTTGCTTCAAAAAACTAATTGGCTCTAAGAATCGTTTAAATTTTATTTATCAAAATGTTCGTGGATTAAATACCAAGTTGTCTTCTCTCTTGGTTAATAGTTATGACTTCACCTACGATGTAACTATCTTCACCGAAACCTGGCTAAAAGATGATATTTATAATACCGAAATTCTGTCTAATAAATACCAAATATTTAGGTATAATCGAAATGCACGTAGAGGTGGTGGAGTTTTGATTGCTGTCTCTTGTTTATATTCATCAGAAGTTGTAGTTACTGATACTCTTGGTATTGAATTTGTTGCTGTTGTGGTTAAATTGAAAAATAAAAAAATTTACTTCACCTGTTCTTACGTTCCGCCGGATTCTGATAGTGCTATTTATTTAAAACATGTTCAAGCCATTAATTCTGTTATGCTAAATGTTTGTAATGATGACTCCATTTTTGTTGTTGGTGATTTCAACTTGCCCTCAATATCTTGGATAAAAACGTCTGATACACCTTATTTAATTTCAGTCAAAAACAAAAACTGTCACGATGACTTCCTGAATGAAATTCTTGGTTTATCTCTTTTTCAAATGAATAACGTATACAATGACTTTGGTAAGCTGCTTGATTTGGTGTTCGTAAATAATGTAGATGATTGTATTATTACTCGCTCTGAACCTATAACGTTGCCTGAAGATCGTTATCACCCCACAATTGAAGTGAGTTTTTCAATTCCATCAGAAGTCAAATTAAAGCCATTTAAGGTCGATAAAGTTTTTTGTTTCAAACGGACTAATTACAACTTATTAAACCAATTAATAAGAAATACGTGCTGGAACAACGTCTTACCTTCTCAATTAAACAACAGCTCGGATATTGATGTGATGGTTTCTATATTTTATAAAAAAATTTACGCCTTTTTTGATATTTGTATACCTAAACAATTTGTTTATACTCCAGTTGGACCGCCATGGAACTCTAAACAGCTTACTAGGCTCAAAAATCTCAAGAATAAAAATTATAAAAAATTCAAAAAGTCTGGATCATTTATTGATTACGGAAAATACTCTGTCAGTCGTTCAGAATATAATCTGCTGAATCATGCTTTATACAATCAATACATAAATAAGGTGAAAAACAATTTCGTTCGTGACCCAAAATCGTTCTTCGCATTTGTTAACTCTAAAAGAAAATCTAATGGATACCCATCCGTTATGAAATTTCGTTGCCATGAATCTGGAGATTCTGAGGTCATATGTGATATGTTTGCAGATTTTTTTGCCACAACTTATTCTGATGCTGCATACGACGATAGTAATGGTTATCCCTATATGCTCTCATCAAACCATACAATCTCTTTCCCTACTTTTAATAGCAATGATATTTTGGTTAACTTAAAAAGGCTAAAGATGTCTTTTAGTCATGGTCCTGATCTTGTTCCAACATGTATTTTAAATCAATGTGCTGAATCATTAGCTACACCATTAACTTTTATGTTCAATGCGTCGATTATATGTGGTTATTTTCCCGTATTATGGAAAGATTCGTATATAAAACCTTTATTTAAATCTGGTAATAAATCCGATATAACAAACTATAGAGGAATTGCCAAATTAAGTGCTATTCCAAAACTTTTTGAAAAACTAGTTACTGACTTCCTCAGCCATCATACCTCGTCGGTACTGGCAGCATGCCAGCATGGTTTTAGAAAAGGCTGTTCAACTACAACTAATGTACTTCATTTAACAACTTTAATTAATTGTGCATTTACACAAAAGAAACAAACTGATGCTGTTTATACTGATTTCAGTAAAGCGTTTGATAAAGTTAACCATCGTCTTCTTCTTACTAAATTGGATTTATTAGGTATATCCCGGAGAAGTTTACGCTGGTTAAGTTCTTATTTAATTGGAAGAAAGCAAAAAGTTCAATTCAATAATTGTATATCCAAGTACATTTATGTTTCGTCCGGTGTTCCCCAAGGCAGTCATCTTGGCCCACTTTTATTTTCGCTGTTTATTAATGATCTGCCCAACGTTATCAACTTCGCCAATATATTGATGTATGCTGACGATGTATACATTTTCCATTCCTTTAATTGCTTTGCTGATCATTTTCATTTTCAATCGGATCTTAATAACTTCTTTTTATGGTGTAATCATAATATGATGGAGCTGAATCTTATGAAATGCAAATGCATGCGTTTTTATAGAAATAACTGTATTGCTGTTAATTATGCTTTGGGTGGTCATCAACTGGAGTTGGTTGATTCGTTTCTTGATCTTGGAGTCTTACTGGACCTAAATTAAACTTTGTTTCTCATATTACATTAACTGTAAATAAAGCTCGAGGTGTTCTTGGCTTTATTAAGCGCTGGGCTAAAGAATTCACCGATCCATACATAACGAAGCAACATTACGTATCACTCGTTAGACCAATCTTAGAATATGGGTCAATCATTTGGGATCCATTTTACAACATTCACAATTCTCGTATTGAATCGGTTCAAAAACAATTTTTATTATTCTGTATACGTAATCTTCATTGGAGTTACTCGACAAACTTTCCTTCATATGCTAGTAGACTGGCATTAATAAAATTACCATCGCTCAAAAGTCGTCGTACAATGTTAAATGTTTCTTTTATGGTTAATCTTATTAATGGTAATGTTTGTTGTGATTTTCTGTTAGAGTCTGTTAAATTTAATATACCTTGTCGCAATACGCGTCATTATAATCTGCGTTTTGTTAAATTTTATAGAGAAAATTACGCTATTGCTGATCCTTTTTCGAGGTTATGTAGACAATTTAATTCTCTTTCACAATTTGTTGATTTTTCTTTATGTTTAAATTCCATAAAACATAAAATTATTGTTTCTCTTAATTCGTAAATTTTTATGTATGTATATATATTCTGTAAAGTTGTACTATATTTTAAATTGCATATTGTTATTCATTAATTTTAAGGCAATATTGTTATTAATCAGTAAGGATAATATCCATTGATTAAATAAATAAATAAAGAACATTGGAAATAAAGAACATTAATGTAAAAAAAAAGCAAAAAACTAAATCTGGGCAGGGAGCAGAGTCTACTCAACCACATTGGCCTTTTTGGACAGCCATGCAATTCTATTATCAGCATGACCGAACTAAAAGCACCTCATCAGTCTCAAATGTTGAAGCTTTAGAAGAAAGCCTGTCAACCACATCATCCTCAGCTAAAAAAGCTTGTACTAGTGCAGAAGAAGATACACTGTCGCCAGATGTTATAATGCAGCGCGCACTTAAGTTTTTAGATGCCGATGTTGACAAATGGCATGGGATAGGCATGTATTTAGCATTGCAAATGCGGGAACTTGCGCAAAAAAATGTAAAAGCTGCTAACAAGCTCCATGCTGAGCTGGTTAAAAAAGCAACAGAAGCAATGTTAGAAAAGACGGATCAAACTTTTAAATTTTAAAAATGATTACTTTTTTATTATATAAATGAATTCATTAGTTCTTTTTTTTTAATAGTTTGTGTACATATGTATGAAAAAAATAAATTTAGTTTTTGGTGTGTATATGTGTGTTAAATTAATTTATACTGCCAAGATAATTCACCAGTTGGCGACATGAAATAGTTTTCGTACTCCTGACGAATGGCCTTTGCTTCAATGCATATATATGAACTTTGAGTTTCTTGTATAGCATTTTCAGGAGTAAACAAGTAATCAATCGAACGTGCTCCAGCAACCAGATTACCATGTTCATCAAATCAATGTTGATGTATAATTGGGATTTTTCGTCACTAGAAAATTATGTAGGGCACAACAAGCTAAAGTCACACGCGATGTTTTATTTGCATCAAGCTTTATTGGTCGTGAAAAGACTTCGAAGCGTTTCGCCATTATCCCAAATACATTCTCAACTATCCGCCTTGCTCTTGATAGTCTGTAATTGAAAACACGTTGACCTGCTGATAAACTGCGTCCAGGATACGGTTTAAGTAAGTGAGTTTGCATTCTAAATGCATCGTCTGCTACCAAAACATATGGTAAATTAACGGTTCGACCTGGCAAAGGACATGGTGTTGGCCAATTAAGTTCCTTATTATCCAAAGCTTGTTGCAATGAGCATTTGCTGAAAACTCCGCCGTCTGAAATTCGTCCATTACAACCGACGTCAATATATAAATATTTGTATTCAGCATCAACAACAGCCATAAGCACTATGCTGTGAAAACCTTTATAATTATAAAAGGTGCTACCTGATTTTGGTGGTGCGATCATATTCACATGTTTTCCATCAACTGCTCCAATGCAGTGAGGAAAGTTCCATAAATCATTAAACTTTGAACCTACTTCGGCCCACTGTTGTTGTGTTGACGGCATCAAAAAAAAATGTTTCATAAAGATAAATATTACATCTGGTATGTACTTAAAAGGTAAAAATACTAACCTTTAGGTAATTACTCTTAAGTACTGCATATATTGCATCACAAACTTCTGGAATAAAAATTGAAATTGTGTTTGGAGCAATGCGAAAAAAAACTGAAAGGCTTTTGTAGCTGTCACCAGTGGCCAGATAGCGAAGGGTGCAAGCTAAACGCTGCCGTGCTGGAATAGCTTTTCGGAAATTGGTGTCTTTTTTTTAATATATGGTGTGGTAAGTTCAATCAATTCATTAAAATTTTGTTCATTCATTCGAACATAATTTTTGAAAAGAAAATTTTGGTTGTGGACTTCACGAAATTCGCGTAAAGTACTTTCATATGCACCATGTGTACTTCTTTTTTCCAACCAATCTCTTACCCAAATGCTTCTTTTTTTTGGTGTTCTTTTATTTTTTAATTTTTTCTTCTTCCTTATTATTGAAGCAATAATACAAACGGCCACAGCAATTTTCTTTTTTCGTACGTAATCCATTAGAAAAAATCAAAATTATTTCTGATAGTAAAAAAATAAACAAAAACATATGGTTAAAAATAACTAATCAAGCACGACAGTGTGACCATATTGTACCGATTATTGCCACAATTTTGTTTTAGCCAATATGCGCCGAAAAAAATCGTCACAATGTGCGACGATAATGTGACCATTCAAAAATTAATTATGCAATTTAAAGAGATATGTGCCGATGAAGCACGATAAAAATCTTCGCAGATTGTGCTTTGTGCGCCGATAGTGTGATTTCAGCTTATATGTTGTCTGCTGTAGAGTATTTCCTTCGAAATCCTGCTTGGTATTCATTCATAATCTTTCTATCGTCAATCCATGCTACAAGTCTATCATTAAGGATTCCCATATATATTTTTTGATAGAATTTATAAACGATATACATACATATCCCTATAATTTGCTGGGTCATTTACACACCCCTTTTTGTAAATAGGAAGAATTATGCTTTTTCTAAATGATTCATCTATAATTCTATCTTCAAAAATTGTGTTGTATGTACGGGCAAGTTCTTTAAGAAATTCATCAGTGGCATTTACAAAGAATTCGTAAGGTATCCAGTCTTCCCCTGGTGCTTTGTTTAATTTAACATTTTTTAGCATACGTTTAATTTCCTCGACCTCACGTTCTTACTTTTTAAAAACAGCTTTGAAATGAAATTTAATGGTTTGAGTTTGATACGTTGCTGTGTTAAGCAAAACCAAATATTACCAATACATATGTACATATTATTTGTCAAATCAGTTTGAACGTGGCCATCGTGCTTTAATAGATGGCTCTGAACAAGCAACCCAAAAACAACAAAGGGAAGAAGAAAACGAAGAGAATGATAACATTAAACGTTTTAAAGACTCTCTCTCGTTAAGCGACGCTAACAGCAGTTTGCATATGGTGAAAACTGACGTTAAGGAACTGAAAACCGACATTAACGTCATAAAAACAACAATGCAAGAACTTGCGATCTCAATAAATCAAAACAATGTTCAAATAAATACCAACCTACAAACAGCTCTCGCAACAATAACTAGTTCACTAACAACTCTCACTACCCAAGTAAAAGAACTCTGCGAAAGCAATAGAGAAAAAGAGAAAAAAATAAATGAGATGAATAAACGTATTAATAACACGGTGCTACAGTGTAAAAAAACTTGGAAAACGACCTAGCGTGGGTTATTGGTCTTGTTGAGTACATTAAAAATTGTGTCAAAAAATTTCAGAAACACCCTCAAATTCAGAAGTTATTTTAAAAAAACCGTTTTCAGTGATGTTCGTCAACTTATCGACCTGTAACTCAGTCAGTTCTTGTCCGATTTTAGTTTTTTTAAAAGGTTTGGAAAGAAAACTGATTACGCTTTAAAATTACGTGCATTTTTTTATACATTTGTAAATTATAAGTATTGTTTTTGTTAAGAATATCTACAAAAATAACGAAAATTATAAACTTTTTTGATTTTAGTAGCTTTTCATTGCTTATTTTAATATGAAAACTTATAAAAATTTATATTAGCGTATGAAGAAAATTTAGTTCTTAACAAAACATGGTTTTAATTTTTCAAATCGGATAAAAATTGTATAAGTTATTCAACTTTTCATTAACACCTATTTTTAGTATTTTCTCCCTCCGCGCAAAAAATATAAATAAAAACAAGTTAGAGTGCTATATTCAGCTGTGCCGAATTTTTAATACCCTCCACCGACTGTTCGAATATTTCAGGAGGGATATCTATATGATGTCTATTTATTATTAATTTATCTTTATAAAAACAGACATCAGCATTAAAATTGGTTGGTTTGAGGTTTAGATCTATATTAAATTATTTAGCAATTTAAACTAGCTTGAGTAACAGTTTCAATTCAAATTTTGTTATGATAGCATTATTTTTTATCGGTTTTAGGCGTACTAAACTATTTTCCGGGAGTAGTGTTTATATGGGGCCTAGGGTAAATTATGGACGGATCTTCACGAAATTTTACAGCGTGGTTTCCAGTCGAATAAAACAAATTTTTGCAAAATCTTATCTCATTCCGTGCCTTGTTCCACCATTTATGTTATTTTTTATAACAAAGTTATCATTTTTTTTTAGGTAATGGTTCCACATTTTGATTCATAGCTCTGGTCCAACTGCACCGATTTTGCTGAATTTCAATCGCAAACTGCTTAGGATAACTGCAAGCAATTTGGCACCAAGTTTGTTCATTTCTTTTGAGTTGTTCGAAAGTGAGCGTGTTTTCAACATACGAACAGACGGACAGACAGACATATGTTTGCGGTTTATTCGCTGACAAAAAAACATCGCTTTGATCTGAAGAAAAATAAAGCCTTGATAAATGCCTTCAATACAGTTTTTAACTGCTCATACAGTTCTAGCAAATGGTATAAACCCTAAAGTATTTGTACAAGCTGTTCCAGGAGGCTTATTCTGAATTGCGATGCGAAAATCAATGCGATGCGCAAATGAAATGCAATGCGAAAGAAAATTGGTATTCTGTTAGACTTTCGCAATCGCATTCGCAATTTATTTAAAATCGTGGCAACGCTGCTCAAATAAACGTCAGTGACAACAAACGTCAAATTAAAAATAAATAAATTTTTTGTGTTTGGCTGTGAAAATTGTTTATAAAATTTATTTAGGACATTCTGTAAGAAAAAAATAATAAAAATGGATTCTGTGGCGCTGTGGTTCACGGTGGTGGTTTGTCACAAAGAATTTGCCGACTGACGTACATTTGGTGTTTTCAAATGGCCTCTTGCCAATTGGCTGTGCTTATTCATAAATTCTATCATTATTTCAAATTGACGCGGTTTGGTGGTCTTATTGCTAGCTTCCCTAAATTAAATAATAAATATATGATGAATAAATAAATAAAATATTATCTTTCACTTACATGTTTGTACTTTGCGAATGCTATTTTGTTGTCGAATAAATTTTGCGAATTTGACATGTGTTTGACATTTGTTTTCGCAATGTAGAATACCGACTTGCCACTTTTTCGCATTTGAAATGCGATTAAAAAAAACTTTGCGAAAATCGCAAAACAGAATAGCAATTGTTCGCATTTATGTATTTTCGCATCGCATTGATTTTCGCATCGCAATTCAGAATAAGCCTCCAGTATGCTTAAGAAAACTAAGTCCGAAAAGGTTATAAGCCAGCCATTACCATTATCTTTTCCAATGATTTGGCATCATCAAATATTCCATAAACCACAAGACTGTTATTTTTGCCAAACAAACATCACTGGTTATCAATATAGCATTAAGCATTACGTATGCTAATGTGTTAACTGTTACTAAGCCAGTATTAAGTGCAATTAAATGTAATGAAACTTTACATAAACAAAGTGATAATGAATCTGAAAACGAGGAATGTTGTATGGAATATTTACCAAAATCGGCTGAGCCACATTTTGTGACAAATGCATATTTTTGCGATCTTCTGCGTGATTTAAAACTTTAGTTACTTTTGTAAATATAAGCCGATTTTAACAAATGATATCCCGTTTTTTTCTACACAAAATTATCTTTAAAATACAGTGCAAACAAAGATAGGTTTTCATAGAAAAAAATTAAAATAACTCTTGTTGAATTTGAAAAATTATGAAAAAAAATAAAAAAAATTAGAAACTTTTGATAAACACTCACCTAATTTCTTGGAATATATTTTTTATGAATACATTTCATAAAAGCTTACTTCTTTGCCTTTTCAAAACTGTTTAAAATTTTGAAATCGATCAAAAAATGTATGAGTTAGAGGTACTAAAGTGCTACGACCTACCCTAAAACAGTTTTTTGAAAATAACTCAAAATTTTTAGGGTGTTTCAAAATGTTTGAAAACGGTTTTTGTATGTCCTCACCTAGGCCTACAACCCCCACTAGGTCGGTTTTCAAGTTCTGACAAAAAGTGTTTTTTTGTAGCAGTGTGTAATTTGGAGCAACAATTACTAATAAAAAATATTGAAATATAAAACGTTACGAACGAAAACATACAGCCATACGAAGTTGTTAAAACGATTGCTAATTTCCTAAATGTAAGCCTAAAGGTAGAAGTACATAACACGCGTTAGTGCGCGCGCGCTCTGTAGACTTCTGTCAAAAAAAGGTAAACTAGTGTATTTTAATAGAACAAGCTACATGAAAAATATTTTGACGCGTTAGCGCCAGAAAGTTGGTTAACTTTGAACTTTTTAACGCGTTGTGTATTTTTGACAAGTAATCAGCTGACAATAAAAAAAAAATTTTAACAAATTTGCGAATAGCGAAAGAAAAATTTATTGAAGAGCTTCAAAAACATACAATATTTATATAAAAAAAATAAATTCAATAAAATAAATCTTGATATACTTTCGAACCCGTTTTCAATGCACAAATAAGTAAACAAATAAAAAACAGCTGACAGGAACGGCTTTTGTAGCGCGTGTTGTGAAACTTGCAATTTTTCATGCGCTAAAGTTTTTAAAAGCATGACAAACGTCGACGAATGAACGCGTGTTATGTACTTCTACCTTAAATGAAAATGATATCAGCAATTCGTACTCTCTAAAGAAATCCCAAAAAATAATAATCGAATTCACTTCTCTTAATAAGAGAAATTAATTACTTAGCAAAATCAATCGTCACAGAGTAGACTTATTAATATTGATACAGGCCATCAATTTATATCAGCCATCGGCAAAATCAGGGCGCCGCGTTTTCTCTTTTCTCTTTTATTCTCTTGTTTGCTCTTTTATTTCGTACATGTGCACACATATTGCAAAGAATTTAACAACATTAACAACAACATACGTAAAATTCATACAACGCATATAATCGCAAAATGTAATAGTATAGGTTGCCGATGGCTGATTTATATACATAAATGAACACCTTACCCCCCACAAACGGCGACTGTTATGGCTAGCCAAAACAAAGGCAAAAGAATCAAACTGGAGATTATGCCAAGAAAAATGAGATGTCGAACACCATCATTATATCAAATAGTGCCGATACGGATCTAACAATATCGTCAATTTAAATAAATATACAAACTACGAATACAAAACTACTTCCTTTTTCAAAATTTTTCCTCTTTTTTTTTACTGTAAAAATGAACACTAACACAGTTTCAATACAAGATAATTTTTATCAAATCAATAAAAACTATTTAAGTTATCCCACAACAATAATATATATGAACATTCGCTCACTACGTTTAAATTTCACTCTATTATTGGCAAACCTGCATAATATCATAAATAACATAAACTTTATACTTCTTGTAGAAACAAATATTACAAACGAAGAGCAGCATTAATATGGTATAAATGGATTTAGCTCATACTTTCTTAACAGAGACAGTAGAGGTGGAGGTGTAGCCGTCTACATAAGAGAAAAAAATTGCATACCAATATAAAAATAAACACAAACTCCTTTGAGGCTATTCCAGTAAATAACAACAACAATTTTTCTCTGTTTACAATTTACCGACCGCCAAAAACTAACGTAAATGAGTTCGTAATAGAACTTGACAAAACAAACACAATAAAAAATAAAAAAAAAACTTAGTTATTGCTGGTAACATAAACATTAATATTCTCAACAAAAAGGTTAGACATAACAATGAAAACAAGCTCTCGCTTTGATCACTTGCATATAAAAATAACAAACCAAACACACAAACACATGCTGCGGTAATCAGAACAAACATATCGGATCATTATACACTCCTTTGTTGTGTCAAAGAAGAAGAAGAAGTAAAAGACAAAATAAAGCAGGGAACGGAAATCCAGGGCGCCAATTCAAATAGTTTTAAAGTAAACAAAAATATTAAAGCAATTAAATGGATTGAATTAGTTGATCAAAATATGAACACAAATTAGATCTTTAACAAAATTTATGAAACATTTATGAAAAATCCAAACAACAGTGTAATAATATCAATAAAAGAAAACGTAGAAAAGTGAATCCGTGGATGAGTGCGGAATTAATAGAATATTGTGAAAATCGGGATAAACTTTATATTAAATGGCTTAATAATAAAAATAACAAAAATTACGAAAATAATTATAAAAAATTTCGAAACTGCCTAAATAAAAAAATATTTAATGCAAAAAAGAAAAGAAAATTCCAAGAAAACGCAAACAATATAAGAGCTACATGGCAATTGGTAAATGAAATAACCGGTAAAAAAATAACAAATATTGACGTTACATTACTTAACACGTTTAAGAATGATAGATATGGTTGAGGGTTCATTAATAAGCGTTATTTAAGATGCGGTAGCTTATTAGGCTTCCGCATCCGATACTGGTGCTGAGGCTGCCATCAACCTCCAGGCAGGCAATTTGTAAAGTTTTTCAAAGGCAGAGATTATCCGCGTTCCTTCTACTTCCTGAGACGCCCTTAACGAACCATCAGGATACTTTACAGAAACTAAGTTTCAGAAGTTCTTCCTACTGGCCTGAGACGTCTTTCAACCATTCAGGTTACTTAGCCGCCTTCTCACTCTAGCTAGCCTCTGAACGGGTGTTCTAAAGCCATTGCCCGGGGAATACCTGGTAAAAACCGGAGGTAGTGAGCTGCCTTGACTGTGACGCAAAGGAATCATCCTTGGCCACTCCCAAGTGAGTGGCACTCAAGAACTTTCAACCTTTACTTGTCACAGTCCATTCCCCAATGCTATGCTCCTTATAGGATCTTCGGGAACATATATATATATATATTTAAGAATGATAACATTAAAAATATCGCAAACAAGTTTACAACAAATTTTAATGAAAACGTTAGTAAAATGTTGCATAAGTGTAATATTAAAACATGTCTGAAAACGCCAACGACCATTTTAAACTCCATGTTCTTATCTCCTGCAACTGAAGATGAGGTTTTTAACGTTTTAAAACACCTACAAACACAAAAAGGAGCTGGAGCTGATGAAACAACCTTCATAAATTCAAGTATAACAAACAGTAACATACCTGTTAATGTCAAAATGCACTTCCCTGCATTCTTTTTCATTAACAACTGAGATGAGCAGAGTTTTCCCCATTTTTCTTACTAATTTACATAAAAGCTGAAAGCTATGAAAATATTCCTTTCTCTTTTCCGCATAAGGCCCAATTCTTAATGTCAAATGGCTTAAATGCCCAAAGATGTCGTTTCCGTTTTAGTTAAGATAAGTTTTGTTTTTTGTTCTTTTAGCAGCTCATCGATAAGGTAACAAACCATTAATTGAATTCAATAAATCCATTTGTTTTCCAAAGTCTACAACTTCTTGTTTTTATTATTATTATCTTCCCTACATGTCCGTCTCTGACACTTTGGTGTTATTTGAGAGAAACACAAAAAAACCCCAAAAGAAATTTATGTATGTCCAACAACCGCTCGGAGATTAATTTGTATACTTCTGCTTTCCCAAGAGTCACCATCAGAGCTACACCTCAACAATACCAAATATGTTAAAAATATCATTAATACGTCCAATTTATAAAAGTGGAACCAAAAACGACATTAATAATTACAGACCTATTGCGATATTTCCAGTGATTGAGACAGTACTGGAAGAGATAGTAGTAACAAGATTAAGCGAATTTCTCACAAAATTTAAAATTATTGATCCTAACCGGTATGGCTTTCAAAAAGGAAGAAACATTAATAAATTATTAGGTGATTTTTCGTACCACATAAATACTTGCTTAGGTGAAAATTTGCACTGGCTCTTTTAATCGATTTTAGTAAAGCTTTCGATACTCTTTCGCATACGAATTTATTAAGAATGCTAGAACGAAACGGCGTTAGAGGAAAATGCCTGGACTGGTTCAAAGATTACTTAAACCTCAGAACCTTCCGAGTTAAAATATGTCAGACACTTAGTGATGAAACTAACACAACTAATGGTGTTCCCCAAGGTTCAAAACTTGAACAAATTCTGTATCTCATATATGCCAATGAGATGTTAAAGTCCTCAAAAAATGTTCAGCGTTTGCTTACGCTGATGATACAGCCATAATAGTATCCAAAAAAAAATATTGATATCGCTTACGTTAAAATGCAAAATCAGCTAAACCAAATAACAAAATGGTGCCATCATAATGGACTTGTTATAAATGCCGCAAAAACAAAGGTTATGCACATTAAACCACCCCATCTCAACTCTATAGATGAAAATATAATTTTTCATGATTACCAATGTCTTCACAACAATAGCTACACAGATACTTGCACTACCACAGTAGAATTGGTTAGAACTTATAAATATCTAGGAGTATATGTTGATGACCACTTTAAATGGCTCTCCCACGATCAATATCTCTCAAAGAAACTGCGTAAATCGGCCTTCAGTTTGTATCATCTAAGTAACTGTTCAACGTTTGATGTTCTCAAACAGGCATAATTTTCACTAGTAGAATCTTATATTAGACATGGAATTACTGCATGGGGAAATGCAACATATTGCAGATCCCTACAACAAACACAAAACCAAATACTTAAAATACTAGTTAAAACAATCCCCACAACCAACAACAACAACTACTAGAATCACTTTATACTAACACGAGGAACACACAAAATATGTCGTACAACAATTTACCTCTTGAAAATGCAAGTACAGTATTCCCCGGATAATTACCTCGACAAAAATGCCAAACTTTTTGGGTAATTATGCGGGGTAAGCATTTAAACGAATACGCTTAACTACCTCGTTGGGGTAATTATAAGAATACGTTTAACTACCTAATTGAGGTAATTAAGCGAATACGTTTAAAAATCTCAGTGAGGTAATTATTTACTAGGTATTTTTTACTAGATATCATAACTTTGATGTAGGAAAAAAGTGTAGACAAAGGAATTTTTACATGTATCAGCTAAATCTAAAGAGAAAGCAATTAAAAGCAATGGGATTTGCTGTTTTAAATTTTATCTGTAATGCTTTTTGGGATGTCTTGTCATATCCTACTAACAAAAGCGTACTCATACATTCAAACTTATGATCATGGAAACCGTAAATATGCAGTTTCATGGTTTTTCTTGTGCGACAAATAAAGGCGGAAACAATATGTTTGTCCGTTTTAGAGCTTTTTATGAATATTGGTATCGGTTTGTGGATAAATTGCATAATTAAACTATTGCTGCTTTTATGCACACATATTTCACGTTTTTTAAGCATATTTTAATACATGTTCAGCAAATAAAATAAATTTCTTTAAATTCTGGTACCCAGATGAATTTTCTGTTGCTTTAATTTCGCCATCTACATTTAATTTTCACTCCACAATTTTAAGCCAAGGCAAGTTTTCGCTTAGAAGATAAATGTTATTCCAAACTGTAAATTTTTATATACCTATATGTATGTATGCAAAAATTAGGAAAAAACCAATTATATAAAATTTTTCTGATACGTAGAAATATAGACGCATCGTTAAGTAAACCGATCGAATCAGAATCACTTTTTAAAGTGATCTTTTCGTGTCCGTCCGTCCATCTGGCTGGTTGTATGTCCATGTAAACCTTGTGGGGAGATAAAAGTTTTTAGATAATTTGATAAAATTTGGTAAATACATTTAATTGTCATAATAACGAAACCTATGCTAATTGTAAGAATCGCTCTATAATATCACATAGTCCCCATGCAAACTTCTTTCTTTATTTCCATAAACCATTTTGTTATGTTCGTATTGAAATTAAATTTGGCCCAAAATATCTTACTGCAAATTAAATATGGTTGAGTCGGTAAATATTCAAGCTATCGGAGTCGGAATAAAATTTTCAAGCTATTTCATCTTTTCAAATGTTAATATAATTTAAAATTAAGCGACCTTTCCTTTAATCCCTTTAAGACAAAATATCTCATATATTTGGTGTATCTAGATAATATTCAACACAAATAACTCTTATATGAAAATTACCTTATAACATAACTTTATTCTGGTGAGCCCTGAAGAAAGTTTAATTTAATGCAAATATTAATTTGTGGAATATTTTTTGGCTATTTTTTTTTAATGTTTAGTATATATTTTCAAATTATTAACATGTAAACTTGGTTGCATTTCTTACTGTGTTGTTGCCAAATAGTACTGATGCAATTAAACGAATGAAGTTAAGGTGTAATTTTGTCTTGGGAGTTTAATTTTTAAGGCAATTAACCGAATTGGGTAATTAAGCGCAAGGCAATTAAACGTGGATTTTTGTTTGAAAAAAGGAAGAAAAAAACGGGGATTTAAAACTCAAGGTAAATAAGCGTGAAAGGCATTTAAGCGTGGGGTAATTAACCGGGTTATACTGTAACAACAACAGAAACATAAATACCAACAATACGTACACCGGCACACAACACATAAATACCAATGCTAGCAATAACACATACATCATCAGCAGCAACAACACAACAAACACATACACCTACAACAATAGTGTGATCATTAATACACACAACCTATTAAATAATACAAACGGCAACCACACAATTAACTACAACACTCAAAATATATTATACACAAGCATAACTGACAACCAAAACGTAAACAACAACACATTCGTAGTCAACAATACACTCGTAAACAACACCCAAGGTAACAACAACCCACATTTAAACAACATCACATTCCTGAACCAGTACAACAACAGCTCACAAGTGAACAACGATCAAAACAATAACTCACGTACAAATAACAACACTCACGTCAACAATAACACACATATTAACAACAACATGAATAACAATAATATCCACGTAAATAAACACCACCCTGCAAATAATAGGACCAGTCCATACACGCGTGTAAAGAGTAGCCCACAAACGTATGGAAAAAACATGGTCTATTTAACATTACGATGTCCTAGGGCAGGACCATATAACCCATCTTTGGACTACAAAGGAGTAGTTTTTAAACTACTCCATTGTGTACACAAGAGGATTAGTTTTAACTTCGTTTATTACCGAAAACTTGTCGTTAAAAAACGAAGACATGTCGTCTCACTACAAACACTTTTTAACAATGACATGGTCCATGCTTGCATTACATCGGACCAGTCCATGGAGTAGTCCATTTCATGAAATTGGATCAGGTGGTCCAATAATATTTGCAGGGACCATACATACATTTAACAATGCAAACACCAACATCAATTCACGATATAATAATAACGGAAAAAACACTAAAGGCCTCGTTACTCTTACGTAAATGTTGCGGATACGTAAACGTTGCGGTCGACTTGAAATGTTGGTAGTTACTACAAAAACGTAAACGTGTCATATGGTGTTGAGGTGTATGTGTGTACTCGTACATATGTATGTATGTAAATTATTATTTGCTTTGATTTTGCTCACAGCCTTGTTGCAAGACATTCTGCTAACATTCTTGTTTAAAATCGCCAATACATACCGATACCGGCGCTTTTGTACAAAAAAATAAAATACTTATACATATCTGTGGCATTTTGACAAAACATCTTAAGTCGTGATAAGATAGCAAAAAATTTAAAAAAAACTCGCTGTGTGGGGCTTAGGTAACTCCTTTTCCCACAACTTTTAGAAAAAAAACTAAGAACACGAATTGTCTTTAATTGAAAGCTTCTTGCTTTATTGAGTATACAAGTCTAACTCTTACTGACTAACAAAAAATTATGTAGCGAAAACTGAACAAAATATACACATATATGTAAATATCATGTAGAAAAAACAAAAGCCGCTATTCACGGGCGAATTCAATTATATAAAAAAAACGATAAATAAAAAAGGCAAATATTTACATATTTGGGTTCAGCAAAAGGAGTAAACAAAAAGTATAAAAACCTGGTTAAACACGGTTCAACATACTCCCGGGCGAGAATGCGTGTGGCATGAACAACCTTTCCATACACCGGATATAACCCAACCAAATATGGATCGTTGAGCTCGTGGGAGGCCTTCTTCTTGCTGGATCACTGTGTCCCTCATTATTGTGGCTAATGTCCGGCTACCAATAACCCCATCAATTGTGCGACAAGTGGCAAAGTTTTGGTGTGCTTTGGGCGTGAGACATCTAAAATGTTCGATTAACTGGGGGTCGTTTACAGGTGGATAGACATTGATGGCGTCATCTTTTAATGGCAGGCACCAACGGGCTATTGGCCTATAAAACGTGGGAGCAACCTCAAATCTGGCATAATGCGTATTTCCACGTTGGTAGTCAGACGTAAATTTGGGGAAAATGTCAGCGACGCTTCGTAGCAGAAATGAGGTAGTAGACGTGTGGTCCAACAGAAAAGTAACCCACATAGGATTTCCTTTGTTGATTAGGGTGACCTGAACTAGTGGCGGTATGGTGGTTTCCCAGTATGGTGCGTGGGTTGGGAACTCCATGCGCAGCAACTCGTGAGGAGTAGGTATTTTTGCTGGCGTGGTTTCAACTTCTTCTTCCTCTTCGGGGTTGTTTTGGGATTGCTCGGTCGTCAAACTATCTGCGTTTTCGTCCTTAAAGCTTGAACTTGAGACATCATGGGGATGCTGTTGGTGTATCATCGAGTGGTGCTTTGCCTTGCAGAGTGCGCACCGATTTTCGGAGTAGCATTCCGATCTTTGATGAGTGTGTGCCATACAATTTAGACAATAGTTCCATCGTAACAGATAGTTTCGGCGTTTCTCAATGTCCATGGCAACAAATATTTGGCAATGACGTACAGCATGATTTTTCAAACATAGATTGCATCGCGGCATGACTGTAGCTAGAGAGGATAAAAGAAAAAATATAAGAATATACTGGGTTATTAGAAATTTTGTTTTGCGACCTTTTCTCTTTATAATAAAAGCCCCTTTTTTTTAATCAGGTGGATTAGGTATACAATTTTTGGTGATTTGTGTTGTATGTGTTTTAGATTAGTCTGAACAGCTTTGTGGTTTATTTGTATTTGTATCATAAGATGGTAAAATACACAATTTTGCGATTGGGCGTATTATATTTCCGTTTTGCGTTTTGATTTCGGCTACTCGTACTTTACTATCTCTTCCATAGATGACATTTACAATGCGGCCAAGTCGCCACTCGGTTGGTGGTAACAAGTCATCCTTAACAATAACAAAGTCGTTAGGCTTGAGATTGTGCTGTTCGGTTTTCCACTTAGCTCGCCGCTGAAGTTCGGTGATGTATTCGGTTTTCCATCGACGCGCAAATAGGTGTTGAATGGTTTTCAATCGATTCCACCGCTTAATGAAGCTAAGTTTCTCTAGTGGGAGTTCTTCGGGAGCTTCGGGCGGAGCTGCTAGCGGCGCACCCCTTAAAAAATGGCCGGGGGTCAATGGCAGTAGCTCCGATGGATTTTCGGTCAAAGGGGACATGGGACGCGAATTTAATACTGCCTCAATACGAATTAAAATAGTGCTAAATTCTTCAAAGGAAAAGCTGAGGTTTCCAGCGATCTTTTTTAGGTGTGATTTCATGCTTTTTACGGCAGCCTCCCAGAGGCCGCCCATGTGGGGTGCATAAGGTGGGATAAATGACCAGGAGAAATCATGAGCACTATATTTTTCCACGAGTGCTTTCTCAGTGGTCTTGAGAAAATCATTGTAAGTTTTCAGTAGTGAAGAACTGGCTCCAAGGAAATTTCTGCCATTATCCGAGAACA
This sequence comes from Pollenia labialis, assembly GCA_949318255.1. Lineage (NCBI taxonomy): Eukaryota > Metazoa > Arthropoda > Insecta > Diptera > Polleniidae > Pollenia > Pollenia labialis. The sequence continues at coordinate 81,622,232 of OX439139.1, forward strand.
TGGTTTTTGGGAAGCCCCGTCGTCCGACGAATCTGTCGAAACAAGCCAAGAATGCGTCGGTCGAAAGATCTGAACATGCCTCCAAGTGCACTGCTCTCGTGGAGAAGCATACAAATATAGCCGCATAACCTTTTATGAGCTTAGCGTTTCGTAAATTAGAAGACTTAATATGGAAAGGGCCAGCGAAATCAACACCAGAATAGGTGAAGGGCAGCGAGAAGTTAACTCTTTCGGGTGGGAGCGCTGACATTAGTTGTTGTTGCATCTTATGTTTATAAATAGTACACGTTCTGCAGTTTCGAATACATTTTCTTACTAGATTTTTGAGACGGAGTATATAGAATCCCTGTCTTATGGCTCGTAGCATAATATGGTGTTCAGCATGAAGTAAAATTTTATGTGTGTGTTCCACAAGAAGCGTAGCATAGCGAGATTTTTCGGGAATTATAATCGGGTGTCGCTCATCAAAAGATAGACCTGAGTGTTCAAGTCTTCCCCCAACACGTAAAATACCATTTTTATCAAGATATGGACATAAAGTTGAAAGTCTACTTTTCTTGTTAATAGGCTGTTTACTCTGTAGACATTCATATTCTTGGGGAAAATATTTAAGCTGGGCGATAATGATTAAACGATTTTTGATAAAACTCAATTCTTTCGTCGTTATAAACGCGTCAGAATCGACGTCGCGCTTACGAGCTCGGTTGCAGAAACGAAGGCAATAACAGATTACTCTAAGTGCTCGTGCAAATGTGGAGAAATTTTCCAATATATCTTCTGTGTTGGTACTTGGATGAATTAGAGATTTTTCACCGCTTACAACTGCATGAAGTGTAAATACTTTTTTAGTTTCTAGGTCGGTGGGATCAAATTCGCGTGGCTTAGGCCACCTATCGGGAGGCTGGCTGAGCCAGGTAGGCCCATGCCACCATAATGTGCTTTCAATGAGTTCTTGCGAGGTACAACCCCGGGTACCAAGATCCGCAGGGTTGTCCTCTGTTTTAACATGTTTCCAGTAACTGCTGCTGGCAATACGGTTGATTGTTGTAATGCGATTTGCCACAAAAGTTTTCAAAGTTTGTGGTGGTTTTTGTAGCCATCCGAGGACTATAGAGGAGTCCGTCCACAAATATAGTTCGTAGTTGAACTTTAAATTTTTAATAATGCCCTCTACTAATTTAGCTAGCAGGACCGCCCCGCACAATTCAAGTTTTGGTATTGTGATCTTTTTCATTGGTGCAACCCTAGTTTTTGCAACCAACAAATTACAATTAGTCTCAGTTGGTAAAGAGGTTCGTAGGTATACTGCGCCGCAATAAGCCTTTTCGGAAGAATCGCAGAACCCGTGTATCTGTACTTGATGAGTCGGCGTAAAATGCACCCATCTTGGAATCTTGAGAAGAGAAATTTGTGGTCGATTTCGAACAAAAGTGTTCCATTTTACTAACAAATGCGGTGGGATACCCTCATCCCATTCTGCTTTTAACTCCCATAGTTCCTGCATGAAGAGTTTTGCTACTACTATGACTGGTCCTAACCAGCCTAAAGGGTCGAACAGCTTTGCAATGACCGATAATATCTGCCTTTTTGTGCTGCTGTCAGATATCTGAATCGGCTCTACCACATAATAAAAAAAGTCTGACTTCGCATTCCAGCGAATCCACAAGGTTTTGATGGTGCTGGAATCATCAAATTTTAAGAAATCTTCGTCTAGAAGATCCTCCCGGGCCAAATGTTCGAGTAAAACACCGTTATTGGCTGTTATTTTCTTCAGGGGGAAGCAGGCAGAATTTAAAGCCTGAGTGAGTTGACTTTGCTTTAATTTGGCTTCTTCAATACTATGACCCCCAGACAAAATATCATCTACGTAAATCTCGCTCTTCAAAATCGCAGATGCCATCGGATATAGAAATTTGCAGTCCTCGCTTAACTGCAGAAGCGTTCGGATAGCCAGGAATGGCGCACAATTCACCCCAAAGGTGACGGTTTTCATTTGAAATGCTTTAACCATGCCATCTGAATGGTCACGAAATAATATTTGCTGATACGGCCGGTCATCTTTATGCACTACGATTTGGCGGAACATTTTCTCAATGTCGCCCGTGAAAACGAACTTATAAAAGCGCCAACTAAGCACTATTTGCATTAAATCCGTCTGAAGCGTGGGGCCTGGATGCAGGACGTCGTTCAAGGCAAATCCACTACTAGTCTTCTTGGAGGCATTAAAGACCACCCTTACTTTTGTCGACTTACTCTCAGGCCGTATGACCGCGTGATGTGGTAGAAAAAAAGAAGCTGGTTTTTCGCCAATAGTTTCGTGATGAGTTACTAGTTCCATATGGTCCAGCTCAATATATTCTTGTAGAACTTTCATGTATGCTACTTTTAAATCTGGAGTTTTGTCGAGAGTTTTTTCCATTCTATAATATTGTCCCAGAGCGCTGTTCCGTGAGGGACCCAAAAATATATTAGTTGGATACTCTTCTTTAAAGGGCAACCTTACCACGTAACGACCATCTGACTGCCTAGTAGTGGTAGTTTGGTAAAAATTTTCACAAATTCTATCAGCCTCGGTTATTGCAAATTCTCGTTCAACTTCCTCAAGTTCCCAAAACTTTTTAATTTGTTCATGAAGAAGCAATTCGTCAGACGTGGAAACCGTGGTAGAAAAAACTTTAACGTTACTCATGTTATCTGGACCGGACAAGTACCACCCAAAATGTGATTCCCGGGCTTCCAGATTCCCTGATATATTTTTATGGACACCCTCAAGGTTTATAAAGGGTAGGAAATCGCTTCCTATTATCATGTCAATAGCGGCGGGCCGATAAAAGTGAGGATCTGCCAAAGGTAAGTTTTTAATGGCAGAATAATTTTGCAGCTCAACCGGACGTGAGGGGATAAGGTTTGCAATCTTAGAAGCTACAATAGCTAATATTTTTATTTTAAAGTCAGAAACTCTTGACCTCACATTCACGTAACAACTTCCTTTAGAACTCCCCACGATTGTTCCCCCGAAACCTGATATTTGACGAGGATATGCTTCGATTGGGATTGCCAATTTTTGTTGAATACGTGTAGTAATAAAGCTTCGTTCTGCCCCTGAGTCTAATAGTGCTCGAATAGTAAACAATTCTCCCGCGCTTTCAATATGAATAAGTGCGGTAGGCAACACTGTAGTTCCTTCGCGACGGGCTAAATATGCATGAACATTTTCCTGGGTATGATTTTCATAAGCTAGTTTTTCAACTTGGGTGTTAAAAGTATGTGTTCCGCCTAGAGTACCTGACGTCGAAGGCTTTTCGTTATCATGGGTTATCCCCTGTGAGTGACCCTTTGGATTCTCTTCTTTTTCGAGATGAAGCATGGTGTGGTGTTTTTTGTTGCATATATTGCAAGAGCCTGTGCTCAAACATTTGGATTTGAAATGAGTGGTTGAGAGACAATTGACACAATATTTATTCGCAAAAACAAATTTTAAGCGCTCGCTCGGTGTCATGGACTTAAATGATTTACAAACCCTAAGAGGGTGATTTTGCTTGCATTTCTTGCAACTATAATTTTTTTCAGTCTGAGAGTAAAATGTATGAGTTCTTGAAGACTGGCTCTCTTTAGGCATGGGTTTTTTCCTATCGGTCATATTTTCTAAAATTTCTATTCGCTCAGTAAGAAATCCGTTAAGTTGTGGCCATGTGGGCAATTCGCGATGGTTTTTTAGAGAAACCTCCCACTCTTTCATTGTTTCATCAGAAAGTTTTGACACAACTATGTGAATCAAAAATGGATCGTAGTCGGGCAACTCAATTGCATAATTCTTTAAAATTGCCAAACAGTCATTAACTGTGTTCTGAATTTGCCTGAGAGATTTGATGTTTTCATTTTGCGCTGGAGCGACCGCATGAATCTTTTTAATTTGATCCTGTACCAAGAGCCTTCTATTCTCGAATCTGGTTTTTAATTTCTCCCAGGCCAGTTGAAAATTATCATCTACCAGGTCGAAATCTTTTATGACTTGGTAGGCCTCCCCCCTCACTTTGCTTCGCAAATAATATAATTTTTGGGCTGGAGCCACTGATGCATCTTTCCCGATAACTGCCTGGAACATATCTCGAAATGCCGGCCACTTGGAGTATCCGCCTTCAAAATTTTGTATTTCGCATGCCGGCAACTTTAATGTGGATCTAGTACTAGTAGGTCTTTTCTCTTCTATTTTCATTTCTTTTGATTTTTCCAACATTTTAGTTTTTAGGGCCTGATATAAATCGCTAGCTTCTTCGTATCTTAAAGAAAGGTCGTCTTTCTGCTCACTGCACTCAGATTCAGCATCTCCTAACATGTATTCTTCATACGATTCAACTAACTTGACATATCTTCTTTCTAATTCTTGCTTTTTTACCTCAAGAAACGCAAAAGAACAATCTTCAGGACAAGTTCTCTCAAAATTCGTGCAGAACGCCACCAATTGCGTCAAATCAAACTTGCATCTTCTTCTTGCTGCCGACATTTTGTTTAACCCCGACCGAAAACACAAATCTAATGACACAGATCAACTTTGAAAATATTTTTATTTTGTTGAATAAAATTTCTATTAGAATTTAAAAATTCCTTAAAAAATAACCCACGCTCTGCAACTACAGTCTTCTTGTAGAATCGGAAAATGTTTTCTTTATATATTATCTATGTATATAGGGTGAACCAAAGTCGCAAATTATTTTTATTTTTCTCCCAAAACGGTTATTTATTATAATATATTTTTATGATGTTTCTAAATTGTGTATATTTCAATTTAAAATGAATATTTAATTTATCGGGTTTCATAAATTTTTAACGAAATTTTTTCTCGCTTTTTACAATTAATTTACCACATGTTTTTTTTTAATGTTTTCAAAATTAAAAGTTTTTGATGTACCACTAAACCACTTTAGTTGATTGTTCCGTAAAAATATTTTCCTCACGATAATTTTATTTTGTAAATATAGGTATTTACATTTTATTAGTTTCCCTATCCACCTGATGTTATATTTTCAAGTAAAAGTTATATCTCATAACACTCACCTTGAATAATATGTGTTCTTATAATTTACTATTAGGGAACCTCTGACACACAATAAATTAACAAATGTTGTGACGTCACCGCAACTTGTGTTGTTACGGTTTTATTTTGTTGTTCAAAATGCCTTGCTATTGACGTTGCTGCTGTTGTTGTAAATAATTTGTGCTTAAATTTGTATTCCCTTGTAGGTACTTACATACATATGTATTTTGCTGCACTTTTAAACGAATATTTTTGATCTGTTTTTTTTTTATTTGGTAAACTAACTTTTATATTTTGCTATGTTTCAAGATTTTTTTTGATTTTTTATTTGGTGTAAATACCAATGTACATATGTATTTTCTTTTAATAGGTATTTAGCAAAATACTTATTTATTTATTTTTTGTTAAGCACAATGTTTTTTTTGGTATTATATTTTTTACCGGCACTTCACTTTTTTTTTATTGTTTGATTATTAATTTTTCTTTTAGTTTTATAAACTTTTTAAATATATTTAAACTTTTTGCACTGCCGCACTTGTTTAAAGTCACCATTTATGTTTTTCTTTTTCTTCTTAATTCTTATGTGAAGTTATTGCAGTAATAGGAACAAGTTGAAATGGAACATTTGTAGAGTGAATTTGACAACAAGATAATTTGTGAGTTGTTGAGATTGTAGTTATCTCTTTCTATATTAGTGATGGTACTTTTTAGTGGTATTATTGGTGGTATTGTTAGTGGTATTTTGAGTTTTAACGATTTGTGGTTTTTGAATTTGATTTTGGGCAAACTTTCTCATGTATTTTAACCAAATCTTTTAGGGTTATAGTTTACATGGAGTGTGTTATGATAATGGCAGTCTTTTTATTATCTTCTTTTGCCAAGTTGATTTTTTTTTATTAATTTTTGATAGAGAAAAATATGTAGTTGTCGCACAAAATAACTAATAAACACAGTACATACCTTAATTTTCTCCTGCGTTTATTCTAACTAAACTTTATTCTGTCTTGTGGACCCTTTTGCTTTGTATGTATGTTGTATCCCAAATTGAATTTACAAATAAGACTTTTTAGTTGTTGACTTTTTCACTGGCACGGGATGCACAATGTAGTACCTTTATTACTCTGCTGTAAGCACGATGAAATTTAAATATATTTGGTGTCAGACAACACTTTTGCCTTTTGTTGTTGGACAAACCCTATTGTCCTTTATGGTTGAAATTTTAAGTTGCCGTCGGGAGGGACAACTGCCAATGCTATTAGTGGACTCCAAGTCGCTAATTTTTTCCTGTTCTAGCCTATTCTAGAACTTTTTCGAAGGACCAATTATGTGGGGCTTAGGTAACTCCTTTTCCCACAACTTTTAGAAAAAAAACTAAGAACACGAATTGTCTTTAATTGAAAGCTTCTTGCTTTATTGAGTATACAAGTCTAACTCTTACTGACTAACAAAAAATTATGTAGCGAAAAATGAACAAAATATACACATATAAATATCATGTAGAAAAAACAAAAGCCGCTATTCACGGGCGAATTCAATTATATAAAAAAAACGATAAATAAAAAAGGCAAATATTTACATATTTGGGTTCAGCAAAAGGAGTAAACAAAAAGTATAAAAACCTGGTTGAACACGGTTCAACACGCTGAAAAAATCATTTTGCTCAAATAATAAAAAAACCAAACTTAAAGAAGAATTTCATTTATAATACAAAATTTTAAAAATGTAAACAAAAATGTTTTTGAATGAAAATTCGTATGATTAGCAACATTTTTTTCGACTTTTTGAATTTGACTTAAGATGTTTTGTCAAAATACCATAGATATATATTTACCAAAGATGTTAAGTAATGATTAGATAATGCTAATGATTGCTAATTAACCTTCTTTTGTGAAATTCTCTAATTCATCAAACAATTAGAATTAGTTCAAATAATTCCCATTAGATAATTGAAATTTGTATTCCAATGGTAAAATTAATTGCAATTAGTTGCCATTAGCAAAAAAAAATTGGTTTACCTTTAAAATTAGAAATCTAATTGACTTCTGCTAATGCAATTAGGTATTCAATTAGCTCGAATTAGAATCAATTATTTTAAATTATTGAAGTGAAATAGCACTGTTTTGCAACACACCGCTTACGTCTTCAGGCCCTGTGGAGGGAATATACCGGTCATTGTAGTTATTAAGCAGTTAAATATGTGTGCATGTACATAAGTATGTAATATATATTTATATATATATGTTTGTGTGAAATTCATATTATTAATATTTTAGTTTTTTTTTGTTTTTGAAAATATCAAAATAATTGATTCTAATTCGAGCTAATTGAATATCTAATTGCATTATCAGAAGTCAATTAGATTTCTAATTGTAAAGGTAAACCAATTTTTTTTGCTAATGGCAACTAATTGCAATTAGTTTTACCATTGGAATTAAAATTTCAATTATCTAATGGGAATTAGTTGAACTAATTCTAATTGTTTGATGAATTAGAGAATATAAACCAATTGCATCAATTGCTAATTCTAATTGGAATTTAACATGTATGATATTTACATATCCAGCACTAAAATTGCTTTAAAAAATTTGATTTTTTATCTAGTTTTTATTGCGCCTGAGAATCTAGTTTTGGAGTTATGGACCTTAACATATTTTTAGCCCTTATTAATATCTCTTCAAATAAAACTTGATACAACCAATATGTGTCTAAGCAAAAATTGAAAAAAAAATTGTTTATAATATTTTATTGTAAACTTAATTTAATTTTCTAAAGATGCTAACCAAAGGTTAGCGCAATAATGAGAAAAATAAATAAATATAATATATGTTTTTTAAAAAAGCTTAAATAATTCAAAATAATTATAAAAAAAGAAAGGTCAAATAACAATATACATATAACCCGGTTAATTACACCACGCTTAAATGCCTTTCACGCTTATTTACCTTGAGTTTTAAATCCCCGTTTTTTTCTTCCTTTTTTCAAACAAAAATCCACGTTTAATTGCCTTACGCTTAATTACCCAATTCGATTAATTGCCTTAAAAATTAAACTCCCAAGACAAAATTACACCTTAACTTCATTCGTTTAATTGCATCAGTACTATTAGGCAACAACACAGTAAGAAATGCAACCAAGTTTACATGTTAATAATTTGAAAATATATACTAAACATTAAAAAAAAATAGCCAAAAAATATTCCACAAATTAATATTTGCATTAAATTAAACTTTCTTCAGGGCTCACCAGAATAAAGTTATGTTATAAGGTAATTTTCATATAAGAGTTATTTGTGTTGAATATTATCTAGATACACCAAATATATGAGATATTTTGTCTTAAAGGGATTAAAGGAAAGGTCGCTTAATTTTAAATTATATTAACATTTGAAAAGATGAAATAGCTTGAAAATTTTATTCCGACTCCGATAGCTTGAATATTTACCGACTCAACCATATTTAATTTGCAGTAAGATATTTTGGGCCAAATTTAATTTCAATACGAACATAACAAAATGGTTTATGGAAATAAAGAAAGAAGTTTGCATGGGGACTATGTGATATTATAGAGCGATTCTTACAATTAACATAGGTTTCGTTATTATGACAATTAAATGTATTTACCAAATTTTATCAAATTATCTAAAAACTTTTATCTCCCCACAAGGTTTACATGGACATACAACCAGCCAGATGGACGGACGGACACGAAAAGATCACTTTAAAAAGTGATTCTGATTCGATCGGTTTACTTAACGATGCGTCTATATTTCTATGTATCAGAAAAATTTTATATAATTGGTTTTTTCCTAATTTTTGCATACATACATATAGGTATATAAAAATTTACAGTTTGGAATAACATTTATCTTCTAAGCGAAAACTTGCCTTGGCTTAAAATTGTGGAGTGAAAATTAAATGTAGATGGCGAAATTAAAGCAACAGAAAATTCATCTGGGTACCAGAATTTAAAGAAATTTATTTTATTTGCTGAACATGTATTAAAATATGCTTAAAAAACGTGAAATATGTGTGCATAAAAGCAGCAATAGTTTAATTATGCAATTTATCCACAAACCGATACCAATATTCATAAAAAGCTCTAAAACGGACAAACATATTGTTTCCGCCTTTATTTGTCGCACAAGAAAAACCATGAAACTGCATATTTACGGTTTCCATGATCATAAGTTTGAATGTATGAGTACGCTTTTGTTAGTAGGATATGACAAGACATCCCAAAAAGCATTACAGATAAAATTTAAAACAGCAAATCCCATTGCTTTTAATTGCTTTCTCTTTAGATTTAGCTGATACATGTAAAAATTCCTTTGTCTACACTTTTTTCCTACATCAAAGTTATGATATCTAGTAAAAAATACCTAGTAAATAATTACCTCACTGAGATTTTTAAACGTATTCGCTTAATTACCTCAATTAGGTAGTTAAACGTATTCTTATAATTACCCCAACGAGGTAGTTAAGCGTATTCGTTTAAATGCTTACCCCGCATAATTACCCAAAAAGTTTGGCATTTTTGTCGAGGTAATTATCCGTGGAATACTGTAGAGCAATTCCATATGAAAACGATCAAAATTGGCAAATTTTTGGACGACCCCTCTCCGATTTTAAAATAAATAGTCTCAATCGATTGCCGAGCAAAAAATAGTGTACCTACATATTTTTATACCCTTCACCTCAGGTGGAAAAGGGTATTAATAAGTTTGTCATTCCGTTTGTAATTTCTACAATATTGATCTTAGACCCTATAAAGTATATATATTCTGGGTCCTTATGGGGAGAGAAGTTGATTTAACGATATCCGTCCGTCTGTCCGTCTGTCCGTCTGTCCGTCTTACGCTTGATATGTGTTTTCCGGAGACTCCAGACATGATAGCGGCTAGGTTGTTTTACATTTGTGTCACATATAGTCTACCATCGGTTGCTATTGAAATTCAGCAAGATCGATCCACAAATGGCTGAGTTATGAGCAAAAAACCACGACTACCTCTAATATTTTCCAAAAATCCCTTGTGGTTGTTGTAATTTTATTACTTTTTGCTGTATATCTGGGGAACGGCAAAAGCCAAAGCTTCCAAGTTAGGTACACACATTTAGGTAGCCCATACACACGATCCTACAAAATGTGGGCGGGATTGGAGAAGTGGGCGTGGTACCTCCCGTATAAAAAAAATTAAAAATTGTATAAAAACCTAAAATTTAGGGCTGCCATATGTCCTATGGATATGACTTATATACCAAAATATCGAAAATTTTTAGTAGAACATATTTTATAAAAAATTCAGAAAAATCGGTTCAGATACAAAAAAGTTATGACCAAAACTAATTTTTTTTTTTTAAATACCCACTTTCGGGAACCACAGATCTCCCCGAGTCCAAGCTTTATAACACAAGTAAATGGTAAATTCCTTCTTAAACACGTCGGTATATAAATCTGTCAAATCGGTTAAAAAATGGCTGAGTTATGAGCAAAAAACCACGACTACCTCTAATATTTTCCAAAAATCCCTTGTGGTTGTTGTTTTTTTTGTTTGTGCTTTTATTTGAACGTGTTGAATGTTAGGCATATCAAACACACACATGTTTGTACATGATTGGTCGCTTAAATTGAAAAATACGTACCTACATATTAAATAAGCAGAGTGACGGAATATATTCTACTTTAATTGTTTATTTGCATAAGCGTTAATGGATGAGTTGTCTGGGCGGTTGCTGAAAGCAGCGTTGTTGGTAGCTGCCGGGGTTCAAATCCGGCATCCACGTTTTCAAAAAATTTTTTTTAACTTTTTTTATATTCTATATAACGATTTTAAAATAATTCAGCAATTTTTGATTTTTTTGACAATGTAAATATTAATCGTTCGCTTAACTTACATGTAAAACAAAAATCATATTCTATACCTATTTGTTTTTTATTTTTTATTTAATTTGTTTATGTCCTAAAAACGATTTTAAAATTACTTAGGTACCTATAAAGCTTTTCGATATTTTAATTTTATTGGCAATGACACAGTGTTTTATTTTATTTCGGCAAGCATATACGTACCTACATATGTATGTACATAAAAAGTTGTATGTAATTTAAATAAATCCATACTAACTAGTAGGTTAACCTAGCTATTGCAAAGCCATACATATGTATGCACATGAGTATGTATGAATGAGCAAAAGTTATTTATGTATAAAGGCATTGCTTTCGTAATTGTTGTTGTTGCATTTTATTTTTTTTATCTCTTATTGCTGTAGTAATTGTTGTTATTGTGTTTCGTCTAATAAGCTGTTGCTACGTTGATCTCTTCTTGCATTTCTCTTGGTTGCGGTTTTTTTGTTGTTTTTTTTTTATAATCTTTACCACAAGTGGTGGATTTTAATGTGTTTTTTACGCATACACATGTATGTATGTTCATAAAATTCTCTCAATATATTTTAATTTAACGCTTCTTTAATAAAACCGTTCGTAGCTGAGTTGTCTAAGTTCTCGCTTAAGGCTCGTAAGATTTCGAGTTCAAGTCTCCAAAATAAATTTTTTTTTATTTTTATTAAATTTTTTTATACACGATTTTAAGATTAAATATAATTAAAACTTATATAACGAATTTCAAACATCAACTTTGTCAAAAGAGGAAACGGACTTAGTTATATACATACATTTTTTGATTTTGTCATAGGTATTCTTTTTAAAAACTTCTTGTTCTTATCTCACCATGGTGAAGGGTATTTAAGATTCGGCATAGCCGAATATAGCACTCTTACTTGTTTTTTTTTTATAGTGACTGGGTTAGTGGTGGTGTACACCACTGTCATGTGACAAAATTGAAGAATTCTTCATAAGGGACCTCATTGAAAGTTGTTTTAAAAAAAAACTACTAAAGCGATCGCAACGAGCTCGTTTGAAAGGTATTGAATCAGGCTTTAATTGAAAAATAAAATTTTCCTAATTTTTCTTAGAAATTTAACTTTAAATTTTCCCATGAAAATTAAATTTTCCGATTTTCCACAGAAGCTCCTAAATTTTCCGGCTAATTTTTTTTTGGATTCCTCATAATTTTTGCTTTAAGAATCAGCAATAACAAAATGGGCCCCGACTCCTTGTTTGGACAGGAGAAGAGCATTTAAGAGACCACCTTGTTAAAAATACATTTAAAAAATTATTTTACAGTTAAAAATACATTTATGAAGAAAAAATCTTTCTTATTTTGCTGCTTATACTTAATTACAATATTTATTAAAAATTTCAATTGTCTTGGCATCATTATAAAATTAAAATAACTTTAAATTAAGCACGTCGGCAGAAGAAGAGTACCGCTTTACATTAATTGACATATCAGAAATATTTGGTATGAAGCATTGAAACTTTTGCGTTCCAGTTATAGTTTTGACATTATTATATCTGTTTTGAATTCGTCGCTCCATGGCATCGTGTTCTTTTTGAGTGCATAAAACTGTGTTAATGGCAATTTCCTTGCTTTGAATCCACGAAAACAAATGTTGTACATTTAAGATCTGGTCAGTATATGGCCTTTGCAAACTTGCCTTAGTCGCCATGCGTTTTAGGGTTCCCCCTAACGCATCGCATGGGCCCTTACCGTGGGACGTCGCGAAAAAGTGCCACTCGACCTTGCAGTTTTGTTCTTCTTCAATTATGCAAAGATTGTAAAATTTTTTTTTATTCTTGTACTGAGAAGCCGCGCCGTCTGAGAAAAACGTTACTTTGTCGATTGCATCGAATTTTGATCTTAAGAATTAAAACAGTTTCATTTGAAATAAATAAACGGACACATAATTATGAGCTAAACTCTCCGCGACAACAACAAGGCTTACGGTCTGTTGTTCGTTATCTTCGTTTTTGAAATAAATGCAAAAAGGATGCACCGTGCACTGGTCGTTTGCCCTGTGATAAGCCTGAATTTCATCCTGAACGAGAAAAGTGTAATTCTCGGCAAAGTCGCTTATCACAATGAATTCATTTTTTGCTAATTTCTCCTTACTTTCCTTTAGAAATTTCGATTGCATCTCGGATATGAAATGGTGCGCCTTCAGTTCATTCAACTTGAATCCGAATTCCTCGATGAATTCCAGAATCTGCTTTACCAAGGTCTCAAGGGAACATCTGCCGCTGCTAATTATCCACTGTTTGAAATGCACCTCCTGAATTAACAGCTGTTCAAACTTTTCCGCCAAATATTGCTCTAGCTCGTCAATCTTCGGACAATTGTCGCATTTGGACAGATGACAATTTTCCGTGGGGTATGCGCACAACGACTTCGACAGGAGGTCCCAATATGTTTCAATTTCACCGTGAAATACTTTCAATTTCTTGCATGGAAAGAAAATTAATATGATGTTTTGATGAAACATGCAAACGCAGACTGAATGCGTTCCGTGCCTGTCTAATGCCAGCACGCATTCTTTTGGTCGTAGGATGGCAAACTTAGAAAATCCCACTTTTTCTGCTGGGTATTTCTCATTGAACTGATGGTATGCTTCGGATAGATTACATAATAATAATCTGCGCTGCTTGTGTACTTTTTCTCCATCTTCACGTGTGATAACATAGTCAAGTGTACCTGGGCAGGCGCGGCTGTTGTCATCATTGCAGTAAAAATCTTGAATCAATTTCACCGTTGCTTCGCTGAGGGTCCTTGAGCCAAATTTCTTGATGGGAGTCGCCAATATGCCCTTCTGTCGAACTAATTCTTTGCTTCTTCTCGCGATGTAAAAAGATGTTTGAAACTGTTCAGAAATCTTGCGTATAGACCATGATTGAGGCAGCACAGATAAAATGAGATATTTCTCCGGAAAAGTGGTCGCTAAATTGAATTTTCTTTTCAACTGCTCAATCATTTGTTTGCCGTCATCAACGTCATCTGCTTGACTGCATTCGTTATCAGAGCCTTCATCAAATATTGTTGCGATTGCACTCATAACCTTGCCTTTTTTCTCTTTCCTGTATGTTTCACTTCGCAACTTTCTTTTTCTAATAGGCGTTTCACCTAAAGTGGTAATAGCCTCATTCAAAGGACTCAAAGACATATTGACCATCGGAATGTCTGCCTCACTATCAGATGAAACATTTTGTTCACTTGTCATTTCACTCTCGGATTGTGGCTTGATTTGTTTCAATGCATTTGCTTGTTGAGACAAATCGATTTTACACTTGGGGCAAATGAATTCTGCTTCTTCACCGTATTGTATATTTAATTCATTCATGTATCGCTTCGAAACACCAGTTAATTTTAATACTTTTATCTTTTTCAAACGATGTCCACTCTTGTTAAACGGATTGCAGCAAAATTTATTCATTTTACTTTAAATTGTCTTTACAGCTTCACTCTTTACTTTACAAAAAAAAAACACTTTAACACTTTCACGTTTAGTATTCAACTGAAATTTGACTCAGAGTGTGTGAAGTATTTATATTTATTTTTTGGTAAAAAATAGGTAAAAAAAAATAAGCGATATTTGCTTTTCTTTAATAGGAAAATTTGCGTGAACTACTGGTCATAAAATGTTTTTTAAAGAGGGACTTAGTTGGTTACTGCCAATAAGCCGACCACAGGTCATAAAATGTTTTGCAAGTTTTTTAAATTACCAGGTAATAAATATTTCGCCATATTTATGGAAAATCCGTGTTTTATGACTTGTTTCTGCACGTGTCATTTTAGGCGAAATATTTATTACCTGGTAATTTAAAAAAATTTACAAAACATTTTATGACCTGTAGCCTCAGTTGGGTTTGGTGTGCCATTACATTTTTAATAAATATTGTAATTAAGTATAAGCAGCAAAATAAGAAAGATTTTTTCTTCATAAATGTATTTTTAACTGTAAAATAATTTTTAAAATGTATTTTTAACAAGGTGGTCTCTTAAGTGCTCTTCTCGTGTCCAAACAAGGAGTCGGGCCCCATTTTTTTATTGCTGATTCTTAAAGCAAAAATTATGAGGAATCCAAAAAAAAAAATTAGCCGGAAAATTTAGGAGCTTCTGTGGAAAATCGGAAAATTTAATTTTCATGGGAAAATTTAAAGGTAAATTTCTAAGAAAAATTAGGAAAATTTTATTTTTCAATTAAAGCCTGATTCAATACCTTTCCAACGAGCTCGTTGCGATCGCTTTAGTAGTTTTTTTTTAAAACAACTTTCAATGAGGTCCCTTATGAAGAATTCTTCAATTTTGTCACATGACAGTGGTGTACAACACGACTAAACCAGTCACTATAAAAAAAAAAAAAATGTAGGTACATTATTTTTTGCTGGGCAATCGATTGAGACTATTTATTTTAAAATCGGAGAGGGGTCGTCCAAAAGGTGATCGCTTTCATATGGAATTGCTCTATATAGTATATATATTTAATATAATAAGATCAAGGCGGATATTCGGAACTATGCGCTGATTTTTTCTATTTGCATTGTTAAAAATGTATGGAAATAATTATTTTATAATAAAATCAATAATCGAATCAGCTGTTTTATGTTTTGGCTCATGTGTTTACAGCTTTTAATATATTTTTTATTTAAAAATATTATAAATTATGATTTTTGCGTTAAAATATTGTTAAAATTTGTATTGTAAATGTAAATGCAAATTATAGAAAAGAAAATAAGAAGTAGAAATACAGTAAACATACAAATGTACATATGAAATAAATGCCATCGTTGTATAACTTGCATTTGTTGTTAACATTTGTGTAATTTTATTGTTTTGTACATATATAAAGCGAATTTAGTTAAAATACAAAAACATTTGTTGTTTCAAACTTATCTATCTTCTATCTTCTATATATATAAAAATGAAAAATGTTTGTATGTTTGTGTGTTTGTTTGTTTGTTTGTTTGTTGGCTTATAGACTCCGAAACTACTGAACCGATTTTCTTGAAATTTTTACAGTAACATCACGTGAGCCCTAAAAATAAAATAGGCTACTTATTTTTTCGATAGGGGCAGGGGAATTGGTACCCCCCATAGGATGCCAATATTTATTATCGCATATCTTAAGAGCCGCTGGCGGCATTTTGCTGAACTTTTTGTAGTAGGTTGCACTCAGTAAATATGACAAATCTGTCTTTTAATCAAGTTGGTTCTAGAGACAATAATTATAACATGATTCGTATCTTGGCTAATCAGCATCAGGGCTTTAACGTATGTCACATAAATGCCCAAAGCCTTTTGCCGAAACTTGATGAATTTCGTTTCCTATTTGAGAGTTCAGGTATTGATGCTATATGTGTTTCTGAAACATGGTTTATACCGGAAATAAACGACAGTATTTATAAAGTAGATGGTTATCGAATCTTTCGATCGGATAGGCAAAGTAATGGTGGAGGTGTAGCTATTTACATTAGGAACAATATATCATGTAAACTTATCTGTTTACATAATGAACCCGGTGATATTGAATTAATTTTTATTGACGTACACTTTCATGGTGAAAAAATGCTGCTTGGCTGTGTTTATAGACCGGATAGGTATATGAAATTGGACACACTTATCGACAAATTGGAACATTTTTCTGTAGCGTACTCGGAAGTTATTATGACTGGTGATTTTAATTGCAATTTGCTTGAAAATGAAACTCTGACCAACATTATGTATTCATTTAATTTATCTGCTGTAAACACTTCCAGGCCTACACATTTTTCAACCACAAACAGCACATTACTTGACCTGGTTTTTGTGAGTAACTGGCGGAAATTATTACTCTATGATCAATTAGCTGCATCCACCTTTTCAAAACACGATTTGATTTTTATATGCTATAAATTTAGAACGGAAAAGGGAATTCAAATGTACAGTTTCAGAGATTTTAACAGTATAAGTCCAATAAATTTGCAGCGGGATCTTGATAACGTTGATTGGGAACAAATATTTTATTTGCCATCAGTGGATGAGAAGCTTACTTTTCTTAATAACTCAATACTGCAAAATTATAACAATCACGTGCCAATAAAAAATAAGATAATAAAAAATAGAACTAGGCCATGGTTTGGAAATGAAACAAAATTGTTAATAGAACAACGTGACCGTCTATACCACATGTGGAGAAGGTACAAGACACCTGATCTACAAACTGAGTATCGTTTGGCGAGGAAAAGGGTTGTTTCGAGGATAAGACATGATAAATCTTTGTATTATTACAACAAATTTAACACAGCTGTTGATTGTAGAAGTAAATGGAAATTTATACGAGAGATTGGCATTAATGACTCAGTTGACCGTTCATTGGAAGTTGATGTTAACTTGCTTAATAAAAACTTTACTAACATTGATTATCCAACTGTTCAGTCTAGTTTTTATGAGGAATATTTGCCTTTGATTTCATGTAGTGAATTTAATTTTCAATGCCAAACCGCATGTGATGTAGTTAACGCTTTTAATGCAATGAAATCTAATTCAATTGGATTAGATAATATTAACCCAAAATTTGTTAAAATTATTCTACCCTGGATAATTCGATATGTTACACATCTTTTTAATACTATAATTATAACCTGTACATTTCCAATGCAGTGGAAACACGCTAAAATTGTTCCAGTACCAAAGGCAGGAAATGAATATCGTCCGATTGCGATTCTCCCATATTTTTCAAAAGTTTTTGAAAAGTTGTTACATAAACAAATTTATAACCATGTTAATAACAACAACCTGTTAACCGATCGTCAATCTGGATTCAGGCCTCAACGTGGCTGTACTTTAGCTCTTACCGATGTAATAGAGGAAATTCGTAGCAACCTAGATGAGAAAAAAATAACGTTTTTGGTATTATTGGACCACTCAAAGGCTTTTGATACAGTGCACCATTCAATCTTGTGCATGAAATTGTCCAAATTATTTAAATTTTCCACGTTTGCGGTGAAACTGTTGTCATCATACCTCTCAAGTAGATGCCAATCAGTTGCAAATGCCGAAACTTTATCGCGTTCTTTACAAGTAACTAGAGGTGTCCCACAGGGATCCATCCTTGGACCCCTGCTATACTCCTTATATGCGAACGACCTCCCAAACCAACTATCGTATTCTAGTATACAAATGTACGCTGATGACGTTCAGCTGTATCTCAGTAGTCCTAAAGAATCAGCTAATATGAAAATACGGGAGTTAAATCATGATCTTCAGAAAATACTTATATGGGCAGCGGCTAACGGTTTGCGACTTAATCCTAATAAATCCAAATGCATATTAATATGTAAAAGAGCCTCTCATATAAATTTTGAGGTAAATTTATTTCTTGGTGATTCGAGAATCGATGTTGTAGATTCAGCAAGAAACTTAGGAGTACTATTTAACAAAACTTTAACATGGTCGAATCACATTACACAAGTTTGTGGTAAAGTATATGGCATGTTGCGAAGTTTATGGGCTACTCAGCACTTTACACCTCTGCAAGTAAGAATACTACTTGCAAGAACATATCTTCTTCCGACACTTTTATACTCATCCGAAATTTTTACTGGTTGTAACTCGAATGATATGAGAAAGCTGACTGTTACATACAACAATATCATCCGTTACATTTTCTCTTTAAAAAGATTTGATCGTATATCGCAGCACTCTTGTCGTTTATTTAATATGTCATTTTCAAACTATCTTCAATTCAAAAACTTAATATTACTTCACAAAATAATAACGACAAGGGAGCCAAAATATCTTTATGAACGTCTGCAGTTTTCTAGATCGTGTAGAGGTAAAAATTTAATACAATTTCGTCATCGTGACCATGCTTCTGAATGCCAATACTTTATATTAAGCATACGTCTCTGGAATCAACTTCCAAATGATTTGCAAATCACTAGCAACGCTATAAGATTTAGAAAATTACTAAGGGAATATTTTTCGTAAATTTTTGTTAAATTTTTTTTATGTTTTAAATGTAAACTTTTTTTTATTTTTATAAACCTTTATTTATTTTACTCTATTTTAATTTAAATATAATCTTTACTTTATTTATATTGCTCTATTTAAATTTAAATATAATCTAGTAGTTCTTAAAAAATATTTTTTATCAATGTATACTTTAACTTGTCTGATTCTAATGCTGTAATTTATAAGATATTGTGTCTTGTTGTATTAGAAAATCAAATTAATAAATACAAAAAATACAAATACAAAAAAAAAAAAAAAAAAAAAATCTTCTGAACCCCGAAATTGAAATAAAATAGCAGCGGGGGTATTTGAATCCCCCATAGGACGCCAATGTTTAACATCGCATATCTTAAGAACTGTTATAGTGAGAATGTTCAAACTTTCTAGAAGTCACTCTTATGGTATACTACACTTATGAAAATAAAAATAAAGCGGGTAGGCGCAGGGGGGGAAATACCTCCCATAGGATGCATATATTAAATATCGCTCAACTGAAGAACTATTAAAGGGAGAGTCTTCAAACGTGGTTTAAGCTACTATTATAGTAAACTATAAATTTTCAATATAAAAATGGGAGGGAGAGACAGGGGAGGAGCAGTACCCCTCATAGATAGAAATATTAATAAGAGCCACTGCACGCATTTTGTTGAAATTTTGGTAGTATGATCTTCTGAGTCCCAAAATTGAAATTAAGTAGCAGCGGGGGAAGTGGTTTTCCCCATAGGACGCCAATGTTTAACATCGCATATCTTAAGAACTGTTATAGTGAGAATGTTCAAACTTTCTAGAGGTCACTCTTATGGTATACTACACTTATGAAAATAAAAATAAAGCGGGTAGGCGCAGGGGGGGGAAATACCTCCCATAGGATGCATATATTAAATATCGCTCAACTGAAGAACTATTAAAGGGAGAGTCTTCAAACGTGGTTTAAGCTACTATTATAGTAAACTATAAATTTTCAATATAAAAATGGGCGGGAGAGACAGGGGAGGAGCAGTACCCCTCATAGATAGAAATATTAATAAGAGCCACTGCACGCATTTTGTTGAAATTTTGGTAGTATGATCTTCTGAGTCCCAAAATTGAAATAAAATAGCAGCGGGGGAAGTGTTACCCACCATAGGACGCCATTGTTTAATATCGGATATCTTAAAAACTGTTATAGTGAGAAAGTTCAAACTTTGTAGAAGTCACTCTTATGGTATACTTTACTTTGAAAATAAAAATAAAGCGGGTAGGCGCAGGGGGGAACTACCTTCCATAGGATGCATATATTAAATATCTCTCAACCGATAAAGTGGTTAAAGCAGTGTGGCGAAGCGCACCGGGTTAAGCTAGTCTATATATATAAAAATGAAAAATGTTTGTATGTTTGTGTGTTTGTTTGATTGTTTGTTTGTTGGCTTATAGACTCCGAAACTACTGAACCGATTTTCTTGAAATTTTTACAGTAACATCACGTGAGCCCTAAAAATAAAATAGGCTACTTATTTTTTCGATAGGGGCAGGGAAATTGGTACCCCCCATTGGATGCCAATAGTAATTATCGCATATCTTAAGAGCCGCTGCACGCATTTTATTGAACTTTTGGTAGTGGGACCTTTTGAGCCCCCAAATTGAAATAAAATAGCAGCGGGGGAAGTGGTTCCCTCCATAGGACGCCAATGATTAATATCGCATATCTTATGAACTGTTTTAGTGAGAATGTTCAAACTTAGTGGAATTCACTCTTATGTTATACTACACTTTTGAAAATAGAAATAAAGCGGGTAGGCGCAGGGGGGAAAAGCTCCCATAGGATGCATATATTAAATATCGCTTAACTGAAGAACTATTAAAGGGGGAGTCTTCAAACGTGGTTAAAGCTACTTCTATGGCAAACTATAAATTTCAATATACAAATGGGCGGGGTAGACAGGGAAGGAGCAGTACCCCTCATAGATAGAAATATAAATAAGAGCCACTGCACGCATTTTGTTGAAATTTTGGTAGTATGATCTTCTGAGTCCCAAAACTGAAATAAAGTAGCAGCGGGGGAAGTGGTTTTCCCCATAGGACGCCAATGTTTAACATCGCATATCTTAAGAACTGTTATAGTGAGAATGTTCAAACTTTCTAGAAGTCACTCTTATGGTATACTACACTTATGAAAATAAAAATAAAGCGGGTAGGCGCAGGGGGGGAAATACCTCCCATAGGATGCATATATTAAATATCGCTCAACTGAAGAACTATTAAAGGGAGAGTCTTCAAACGTGGTTTAAGCTACTATTATAGTAAACTATAAATTTTCAATATAAAAATGGGCGTGAGAGACAGGGGAGGAGCAGTACCCCTCATAGATAGAAATATTAATAAGAGCCACTGCACGCATTTTGTTGAAATTTTGGTAGTATGATCTTCTGAGTCCCAAAATTGAAATAAAATAGCAGCGGGGGAAGTGTTACCCACATTAGGACGCCAATGTTTAATATCGGATATCTTAAAAACTGTTATAGTGAGAAAGTTCAAACTTTGTAGAAGTCACTCTTATGGTATACTTTACTTTGAAAATAAAAATAAAGCGGGTAGGCGCAGGGGGGAACTACCTTCCATAGGATGCATATATTAAATATCTCTCAACCGATAAAGTGGTTAAAGCAGTGTGGCGAAGCTGTTGATTGTAGAAGTAAATGGAAATTTATACGAGAGATTGGCATTAATGACTCAGTTGACCGTTCATTGGAAGTTGATGTTAACTTGCTTAATAAAAACTTTACTAACATTGATTATCCAACTGTTCAGTCTAGTTTTTATGAGGAATATTTGCCTTTGATTTCATGTAGTGAATTTAATTTTCAATGCCTAACCGCATGTGATGTAGTTAACGCTTTTAATGCAATGAAATCTAATTCAATTGGATTAGATAATATTAACCCAAAATTTGTTAAAATTATTCTACCCTGGATAATTCGATATGTTACACATCTTTTTAATACTATAATTATAACCTGTACATTTCCAATGCAGTGGAAACACGCTAAAATTGTTCCAGTACCAAAGGCAGGAAATGAATATCGTCCGATTGCGATTCTCCCATATTTTTCAAAAGTTTTTGAAAAGTTGTTACATAAACAAATTTATAACCATGTTAATAACAACAACCTGTTAACCGATCGTCAATCTGGATTCAGGCCTCAACGTGGCTGTACTTTAGCTCTTACCGATGTAATAGAGGAAATTCGTAGCAACCTAGATGAGAAAAAAATAACGTTTTTGGTATTATTGGACCACTCAAAGGCTTTTGATACAGTGCACCATTCAATCTTGTGCATGAAATTGTCCAAATTATTTAAATTTTCAACGTTTGCGGTGAAACTGTTGTCATCATACCTCTCAAGTAGATGCCAATCAGTTGCAAATGCCGAAACTTTATCGCGTTCTTTACAAGTAACTAGAGGTGTCCCACAGGGATCCATCCTTGGACCCCTGCTATACTCCTTATATGCGAACGACCTCCCAAACCAACTATCGTATTCTAGTATACAAATGTACGCTGATGACGTTCAGCTGTATCTCAGTAGTCCTAAAGAATCAGCTAATATGAAAATACGGGAGTTAAATCATGATCTTCAGAAAATACTTATATGGGCAGCGGCTAACGGTTTGCGACTTAATCCTAATAAATCCAAATGCATATTAATATGTAAAAGAGCCTCTCATATAAATTTTGAGGTAAATTTATTTCTTGGTGATTCGAGAATCGATGTTGTAGATTCAGCAAGAAACTTAGGAGTACTATTTAACAAAACTTTAACATGGTCGAATCACATTACACAAGTTTGTGGTAAAGTATATGGCATGTTGCGAAGTTTATGGGCTACTCAGCACTTTACACCTCTGCAAGTAAGAATACTACTTGCAAGAACATATCTTCTTCCGACACTTTTATACTCATCCGAAATTTTTACTGGTTGTAACTCGAATGATATGAGAAAGCTGACTGTTACATACAACAATATCATCCGTTACATTTTCTCTTTAAAAAGATTTGATCGTATATCGCAGCACTCTTGTCGTTTATTTAATATGTCATTTTCAAACTATCTTCAATTCAAAAACTTAATATTACTTCACAAAATAATAACGACAAGGGAGCCAAAATATCTTTATGAACGTCTGCAGTTTTCTAGATCGTGTAGAGGTAAAAATTTAATACAATTTCGTCATCGTGACCATGCTTCTGAATGCCAATACTTTATATTAAGCATTCGTCTCTGGAATCAACTTCCAAATGATTTGCAAATCACTAGCAACGCTATAAGATTTAGAAAATTACTAAGGGAATATTTTTCGTAAATTTTTGTTAAATTTTTTTTATGTTTTAAATGTAAACTTTTTTTTATTTTTATAAACCTTTATTTATTTTACTCTATTTTAATTTAAATATAATCTTTACTTTATTTATATTGCTCTATTTAAATTTAAATATAATCTAGTAGTTCTTAAAAAATATTTTTTATCAATGTATACTTTAACTTGTCTGATTCTAATGCTGTAATTTATAAGATATTGTGTCTTGTTGTATTAGAAAATCAAATTAATAAATACAAAAAATACAAATACAAAAAAAAAAAAAAAAAAAAAAAAAAAATCTTCTGAGCCCCGAAATTGAAATAAAATAGCAGCGGGGGTATTTGAATCCCCCATAGGACGCCAATGTTTAACATCGCATATCTTAAGAACTGTTATAGTGAGAATGTTCAAACTTTCTAGAAGTCACTCTTATGGTATACTACACTTATGAAAATAAAAATAAAGCGGGTAGGCGCAGGGGGGGAAATACCTCCCATAGGATGCATATATTAAATATCGCTCAACTGAAGAACTATTAAAGGGAGAGTCTTCAAACGTGGTTTAAGCTACTATTATAGTAAACTATAAATTTTCAATATAAAAATGGGAGGGAGAGACAGGGGAGGAGCAGTACCCCTCATAGATAGAAATATTAATAAGAGCCACTGCACGCATTTTGTTGAAATTTTGGTAGTATGATCTTCTGAGTCCCAAAATTGAAATTAAGTAGCAGCGGGGGAAGTGGTTTTCCCCATAGGACGCCAATGTTTAACATCGCATATCTTAAGAACTGTTATAGTGAGAATGTTCAAACTTTCTAGAGGTCACTCTTATGGTATACTACACTTATGAAAATAAAAATAAAGCGGGTAGGCGCAGGGGGGGAAATACCTCCCATAGGATGCATATATTAAATATCGCTCAACTGAAGAACTATTAAAGGGAGAGTCTTCAAACGTGGTTTAAGCTACTATTATAGTAAACTATAAATTTTCAATATAAAAATGGGCGGGAGAGACAGGGGAGGAGCAGTACCCCTCATAGATAGAAATATTAATAAGAGCCACTGCACGCATTTTGTTGAAATTTTGGTAGTATGATCTTCTGAGTCCCAAAATTGAAATAAAATAGCAGCGGGGGAAGTGTTACCCACCATAGGACGCCAATGTTTAATATCGGATATCTTAAAAACTGTTATAGTGAGAAAGTTCAAACTTTGTAGAAGTCACTCTTATGGTATACTTTACTTTGAAAATAAAAATAAAGCGGGTAGGCGCAGGGGGGAACTACCTTCCATAGGATGCATATATTAAATATCTCTCAACCGATAAAGTGGTTAAAGCAGTGTGGCGAAGCGCACCGGGTTAAGCTAGTCTATATATATAAAAATGAAAAATGTTTGTATGTTTGTTTGATTGTTTGTTTGTTGGCTTATAGACTCCGAAACTACTGAACCGATTTTCTTGAAATTTTTACAGTAACATCACGTGAGCCCTAAAAATAAAATAGGCTACTTATTTTTTCGATAGGGGCAGGGAAATTGGTACCCCCCATTGGATGCCAATAGTAATTATCGCATATCTTAAGAGCCGCTGCACGCATTTTATTGAACTTTTGGTAGTGGGACCTTTTGAGCCCCCAAATTGAAATAAAATAGCAGCGGGGGAAGTGGTTCCCTCCATAGGACGCCAATGATTAATATCGCATATCTTATGAACTGTTTTAGTGAGAATGTTCAAACTTAGTGGAATTCACTCTTATGTTATACTACACTTTTGAAAATAGAAATAAAGCGGGTAGGCGCAGGGGGGAAAAGCTCCCATAGGATGCATATATTAAATATCGCTTAACTGAAGAACTATTAAAGGGGGAGTCTTCAAACGTGGTTAAAGCTACTTCTATGGCAAACTATAAATTTCAATATACAAATGGGCGGGGTAGACAGGGAAGGAGCAGTACCCCTCATAGATAGAAATATAAATAAGAGCCACTGCACGCATTTTGTTGAAATTTTGGTAGTATGATCTTCTGAGTCCCAAAACTGAAATAAAGTAGCAGCGGGGGAAGTGGTTTTCCCCATAGGACGCCAATGTTTAACATCGCATATCTTAAGAACTGTTATAGTGAGAATGTTCAAACTTTCTAGAAGTCACTCTTATGGTATACTACACTTATGAAAATAAAAATAAAGCGGGTAGGCGCAGGGGGGGAAATACCTCCCATAGGATGCATATATTAAATATCGCTCAACTGAAGAACTATTAAAGGGAGAGTCTTCAAACGTGGTTTAAGCTACTATTATAGTAAACTATAAATTTTCAATATAAAAATGGGCGTGAGAGACAGGGGAGGAGCAGTACCCCTCATAGATAGAAATATTAATAAGAGCCACTGCACGCATTTTGTTGAAATTTTGGTAGTATGATCTTCTGAGTCCCAAAATTGAAATAAAATAGCAGCGGGGGAAGTGTTACCCACCATAGGACGCCAATGTTTAATATCGGATATCTTAAAAACTGTTATAGTGAGAAAGTTCAAACTTTGTAGAAGTCACTCTTATGGTATACTTTACTTTGAAAATAAAAATAAAGCGGGTAGGCGCAGGGGGGAACTACCTTCCATAGGATGCATATATTAAATATCTCTCAACCGATAAAGTGGTTAAAGCAGTGTGGCGAAGCGCACCGGGTTAAGCTAGTCTATATATATAAAAATGAAAAATGTTTGTATGTTTGTGTGTTTGTTTGTTTGTTTGTTGGCTTATAGACTCCGAAACTACTGAACCGATTTTCTTGAAATTTTTACAGTAACATCACGTGAGCCCTAAAAATAAAATAGGCTACTTATTTTTTCGATAGGGGCAGGGAAATTGGTACCCCCCATTGGATGCCAATAGTAATTATCGCATATCTTAAGAGCCGCTGCACGCATTTTATTGAACTTTTGGTAGTGGGACCTTTTGAGCCCCCAAATTGAAATAAAATAGCAGCGGGGGAAGTGGTTCCCTCCATAGGACGCCAATGATTAATATCGCATATCTTATGAACTGTTTTAGTGAGAATGTTCAAACTTAGTGGAATTCACTCTTATGTTATACTACACTTTTGAAAATAGAAATAAAGCGGGTAGGCGCAGGGGGGAAAAGCTCCCATAGGATGCATATATTAAATATCGCTCAACTGAAGAACTATTAAAGGGGGAGTCTTCAAACGTGGTTAAAGCTACTTCTATGGCAAACTATAAATTTCAATATACAAATGGGCGGGGTAGACAGGGAAGGAGCAGTACCCCTCATAGATAGAAATATAAATAAGAGCCACTGCATGCATTTTGTTGAACTATTGGCAGTAGGATCTTCTCAGCCCCAAAATTGAAATAAAATAGCAGCGGGGGAAGTGGTGCCCACCATAGGACGCCAATGTTTAATACCGCAAATCTTAAGAACTGTTATAGTGGGAATGTTCAAAATTTGCAGAAGTCACTCTTACGGTATGCTACACTTTTGAAAATAGAAATAAAGCGGGTAGGCGTAGGAGGGGAAATACCTCCCATAGGATGCATATATTAAATATCTCTCAACCGATAAAGTGGTTTAAGTAGTGTAGCGAAGCGCACCGGGTTAAGCTAGTAAATAAATAAAATTACCATAGAAAAAGTGAGAAAAAGGCTTTTGCAAATTTGCAGCAGCTCGCTGCCGAAAACATGCAAAAATACCATTTTAACATTTATCAATTTTATTTACTTCCATTTACGGAAATAATCTAACTGTTGGATAAAATAAAATAAAAAATTAAACTTTTAACAACAATATTTATTTCCAACAAATAAACAAGAGCTGTAAGCTGCTTCTTTTATTTTCAATAAAAACCCGATAACTTTGGTTTCTGTGACACATAAAGCCAACATTAATTTCAGTTCGAACAACAAACCCATAACATTGGATTTCATTACATCAAATTTAAATTAATGTTTTGATGAGAATCTCATTAATAAAATTTAAAAGTAAACCGCTGGTTAAAAAGTTTTGTTGACAACACTGCTTCAAAACAAAAATACAATTCTTAACAGCTGATACGTAAAAACGGAGAGAAATTTTAATTTTATCAGGTTCATCCGCAACGCAACGTTACGTTTACGTAAGAGTACCTATTTGCACAGTAGCTTGGTAAGGAAAACGGAACAGCTGATTAGCAACGTATACGTTTACGTAAGAGTAACGAGGCCTTAACGCAAACAACCTTAACATATTAAATGTCAAAAGTATTTACCACTATACACTTATCAACGAGTTTTATAACGATCGTAGATACTTAAAGCCTATAAACCACGCTTACAACACTAGGCAACGAGCAGAAGGACGGTATCATGTGGAACGTCATCAAAACAACTATGGCAAAAATTCATTCAAAACAACGCTTCCTAATATTTTCAACAGCATACCAACACAACTATTAAATATTACCAATCTATACAGAAGATAAACTTACTTAAAGGAATATCTTATTAGCACACAAGGAAAAATCTAATAACTAAACCATACACGCAATATACTTTATATTTATATCTATTTTTGTATTATTTAAATACCTTATTACATTTCCTGCAGAAAAGTCGAATGGCTTCGCGGGAATAGATTAAGATGTTTAAATGTAAACAAATTATAAAAATAACTGAATTGAATTGAAAAAAAATCAAGTCAAATACAGATACAAAATTTTTAAAATCACAACTAGCTGATGAGCTGATTATGTTTCATAAAACTAACATCTCAACTTGAGTATGAACTGTTGCATTGGCAACAACTTCAACTATTTTTTGAAGACTTCCCATCAAATTGCACTTCAAAAACCGCTAGAAACCGCTTAATTTTTTATTTAGCTTAAAGTGTTTTAAAAATATCACTAAAATCTAAACAATATGTGAAATGTTTAACAAATCTAGATATAGGGTGCTTTTTTAAATGTGTATTATGTCTTTCAATTAAAATTATATTGTAAGGTTTTTAATTTCCCTGACTCTTTTAGTCCCGCGAACGTTCAAAATGTTGATATTCATATAAAATTCAGGAATTAATTAATATACTGCCAGTTCAACGATTTCGAACGCTATCTTTCGCATAGAAAATGTATATAAAAACACTCAGTTTTAAAAATATTTTCCATATAAAATTCTATGCGAACGTCTACGTTCGAAATCGTTGAACAGGCATATAATTTTGGTAAAGATGCTAAAAATTTTAGACCGTAGACCAAGATTAAACAAAATCGTAGAAGAAAAGAAGGAAGTAAATGCAAGACAATCGATTTGAAATTTTACACTATTTTATATTTGATATTTACTTACATTTACTTTCTGAGGTACATTTATTTAAAAAGGTTGAATAAACACATGTATATATGGATAACATGGCCACTACTGCTCTATAATGTTTATAATTTCTAAAAGTTTTTGCTGGCCATTATTTCAAACATTCATGCTTGAAAACTGTTTACAATCCTAACAAATGGCGCTTTCTTGTTGTTTTTTAAAGCATTACAAACAGTATTTCTTGAATTCTCGACATTAGGTTTGACAACTGTGTGTAAGTTTTATCCGAAGGATATTAAAAAATACTTTTAATTTTTGGTTGCTTAAGTGCTTTAATATAAACATTAATTTGCTGTAGACAACACCCATTTAACTTTACCTTTGACTATAGATTATATTTCGATCGTTAAAAGTAAAAAGTGTTTTTTTTTTTTTGTTGGGCTGGACAAATATTTTGCTGGAAATAAGACGGTTAATCTATTTCAATTTAAATTCCTAATAAGAACATTTATAAAATCTGCTTAAAACGTTGTACAATTTTTTATTGCGGAAACCAATTTAATTTCCACAATTTTTTCTGATTACTTAATTAATTTAATTGAAAACAAATATTTTAAATCTTTTATTTTGAGATAAACACTGTAATTTTCAAATGCCTAGAACATAATGATATTAAAAAACCGCTAAATTTCCCGCTAACCGCCAAAACGGAAATTTTACACCGATTAACATGTAAAAACCGCTAGAATGTCGGTAAACCCGTCAAATTGGCAACAGTGATTGGCAACAAACATGGAAAATATCGGAAAATCTGTCAGATAATGTTGTGGATGCTTTAATAAACTGTGATGAAGATATCTACCGAAATCTAAGAAAAATATTCCAAATTTTCGTTTCAATGCTCGTCAGCAGGGCAAGTTTAAAATGGCACGAAAAATGGTTTAAAATGGCTGGCAAAATGGCACGAAAAAGTATAAAAAATGGAACGAAAAATGGCAAAAATAAACATGTTATTTAAGAAACATTAATTAAGTTTTTATTGTAAGTACAATAGTATAATTCTTCAAATTGTCAAAAAAAAAGAAAACAAATACTGGGGGGCAAAACGCAAGAATTTGGAAGTTGTTTTTAATACACTTTTAATATAATTTTTGTTATAAAATTCTGTTTAGTAAAGAAATATTTTTACAACATTTTTCATAAAATTTTTATATCAGGGAAATCTTATTAAAAAACGACGTTTAAAATTCTTGCGTTTTGCGTCTTCAATTTCTAGAACACCCCTGATAATCTCCTGTTATGTATTCAACCGTCTCACTTTCATTAAAGTAAAATTGTGAGAAAATCGATTAAAACACTTTTTTAAAATTAATATGCCACACGTATTACGATCTAAAACGTTCTTTAAACTTTTCAACAAAATCTTTTTTACTGACATCTTGTATTATTTTCCTTAGCACTGTCAATTAAGCCAAAGCTTTCATTCATAGAAATCCCTTTCGTTTGTAACTTCAAGAGGCTTGAGCAGATGCATTGAAAGTACTTTTTACGTCCGATTTTTGCATTATTCAGTTAGCATTTCGAATAAATTCTGCCTGATATTCGCTAAGCTTATTTAAAAATGTTGTCCTATATTATGCAATAAGACGCACAATGGTTTCATTCATTCAATAAAAAGGTGAACATAACCTATAGGAATAACATAGACAGCATTGTACAATGTTGTCAACATATTTCGCTTTCTTTTCGTTGTGCAATAAAAATCAAAAGTCTTTTGATTGTTGCCGATATATCATTGGAGTTCTTCAGTACTTTTGCAATACTAATAGTACTGAAAAAAGTACAATTGTACTGACTTTATCATCCCTGAACTGAAGTAAATGAACCCTTGAATTAAATGAATGAACTAAGTGAATTGAACTAAGTGAACTGACTGAAAAGGACTGACTGACGCAAAAGACCCAAGTGACTAAAGTGAACTACTGAACTGAAAAGAACTGTCAAACTGAAAGACAGTTCATCGTTCATCTGACTGAGTAGTTCAATTGAACTAGTTCGTCCATGTACTACCCTACTCTAATATTTTTCCCCCATCAAAGTATCAAAAATTTCAGTATTGTATTGGCAGCCCATAATTTAGTACGAATATGTCAATGTATGGAGAAAAATGCTTTGTAAAAAAAGTACAATTTTCACCCCTTAAATGTTCGTATTTCGAAAAAGTACCAAACATGTTGATAAGTTTCGAATGTGGTATAAACTTTGTTTCTATGTTGATTGGTTCAAAAGATAGATGGGGTGTCAAACAAGTACTAAAATTAAGGTATAACCTGTTTACTCCCTAATAAGACCAAATTTCAAAAAAGTACCAGACACCTGTCCGCTTTTTTTCTATAGAACAACGTAAGTACTACATTTTCTTTGTATCTCTTTTAGTTTTGGAGATAGAAGGTTACCGAATTTTTGCGTTTTTACCCTTTTTATCCCTAAACCTTCGAATTTTCAAAAATCGATTTGGATAGTGTCGAATCTATGGTTCAAGTTTCAAGTTTGTAGCTTCAGGCGTTTAGGCTGTACGATGATGAATCAGTCAGTAACGTTACAATTTTATATATATAGATAGATGAAATTTCATAAAATTGAACTTAATGAATACCATTGAACTTTGTTTTATGAGTAGGTGATATGCAAAACTCGTTCGTTACAGTATTTTCGAATTTTGGGAAAATGCAAAAAAACATATACCGCCGGATTTAATGAACCAATTTAGTTAAGGTTTTTGATTTTGAAGTGTTATGCCATTCTTGATTAATACCTCAACAATATAAAAATTGAAACCAACATACATATACATATGTGACGAGCAAAATAGAAAGGGGCCTAAAGGTAAAAACCGGTTTTGTTCAGGAGAGTTATTTAAAAGATTTAAATACGTATATCTTTGGTGTGCCATCACTTCATAAAACGCGCATTTCTCTGGGAGGGAACACTTTTGGGGCATGGGATTTGTCTCATTCGATGCTCAGATGTTGTCCACATCAAAAAAAAAAAGTGAAAATTGATTTTTTTTTTGCTACACGATCAAATTTTGCCAACCAAGTTTTAATACACTCACACTTTTTTACCAATACACTCATACTTATAAAAATTGATACGAACTTGCCTTTAAAATTCTCTTTACAGTCAGTGTTTCAATTTACGCTCAACAAAACAGCTGATTTCAAGGTTAGTGAGCAAAATTTTCGTTTGTGTTGAATTAACAAATATACTTGTTTTAATTATACTTTGTTTATTTAATTTTATAAATTGAATATGTTGTTTTGAAATGTAATTCAAATATATGAAAATATTTTATTCATTAAAATAACTCTTATAGAAAACACTACAAATTGTGTACGTAATTTAATAGGTTATGAGCCCAGGAGTCCATGTAGAGACATTCTGTGATTAAAACGTTAATGATAAAATTGTGATTGGCTTATAAGCATATAAGTGAAAATGGCATCAACAACTTTTGCAAGCAAGATACCAATATTCGATGGCTCAAATTATTCAACATGGAAGCTCTATTGCATAAGAGCAGGTTGCTACAGATCGTTCGAGGTGAAACGATTACTCCAGCTGAACCAAATTGAAAAAGATCAAGATGCGAGAGCTGACATTTTGATTGCATTATCGCCAAAAATTCTAATGTTAGTATGAAATTTTAAATCATCGAAGCAAATTTGGGATTTTCTGTGTGAGACGTATGAAAGAAAGTCCAAGAGGCAAAAAGCTGAACTATACAGGAAATTATTAAATCATTAAATGAGTGCTGGACAATCCATTTCAAAATTTATCGAAGAGTTTGATGAAAATTACACACTTCTGGAAGAAATCAATGGTAAAATCGAAGAAGAATTGCAGGTCATAATATTATTAGACGGTTTATCCAACGCCCACAAGGAAGTAAAAGCAGCATTCAACACAGCAAATGAGTTTCCAACAATGAAGACTTTAAGGTCAAGACTTTTAGAGTTGCAAGAAAATTTTGATGTACCCGAAAATGATGCATTAAAGGCAAAACATGGCAAAAAATATAATATAAACAAACCAGGTATGTCTAAATCTATTACTTGTTTTCGTTGTGGTAAACAAGGACACATGGCTAAAAATTGCAAGACGAATGCTAACAAAGATCGTTCTCATATAGTAAATTCGAATGGATTTGTTGCCACGCATGTAGTAGTTCAGAAAGCTAGTCATAAAACAGTTTGCTTTTAGATAGTGGGGCTACGTCACATATGACATATCAAAGGAATATTTTTCAAACTCTTGACACAAATTACAGTGGTACTGTCAAACTTGCAGACGAAAAAGAAATAAGTGTAAAAGGATTAGGAACTGTGGTATTGGACGTTATAGTCCAGGAAGAACGTAAACAGCTAAAACTTTTTAACACTTTATGGGTGCCTGATTTAAAAAATAATTTAATGTCAACAAGTAAAGCAACGGATAACGGATGCGTTATCGAAATGCAGGACAATGTAGCCAAAATAGTTATAATAATGAGATTTTAGTTGAAGCTAGCAAAAGTAATGGGCTATATACTGTAAACATTGATGAAATTCAAACTTGTTATAGTGCCAATGCAAAAGGGCAAAATGTAGTAGAGTTATGGAATAAACGATTTGGGCATTTAAATAGCTACTCTTTAAAGCAATTGAGTTCGAATAATATGGTGATAGGTTTACCAAGTACTCATTTACAAGAGCACGAATGTGAAACGTGTATAAGGGGAGAGCAAATTCGCGATAAATTTCCTCAAAAGTGTGTCAAGTCCTCAACTGAAGTTTTAGGATTGATTTATTCAGACATTTGTGGTCCAATGAGGACCGAATCTTTGGGTAAAAAGCTGTATTTTGCAACATTCATAGATGATTTTTCTGGAAGTGTAACAATTAAATTTTTACGGAACAAATCTGAATATTTAGAAGCATTTAAAGTATTTAAAACTTCTGCAGAACTTGAAACTGGAAAACATATAAAAATATTAAGAACTGATAATGCTAAGGAAATGATAAGCAGCGATATAGATAGGTTTTTAAAATCAAATGGTATAAAATATCAATTGTCCGTAGAATATACTCCACAACAAAATGGCGTTGCAGAACGCATGAACCGCGCATGAACCGCAAGATGCCTAATGTTAGAAGCGGATCTTCCTGAAATGTTATGGGCGGAATTAATTAATACTGCAACATATATTCGAAACAGATGTCCTACCAGTTTAAATAAAAATAAGACACAATTTGAAATTTGGACAGGGAAAACACCAAATGTTAAACACTTGCGTCAAATTGGAAGCAAATCATATGTTTTGAACAAAAAGCCAGGAAAAGGTAAATGGGAGCCTAGAAGTGAAGAATATATTTTAGTAGGCTACTGTGATGAATCTAAAGCATACAGGTTGTGGAAGGCTGGTGACAGGAAAATTACAAAGAGTAGAGATGTAAAGATAATTGAAGAAAAATTGCCCCATATTAACACTGATTCACTGAACTTTAAAGAAAATCAAGATTTTGTAGAGTTTCGATTAAACTTTATAACAGATGATAATCAACAAGAAAGTAGCAATGTTGATTTAAGTGAAGCTGATATGTTTGAAGATTCTGTTGACCGTTCTTCAGAACACAATTTTATGGAAGAAAGTATACAACTTAATGAACAACCAAACACATTAGATACAATTAAATCCCGTTTGAGATCGTGGAAACTTAAAGGTCAAGAAAATGCAAAAATATCTATGGAACAAAACCCAAAGACTTTGAATGATGTTGAAAAATCAGAAAACAAAAATGAATGGATAAATGCAATGCAAAGCGAATATAATTCTCTCATCAAAAACGCAACTTGGGAATTGCAAGATCTACCACCTGGAAGAAAGACTGTTGGTTGTAAGTGGATTTTTACTACAAAATATCATTCAGATGGAACAATTGATAAGCGAAAAGCAAGGTTAGTGGCTAAAGGGTATTTACAGCAGTTTGGTGTAGATTACATACATAGATACGTATGCTCCAGTTGTACGTTAGGGTTCCATAAAATTAATATATGCATTAACTGTTGAAAATAATTTAAAACTTAGACAACTAGACGTATCAACTGCTTTTCTAAATGGGGATATCGAGGAAGAAATTTATATGGACCAACCTGATGGTTTTATTAATGATGTAAATAGTAAAAAAGTTGATGAAAGCCATTTACGGTTTAAAACAGGCTGGTCGACAATGGTCCAAGAAGATTCACAATGTTCTTATAAAACATGGCTTAGAACAATCAAAATATGGTCAGTGCATTTACTATAAACATGACAATTCTAAGCTAATGATTTTAGCGTTATATGTTGATGACATCATAGTTGCATACAATGATAATGGAAACTTTGAAGCCCTATTCAAAACGTTGCAGAACAACTTTGAAATTAAGGATTTAAAAAAACCGAAATTTTGTATTGGTTTATTTATTGAGTATAATGATGAAAAAATTTGTGTATCACAACCGGGGTACATAACAAATTTAGTTAAGAAATATGGTTTAGAAAATTGTAAACCCACGAAAATACCAATGGAAGTAAAAATAAGTTTAGAAAAACAACCAAAAATACCTGGAGAAGCTGAAAAAATAGAGGAAGTAAAATATCAAGAACTAATTGGATCTTTACTGCATATTGCATTATACAGCAGACCTGATATCGCATACTGTGCAAATATGGAATTGTGCATTAAAAATAATAAAATATTTAAACACAACTAAAAAAACGGTATTATGCTACAGAAAAACAGGTTTACCGATTATAGGTTTTGTGGACGCAAACTGGGCACAAGACATTAATGATCGTAGATCACAATCTGGTTTTTGCTATATACTTGCAGGTGCTGCTGTCAGTTGGCAATCTAATAAACAAAAAGTCGTTGCTACATCAAGCGCCGAGGCTGAGTACGTTGCACTTACTGAGGCCGCCAAAGAAGCTATATATCTAAGATTTATAATGTCTGAACTGGGTTTCAAAACTCCTAAGTCTATAGATATCTACTGTGATTCACAAAGTGCACAACAAATGGCTAAGTTTGGATCACATCACTCCAGAACAAAACATATTGACTACAAATACCACTTTATCAGAGATGCTGTGGAGAGGAAAGCTGTAGATATTAAATATATGCCAACATCTGAAATGCCTGCAGATTACCTCACAAAGCCAGTTCCAAAAAATAAACACTATCTTTGTGGAAAAGCTACAGGACTGGATTTTAAAACAAATAAAATTTGAGGAGGCATGTTGAATTAACAAATATACTTGTTTTAATTATACTTTGTTTATTTAATTTCATAAATTGAATATGTTGTTTGAAATGTAATTCAAATATATGAAAATATTTTTTTCATTAAATTAACTCTTATAGAAAACACTACAAATTGTGTACGTAATTTAATAGTTTGCCTTTATAAATTGTGTTCTTGATGACATTTTGAAAGTTAATTGCTCAAAAATTGAATGCAGCCTATGTCACTACTTTAAATTTTTGGAAATTTTGACAAACAGTATATGAAAGAGACTATCAAGAAAATCTTGATCGTGTGGCTGCACTGTTAGGTCCCTTTCTCTATGCGTTGTCACATATATAAAAAAATAAATTTAATTTTGAAACGAACGAGTTTTGCTACGAATTTCCGATAGAAACTAGTTTTGCTACGACCCATATGGGATCGAAGTAGTGTTGCGACGCACTTTATCCAACCAGGAAAATTAATCATTGAACTTTAGTATATTTTGAAATTTTAATAAATTTATTAAAATTCGGCAAACGGTGCTTAAAAATTTAACAACAGTTCTACTGGTGGGAGATAAACTACCACAACTCACATTTTTTTCAAAATACGCCTTTATGCAGTTGGAATTCGAACTTTTCCTCTATCGATGTGTGCATTCCCATAAGTCCTATATAATGTAGTTTTCGAGATAGAAAAGTTAAAAATAACACCAAGTCCAACTTGCTTATACTACATTTACACCTACGCAAAATCTAGAACTTACGAGATTTCGAGCCAAATCCAGTTGTTTTTGACTGGATTCCCCATACAAAACAAAATCTACTTCGTGACTAGATTTCGACGAAATCTACTTAAAATCTAGTAGGACTTAATGATGCAACTATGGTTTTTTCAATATAGTACTAAAAAATACTTCCCTGCACAAGAAAAAATGACATTTAAAAAAAACAAACAAAAATTGTTAAAAAAATATTAAAAAGTTTTTTAAAATAAATAAATAAAAATGTGTAAAAAAATAAAAAAGACGAATAATATTGATAAAATAAATATCGTTGATTGTTAATATAAGGCAATGCAAATTTTTTAATGTATATTTCTTTTTGTGTTTGTGTGTGTAACGAAAAGACTTTAAGTTAGTTGTTTTGTTATAAAAACAAAATCTCGCTAATGTCAAAAAAGTGTAATGTAAACGCACTAGATTTCGAAGAAGATTTTTAATCAAATCTACAAGATTTCGGCCTAATGTAAATGTAGTATAAAAAATAGTATATACACATATTTTTAGATGCAAAGTGTACTTAGTGTCGATTTCCAAATTTTATACTGAATTTGTAGACAATAAGGAGAATGTGCTTAGAGGTAAAGAACATCAAAAGTCCTTTGTTGTAAATTGTGAAGTGAGGTATTTTGTTTTTAAAATATATACATTAAAACACTGCTATTTGTGTTCTATTTTTTTATTTAGTCAAACATTTCGAAGAACTTTGTTAGCCATTCTTAGGGAAATAAAATATATTTTTATTTAAAAATACTGATGCGCCTTCAGTTATTCCTTGTAAAATTTTGTATAACACATTTTGAAGAGAAAAGTAATTCAATATATGTATGTAATTCAGTTAACAATACAAAGTTTAATAAAATGAAAAAATACAAAAAATGTAAATTGTTCACATATGTATGTACAGTAGTTTTGACTTAATTGCCTTTTGTTTACGTGCACTTTTGACTTAACTGCACAAAATTTATAATTTTTGGAATTATACTTTCTAATTCCATACAAATTCCTTTTTTAAGTGCACTTTCTATACCTGCACATTTAAGATAAATGCACAAAATTTTTGGCACTTTGATTTAACTGCCCAAAATAAATATTTCTGGAATTATTCTACAAAATACTTGTTTACGTGCATTTCGTATACCTGCACATTTTTCATATTTTTGGTCAGCTTTAAAATATTTTCATACAACACATCAAAGTTAACTGCACACATAAAAATATATAGTGGCCACTTTTTCACATAAATATCCAATTTAAGCTGTTTATAAAAATATAAATCGCAATTATTTTGTTTTTTTTATGTTTTATGTTCTTTGTGAATTATCATTGTTTTTGTTAATGTTTCTTTTATATTAAACTAGCTTAAGCCGGTGCGCTTCGCTACACTGCTTTAACTACTTTATCGGTTGAGAGATATTTAATGTATGCATCCTATGGAAGGTAGTTCCCCCCTGCGCTTATCCGCTTTATTTTTATTTTCAAAGTGAAGTATACCATAAGAGTGACTTCTACAAAGTTTGAACTTTCTCACTATAACAGTTTTTAAGATATCCGATATTAAACATTGGCGTCCTATGGGGGGTAACACTTCCCCCGCTGCTATTTTAATTCAATTTTAGGGCTCAGAAGATCCTACTCCCAAAAGTTAAACAAATTGGTTGCAGCGGCTCTTAATAATATTTCTATCTATGAGGTGTACCGCTCCTTCTTTCGCTACCCCGAACATTTCTAAATTGAAATTTATAGTTTACCATAATAGTAGCTTTCACCACGTTTGAAGACTATCCCTTTAATTGTTCTTCAGTTGAGCGATATTTAATATATGGATCCTATGGGAGGTATTTCCCCTCCTACGCCTACCCGCTTTATTTCTATTTTCAAAAGTGTAGTATACAATAAGAGTGACCTCTGCAAATTTTGAACATTCTCACTACATATAACAGTTCTTAAGATATGCGATATTAAACATTGGCGTCCTATGGGGGGTCCTTCGATAAATCCTAGAGGAGCTAGGATTGGAATAACTAGTGGCAAACCTGTCCACTGAATGCCAACTCAGTTGTTCTACCGTAACAACTGCGGCAAATTTCTTCAAAGTGTCATCAAAAGTTGTTCTACGCAACAACTACGACATCAACAGCAGTCAAGAGGGCTAATGGCAGAATATCTTGGGTGGATCCCGTTCAACAAGGAATAAAAAGAAGTTCCCAATTGTGTTTATCATTTCCAAGAAGGAAGAAGGGTCTACCAGACGATTGATTTTCGAGAGGAAAAATCAGCAAGGTAACTATATAGTATCATCAAAAGGATTAGATTAGGTGAGTACAGTGTTTTAATTATATTTAATGCGATTGTGTGAGTTTCTTTGAAAAGTGCAAAAAAAATTAATTAAAATTACTGCATAATCATATCCAACAAGTAATCGAACATAACCTTACAATTTAATAAAAGTGCCATCACTGATATAAAAAATCCCAAACGTGCCAACACTATTAAAAAGTACCAACACTGGTAAATAAGAAAAAACAACGGAGTTTTTTTTACATACGCTCTGCTGTGAAACATAATTGCCATACTAGTCACACTCATTACTAAGGGTTTCGATTCCTACACGTTCCCCAACATTTTTATTTATTTATAATTAAATTAGACCGCCTTCGTCACAAAGAAAAGAAAAAAATCAAAATATAAAAGTGCTGTGAAAAAAAATTGTTCATTAATAGTGAAAATAAAGATTTGCTTAGTAAGGCAAAAATAGACTGTGGAAACAAAAGAATAATATTTGAAAAAATTAAATTAAAGTGGTTACAAAGGAAGAAAATAACAACACAACAACAAAGCAGACGAAACTGTCTTAGCTTACCAGCAATCAACGAGTGTCCCATTACGAAGATTTGCGGGGAAACGGTGAGTGTGTGGATTTTAAAAAATATGAATTTTTGTGAAGAATTTGGTACGCGATATTAAAATTAGAAGAAAGACAGTGGTTTGGCGGTGAAAATAGCATATTGGAAAAAAGTAAAAAGTGCTAAATTTACAGGGTGACCGTTCAAGTGGTACACAAATTTTTTTGAAAGCATCATTATAATTTAATGCACATTTGACATCGAGTTTTACTGAAGTTTGAAAGTAAAAGGGTTATTCGAAAAGTGCTGATTTTTTAAGAAAAATTTACAGTGTGGCCCAGCAAGTGGTACACAAATTTTTGAATATAGCATAAATATTGAATGCAAAAATACAGCAAGTGGTTAAATTTTATAATAAAAAGGGTGAACCGAAAAGAGGTATTTTTTAATAAAAAATTTACACAGAGGCCCTACATCATAGCCAAGCATTACTTAAAGGAAAAATTCAATGCTTATGAACAACCCGTTCTAAATTTGTTATGAAGTGTGTTCGATTATTTTTGAAAAATTGTTTGGAGAAAAGAGTGCTTAATTTTAGAAAAATTTAAGTTAAAGCACAATTATAATAATTATATTGGGAATTTTGATGAGTAGATTTTTTAAAAAAAATTTTACGAAATCTGAGTAAAATTGATTTGTGGTTGAATATTGAAAATATTTTTATGGTGGTAGAGAAAAATTTAATAAATAAGAATTTTGAGAAAATTAAATACATTGAAATACAAACAACTTGGGAAATTTGTTGGAAGTTTTGAGGCGAATATTTTGAAAAATTTTTGGTGAAATATAAAGCTGTTTTTTAAACATTCTACGACGCTTTCATTCGTCGCGAATAATTTTAATATAACTTTGTATAAGGTTGCACTTCTTCACGAGTATTTTTTGTAAATTTTTCATTTCGGCTTGTGAAATCGTTGAGGTATAAAATATTTTAAGGCTTTTGAGCAAAAATGTTAAAAATGGTATCGGAAGGAGCATGTAAATACGATATTCGACAAGTAGTGAATTTTTGTTCTACTTTTGAGATGATTTCTTCAGAAGATTTGACTTTTAGAGGTAAAGCAGGCTGAACTTGAAAGAAGAGGGCTGAAGATGATAGCAACGTTTGAGGAGTTCATCAAAGGCGATGAAAAGGTGAAAGAAGAAGAAGATTTTTTAGATGAAATTACTCTGAAATACGAAGATGCCTGTGAAAAGTACCAGATGCTAAAGGCTAGAATAATAGATTTATTGAAGGCTAAGGCTCCACAACAAAAAGCGGCAGATACAACAATACGTCAGTCATCTCTTAAGTTACCTGCGGTTGAAATCCAAACGTTTGAAGGGGGGTTCGACAAATGGCCAGCATTTAGGGATATGTTTAGGGCAGTGGTTGGAAATGAGTCTTCTGTGGCGCCTGCGCACAAATTATATTATCTACTTAGCAAGACGAGGGGGGAGGCCTACCAACTCATAAAGGATTATGATTTGGAAGATGCTTATTTTGAGCTAGTTTGGCAGGCTTTGAAAAATCGCTACGAAAACAAGCGAATTTTAATCAATAATCAAATTAGAAAAATTTATGGCATCCAGTCCCCTCAGAATGAAACTTTGACATTTTTAAGGCAACTTCAAAATACGGTCAGCGATGGTTTGGCGATTATTAGTTCGTTTCAAGTTGAGGTAGCTGATAATGACCCCTTTTTAATGCATATTTGCACTTCAAAGCTCCCTGAAGAAACTTCGCGTGCGTGGGAAGATTCTCTGACTAACCATAAGGAATTGCCTACCTGGCAGCAACTTAACAAATTTCTGTCTGAGAGAATTGAAACTTTAGAAACTTTTACGAATTTGAGAAAACAGCCCAGCCGAGACAATAATACCTACAAATCTTAAGTTTTCTATTCTGATCCTGAACCCGATAAGAGTAAATTTAGCTGCAAGAAATGCCAACAGAATCATCCATTACGATTCTGTAAATATTTTAAGGGTTTATCCGTCCATGATAGAATCAAATATGTTTATGCGAACAAATTTTGTGCGAATTGTTTTTCACCCACTCATTTCAAAACGAAATGTCAGAGCTCCAGTAGTTGCAACAGATGCAATCAGAGGCATCACACCATGTTGAAGATAAGGCGAAAAAAGGTCCCATTCAACGAGCGTCATCTCATCAGCGAGTTCGAGACAACGAAAATCCATCAGGGTCGGGTACTCAGAGTAACACGAGGCCATCCAGTTCTCAACCAGGACGATCTGCCACTTTAGGTGCAAATGGCATGGAGTCAGTTCAGGTGAATCTGTCTCAACACAGCGGTACTACAATTTTACCTACAGCTTTGGTTCATGTAGAGCATTTAGGCGAAAAATTCACTGTTCGCGCATTGATTGATACAGGTTCGACTAGAAGTTTTATCTTAAGGCGGGTTTAACAAAATTTAGCGATCCCCCTAGAACGCCATCATAGCGAAATATCAGGGTTCGGTGATACGGTTGTAGGAAGTACGAAGGGAAGGTGCTATGTCACAATTAAATCTCGAATATCCGATTTTAAAATTAAAATCCGAGCGATTGTGGTACCAACATTGGCACATTTTATGCCTTCACGGCCGATCCCAATTCAAACGGTAAAAGATATAAAAGATTTGAAACTAGCAGATCCCTATTTCTACAAACCTGCTGCAATTGAAATGATTAT
Organism: Pollenia labialis; assembly: GCA_949318255.1. Taxonomy (NCBI): domain Eukaryota; kingdom Metazoa; phylum Arthropoda; class Insecta; order Diptera; family Polleniidae; genus Pollenia; species Pollenia labialis. The sequence goes on from OX439139.1 coordinate 81,664,466, forward strand.
TGGTAGTGATTACCAGCGTGGCCATTTTGGCATTTTTGCAGCTAGATTTAGCATTTTTTTGTCTGATTTAGCTGCAAATTTTTCATTTAGCAGTTAGCATTTTGTTTAGCATTTTTAAGCATTATTTAATTTAAGAATATTAAAGTAGTCTTTTTTTGAAAAACTACCACACACTTTTGTTGTATGCAAATACAAACCCCTACTTTTTGCTATAGAAACTGTACAATCTTTTAAAGGACCTTTCATATCCAATGGTTTTAAAATTTGATCAGTTTGATCCATTAAATTCATGTTAAGACGATTTTTTCCCTCAATTACGATTTTGAATTTTTTGGAATCGAAAAGAGATACCCAAGGCGAATTCATTCCAGGTAATCTCGGTACAACAACAAGTACAACTTGTACAAAAACCACAAGCAATTTGTTTTTGTAAAATCATTGTACAATGCCATAAACAGAAATTGTTTTATTTTACAGAAACAAAGATAATAAAAAAAAATTTTTGACATCAGGGCTTTTAAGACCACCCATAATAAATTCGACTTGGAGATATCATAACTTTTGAAATAGAAAAAAACAAATATGAATTACATGCCGAGATTTTATAGCTCAATTTATATGTCATCTTAGAAAACCGTTTAAAAACTAATAAATGCAAATTAAGCGAACGAAAGAAGAAATTATTGATTTCACTGTAGAAGAAATTACAACTTTGGAACATCAGTGGCTGAAACCAAATTCATATGACAGTTGATTTCTGGATAAATGTATATGGATATACACATTCATTACATGAAAATCCATTCAGTGAATTAGCTTCTTTTGCTATGCAGTTCTTGGTTTTGCCAGATAGCAACGCGGAAGTTAAAATTTGGTTTTAGTGGTATAAATATCTAAAAAACGAAAATTCGAAACAGAATGACGTTAATATATTATAATGATATCTTGATCGATTCTTCAGAAGCTGATGAAGAATATTCATTTGATGACGTATTTAATTTATAAAATGAAATATTTTATTAAACATGTTATATAAATTTTATTAAAATACTAAATAATTCCCATTTATGGGTCAAGTTCCTTTGATTTTTTGTTATGGTATGGTACCTTTTGCTCAAAAACTTTTTTTGTACGTATATAAAGACTGAAATATATTTCTTTTATAGTTTTAAGACTTTCTATGTTTCATAAATATTATATTGTTATTCTTTAATCAGTTTGATTTATTGATACGATGTGAGATTATATTATAGGTATTTTAACTAAAATAACAAAAAAATAAAACAATTTAAACTTTAGCATTATTTTTTGGCAGTTTAGGATTTTTGTTAGCATTTTTTAGCATTATTTTTAAGCCGATTTAGCTGTAAAATATTTTTGGATATGGCCACACTGGTGATTACCTGCCTTTTATAAATTTGAGCGGCGTAAAAATGAATATCGGAAACAATCTTGAAGCCCGAGAGTCCCACTTTGGTTGGTATTTGCTAGGCCCTGAACCAGAAACTAGAGTTAAGTCATTCCATACTTTTGTTTCGCTTGGCAGCGATCTAGTCCTTCATGAGCAATTAAAAAAGTTTTGGGAAATAGAAGAGGCTGAAAACCCCGATTTTCAAGCTTTTTATTTATTGTAAAAATTATTTCAAACGTACCACAATTCGACAGTCTGATGGACGTTACGTAGTTCGAATACCCTTAAAGGAACAATTTCCGAAAGAGATTTTTTTAGGCCCCTCCCGAAATATGGCTCTTGCGCCGTACCATCGAATGGAGAAAATGCTCGATAAAACCCCAGATTTGAAGGCGCAGTACGCTGAAGTTCTCCAAGAATATCTGGACTTGGATCACATGGAAACAGTTGTACATTTTGAACGCAAAGCAGAAAAAGTCTCTTCATTTTTTCTACCCCACCACGCGGTAATCAAGCCCGAAAGTAAAACCACAAAAGTGCGAGTGGTATTTAACGCATCAAAGAAAACAGGAAGCGGTTTTTCATAATGTGCTATACCAGGGCCCAACGCTTCAGACGGATCTGATACAACTTGTTTTACGTTGGCGAAATTATAAGTACGTATTCACTGGAGACATACAGAAGATGTATAGGCAGATTTTGATGCATGAGGCAGATCGCCCTTATCAACAAATTTTATTTCGCAACAACCCTGAAGGATACGTGAAGTCATTTCAACTTAAGACCGTCACGTTCGGCGTAAATTGCGCCCCCTTTTTGGCGATTAGGACTCTACTTGGGTTAGGTCATGATTGCAGACACCTGTATACTAAAGCATCTGTTATTCTGAAGAACGAGGTCTACGTTGATGACATATTGTCAGGGGGACACACGCTTGAAGAGGCCAAGCAAAAGCAAGGGGAGCTTATTACAGCTTTGAAATCAGGTGGCTTTCCCTTTAAAAAGATTACAGCAAACGATGAGTTTTTACTCGAAAGTTTGGCCCGGGAGGATCTTCTAGACGAAGATTTCTTGAAGTTTGATGACTCCAGCTCTTTAAAAACATTGGGAATTCGCTGGAATGCGTTGGCGGATATATTTTACTATGCAGTAGAGCCAATTGAAATTACCCCACCCGCTACAAAACGAAAAATCTTGTCAGTAATAGCGAGATTATTTGACCCTCTAGGATGGTTAGGCCCAGTCGATATCGTTGCTAAGACTTTAATGCAAGAATTGTGGGAAGAAAAGCCTGATTGGGACGAAGGGGTACCTCCACACATACTTGTGAAATGGAATTTATTTTTGAAAAACTTGCCATTTATTTCGACCATTAAAATACCTAGATGGGTAGATTTCTGCCCAGGATATAAGATCCAAATACATGGCTTCTGTGATGCCTCAGAAAAGGCATATTGTGATTCGGTATACATTCGAACAGAAAACTCAGAAGGCCAAATAAATTGCCATTTGCTGGTAGCAAAAACGAAAGTTGCTCCGATCTAGCGGACTACCGTTCCGAAACTCGAATTATGTGGAGCTTTATTGTTGGCTAAGCTTATCCGTAGTGTAGTCACGGATTGTCAGTTCCCCTGGACAGACTCGTCCATCGTACTAAGTTGGTTGCAAAAATCTCCCTACACGTTGAAAACTTTTGTCGCAAATCGTGTGACTCAGATCATCAGCATCGCCAGCACTCAACTCTGGAAACACGTCAAAACTGAAGAAAATCCTGCAGATATGCAGAGGCTTGCAGACAATCAACTCTGCTCTGGTGGCATGGCCCCACCTGGCTACACCTTCCCACACCATTGAGGCCGACACCTCGTACGTTTGACCCAGTCGACTTGGAGACAAAAAAGTCTATCATCAACTTTCATCTTGATATAAATTGCACAGATGTACTAGAAGAATTTTCATCTTTACCAAGGGCGTTGCGAATTCTTTGTTATCGACTTAGATTTGTCAACCGAGTTCTCAAGAAACCATTTTCCACCGAAAAGTTTATTACCGCTCAAGAAATTAGCTCGATGAAGACTCGACTCATCTCGCTCGCTCAAAAGAGGTATTTTTACCGTGAATACGATTGCCTGAAAGAAAAGAAACCGTTAAACCGCAAAAGCAGATTGCTTAACTTGAATCCTTTTATTGATAAGGACGACCTCTCACGAGTTGGCAGCCGGCTTATTAATTCAGGTTTAATCTACGAGGACCGTCATCCCGTTATTGTGCCAGAAGGGTCTCATTTCGCGAGGCTTCGTGTTTATTTTACACATCGCATTATGCTTCACTCTGAGCACCATATAATGCTACGTGCGATTCGCCAGGGGTTCTTTATCCCACGATTGAAAAATCTTGTTCGCAAATGTATATACAAGCATAACGCGTGAACGTTTCCCTGCCTTTCACATATACCGGAGTCGATTTCGCCGGTCCATTTAATATTAAATCTTCTACATTGAGAAATGTGAAGATTCTCAAAGGTTACGCTGCTGTGTTCGTATGTTTTTCTACTCACGCCGTCCATCTAGAAGTCTGTTCAGACCTCACAACCGATGCCTTTCTAGCATGCTTTCACCGCTTTACTGGGCGCAGAGGACTCCCCAAGACCGTGTTCTCCGACAACGGTCGAAACTTCGTTGGCGCAAGCTACGCTCGTCTAAAAGGCCACAACGAGTTTTTGAAATCTATTGAAAATACTGTCATCGGAAAGTACTCCACATTGGGCATTACCTGTGGTGCGATTCACTTACTTTTAACGATCCGACAATCGTTAAATTTGTCGACATAAATATTTGCTTGCAGTAACGATAGTGTGATTCAGTAACTTATTTTTAACGATTGTTAACAGCTGTTTTTTGTAACATCTCTGTCTACAAAATGTTAAAAAAAACGAAAAGCACAAAACAGAATAAAATAAAAACAAATGAAATTGTTCTAACCCCCCGTGTTACACATGTTTTTTCATTCAAAATACATTGAAAAAGGTCTGGCCAGACTCATGAGTAAGAGGAAGGGTTAATTTGTGGTTTTATATTTTTTTATGAATTTTACATTTAGAATTTTGTTTTTGTTCCTAATTTGCTTATTTTGTAAATTTTAAATTTTGTTTTGGTTCATACATATAGATGTGAATATATCTTTGTATGTATGTAAATTATTTAAAACATAAAATACATTTTATCGATTAAATAAACACAACCTAAATTATTGTCGCTAAAATATCGACACCTCATATGGGTGGCCTCTGGGAGGCCGCAGTCAAGAGCATGAAGTCTCACCTGAAGAAAGTTACCAGCAACTTATCTTTCACGTTCGAAGAATTCAGCACGCTTCTAGTTCGCATCGAAGCCATTTTAAATTCGCGACCTCTATCGCCTCTTACAGAAAACCCGGGTGAGGTTATACCAAGAAGGGTAAATTTTACGCCCAGTAGTAAAACTATGTTTGCTACCGACAAACACCACTATGAGTAAACCACAACCTACCAAATAGTCTACCAAATTCCTCAACAAAAATAGAAAATTAGAAAACTCAGGCGCATTATTATTTCTTTCTTTTACTATATATTTTTATAGATGGAGAAACGGCCACGCTGCCACCTTGCTACCTCAACCACCCTCTACGATACTGCAAGGCGTTTCAAGGGCTCAGTGTTGCGCTCAGTTGGAAGACAGCACGAGGGAAGGGCTTTTGTCTAAACTGTTTCGCCCCTGACCATTACCGACGCCAGTGTACCTCTGCCAACAGATGTGCAGTGATGGTCAACGGTCAGCCCTGCAATGCCCTCCATCACACTCTGCTTCACCCGGAAGCTAAGGGAAATGTCCTCGCAGAACCTCAGCGCGAGGACCAAGTGGCAGCTAAAGCTCCTGCAGCCGTACCACCCACAATCTCCATGGCAACAAAAAAAACCGCGAGCCCTCAACTGGAGGGCACTCAACTGGCCGCCATGCTAGACAGGTTCGAAGTGACCATTAAAAGGACGCTTGTTGACGCGGCCACACAGACGGCTACTCGCCCGAGTAAGGTTCTACTGAGCCAGGCTACCCAGACTCCACAGAAGAGCCACCGGGCTCCGGTGGTCCCAGCTCAACAAACGGTGGCGGTCCAGACGTCAAGCGTTACGTGCTGGCCAGTCGTTCCCTTCATCCGAGTGAACCTCGGGTTTAAAGGTCAAAGGATGTTCACCACTTTCTTACTGGACCGAAGAGCTAAGCGCTCATACCTTTTATGGAACGTTGCCAAAGAACTGCCCGAATACCAGCTGATTCGAAAGGGTGGCGAAGTGTTCGGCCAGTTTACTATAGAACCAGCTTTTCCTCATCCCAAGCAAGATTCGTTCAAGATGACCCTTCCCTTGCGCGAGCGATTGGAGGTTGAGGTGCCTGATCCGATTACCGATCCGGCCTTAGCCCAACATTTCCGGCAGTACGACCCCTTGGCTCATCCGGTCCTTTCCACCTGGCGTCAAATCGACGGCGTTTTGGGGGAAAAGGTGGCCCATCAGGTGCTCAAAGCTGACGTTGACCAGCCGGACCTCAATGTGCCTATAGCCCAGGCCTCTACCTTTGGCTGGATCGTATCTAGAGTGTGGAGGGGGTGCCCCTGCCTATTGGCGGGGGGGAGTATGTTGCAGCAACTTCAGTGAGGCAGCTCTAATTTCGTTCATTTCATTCCTCACTTTTTAATTTAATTCTCATTTTTATCTAATTTTTCATTTATTTTACTTTGTTTTTACTTAACTTTTTTCTTTGTTTTATATTGTAAATACCATTTTTAGTTAGTTGAATTTAAGTCGGCATTAAGGCAAGAAGCCAAAATAAATTTGTTTAAATTTAAAGTGGAAACCTACCGCGTTTCATTTCGTTCGAATTGGAAAATTAAAAGGCTAGGTAACGAGACTAGCCCCAACTAGGGGTACCAATTCCCCTGCCCCTATCGAAAAAATAAAATAAGTAGCCTATTTTATTTTTAGGGCTCACGTGATGCTACTGTAAAAATTTCAGGAAAATCGGCTCAGTAGTTTAGGAGTCTATAAGTCAACATACAAACAAACAAACATACAAAAATTTTTCATTTTTATATACATACATACATATATAGATATAGATAAACATACATACATGTATAAAATGATCTGTTATTTCCCAGCTAGCATAGATTGTTTGTTAGACGATGATGTTTAATATACAACTCCTAAAAGAATCTTCTGGTGATTATCTGACGAGTCACAAAAACATCTAAATATTTTTTTAATTTATTTATTTTTTGACACGCTCGTCTTAAAATCTTGAAATTAACCTTTTGGGACTCTCTATGTAATAGTCGTATAATAATTACTGATCTACCTAAATAAGACTGTTTTTGAAGTATGAAAATGCTATAGCCAATACAATTTTAATAAGACAAACCGGCCTAAGGATCTGCAAAAAAAGATTTTCCGACAGGATGGTGTTGATTTCGCGACCTTAAGGTTTGTTTTATAGAAATTATATGAAATCTAGAAGTTTTGGCATCAAACATACGCCTGATGCCCTTATTTAGGTAGCTTAGTCATACGGCTGAGTATTTCACGAGTTGTAAAATAATACCTACATGAGTTTCAAAAGTGTCATAAGGTCCGTAATTACTAAAGAGGTAAAATACAAAAAAAGATCTTCGTACACGCATGTTTTATTATGGTCACAACCAACAAAACTATTTTTAAAGAAATTTAACCATAATATGGTTGTTGATTACAATGATTTGGTTAAATTAAACATATTATGGTTAAATTTTTTTTTAAATGGTTTTGTTGCTTTTTCTCTTGGTGTATATATTAAATATGTAACGAAAGCACTTTTGGGCTAAAGGATTTTTTTCTCTATGGTATAACAAATACCGGCTTCGCTAACTTAAGCTTATCTGCACAGTCGGCCTTCGGCCGGGCGCAAGGGTTTTCTCCTCTATGGTATAACAAACACCGGCTTCGCTAGCTAAAGCTTCTCAGTATAGCCTAGCATGTATATAAACTTATAACAGCCTATGTTTCTTTTGCAATGAAAAGTGAGAAAAACATTTTTATTATGAGAAAAAACTAGTTCCTAGAGATCTATCAACAGCAAAGATTTCTCAAATGCCTATTATCGTTTATATTCAGGGTAGATAAACTTGGTACAATTGTCATTTTTTGGTACAATTCAAAACTTAAAAGTACGCTGGTACCCCCGTGACTCATTTGGTACTTAAACCAACAAATCTATTAAGCAGTAAACATATAAACCATCTTTAAACGCATCAAATTGAGCGTTTAAACTAACAATACAGACCATATGAATTTGACAAGATTTATCGTAGTTGTGCCACATGTTATTTTTTAACTACATTTAATACATGGGACACATATTTACAGTTGTTGCGATTAAACTACATATAATTTGAAGTTCAACTTAACCAGCGTTTTAATATTCACTGACTGATTATCCATAAAAAGTGTACGAAAACGTTCTGTGGTGGCAATCAAAAATAAATGGATTTCTCGACCCTAAAAACCGCATGATACAGGTCTGGCTAGACCAAATTGTCCCTCAATTCTTAAATATTTTCGAAAACTAACTATTTTGAAAAATCCTGGGCTTGAAATTCATTTTGGATAATGGTTGCTTGGAATGTTAAAGAACAAGAATCGCGATGTACTTTAGACGCGAAAAAATTTTACGCACCCTATTATTATGTATAATTAATGATCATGTATTTTTTCTCTCTAGACTTTACATGTACAAATGAATTTTAAGTACCTATTGTTTTTGTTGTATAACATTTTGGTTTTAAAAATAAAATAAAAAAAAGTTTATAAAAAAAAATGATTTAGTTCTATTGGGTCCGAAAAAGTACGATTTTAAAAGTTCGTTGGTACGATATTGGTTTTCTCATTTATCATCCCTGTTTTTATTACTAAAGGCTTAGTTAGCCGGGAGTTGAAAATCAGCTGATTCATTTTCATATATGTTAAACACTTAGAACGATTACACTATGCGACAGTCAACATCGGGAAGGGTTCAAACTACCGGGGAAAGTTATATTGGTAAAAAGAAGTTATACGTGCCCCTGCGCACAGTGGCGCCATTTGAGTTTTTCGTTGCAAAAATTATATCTTTTGAACCGAATAAGATAATTGAACAGTTTAAACAGCATATGATAGATAACTGTTCAGCCTATGAAATGAGCGTTTGGAAAGGGTGCTACGCTTTGTAGGGGCCTACTTATGGGTTATCAAAGTTAAAATTAGTAGAAAAATCAATTTTATGGTAACTAAAAAAAATTATTTTTACATTTTTAGATTGTTTTTATTTTTTTTCTTTAGGGTTTTATGTTTTAAATTATTACCCAACAAATTAAAAAAAAATTGTTTTTTTTAAATTTATTTTTTCAATTTTCTTTAAAATATTCATCAGAATTCGTAAGAGAAGGTATATCTAAAAGACAAACCATTTGTAAACTATAATTATTTTCAAACTCTATTCGTGACTTCACATGCCGCAGGGAAGAAATAAGTGGATCGGTAGATGCTGCCAACATGTTGAAGAGGTCCTCATTTTGCCTTTTGCCCTTGATGCTTTGAATGTGTTCTGCAATCTATATTTTTTATAAAATTTGTTAAGAGACTCCTGTGCTTCTTCAGAAAGCTCTCCAATTGGCAAAGACTGGTACTGAATTATATCTTTGCCATGCGCCAATATTTTATGGACGGTCGGGATCAACTTCTTCTGTGGATACATTTCTGCTAAAAGAGATGCAGTTTTCGACGCATATTCTCCATATTTTGTAGAATTGAACTTTTCTTTGCAGTTTAAAACATCCAAGATCGTTCCCAATCTCTTCACGATTTGATTGTCAATTCCAGTGATTCTAGTTACTGCCTCATCATTTTCAAAAAATCTCCTAGAAGTGTTTCCATCGTTTGAGTTACCGTATCCGTGCTTGGGACAGTCTACTTTTAGTCCAACTTGTTTAAAAAAAGCATCCTGTATTTGCTTCTTTCTGATCTTTTCCTTATCCTTTATTGATGTATTTTCATCGAAGTTTTCCTCCTCTTGTGGTAGGGTATACGCCAGTTTTAGCAAGAATTCCATGCACCTTATCCTTGCGTGCAATGGTGACATTCCATATTCGTAATTCTCCTCATTTGTAGAATCGTTTAAATTACCAAAGTTCTTCTGACTCTTTTTGCAAATCGGGCATGACATTGTTGAGGTTGTTCCTGTCAGTTCGTTTACGACTTTTCCGTCAACCATGGTCAGGTGGAACTCGTAATTGCATTCAATATATTTTCCTTCTCCTGTTAATTTCAATGAGTAGTTTTTTTTTAAACTATTAGAACAAACTACTGTCAGTCAAAACATATTAGGGATGGACGCCATACAATTTCTGCAACCATGTCTTTTTAACCTTTTTTACCTCTAGAAGCCAAATGGGCACGTACGGGCAGATAAAACCTTTTGAATTGTGTAAAGAAATAATCAAAGAACAGGTTTTGCAAATATGGCATATATAAAAAAATATATATTTTTTTTATTTTCCGTCAAAGTTAAAAAATAGTGAAAAAACGGATAGTTTTTAAATAGTGATTAACCAGGAGAAACACAAAGCAAACAGTTAATTTTTTTTATCATTATACATTTAATAAATACATCAATCAATACAAACAAAAAATAAGGCGATTCGTTTTCTATTTTTCGTGATATTACACCTGAAATCGCAACAAATTGACTAAAAATGTTGTGTTTTTTGAAAACCGAAAGTCGGTCAACTTTGAACGGTTATATCTTCTAAACTAAAAATGTGCTATTATTAAGAGTGGCATATTTGAAATCGTTGAAAAGTTTCCTATAACATGGGTTTATTCAAAACTTCGTCGGCGCTCATGAAAATTTTGATTTTTGCAACCTCGTTTGCTCTACGGGCGCCACTGTGCGGCGTTTCGCTGGGTCACGTCTAGGAATCGAGATATATCGATTTGAAAAATGGGCTAAAAAACATCAAAATTTTTATAAAAACCTAAATTTTAGGGCTGCCTTTTTACCTTCGGTGAATGGTATATAAAGAGTAATTTTTGGGTACAAGATATTTTGGTATATAAGTCATATCTATAGGACATATGGCAGTCCTAAAATTTAGATTTACCGTCAGGTTAAGTTTCTGTTACTCCCGGCTGACTGAGCCTTAAGCATTGTTTTGTAGAACCTTTAAATGGTTCTCATATTACGAATACTTTATTGGGGGTCTTATTAATTTCGATTACCCGATAATTAAGAGCAATAATTTTGAATAATCAAGTTGTGTTTGTAAAATGTTTTATTATTTTTTAAAAGAATAAAGTCAGTTGTAGCCCAGAACTCAAAATAATAAACGTAGTTTCATTTAACTTATGTCTATAATATTTTTGAATTGTATAATTTTTGTATTATTTTGTATGTATGTAAGTATATATATTTACCATCCATTAATCTACTAAGACTATATAAAAACACTATAGACAGTAACACGCATCCAATAAAAAGAATTATTATTAAAGCGTTCAAAGTTGGAAAAGTTAAAGTTGTTCCGGTAACTTTGTAAAACCGAACCTAAAAAATATAAATAAATTATACATTACAAAAAATACATCAATAATTTTGTGTGCTTTATTGTTTGAAACAGAGTTAAAAACAAGTAAGAGTGCTATATTCGGCTATGCCGAATCTTAAATACCCTTCACCATGGTGAGATAAGAACAAGAAGTTTTTAAAAAGAATACCTATGACAAAATCAAAAAATGTATGTATATAACTAAGTCCGTTTCCTCTTTTGCCAAAGTTGATGTTTGAAATTCGTTATATAAGTTTTTCTTATAGTTTTCTATCCAAATTTTTAATATTTTTTTAATTATATTTTTATTATTATATTTAATCTTAAAATCGTGTATAAAAAAATTTAATAAAAATAAAAAAAAAATTTATTTTGGAGACTTGAACTCGCAATCTTACGAGCCTTAAGCGAGAACTTAGACAACTCATCTACGAACGGTTTTATTGAAGAAGCGTTAAATTAAAATATATTGAGAGAATTTTATGAACATACATACATGTGTATGCGTAAAAACACATTAAAATCTACCACTTGTGGTGAAGATTATAAAAAAAACAACAACAAAAAAACCGCAACCAAGAGAAATGCAAGAAGAGATCAACGTAGCAACAGCTTATTAGACGAAACACAATAACAACAATCGTCTTTGCAATAGCTAGGTTAACCTACTAGTTAGTATGGATTTATTTAAATTACATACAACTTTTTATGCACATATGTTTGTATATGCTTGCCGAAATAAAATAAAACACTGTGTCATTGCCAATAAAATGAAAATATCGAAAAGCTTTATAGGTAATTTTAAAATCGTTTTTAGGACATAAACAAATTAAATAAAAAACAAATAGGTATAGAATATGATTTTTGTTTTACATGTAAGTTAAGCGAACGATTAATATTTACATTGTCAAAAAAATCAAAAATTGCTGAATTATTTTAAAATCGTTTATAGAATATAAGAAAAGTTAAAAAAAATTTTTTTTGAAAAGGTGGATGCCGAGATTTGAACCCCGGCAACTGCTAACAACGCTGCTTTGACCAACCGCCCAGACAATTTAGCCATTAACGCTAATGCAAATAAAGAATTAAAGTAGAATATATTCCGTCACTTTGTTTGTTTAATATGTAGGTATGTCCGTATTTTTCAATTTAAGCGACCAATCATGTACAAACATGTGTGTGTTTGATATGCCTAACATTCAACACGTTCGAATAAAAGCACAGACAAAAAAACAACAACCACAAGGGATTTTTTGGAAATATTAGAGGTAGTCGTGGTTTTTTGCTAATAACTCACCCATTTGTGGATCGATCTTGCTGAATTTCAATAGCAACCGATGGTAGACTATATGTGACACAAATGTAAAACAACCTAGCCGCTATCATGTCTGGAGTCTCCGGAAAACACATAACAAACGTAAGACGGACAGACGGACGGATATCGTTAAATCAACTTCTCTCCCCATAAGGACCCAGAATATATATACTTTATAGGGTCTAAGATCAATATTGTAGAAATTACAAACGGAATGTCAAACTTATATATACCCTTTTCCACCTGAGGTGAAGGGTATAAAAAGTGAATATGAGTTCTATTTCTTCACTGCACAGAAAAACTTATTGGCAGTTTTTTTCAATTAATGGTGATTGTTGAATTTTAAAATAAATTTAATTACGTTCTTAATTGATTGAATTAAAAAAAAATAATTTTTTTTCAATTAAAATTTTACTTGATTTTAACCTTAATTTTAAGGAAATGTTTAAATGAAACAACAGAGTTAGTTTAAATTGAACACTTTGCAAAAATAATGCTAACACAATCATAGTATAAAAACGCTTAGCAAAATGTTAAACATTTGTATATTATTGCGTAGATATTACGTTTTATTTTTATATAACTAATAAACAAAATAGTTATCATTGTATCGATTATGTATGACAACCGAACTTCAGTTACATTGTCAGAGGGCAACCACAAATTTGTAGCAACAATTTATAGCTGCCAGTTATCATCTGCAATAATATTTCTATTAGTAATACTAATACTGACAATTTAGGTTGCCACCCCCCTATAAATTTATGTAAAAAATTAACTGTCATATACCTCAAAAATTATAATAACAAAGATTTAAAATCGCGCACAAAACATTTTGATGATTTGCATAGATTTTTAAATTGAAAATAAAAACATTCTCCTATAAAATAAATGCTTTGGCGTTTACCATAATATCGCGAAAAGGGGTCGGATATTATGATTACAATAACATGTCTCTCTTTAAACTTACATGTTTTTCCATAAAAAAAATCATAAAACAGATTTTTAAATACTCAAAAATTATTGTTTTTGTGTCACTCTGCTGTTGCAAAAACGCAAAGAGTAAAATTGTCTGTTTTGGAGTTAAAATTTTATATGCCATATTATTCGATTTCATATGTTTGAAAAAAATTAACAATATTAGGTATGTATGTAATTATTGGGATAAATCAAATTGTAACTAGAGCACTTATCTTTTCTTTCACAATTTTTATAAATATGTTAACAGACGGTTGTTTGTGGTCTTCAATTGTATATTTAAATAAAGGAACATTTTCCTTACTTTAAGTTTGCTATATTATAAGCAGGGCAAGTTTAAAATGGCACGAAAAATGGTAAAAAGATGGCTGGCAAAATGGCACGAAAAATGCATATACATAAATTTGTTTAATAATTAAATAGCAAATAAATTAAACGATCACCATGAATGACTGGGAAATTCCTTAAAAGAAGAATTATTCATTTTCATACGAAACTTCTTTTTGAGTACAATTATTTTTTGTCAGTTCAGTCAATCACCCCTGTTATAAAAGTCGACGTCGACTCGATTCGACGGCAACGAAACAGTAATTTCATATTCTGAGTTAGGGATGGGCAAGTTGAAAAAATATATCGAATCGATATTTTTTTAGAGTATTTATTATTTCAAAAATATCGATATATCGAACGTATTTTGCTGAAACTATTACCAAATTAAAAAATTCAGTATACCTTTGTACAAACATATTTATGAACTAACAAATTATATGTAATTACATTGTTACTTTTTATTGTTTCATTTCATTTAAAAAAAATTAATAAAAACAAAAAAATTTAATTAAAACAAAAAATTCAATTTTAACAAAAACAAAAGCGAAGAATACAAATCAACCATATGAAATTAAAAAAAAAATAAATTACGACAAATTTAAATGGAAGTAAAGAAGTCATGGAAGTAACAACATTCCTTTAAATTTGATTTGTACCCCAAAAGTACCAACTGGTTTTAGTCAAACCAGTAATCATCAGATATGGACATCAGGAGCACTCCCTGTTTTATGTGCTCTCCAGTCAATCTGCTTTTTGTATCCGGCACTGCTTCTTATAAATGCCAATCATTTTAGATCTTCATATTAGTTTAAAAAACATATGATGCATGCAAAGATTCCAATTCTTAAAAAACATATTGTTTGAAAAACGGCTAAAATTTCGAGTTCTTAATGAAGACTGACTTTAAAAAATATCGAATTCAATAGTCGTATTTCAATATCGATACATCGATGTATCGGTATTTAAAATATCGGCGATATATATCGATTATATTTTTTTTTAAATATCGATATTTTGATATATCGATATTTTTTGCCCATTCCTATTCTGAGTCGTCATTGACAACAATCTATTACTATTGACAGTAACTTGATATCTAAGGCGCTTTTAAGTCGATGTCACTGTAAAGCTAGGATCACACGATTGCCGCAAATGCACCAATATGACACAATTATTATTGTGCTTTATTGACGCACAATAATGAAATTGCTCCAACCAAATTTTCTGAAATCACACGATTGCCCTTTTTTTTTTTTTTTTTTTTTTCAATATTATTTATTGAATCTTCATATATTTAATATGAACTAACAATAATTAATCAAATCTTAACCTAATACTTTATTTTATGTCCTGCCAGTGCCACGGCAGGTTCTGTTCACTTATCTAGGTGTTTATCGCTCATCTTATTGGACAAGTGCTGCAGTGTCTCTTCTTCTTAAGCGAGTGTGGCCGCTATCATTTAAAATATTTCGAGCTAGTGGGTTCGGATGCAATTCGAGCCTTGTTAAGTATTTTACTGCATATTTCGTAATCACAGTTTTAACTAATGGAACATTGAGATCCTTGTGAATATTTGAATTTTTAACATACCAAGGGGCAGCTGTGATTATTCGAAGAAGTTTATTTTGGCGCCTTTGAATTTTTTCGATATTAGAAGCCGAGGCAGTGCCCCATAACTGAATACCGTAGCACCAGATAGGCTTTAAGATAGAGTTGTAAAGTAGGAGTTTACAGTCGAGACTAAGGACAGAGTTTCTTCCAATAAGCCAATGAATTTGTATGGCTTTTAGTTTCATTTGAGTTAATTTTGCCTCTATATGGCTTTTCCACGTCAAACGGCGATCTAAATGTATACCGAGATATTTTACATGCGAATTTTGAGGTATTATTTGATTATTGATTTTAATAGGGGGCATGATTCCCGACGCAAGGTGAATGTTATATGTACGCATTTTTGCTCATTGACTTTTATCCTCCATTGTTTTAACCATATTTCTAGTTGAAATATATGATCCTGTAAGTAACGAGATGCTTCATAACTGTTTTCGTGGACGCTTAGAAAAGCTGTATCGACTGCAAATGTTGAAGTTTGTGTGTAGTTGCTCGTTGGCATGTCCGAAGTATAAATTAAGTATAATAGAGGCCCCAGAATGCTTCCCTGTGGGACTCCAGCGACAATTGGCTGAGGTGAACTAAGAAAATTTCCTTCTTTTATAATAAATTGACGACCGACTAAGTTGCTTTCTAGCAGCATGTGTATGTTTGCTGGAAAATTTTGCTTCAATTTATGTAATAAGCCTTCATGCCAGACTTTATCTAAAGCTTGAGAAACATCGATGAAGAGAGCGGAACAATATTTTCTTTCTTCAAAGGCTTTTCTTATGGCGTTTACTATACGATGGGTTTGTTCAATTGTGCTGTGTTCTCTTCTAAAGCCGAATTGGTGGTTAGGTATACATCTATTTTCACTTAAAATTGGAGTTAATTTTGACACTAACAGCCTCTCAAACAGCTTTGATATATTAGAAAGTAAGCTTATAGGCCTATATGACTCAACTTTTGTGTGATCCTTTCCTGGTTTAGGTATCATGGTGACTAAGGAAACCTTCCATTTTTGAGGATAGTATTGAAGACGTAAGATAGCATTGAAAATTAAAAGAATAATTTTCTTTGCTGTGCTGGGTAGCTCCAAAAGCATTTTGTTGCTGATCTTATCAAAACCAGGGGCTTTTTTGGGGTTTAATTCACAAACAGCCTTTTCGATTTCTCTTATCTCAAATCTTAGGGGAACAGCCGCTCTAGCAGGAACAGGTGGTAACACGACCGCAGTATCGTGAGATATATTTGGGGTAAATACGTTTTTTAAGTGATTAACAAACAGATTTCCCTTTTCGTTTTCATTTCTTGCCCAACTTCCGTTCAAGTTTCTTAATGGTGGCTTAGAGGCGACTGGCCTTTTTAGATTTTTAGCTGCACGCCATAATGAGTAGTCTGATTGCGGAGTTGCATCAAGTTCCTTAAGATATTTTTGCAGAGAAGCCGTTTTTTGAGTCTGTAGTAACTTTCTTAGCCTTTTTGTGCAATCTTTTAATAAACTCTTTAGTTTAGGGGATCTGTGCAATTGCCACTCTCTTCGAGCTCTTCTTTTTTCAGTCAGGAGACGCTCAACATCATTGGAATAAATTTTAATATTTTTAGTTTTTTTTGGGGTATTACTGGAATGTTGCACAGCTAGCTTCACAAAACTGTCAAAATTAAGAATAGCGCGATCTACGTATTCCGGTGTACTAAGCAGAATATTTTCTGTGCAATGGGTGCTGAGATATTTTTTATATTTTAGCCAATTGATTTGTGTAGCTGGCGTCGCTAAGTAACCAGTTGGAGATACAATTCTATTGGGGTTCATTAAAGTAACAATTGTTGGTGTGTGGTCGGAAGATAATTCTAAGGAAGCTTCAACATAAATCGTTTCTAAGGGAATGTTTTTAACCACGCCAAAATCGATGACATCTGGTATTTTTTGCTGATCAGTAGGCCAATATGTTGGTTGTCCGCTCGCTATCACATTCAAATCCATTTTAGAAATAGTATTAAATAGAACACGACCCTTTGGTGTTATAAGTCGGGACCCCCAGAAGTTATGTTTAGCGTTATAATCGCCAGCGGCCAGGAAACAAGGTCCTAATGATTTAAAATAATTATAATATTGGCCTTCAGATATTGAATATCTAGGTGGGGAGTATAACGATGAGATTACTACGTTCCTATTTAATTCTTCAACGCAAATGTTTGTTGCTTGAAGATAATCTTCACAATGATCACCCATGAGGTAGTGTTTGACTCTGGTTTTTATTAAAATGGCAGAACCTCCACAAGCTCTATCTCGAGGTTCCTTGGTATCATATAGTGTATAACCATTAATTTTAAAATATTTCTTGAGGTCAAATGAGTTTCAGAAACCATCATGACATCAATTTGTTTATTTTTAAGAAAGTATTCTAATTCATTTTTATGTTGGCGGATGCCGTTTGCGTTCCAAAAACAAATTTTTAAACAGTTCATGGTTTGTTAAGTACGGCTTGCAATAACATCGATTGCATTCTTAGAATCTCCTGCATCATATTACCCATTGTGTTTGTAAAATTATTTACTGTTTGCACTAATGTTTCCATTGTTTTTTCTAAACGACTTAAATTAGAGACTGGAGTTTCATCATTACCTGGCGAGGCACCTTGCATTGGCACATGGTTTGATTTTAGCACGTTAGCGTAAGAAATTCTGTTATTACCAGGCTGGGGGGCTTGAATTGCATTTGTGTTTACTTGATTTGGTACCTGCATTTGAGGGGGATTAGTTTTCGGTCCAGCCGACTGCTTGACGATAGTATACACAGGGCATCCTCTATAATTGGCAGTGTGATTGCCGCCACAGTTACTACATTTTTTTACGTTGGGGTCGGTTTTAGACTTATCGCAGAGAACTGTACCATGTAATTCACCACATACTACACAAACAGGGGGTAAATAGCAGTATGCCTTAGTATGACCATATTCTTGACAGTTTAAACATTGAACGGGACCATTTCTTTTGTGTGGCTCTTCTATAGTTATTCTTCTATAGAGAATATATTTCAAATTGTAAATAGGATGCGTTTCGTTTTTTTTAAGCTTTACGTCGCCGGGTTCAAACTCCACTCGAAAAAGTGGTTGGGGATTTTTTTCTCTATTTTTAATATTTACTACATGTTTTATTTTGAAGCCTTTTTCTTCTAGGAATGTTTTTACCTCTTCAGGGTCCACACATGAGTCAATTCCCTTAATCACTACCTGAAGACCTTTACTGCTCTTTAGTTGGTATGTATAAAAGTTTTTTTTAAGTGCTTCAAATTTGGTTATTATTTTGCGAAAATCATTCTCATGATTGACTTGTATTTTAGTCTCGTTTATACTACCACGCTTGATAGCAGCTACGTAAAACGAATTTTCTCCAAGTTTTTTTTAAGTGCTTCAAATTTGGTTATTATTTTGCGAAAATCATTCTCATGATTGACTTGTATTTTAGTCTCGTTTATACTACCACGCTTGATAGCAGCTACGTAAAACGAATTTTCTCCAATTAACGAAATTAAATCTTTATAAGCTCATTTGAGTTTTGCTCCCTAAGATATATCGGGGGAGGCTTGGACGATTTTATGACGTTTGGTGCTTCAGAGGATTCATCCTCCAGAATTGCAAAACGATTTTGAGAATTTATTTTATCAAAAGATGGTACTTTTGAGGCCGAAGCAACTGCTGCAGAGGTAGGGCTGCGACCACGTTTAAGCACTGTTATGTACCTGTCCATACCAACTTGTACTTGAGGCTTTTGACAACTTTTTACTTGAGATTTCAGAAACCATCATGACATCAATTTGTTTATTTTTAAGAAAGTATTCTAATTCATTTTTATGTTGGCGGATGCCGTTTGCGTTCCAAAAACAAATTTTTAAACAGTTCATGGTTTGTTAAGTACGGCTTGCAATAACATCGATTGCATTCTTAGAATCTCCTGCATCATATTACCCATTGTGTTTGTAAAATTATTTACTGTTTGCACTAATGTTTCCATTGTTTTTTCTAAACGACTTAAATTAGAGACTGGAGTTTCATCATTACCTGGCGAGGCACCTTGCATTGGCACATGGTTTGATTTTAGCACGTTAGCGTAAGAAATTCTGTTATTACCAGGCTGGGGGGCTTGAATTGCATTTGTGTTTACTTGATTTGGTACCTGCATTTGAGGGGGATTAGTTTACGGTCCAGCCGACTGCTTGACGATAGTATACACAGGGCATCCTCTATAATTGGCAGTGTGATTGCCGCCACAGTTACTACATTTTTTTACGTTGGGGTCGGTTTTAGACTTATCGCAGAGAACTGTACCATGTAATTCACCACATACTACACAAACAGGGGGTAAATAGCAGTATGCCTTAGTATGACCATATTCTTGACAGTTTAAACATTGAACGGGACCATTTCTTTTGTGTGGCTCTTCTATAGTTATTCTTCTATAGAGAATATATTTCAAATTGTAAATAGGATGCGTTTCGTTTTTTTTAAGCTTTACGTCGCCGGGTTCAAACTCCACTCGAAAAAGTGGTTGGGGATTTTTTTCTCTATTTTTAATATTTACTACATGTTTTATTTTGAAGCCTTTTTCTTCTAGGAATGTTTTTACCTCTACAGGGTCCACACATGAGTCAATTCCCTTAATCACTACCTGAAGACCTTTACTGCTCTTTAGTTGGTATGTATAAAAGTTTTTTTTAAGTGCTTCAAATTTGGTTATTATTTTGCGAAAATCATTCTCATGATTGACTTGTATTTTAGTCTCGTTTATACTACCACGCTTGATAGCAGCTACGTAAAACGAATTTTCTCCAAGTTTTTTTTAAGTGCTTCAAATTTGGTTATTATTTTGCGAAAATCATTCTCATGATTGACTTGTATTTTAGTCTCGTTTATACTACCACGCTTGATAGCAGCTACGTAAAACGAATTTTCTCCAATTAACGAAATTAAATCTTTATAAGCTCATTTGAGTTTTGCTCCCTAAGATATATCGGGGGAGGCTTGGACGATTTTATGACGTTTGGTGCTTCAGAGGATTCATCCTCCAGAATTGCAAAACGATTTTGAGAATTTATTTTATCAAAAGATGGTACTTTTGAGGCCGAAGCAACTGCTGCAGAGGTAGGGCTGCGACCACGTTTAAGCACTGTTATGTACCTGTCCATACCAACTTGTACTTGAGGCTTTTGACAACTTTTTACTTGAGATTTTTCCATTGCGTCTGTGTTTGAATTCATAGTAACATTTGTTACTAAAATTGTTTTTGCCGAAGCGGCAACACTTGCAGGCACTAGCGAGAGATTAATATTTTTTAATGTCTCAGCATCAACCGTCTTTGTAAAAACAGAGGGCGAAAGGGAACGTGTACGAGCAATTGGTTTAGCCGTTAGGTAGTTAATATTGTTTTGTTTTGTTTTATTTGTTTCAGTATTGCACTCTTTAGCATTAACTGTTACGTATGCATTTCTTTCATCTAGTTTTATTGTTGTTACATTGTGACTACTCATGCAAAAAGTTGTTTTTGTTTATTACTGTTTTACTGTGCTTTTTTTATTTTTATTATTTAATGTATTGCACCAAAAAAGAATTTTAAACAAAATGTTTTTGTACAGTATATGAGTACATATGTATGTACATTTATACATATATTTTTTTTATTAATTTTTTTCGTTTTTGATTATTGTTCACTTTTATGTTAAAGATTTATTTAAAAAAAATGCGTCCATTCGCTAATTTGTTATATTAAAATATCAAATGTAATTAATAATTCAATTGTATGCGGGATTAAGAATACGCGTCTGTATCGCAACAAAGCACAAACCGAAGTGTGTACACGATTGCCCTGTTTTATACAAATTTAATTGCCGCTAGTTGGTACAAAGCGAAATGGTTACAACAATTGCCGCAGAACAGTCACACTATTGTTCTTACTTATGTATATTAACTGCGAAAACAGCTGTTGTGGTAGCTTTTTTATTTGTTTGAAAGTTCTTGTTAGATTGTTCATTGAATAAAATTAAATGATAAATGATACAAATCATATACTTAAACAAATTATTGTTGAATAGTTTTATTTAATTTTTTAAGATATTCCAAAAATGAACAGTCTGTTCAACAATTTCGTATGTTTATTTATTTTCATTACCTACTAAAAGAAACACAAAAAAGTAAATCTAATAAAAAAAAAGGCAAATATTGGCGCGTATTGTGTTGTTTGATTGCCGCACAAGAACACAATAAATATTGTTGCATTTTTGTCATTTTTATTGACGCGCGGTTGCATAGCAAACATTCACACGATTGCCGCACCAGGGTTGCATTTGATTGGTAAAAGTAAGCACAATATTGTCCTCGATTGGTACATGAGCCATTTGGTTGTGCGGTCACACGATTGGGGTATTAAAAAGTGTGAAAATTGGTGCATTGCGGCAATCGTGTGATCCCAGCTTTATAGTCGACAGGAAATTTTGCGACAACTCAAATGAAAGTAAAAGAAATTTGATATATGTAAATATATTTATTAAATACATTAAAAATAAAAATGCAAATTTAAAAGAAGTTATGGGCACAAATTTTATTAGTAAACTAAACGCGAAAACTCATAAAAGTTTGTTAAAATAGCGAAAATTCGAGAAATTTTATAATAAAAGACGATTGCCTCAAAAGCAACAAAACTGCGTAAAAATTTGAAATTTTTTTTTAAAAATTGCAAAAATTCTCACAAATTTTTACTGCCGTATTCATAAAAAATTAAAATAGATTTGAAATGTATTTTAAGAAAAATTTGTATGAAAATTTTGCCTTAACCCTAGAGTACTAACATGATTTTTTTCTACATTAATACTAATTGTTAGTCAAATCGGCTTACATGAATATAACTCCGATTTTTTTTGTTAGCTTCACATGAAATAATTTTAATATTTTTTTAATTTGATAACTTATTTTGTCCAGTGTCTAAAAAAACAATAATATGAAACTTTTCCATAATAATTTAATTTTTGCATTTATTTCATTAAAGATGCTCTTCTAGGAACACTTTCGCAAACACAAATTTTTTAATGAAAAATATAAGTAAAAAATTAAAAATTTTAAATTCATTAGTAATTTAAGAAAACATGTCAAATAATACTGAAAAGGCAAAAAAAAATATTTTTTAGAGTTTTATTTACATTTGTGAAATGCTCCATTCATTCATTTTGACTAACATGACTTCAAAAACTCAAAAATAGCATTACTTACTGCAGAAAAGTGACCGTTATAAGCAAGAGCGTACCATCAACTGAGATTACAAAAAAATGAGATCTTTTCATAGCAGCAAAAAAAAGTTACACGCAAAAATAAAAACAGTGTTAGTCAAAATGACTAACATTAGTACTGCAGGGTTAAAACACATTTCAAACTTGTTTTATTTATTATGAATACGGCAGTTAATATTTAAAACAAGGCATAAAATTATTTGAAATTCCCTTAAAAAACAAGGATTAGCAAATATTCGGTAAAAATTGCACAATTAGAGGAAATTCAAAAACCAAATGTAGGAAAATAGCGTTAAAAAATAAGCTATATATATGTATATGTATATAGATTTTCGATAACTAGTCTACGTCGACACAACTTTCTTATAAAATACTAAATTAACGTCGAAGTCGTCGACTTGATGTGACAACAATTAAAAATTAATGTCGACGTCGACAACGAATTACATAATATATAATATAACATATATAAATAAGTAAAATAAATAAGTAAAATTAGTTAAAAAACTAACGAAACTTTAAAATTTTTTCAAAATTTCATGAACAGAACAAGCATGTCACGACAGTTTCCATACGCTTTAACAGAAAAAAACCTGTGACCGCCGTGATGAAAATTTATTTTAATTTTTAAAACTAAAAGCAAATATAGGTCATGCTTTTAAGAATAAAATAAAAAAGATAAAAGATTATGAAAAGATGACAAAAATTTTATAAGTGACAGCCAGTAGATGATTGTCCTCTAAAAAAGAGTACGTCACCTAAGTAACATATGAAAATTTTCTATAGCCGATTCCCAATATGGTTTTGCTATAATAGCAGATACAAAAGAGGAGCTGGAGATGAAAATCAAACTTATGCAACTTCAAAGTCGCAGCATTCAGCCAAAATTGTTAATTGTTGGACAGCTTCCCAACATACAGTTAATTAACATTTATTTTGACAATTATAGATAAACATTTTGTAGTGTTTTAAATGCATTTGATATACTTTTTAAAATGGTTTTTTTTTTAATCTTGAATACACTGAAGAATCAGAGTTATTCTACAATTTAACACAAAGTTGTATGTATGACATTCCTTTGTCAAAAAAATCTTCCAAAATTTGTACAATTAAGCATGATTTATTACAATTAAACAACTAAAACACGTTATTTTTAAACCACATTTAAATAAAACATATATTGAAACAAACAGTATTAAACACACTATTCTACAAAACGAATTAAAAAGATCTCTAATAGTGTCATCTACTTAATTAAATTTGAATACAATTTAAACAACATATTAATTTATTCAATGATATACTTAATTGAATTGAAACAAAAATTTGATTATTATTTTGCTTCATTTAATCATCAAATGAATTGATTTAACAAATTAATTCAATTAACAATTTGTTTGATTGAATTATTCACATAATTGAATTTAGCTTGTATTTTAAATACACTGTTTAATTAATTCAATTAAAAATTTAATTGATTTAAAGCAAAAATCATATCACTGTTTTAATCAATACAATTATTAAAATAATTAATTTTCTGTATTGTAATCAATTACGTCAGTAATTCATTCAATTAAAATGTTGATTTTTTTTTTAATTACTTTGTTAATTCATTCAATTAAAACATTGTTTAATATTAATAATTTTTTCAATTATTTTTGTAATTAAAATGTAAAAACTTTTTAATTGAAAAAAAATCCGTGTTTTGCAATTTTTGCCATTTTGAGTAATTAACATTTCGGTGATAGGTGCAAAATTAAACAATTTTTTACTTGTTTCAATTATTTTGGTGATTAAAACCGTTTTTTACTTTTTTCTGTGTGCAAACTACACAGTAAATAAACTTCACTAACATATTTATTTGCATTTGTACCATAAGTCCATAATTAACTAACCAATTTGTATTGACATTTAAAAATATTTAACCAAATGCAACTTTTTTATATTACAATGTGTATTTATTATAAATTTATTTTATATCGAAATATTAAAATATTTTTCGTTTGCCACCTTGTGAATAGCAGCTGTTTAATGTTTAACAATTTGGTTGGTTTTATTTATGTAAATTACTGTTTTATTTTATTTTTCTTTTTTTTTATTTTATTTTAATTTTAAAAACTTTTTAAAATTGCTATATGTGGAGGAAAAAATAAAAAAAAAATGACGAAACCAGCGATGATTAATGCAAACGTGTTGCATTTTTTAGTAATATAATCTGGCATCATTAAAATTCAGAGTTGATTTTTTAAAAGTTAGCAGATGGACAAAAGTATGTTATGAATAAGTTCTACACGAAATGTTTTTCATCTGACTTGTCAACTTTGCAAGTCACATGTAATAGTGCATGCCTGTCAAAATTGGTAGGGTTTTTAATATGCGGTCACAAACGTACATGTAATTTGCTTCTGACATTGTATCTACTTTTTTCGCATAGTTATTACCGCCACAAACAATTTTTTGCGCCTTAAAAGATTTCAGACATATTAACATTTGTTGAAATTAAACACAAGTACACGGTTTTCAATTCAAGATGTTTATTTAACAAAGGAATATTCATTCATAGTTGTATTTTGTATGGGTTGTCATTAGGTTTGATATTGTGTTGCTGTATTTTCAACACTTCTTCTCAACACTATTTAAAAATTCAATTAAAATCAAAAATAAAAGTCCATCTAATGTAAACCCTTATAGTTTGTAAATTTACTATGTTCTAGTTTACATAGATTTTTAGTAAGTATATCGGACATCATATCATCTGTTGGCATGTAACGGAATTCAACTTCGCCATTGGTATACATATCCCGCACATGGTAATATTTAACCGCAATATGCTTACTTCTTGAGTGAAAATTAGGATTCCGCACTAAGCATTGAGCACTCTGATTATCATTGGACTATCATGTGGAAATTTCAATTCTAATAAAAGTTTTCGCACATAAGCAACCTCTGTTGCTGCTGATTACACCATATTTTGTTTTTTAGCACTCCAAGCAAAAACACAACCTGCGGCTACAAAAGCATAACCAGTAAATGACTTTCTGTCTGTTGCATCACCGGCCCAATCTGCATCAACGTAACACTCCAAAGGTTTTCCCGTTTTCTTATAGTGTAGTTTGTAATCAGCTATTCTTTTCAAATATCTGAATGTATGTTTATAAGCCGATTCATGTTCTGAGTGTGGGTCACAATTTCTTTGCGCCAGTTTGGTAACGGATAACATAATATCAGGTCTAGTAGAAAGCGCCAAATACATTAAGATACCTATAGCAGACTGGTATCCAGATTGGTCTACTTTTCTACAGCTTTTATCTGTACAATTTACCTGATACCTTGGTTCCAATGGTGTGGATACTTCTTTACATTCGCTCATACCGTGTTGATCAAGAACATCTAAAATATACTGTTTTTGGCACACAGTAATAGCACCAAGATCACCTTCACGTTCAAACTCCATACCAAGGAAATGTGACAGCTCACCGCCATCTACGACTTCAAATTTATCTGCTAATAATTTCTTTATTTTTTCCAGGTTGGGTAAAAATGAACTTCCGACGATTTAATCGTCTACGTATACCACTATAATATTGTAAATACGTTTTCTTCTTTGATGTAAATACATGGGTCACTTATACATGGTTTCAATTTTAGTTTTCTAAGAACGTCATCTAGTTTAGCGTTCCATTCACGACCACTTTGCTTCAATCCCAAAAAGAGACTTTCTAAGTCTTAAGACCTTATTTGGATAATTTTTGTCTTCAAAAAACTGTGGTTGTTTCACAAAAACTGTATCGTGCAAATCACCATTAAGATATGCGTAGTATGTTAGGGGGATCCTAGACCGACTTTCCCATACAAATTTGGGAGCATGCCAGTAGGGGTGTTCACACTCTGTGAACCTCTTTTTTCATATGAGGGTTCTAGACCGACTTTCCGATATAAAGTTAGGAGCATGCCAGTAGGGGGCTCACATTCTGTGAACCTCTTTTTTTCAGATGCCGGTTCTAATCATACTTTTCCATACAAAGTTGAGAGCATGGGAAAATATGAATAAGGGTAATACTCAGAAAAAATTCATGCTTTTGACATTATTTATAAAAATAATTTAAAAAATTTCAACATACATATACATATGTAAAATGAACAGAAAAAAGCAAATGGTTGGAAAAAATGCTGCAGTTGAAAGTATTTAACATAGAGGAATTTAGATGTGTTAATTTAAAGGAGTAAAATAAAAAGTATCCAGAAAACATATATTGTAGTTACCAAAACTATGGAGTTTGCGCTTGAAAAATTGTATTTTAATTGAAAGAGAAAACCTACTTTAAAATAAGAAAAATTATTTTTATATCAAAAAGTAATTTCAATTTTTGGGAATACAAAATTTAAATTTTCAAAAGATTTTGTTATTCGTGCCTAATTCCCAGTTTTTATTATTGATAAAAACACTTAAAATTTATTGTTGATTGGATAAGCTATTCCTATGCGCATTTCACTGGTTGCTTAGGCCAGATCATCAGGAAACTTCATCCATAAAGATTTTAGAAAAACTAAAGATATTAAACCAAATAAAACTGTTAAACGTATAAGAATTATAGCAACAGTTCTACTTGTAATAATATCAAAGTTTAAACAAAACAACATCAACAATAAACAGTGGCTTTATCTCATCTTACATCCCCACTACAATTAGTTGAAATTCTCTCAACATTAATTGTAGTTGTAAGTAGGTTAAGAAAAACAAAATAAAAACAACAACAACTTACAAAATATGTTGTCAATTAAGTGTTTTTTAGGCCGTGCACCTGCCTGTTTATTATCAAAATTAATTGATGATCTGGCCTAAGCAACCAGTGAAATGCGCATAGGAATAGCTTATCGTATCAACAATAAATTCCAACAGCGGTATGTATAATGAAAAGTTAGCCACAGTTTATACACTACGTACAACGAGCTGCCAACTAGAATACCGATTAAGCTTAGCAGCTTGTTAGCAAAATGTTCATGTATAATATACTTTTTCAATGGTGCAAATTTTTAATAAATCAACTCTGATATATAACGATGCCATACTGTATTAAAAAAAAAACATTATTTTTGCTGAAATCATCCCTGATTTTGACATTTCATACTGTTTTCATACAGCTGTTTTTTCCAAATTAGCAGATATTTGGCAACTCACTAGTCAGAGTTTAGCAGTTTGCTATCCACAGTCTGTAAGTGTATTATAATTCAACTCTGTGCTAACTTCTTGCCAATTGTTCATTATACATAACGCTGCAAGTGTTTTTATCAATAATAAAAACTGGGAATTAAGCACGAATAACAAAATCTTTTGAAAATTCTTTTTATATTTTTTTTTATCTTTATATACCTACAATAAATAAAATTAATAAAAAAAAACTGTTTGTTTTATTGTTATAATAAAAATTTATTTATTTCTTTATTTATTTGTTTTTTGTTTTTTCATGTAAAATTCTTATAGTAAACACCTCTAATGTGCAGCTGGTTGCTGTTGATATAAAAAAAAGTGGATGGAATCCTACTTTTCACATGAATAGCCGGTATTTTTTTTTTTTATTTATTTATTAAGTCTATAGATTACATCCTTACAGACTATACAATGTGACATAAAAAAAAAATTTACATATGTAGAATAATAAAAAAATATACAGTTTTTTTGTTTTAAGTGTTTAAATAAATTATTATGTTCCGTTTTACAATTGTAGTGGTTAGTGAGAAATCAATTAATTTATACAAGTCATTAAAATCTTTTCCAACTCTCCGCCATGGATCAGCATTTGCGTAATTGCTGCGAACAAATGGTAATGCTATGGGGCAAAAGTAACGAGTAGGTCTTTGAGGGACATTGAAAGTAATATTTTCCAAAAGAAACTCAGATGAAATATCGCCATTAATTATATTTAACATAAATGATACATTTAGCATAATTCTTCGGCTTATTAAAGTTGGTAGTTTAATTAGACTAAGTCTACTTTGATATGATGGTAGATTTATAGACGGATTCCATTGTAAACCTCGCAGACAAAACAGAAGAAATTGTTTTTGAACAGATTCGATATGGTTACTATGTACGTTGTATTGCGGGTCCCAAATTACGGATCCATATTCAAGGATCGGTCTTACAAGTGAGGTATACAGCTGTTTTGTAATATCGGGATCGGTAAACTCCTTTGCCCATCGTTTGATAAAGGCAAGAACACCTCTGGCTTTATTGACGGTCATATGAATATGTGGAACAAAACTCAGTTTTGGATCGAGTAAAACTCCAAGATCGAGAAAAACATCAACTAGATCCAGTTTATGCTCTCCTAAAACGTAATGAACATTAACGCAGTTCCTCCTAAAGAATCGCATATATTTGCACTTTTTTAGATTAAGATCCATAAGATTAGCTTTACACCACTCATAAAAATTATCAAGATCGTTTTGAAGAAAAATATGTTCGTATGGGTTTTTATAGCTAAAGAAAATTTTGACATCATCAGCGTACAATAAAATGTTACAGTATTTTATTATTGTTGGAAGATCATTAATAAACAAGCTAAAAAGAATAGGTCCAAGATGGCTTCCTTGAGGTACTCCAGAAATAACATGTATGATCTTAGAAGATTTATTTTTAAATCGGACAGTCTGTGTTCGATCACACAGGTATGTTTTGATCCAATTAAGGCTGTTCGAATTAAGACCAAGTGAGTCCAGTTTACAGAGAAGAAGGTTATGATTGACTTTATCAAAAGCTTTACTGAAGTCAGTGTAAACCGCATCCGTTTGTTGTCCCTTAACAAATCCTCGATTAACATGTGTTGTAAGATTCAAAAGGTTAGTAGTTGTTGAGCAACCTTTGCGAAAACTATGCTGAAAAGGTGATAATGTAGATTTTACTTGATGACAGAAAAAAATCTGTAACAATTTTTTCGAAAACTTTTGGTATAGCACTAAGTTTGGCAATGTCCCTATAATTTATCACATTCGACTTAGATCCAGATTTAAATAATGGTATTATATATATATATTATATTCTCCAAAGCTTAGGAAAATAACCGTGCTTGATTGAAACTTTAAATATGTACGATAAAGGAGTGGTAAGACTTTCGGCACATTTATTTAATATGCAACTTGGAACTCCATCAGGTCCATGATTAAAAGATATTTTTAAATTTTTTAAGTTTTGAGAAATCAGTGAATGTTCAATGGAGGGAAAACATATTTGATTTGTTCAACGCAGAGGATATGGATAATTATCAGATAGGTTATATTTGACATCAGTATAGGTTTTAGCAAAAAAATCAGCAAACATGTTGCTTATGATAGCAGCGTCATCAGATTCTTGACCTTCAAATTTCATAGCAGGTGGAAATTCTTGGCATCTTCTTTTGGAATTCACAAAATTATAAAAAGATTTAGGATTAAGTTTGAAATCGTTTTTTAGGTTATTTATATAGTTGTTGTACAGCGATGTGTTCAGCAAATTATATTCCGCACGGCAGATTGAGTAATTTCCAAAATCAATAAGTGAATTTGATTGTTTGTGTTTTTATAGAGTTTGTTCTTCTTATTTTTAAGTTTTGATAGTTGTTTGGAGCTCCAAGGGTGACCAGATTGCTTGTGAGTTACATTTTTTGGGACACATTTATCCATAATATCAAAAAGAGTTTTATAAAAAGTATCGATCATTAAATCAATAGCCAAATGGCTGGTATTAGACAAATATAGCAGGTCTTGCCAATTTGTATTAATAATAAGATTGTTAAGCATATTATAGTTTGACTTTTTGAAACAAAATATTCTCTCGTTATCGTTGTCACTTTGTGGCTCCGTGCCCAGCTGTATAGAACATCTTAAATCCAAAGTCGGGTGGTAAGGATCTTCAGGTGTTGTTACAGGGCTAGATCTTTTTATTGAACAGTCAGTTGGATCATTGACAAATACTAAGTGTAATATTTTGCCTTTATTGTTTTGTATATAATTCATTTGAAATAGACAGAGATCCGATAACTCATTTAGGAAATTATCACTATGTAAATTTGTATAAATTGGAACCAAGTTTGGTGTGTCAGGTAAATAATTCCAAGAGACTGATGGTAAGTTAAAATCACCAAAAACAAAAATAGAATCAGTATAATTGACTGCAAGTACAACATTTTTTATAGCATGTAAGTGATCATCATAGACAGATTGTATAGATTTAGGTGGAATGTATGAGCATGTTATATAGACGTTTTTATTTTTTAGTTTTATTAAAACACTGATAAACTCCAAATCTAGTGTAGAATCAGACAATAATAGTTCTGAATGAAAACGATTGGATACCGCAATGAGTACCCCACCGCCCTTACGAATAGTACGTTCAGTAGAAACCCCAGCATCATCTTCAGTACTTAAAGCAGATATGTTGCGCCTATAGATTTGATATTTGTTACATAGTATTTCCATGTTAAAAACGTCGTCTGTTAACCATGTTTCGGTAAATACTATAATATGATAGTTAAAATCGAAGATTTTTTTATATAATTTGGATAGTTTGGTGTTTAAACCTCGAACATTTTGATATATGATATACAGTTGGTTATGAGGTAAATTACTTAGTTTTTTGAATTTGTTGAATTATTTAGCGGTAATTGAACAATATTATTTATAGTTCTACGAGGGTTTTCTTTAAGTTCATACTTACGAACTAATGCGTTATCGGGCCATAAGTTAGAATCCAAAATTTGTTCGAAGAGATCAGCAGGAACAGTTATTTTAAAAGATGTTATATCTCTAGGTTGAGAATACTTAAATTTTTTAACTAAAATTGTTGAATCACATTTCAGTTTATTAGTAATAAAACTATTGATCTGGTCTTCAGACGTATCGTATGCAAATCGAGAAATAAATATAGATTTTTTTGGAGGAATGATTTTTAATTGTGTACTTTGTTCGGCTATGTTACGCTGTTGTGAAGTATTTTGGTGTTGAACAGATGATGAAGCAGAGTTTAAATCATTTTCAGTTTCCATTTCATTGGATAACTCAGACTTATTTAAATTTAAAATTTGACTATCAACTTGATTTTTTATTTTAGTTTGATTGTTCGGTGCTTGTTGAATTGTTGGAGTATCATCAGGTTTAGCGGTTTGGTTGTTAGATGCAGTTTGTTTGTAAGATTCGGGTTGTATTGGCGTTTCGTTAGATTTAGCAGCGATTCGTTTAGATGCCTTCTTAGGCTTTGGCGATTCAGAAGGTGATTTACAAAGTTTATCCAATGATTTAAAATTTTTAAAAATTTCTTTGTATTCAACAAGTTTATTTGAAATAACAGAAAACTCCCTTTTTATTTCATTTTTTTTTTACTGTTAGGACCAGCACTCAGGGGATGACCCCTACTAATGCATTGCATTGTGTTGGAACTAGGAAAATAGGTTGTGGGAAGGAGGATAGAGGGAGTAGTGTTTGTGAACATTCGATTTGAACTTGATCATGTTGTAAGTGAGAGGGAAGACTTCTGCAGGAAGGTTATTCCACATACGAACTGTGCGGGAAAAAAACGAATTCTCTCTGTATTGCGTTGTACGATTCACCTGCCAATCGACCACATAAGGATGGGCTCTTGAGGAAAAACGTGTATTACGAACAAACGTACGGGTTTCGGGAACCAGATCCCTTATTTCGTCAGAACACATCCCATTGTAGTAACGATAAAACAGACAAATACAACCCACATTGCGACGGTGCTCAAGGGAGTCAATAGAATTGGATACCCTACTGTCACCAATGAGAACCTTCGCCCTCTCCTGCACGCGGTCGAGAAGCTCCAAAATAGACTTTGAAGCACCGGCCCACACATGAGAGTTGTATTCCATACGCGGTCGGATATAGGTGGTATAAATAGTAAGGAGATCAGATGGAGTGAAGTATATCCTACACCGTCTTAGAAAACCGAGGCACTTGAATGCTTCTTTCGACACCTTGAATATATGTTCAGTCCATCGGACATCACATTGTATCCTCATGCCCAGAACATCAAGAGATTCTGATTCCTCAATAATTATACCACCCATATATACAGATGAGGCACCCTGATTTGTCGCGCGTTTATGCGTCAGCACGCAACATTGTGTTTTTCGGGCATTAAAATCGACCCTATTCGCTCGACCCCATTCCGAGATCGTGTCAAGATCTCGGCCAAGCGTATCATTCATATTCTGCCGCATAGCAGCGACATCGGATACGCTTGGTCTGCATTCGAATGAGAACGAGTGGCAAAGGTTGCTGTCATCTGCAAAAGAGTAGATAGGGTTGGAAGTTTGACCAAGGAGGTCGTTTAGGAAGATAAGAAATAGAGTAGGAGAAAGAACGGAGCCTTGCGGCACCCCTGAATGAATCTTGAACTCGTTTGACGAAACCCCATCTATAACAACTCGTATAGTGCGATCTCTGAGAAAACTCGATATAAATCGAGAGAAATTATCACCGACACCAAATGCAGCAAGTTTTGACAAGAGTGCACCATGCCAGACTCTGTCAAACGCCTTGGAAATATCTAAAGCAATTACCTTACTTTCGCCAAAATGGTGAATGGAACGGCACCATTTTTCCGATAACAGAGCAAGTAAGTCTCCAGTAGAGCGACCTCTACGAAAGCCATACTGGCGGTCGCTTAGTAGGTAGTTTGACTCTAAATATTTGACAAGATGGTAATTTACCATACTCTCCATAACTTTGGAAAGTGCCGAACAAATTGCAATTGGGCGGTAATTTTCGGGGTTATTAGCGGTTCCCTTTTTAGGAATTGGCGTTACGTTAGCAACTTTCCAGCAGATTGGAAATTCCGCGGCACGGTATAAAGTGCTGAAAAGATTTGCTAAGGGACGAGCTAGCGTCGAAGAGCACTGCTTCAAGACCAGTGCAGGTATACCATCCGGCCCAGGAGACTTGTTTATGTCGAGATCCGCAAGAACCCTTTTAACAGCTCGACCCCGAAAAAATATTCTAGGCATAGTTACGGATACTTTTTCGAGTTCGGGTAGTGGTTGACTGCTAGCTGGTAGGTAAGAATTATTAGCAAATAATTCGGCAAAACAATTAGCCTTGTCAACCGGGTCCGTGAATGATCGGCCATCCTTTAAAAGAGTTGGTATTGAAGAACTAGCATTAACCCTTACTCTTTTAACGAATGACCAGAAGCTTTTACTACCCCGGGGAGCAGCAAGAACCTCAGCACGAAGACGTTGCTCGTGAAGAGCTTTTTCCCGTCTAAGTACTTTGGCACACGAAGACCTTGCCATTTTGCGTAGCAATTCAGTATTAGCGTTTTTATTTTTACGCCAATTTCTGAATGCTTCCTCTCTGGATCTGACTGCTGATTTGCACGACTGATTAAACCAAGATTTGGATCGAGGTTTATTCGAAGCTTTTTTAACTGGGATGAAGATTTTCATTCCCAGCATTATTACGTTTTCAACCATTTTCGCCATGGCATTGACGTCATTGTCTAGGAATTTCATTAAACTTATTGCGATTCGATTTTACAAATTTATAAAAATCAATATCAATTTGTTTGCAGTCAGCACAGCACCACCGTAAACCTCTGTTACCAGCAAGGACGTCAGCAACACGACCAGGAATGTCAATGCATTTTATGTGAAACAAGTTATCACATATCCAGCAATCGATCATTGTAGCATTTGCTTCACTAGTTTTGCAGTTTAATATAGAACAAAACATTTTTGGAAAATTTTGTATAATCGAATGGGATTAATTTTTAAAATATATATCTGGCAACTCTTTATTAATGTTCTTATTATAATCAACGTACGGAACTTATTTTTTCTTGTTTGTTGTTGTTATTTTTGTCTATTTCTTTTTATGCTTTATTCTGTTTTGTTAAATGATATTATTGCTTAGCAGGTTTATTATTGTTGTAATATGTTCAGAAATTGAATATTTAGTTTTTTTATTGTTGTTGATTTTATGTATCAATCACACACACACACCAAATCTACAACCATATACTGATAGACTAGTTCACTATCCCACAAGCCTACCGAGGCATTCAAAGCAAAAAGTCACTAGAAAACCGATGCAGAAAAGTCATAAACTATCCTAAGCACACACAAAAACTGAAAAAACTAAAAATAATTATTCCACGATCAGCTTTATCTTTAATACGCGTTGAGTTAAATTAAAAACAATTCAGTTGGCGATCAGTTAAGAACTGAACTAAAATACTTTATTAGAAATGTAACAAGAATTAAGATTAAAGTGAAGCAAAAGAAAAATAAGAACCGTTACTTATGCATATAGATTTATACATGGCCAAGCAATACAATGCATTTACAAAAGTAATATGTATAATAATATTATGTAATGTATATATAACACAGTGGGATGATTTTAGCAAAAGTTTAAACAAATATTTTCAACACTCCCACTTTTGTTAAACTTATCTTTTAATGTATAGGTATATTTATTTCAAAAATGTAATGTTTCATTAAATACTTCAGTTCACAAGATTTAAATTTATTACAGAAAACAAATTTTTTTTTTAAATTATTTGTAGTTCATAATATTCATTAAATTTCGAAAACGTATAAACTTTTCTTTAGACAATGGCTTAGTAAATATATCTGCAATTTGTTGAAACATAAGTAATTTCGAACATTTTTTCTTCATATCTTTGCCTTTTAAATTGATACTTACATAGACGTATGTTTACTACGTTTGTGAAACTCAGGGTTTTTTATTAAACGAATAGCACTTTGATTATCGATGTGTAAACAAATATTAATATGTTTTGGTATTAATTCAGATAGAAGTTGCTGAATCCAAATTAGCTCTTTTATTAAATGACAGCTGGCGACAAAGTCTGACTCGATGGTAGACAGCGCAACACATTTTTGCCTTTGAGATGACAATGAAATACTTGACGAACCCATCATTATTATAAAGCCGCTTGTCGATCTTCTAGTCTCCATGTCGCCAGCGTAATCAGCATCGCTAAAACAGTTTAAAAAAGACGCATTGTTAAGTGCAAATGTTAAGCCATATTCCTTAGTGCCTTGCAAGTATTTTAAAATTCTCTTTACAGTGATGACATAAGCAGTTAAAGGTTTTTCCAAAAACCTACTAACATAACTAATTGCAAAACTTATATCTGGCCTTGTTGCCAGCATGAGATACATTAAACTACCTACTGCTTGTCTGTAAGGGTAGTTTTTAACTTATGCAATTTGATTTAAAAACAAACTATTTAAAGCAATATAGCATGGTGTACTTATGGGGTTACATTCAGCCTTATCAAAAGTCATAAGCAATTTTTTTAATAGTTTTGAAAAAGATTGGTTCCAGCACATTGACGCTTGTCTCAAGCCATATAGGCTTTTTAATAATTTGCACACTCTGCCCGTCTCATCAGAATAACCTTCAGGCTGCGTGACATAAACATTTTCATTTATATATCCATTTAAAAACGCTGTTTTTATGTCAAATTGTTTTAGTTTTAGATTTTCTGATGCGGCAATACTCAAAATCATTCTTATTGATGTAAATTTTGCTACAGGCCTAAATGTTTCAAAGTAATCAACACCATATTCTTGATTAAAGCCACGTGCCACCAATCTTGCTTTATAACGCTCAACTTCGTTTTCAGTCGGCGCTTTTATTGTATATACCCACTTTGTGCTCCCAACTTTACACCCTTGTGGTAAATCAACTAATGTCTTATTTTCCCTCAGCGAATCGATTTCTTCGTCTATAGCCTTTTTCCAGTTATTAGATAATTTTGCCTCATTATAATTTGCTGGACAATTAGCTACAAGAGCATGACCATCTTCCATAGCTTTTTCGCTCTGTTGCCGTACTTTGCTACGTAAATTATCACTTACAAAGCTTCTTCGTGCGACCTCTGTTTCTACAAAATCACCAGCCTGTTTAAAAATGTCGTCACTAGAACTATTATCTAAGTCATTATTTACAATATTCTGATCACTTGTCGCATTGCCTGTTACTGGTACTGAAAAATCATAAATATTTGCTTTAGTTGCTTCAACAGAAGACTTATTTGCGTGTGTTTCTGGAAAAAGAGTGTTATAGATATTGCTACTATTATCTGGCAAACTATTTTGTGGGATTGAAACGTATTTTCATTTAATGGGATGCATACACTCTCAGAATATTCGTTGGTTGCTTTGTAAGTTTCTTCATTTGAAAATTTAACATCTCTTGCAATTTCAATTTTATTTTTGTCTGGTATATATACCCGTAAGCCAGTAGAATCTTCCGCATAGCCAACAAAAATTCCTTTCAGTGATTTTTTATCCCATTTTAATCAATTTGCTTTGGTACATGTATAAAAACAACAGAACCAAACTCTTTGAAATATTCAATATGGGTTTTCTTTCCAAACCAGAGCTCAAAAGGTGTTTTGCCTTTTTGTGTGCTTGTTCCACTTCGATTTATAACATATACCACTGAGTTTACCGCTTCCGCCCAAAAAATCTTATCTAAATTTTTCGCATACAATGCTGTTCTTGCTGCTTCTACAATGGTACGATTCTCTCTTTCAGCTGACCCATTTTGTTCGGGGTATATGGAACAGTTTTCTGATGCGACACACTGTTTTTGCGTAGTAAAAGCTCGACATTTATATTAATAAACTCTTTTCCATTATCTGATCTAATAGCTTTCACACACAGTTTCCAGTTTCAGTTTTGACATCATATATATATTTTTCAAGAAAACTGCAGACTTCACTTTTTTCTTTTAAGAAGAAAACTTTTCTATAATGTGAATAATCATCTTTTAACAATAGAAAATAACGTGCACCACCAATCGATTTTTTTCCATCGGTCCGCATACTTTTGTAGTTTTACTTTCACTAATAGGAAACAATGAACGACATTGCTTTCCATAAACACAAGCATCACAAAATATTTCTGTTTCGTTTTTAAACTGAATGTTGCAATTTTTTAAAAACCGTTTGCAATGTAAAATATTTTGATGTGCCAATCTGCAGTGCCACTCAGTTAAAGACAATTGTTTTGACTCTGCAACATAAGAAACATTTGTGTTTGGCTTTAAAGGTAGATTTACTTTAATTAATAATTTAAACAATTTTTGAGTGCGTACTCCCACTAAAACAGTAGAATTATTTTTTGAAAACTCACAACGTTGATAGTCAACCACATTTTTAAACCTTTTTCTAAGGCACTTGTTGCAGAAAGTAAGATTTTTTTAGTAGTAAGATTTTCTTTATTTACAATAAATTTTTGTTTACAAATTTCATTTTTATTTATAAAATAAATTCTTATTGAAAATTAGAAAATTGAAAGTAATATTCGACAATGTTTTTATAAAAACGTCGTGTTGTAGAAATAGGTTTAAGCGTATATTGGGTACATAAAGTACATTAGCTAAATGATTCTCGCTCCATTTATTGTTGTTTTACAAAAAAATGTTAATAGCACCGCTTCCATATGCGTTAATAATAGTACCATCTCCGAGTCGTATTTCCATTGCGGTTGAAAACTCATTGTATTTTACAAAATACTGTTTTTTATTTGTCATATGGTCACTTGCACCCGAATCAACAAACCACTTATCTGCTTTGTCAATACTGTCTGCTGCCTCACTTTCACACACGAACGCATTTCCTTTTATCTCGTCTTCTTTGTGCTTATTTGCCTTATTTAAATAACATTCGCGTTTCCAGTCCCCAGGCTTTTTATACCCTTCACCTCAGGTGGAAAAGGTTATATATAAGTTTGTCATTCCGTTTGTAATTTCTACAATATTGATCTTAGACCCTATAAAGTATATATATTTTGGGTCCTTATGGGGAGAGAAGTTGATTTAACGATATCCGTCCGTCTGTCCGTCTTACGTTTAATATGTGTTTTCTGGAGACTCCAGACATGATAGCGGCTAGGCTGTGTTACATTTATGTCACATATAGTCTACCATTGGTTGCTATTGAAATTCAGCAAGATCGACCCACAAATGGCTGAGATATGAGCAAAAACCACGACTACCTCTAATATTTTCCAAAAATCCCTTGTGGTTGTTGTAATTTTATTACTTTTTGCTGTATATCTGGGGAACGGCAAAAGCCAAAGTTTCCAAATTAGGTACACACATTTAGGTAGCCAATACACACCATCCTACAAAATGTGGGCGGGATTGGAGAAGTGGGCGTGGTACCTCCCATAGATCTCCCTGAGTCCAAGCTTTATAACTCAGCTAAATGATAAATTTCTTTTTAAACACGTCGGTATATAATTCTGTCAAATCGGTTAAAAAATGGCTGAGTTATAACCAAAATACTGAATTCCCAAAAATTACTCATTTTTATTTTTTATAATTAAGTTTGTTAAAATATATACAAGTGTATGTAAATGTAATTAAATTATTCCTTAACACGCCGGTATAAAAAACAATCAAATCGGTTAGATAATGGGCAATTTATGGGCTAAAAAACATCAAAATTTGTATACAATCCTACATTTTAGGGCTGCCATATGACCTATGGAAACGACTTATGTATCAAAACATCGGCAATTTTTAGTAGAACATATTTCCCAAAAAATTGGTTGTTAAAACACAACATCCGACATAATGTGGACGGTTTGGATAAGTGGGCTTGGCAAAAAATATAATTATTTATATCTTAAGAATGGTGTTCACATAATTTTTTGTTCTTATTGCACCATGGTGAAGGGCACAGCCGAATATAGCACTCTTACTTGTTACATATAAAACATTTTCCAGGTTTTTTACCAGTTTCTTTTTAAT
Organism: Pollenia labialis; assembly: GCA_949318255.1. Taxonomy (NCBI): domain Eukaryota; kingdom Metazoa; phylum Arthropoda; class Insecta; order Diptera; family Polleniidae; genus Pollenia; species Pollenia labialis. Next base: position 81,703,808 of record OX439139.1, read on the forward strand.
TTTTTGTTTTCTGCTTTGCTACAAAAGCTTCGCCACTATTAGAACTTACACCAGTAGAATTTAGGCCCTAATTTTGTAAAACACAACGCACGCCAAAGTATTATATTGAAAGCAAAAACAAATTCATAAATATTTTGTAATTTTGTTGTTGCTTTGTACAGAAATTTATTTACCGTTTTAAAATGAATTCTGTTAGAGGCAACAACAAAACTACAAAATATTTATGAATTTGTTTTTGCTTTCAATGTAATTCTTTGTCGTTGCGTTGTGTTTTACAAAATTAGGGCCTTAATCTCGCTTCTTCCATTATAAGTCTAGTTGTCAAATTTTCAATTGTTTGCTGGTCAGCCGCACTGTAAAAATGAGCGTAACTGCTTGGAAGTGTCATTAAGATTTTTGTTATCACCATTGTTGTAGAAATATTTGCACCAACGTCTTTTAATTGCGACACTAACGTTTTATTGTCAAAATAACATTTCAAAGAATTTTAAGTGTTACAATAAACTCTCGCTTAAATCAAAATTGATGATTTAAGCAAGAGTATGAACTTTTAAGCAATATTGTACCCTATTTTTTTAAGTATATAATATATTGATTTGAATAAAGAAAGCGCAGTAAGAACTGGGCAGGATTGAACCAAACAACAAAAAAGTGTTTTTCTAAATTAAAATTTTCACAAAAGTATTCGAACATATATTTGGCGCAGTCGGTAGGATTCCGCGGAGTGTTATCCTTTCAGGAGAAAATAACTTGTTTCAAATCATTAAATTAACGCGGTAACGTAAGTCCTTTCGAAAGATCGAAGGACGTGGAAAAACAAACTTTTGTGAAATTTAAGTCTCTTTGAAAGATCAAAGGACACCAAAAAAAACACTTATACTTTTAAAAGATTAAAAGTAGTTTTTTCGAATTTTTTTTTGTTGTGAAATCCTTCGAAAGATCGAAGGACGTGGGAAAAAAAACATTTGTTAAATTAAGGTCTCTTTGAAAGATCAAAGGAAACAAAACCATGCCCATGGGCAACCCACTATCCCCCACAATCGCAGACATAATACTTGACAACCTGCTTGACAGTGCGATCGAAGAATTGAAAAATAAGAACATTTGTATCAAATACATAGTTAAATATGTAGATGATATCTTAGCGATCATCAAATCAGACGACCAAGAAGAAATTTTGTCCACATTTAACAAGTATCATTCTAAGATACAATTTACAATTGAAAGGGAGAAAAATCAGGAAATAGCGTACCTGGACACCAAACTAATTCGAAGGAAAAATTCCATAATTTTTGACTGGTTCGCTAAGGAGACCTCATCAGGAAGGATAATGAATTTCCACGCAACCCAACCGAAAAATCAAATAATTAACACTGCTAAAAATTTCATCTCAAGGATTTTACACATAAGCGATGAACTTTTTCACACTAAAAACAAACATATAATTTTTAATATCCTTAAAAGCAATAGTTTCCCAAACAAACTTATATCAACACTAATAGAAGACACAATTACGCAAATAAAAAACAAAAATGATAACAACCCCACTAGTATAGAAAAAGAACAAAAATGTTTTTACAGTGTAAAATACATCCCTGGACTCACTGATAATAAAAACATACGAACGTCAATAGAAACAAATAATATAAGCTTTGCTTACAAACCAAATAAAACACTCAGCACTATATTCTCTGCAATAAAAGCTCCAATAAACAAACAACAACAAAACAACATTGTGTACGAATTACAAAGTAAAGGGAATAACGAACAAAGTTGCGAACTCATATACATTGGAACAACAAAACGATCCCTTGAAACTAGAATGGGAGAACATATGATGGATATACAAAGGAAAAAAGAAACGACAGCATTATCAACACACATTTTAAATACACAACATAAAATTGATTTTGAGGGGGTGCGAATACTAGATAAAGTAAGGGGGGATAAGAAGAGATTTACAATTGAAAGTCTAAGAATACAAGAAAACATAAAGAAAACAATGAATGTCAAAGAAGACACTAACAATATTAGCGCAAATTATAGGGTTGCAATTACTAAATAGTTACAGTAATACTTGTTTTGATATGTGTTTAACTTTAAATTTATGTTTTATGTTTATATGTTTAATGTTACATGTAAAAGGAGAAATTTAATTTAATGTGAAAAGCTCATATTGTAAGTTTAACTTTTTTAATGTAATTTGTTGTATTTATGTTAATTTATATATTTTTTAAAAATTTTAAATAGACGCTCCCTTGAAAAAGTCGACAAAAAATCGACGAAACGTCGGGAAAACTGTAATAAAAAATTGCTTTTTATTTACATTAATTAACCTTAGGCCCTATTAGCTTAAATAAAAAACAAATCAATAAAACCACTTATACTTTGAAAAGATTAAAAGAAGTTTGTTCGAATTTTTTTTTTTTGTTTTGTGAAATCCCTCGAAAGATCGAAGGCAGTGAAAAAAAAGAACTTTTTGTGAAATTTAATTGCTTTGAAAGTTTAAAAGAAACGTAAAGGAAAATATTTCTAAATAGAAAAAGAAAGTAATTAAACTTAAAACGTGAAGACAGAAGAACATTCAATAAAAAGTTAAGAAGAAGAAGTTCAATAAAGGAAACAACCTCATAAAAAAATATACAGTCCAACTTGTACAACGAAGTCCTGCAACACCAACCAGAGGAAACGAGCAACTCCACTACAAAGTAAGGCGATTCTAAATTATTGTTATTTCATTTCCACAAAATTTTTTTTAATTATTATTATATTATCCTAAAATTATTTTTAATACTAAATGCGTACAATTGAAAATTTTTTTTTATAGAATCGGAGATAGAAATAATTATTTTTTCTCTTTTTACAATTTTTCTTTAAAGTTATTTTTAAATGCATAAATGCGTACAATTGAAAAAATTAATATAGAATCGGAGATAGAAAGAATTATATTATACACGCTTAAAGAAGAAGATATTGAAAGATTACAAAGCTTTTTACGCAAAATAACTTTAATAAAATTAAGAGCAAGGAAAAAGTATTCAAGAAATAAGAAAAATAATAATAAACAAAAGTATATTAGAATTTAATTTTTTAAACAGATTTACTTCTGCTCTGACTTTAGTAAAAATGGTAGACGAAATACGAAACCAACCCAATAGCCTAGTTATTGACCCACTGAAATATTTAAGTAACTTACCAGACTTTTTTGGAGACAGTAAAGATTTACAAAACTTTACAGCACTCATAGACAGAATAAATCCTCATTTAGAAACTTACGATGAGCTATCAAAACAACTTTTCTTGGACATTATAAAATCGAAATTAAAAGGTAAGGCCAGACAGACTATAGAAATCAACTGTCATGCCACTTCCTGGACACAAATGAAAATTGTACTCCAGAATAATTTTGGAGATCGGCGTACCTGCGACGAACTCTTCGATGTTCTTCGAGCAACAACGTTTAAGACTAATACTGTAGAATTTTATAACGAAGTTAAGGATAAATTACACAGACTCAATAACAAAATTGTAATCATATTAGGAGAAACAGACGCTGCTAGACAAAGTGCCGGAAATAACATGCAAACAGCATTAAATATATTTAAATGTAAAATACCCGAACCAATGAAGACAATTTTTTTCTGTAGAAATCCAATAGACATAGAGGAAGCAATGGACATCTTATTCCAAGCTGGATATGCAAATTCCAGCAATCCTGATAATCAAAAACACTTTACACCTAGACACCAACAAACTCACAATAACGGCAACAATTATAATCGCGGTTCATACAAAAACTCTTCCCATAATCGACCAAATAACAAAAATAATTTCCATAACAGTCAGAATTATAGGGAAAACCAAAGATATACTACTTACAACCAAAGACAAAACAACAGAAACCCAGTCCAACAACACTATGGACAAAAAAATGCACCCGATCTAAGACCCCAACACCAATTTCACCGACAAAATATACCTAGGGAAAGCATTCAGTGGCACAACAACCACAACTTCCAACCAACACAACGACAGGAACCTATGGACGTTAATGTCAACGTAATATCAGAAAATTTTCGGGACAGAACCTCGGGAAGCAACTTCCACATATAAAAATAAAAACTAAATTAGGACATAAAAAATTAATAGTGGATACTGGAGCCACCAATTCAATAATTAACCCAGGAATTTGTCATCCAAAGCGGATACACCAAATTAAACCCCTTATAATTAAAACCATTCAAAACGAAGTAAACGTAAAAGAAAAAGTAATAATTCCAGCATTCAAAGAATTTAAAATTACTGATAAAATGTTACAGTTTTATGTTTTAAAATTCCATAACCATTACGATGGCCTACTAGGCAATGATATACTTAAAACATATAATGCTTGCATAAATTATGCAAATAATTCTATCCAAATAAATGGACAGAATATACCAATATTTTTTGACGATAAAAAAGAGATAAAAAGTAAATCAATTTTTTGTGAAGAACAGTACAACATTTCTACGCAGAAGGTAGACGATTATAGTAACAATGTGAAAGAAAATAAAACCTTGGAACACCAAATTAGAACACAGCACCTTAATTCTGAAGAAAAACAACGTCTCTTACTACTTATAAAAAATATTCATCAATATTTTGCAAAGAAAATACACAACTTAGCTTTACAAACGCCATTAAACATAAAATTAGAACTATAAACGATGTTCCAATAGTCTCAAAATCTTATAGATACCCCTATATACACAAAATTGAAGTTGAAAAACAAATACAAGAGATGTTAGAAAGTAATATAATAAGAGATAGCAATTCGCCCTATTCCGCCCCAATCTGGATCGTGCCAAAGAAAGCCGATGCAAGTGGGGAAAGCAAATGGAGACTCGTCATTGATTATCGCAAACTGAATGAGATTACAATTGACGATAAATATCCTATACCCAACATGGAGGAGATACTTGATAAACTGGGAAGATGCCAGTATTTCACAACCCTCGACCTCGCAAAAGGATTTCATCAGATTGAAATCGAGGAAGAGGATATTCATAAGACAGCCTTCAGCGTTGAAGGAGGTCATTATGAATTTTTGAGGATGCCGTTTGGGTTAAAAACAGCCCCAGCGACGTTTCAAAGATTAATGAATCCAGTCCTTAAAGACTAACCCCCATATTCATAAAAAATATTTTTAATTTATAGAAGGCTTATTGAACACATTTTCATAGGAAATTTGTTCAATAAACCTTTTATACATCAACAATATTTTTTATGAATATGGGGGTATATAAATAAGATATGCTTAGTATATCTAGACGACGTGATTATCTTCTCCACGTCACTACAAGAACATTTGAATTCTATAAAATTAATATTTGAAAAATTAAAAGAAGCCAATTTAAAAGTTCAGTTAGACAAGTCCGAATTTTTGAAAAAAGAAACAGAATTTTTAGGACACATTGTTACAATTGAAGGGATAAAACCAAATCCAAAAAAAATTCAATGCGTATCTAACTTTCGAATTCCAACCACCGTAAAACAAATCAAACAATTTTTAGGTCTTACGGGTTACTATAGGAAATTCATTAAAGATTATTCAGCAATAGCGAAACCTATGACAAAATACTTAAAAAAGGATATAAAATTAAATTTTTCCGATCCAGAATATCAAAAAAGTTTCAATACACTAAAAACTTTACTCATTATTGAACCAATATTAGCATACCCCGACTTTACAAAGAAGTTCACACTTACCACAGATGCTAGCAATTATGCATTAGGAGCCATTTTATCTCAAGACAACCATCAAATTTGCTATGCTAGTCGAACCCATCATGATCACGAAATAAACTATAGCACCATCGAAAAAGAACTACTTGCTATAGTATGGGCAACAAAATATTTCAGGCCTTACTTGTTTGGAAGAAAATTCACTATAGAAACAGACCACAAACCATTAACGTGGCTTTTTTCAATTAAAGAACCAAACTCTAAACTCGTGAGATGGCGTCTAAAACTTTCCGAATTTAATTATGATATAAAGTATAAAAAGGGAACTAAAAACAGCAATGCCGACGCATTGTCAAGAATAGAAAACGAACCAATTAGTATAAACGTGATGAATTTAAGTGATACAACAATAAAAGAAACCGCAACAGCTATTAACCTATTTAAAAACCAAATTATTATAAAGAAGATAACGTCCGGATCAGTTAGAATAAGAAATAGGAATGCCTTTAAAAACAAAAGAAAAACTATCTTTATGAAAGATTTAGATAAAGAATGTGCTATCACTTTGCTAAAAACGCATTTTAATCCCACTCAACTAAATGCAATCTTAATAGATGACGATTTTTTACCTGTTTTCAAAGAGACGTTTGACGAATTGTTCTCAACTAATACAAATTTCAAAATAGTACGATGTTTCAATTTGGTAGAAGACATAGAAGATGAAGAAAAATTAAGTGAAGAAATAAAAATAGAGCACCATGATAAGAACCATAGAGGTATCACAGCAGTTTTTGAAGAGTTGAAAAAACGAATCTACCATCCTCAACTTAAATTAAGAATAACTCAATTTATAAACAATTGTGAAGTATGCAACGTAGAAAAATACGACAGAAAGCCTCCTAAAGTACCCTATAAAATTACAGAAACACCCAACAAGCCTCGAGACATTATTCATATTGACGTTTTCTATACTTTACAAAAACAACTATTTTTGACTATAATAGACAAATTTACAAAATTCGCTTCAGCATTTAGAATTTGTGGAAGAACTTGGGTAGAATTTAAATCAAAACTTATTCAATAATTCTCAATATATGGTAAACCAAGAAAAATTGTTGCAGATAACGAACTCGGGTTTAAGCAATCCCATTAGTACATTTTTTAAAGGATGAAAACGTTATAATACACTATACCTCCAATAGCAATCACACCTCGAATGCAGACATCGAGAGACTACATAATACCATTAACGAATATATTAGACTTTTGCGACATGACGAAAGAACCCACAACGAAACCATCGAAGATAAAATATCCAGAATAATAGGGTTTTACAATAATACAGTACATAGTAATACAAAGGTAAAACCAATTGACTTCATAAATGGAAAAATCTCAGAAGAAGAATACCCAAAATTTTATGAACTAATACTAAGAAAAAAAACTAAATATATTAATACATTAAACAAAGACAGGACTGATGTCGAAATAGAGAACGGAGAAAATTTTATTAAAGAAATAATAGGCGGGAAAAACCACCGTAAGTATAGGAAAATTAACGCGACCAAAATAGATAATGAACACCTAAAAGAGAATAAAACAAATCTTAAATATTACAAAACCCATGTTAAATCATTTAAAAAATCCCAGATTAGAGCAAATAATGCTTAGATATTGATTAACACGCACATATATTTTTAGATGCAAACCTGGACTATAATTTGCATCTTACTCACACCCATAAGAGCGCAACTACTGAACATCCAAGACTTGACAAGTAATAATGGTTACCTCCCAATCAAAGTGGACGAAGTTAAAACAATTGAACAATATAATAAAATCCTTCATGTAATCAACATAACGGCATATACAGACAGTCTTTACCTCTTACAGCAGAACATAAAAACAATAAACAGCAGCCTTACTAAAACTAACCCCGAAATTTAACAGTATAACAAAAAACTATGAGATATAAAATGTAAAAATAAGTAACTTAAAACCGCACTTCAGAGGAAAAAGAGGCCTTAGGAAAAGGGTTAAAATAAATTGCCGGATCTATGGACAGCGACGACGAGGCTCAGATAAACAATGCCCTCAATTCAATGAAAACTCAAGTAAATAATCTCACAACTTTTAATAATCTCATAAGTAATCAAATTAAGAATATTACTAATCACATCAACCAAAAACAAATAGTAATCAGCACTTATTTCAATAAATTTAAAAACTTTCTTCAAAATAAAATTAGAGATTTGGAAGACGAATTTAAGTTTATAAGCCACATATATCAAGTAAATAATGACATTACCCTTTTAAAAAACCATGTGGACGACATTGGCCAAATAATTTTCTCCAGCAAATTAGGAATAATCCCAACAGACATACTTACGAAGACAGAAATAGATTTAATTACCAGCTTTGATAGCTATACTAATATCAAAGAAGCAGTAATATTTGAAAATGAAAACATCGTTATAATTCTTTTAATTCCACAATAGTCTTGGGCTTAATCGTTCATTTAGGTGACCGGTCATTATCGTTCAATTCAAAACAATGAACGAGTTCGTTCATTTCGTTCAATCGTTCATTTCAGGTCACTTGGTCTTTTGGGTCAATTGATCTTTTGTGCCAGTCGGTCTTTTGTGGTTTTCGTTCATTCATTCACAATTGATTGAATACGGCAATGTGTTTAAAGAAACCAGTATAGCATACTTTTGTGATGTTACACTCAAAATTTTATGTAGGTAAATTCAAAAGAATATTAAGTTTGAATAACTGAAAATTTAATTATTAAACGGATAATTTCATTTAAAACAAAGGAATTGTATGGCTATTTTTTAATGTTAATTTTAAAACGAAGACATTCTATAAAAATGACTTAATTTGTCTGTTATTTTTAATTTTGAATATACAAACTACAAAAAATTTATTCAAAGGGATTTTTAGTTAATTTTAACCCAATTTAAATTACATACTAAGCTGTCATTATTACCTACACCTAAATTATATAAAATTTTTTGCGGAATGTATAGTTAATTTGTTATGGTAATTTATATAAAATAATTGAATATTCCTTTGTTTTTTACGGAATATGTAGTTAATTTTTTTATAGTTAATTTATATAAAATAACTGAACATTAATTAGTTTTTACGGAACATGGGGTTGAATTTTTGAAAGTAAAAATTAAATAAACTTTTTGTTAAAAATAATTGAAAAATAAGTATGAAGACTATTTTTAACTGAATTTTTATTTATTTTTTATAATCATTTCAGTTTATTTTACTTACAGAATATTGTGAGTGCACCAAATCAGCGAAATATTTTTGTTTTTTATTTATGTGCACATGCATGTAGGTATGTAAATAATAAAATAATTTAAGATAACTTTGCAGTTAAGTATTTCGGTTTTATTTTATGCATAAAAAATAACTGAACAAATTTGTTTTTGTTTAATTATAAAATAACAAAATTTTCATTAATTTTGAACGTTACAGAAAATAATTTTAGTAAATTACACTCAGTTACTGTAAAACTTTTTGTGTGTACACAAATTCGCAGTTGTGTTTTTCGTTTACCAAACAAAACTATTATAGTGTTTATGTTATACGAATATACTATACTTGTTTCTTTTAACACATTACCAGTGGCAATTTGTCACATTGTTTTAAAATTTTCATATTATAATCTGGGCTGCCATATATAGTGATTTCTCGCTAAACGCGGCTATTTTAATACTTGTTTGTATTCTTATTTTTAACAATATTTTTTGCGAGGTCTTATTCAAATTAAGACGTTGTCATAAGTCCGAAGTTTTTCCATATAAGTACATATACCTATCTACAGCAAATGTTGAGCGCAATTTTTCAAAATATAAGCAAAAATAGTGTAAGAAAATAACTAAAAATTTAAAATGGATGTGGTATTTAAAGAACAAAAGACTTTAAATAATAAAAATAACAGCAATCCTAAAAAAGCAATGAACAAATAGCAGATGTAATTATTATTATTCATATGAGTTATTTTTTTCAAAAGATATGATAACATGTATTTTATTTTTTGTTTTTATTTTATAAAAATTAGAAGTAAAAAACCTTCTTAAAAACAAAATTACTTAAAAACTTTTACTGTCTGTTTTTACAACTTATAAGCTTGAAAGCTTGTCGCGAGATTTAAGTTTAAAAATTTCAATATTCACATCAACGCTTTAATAAATAAAGCTGTCGAATATTGAATTTTGTTATTTATTTAAAGGTTTATTTAAAAAAATTATTATTATTTTTATATTATTATTATATTAAATTAAATAAATATGCATAAAATTTTCTGCTCAAATGAAAAAATTTTCATTTGGCGGGTTTTATATTACGAACAACTGGCATCGCTCATGTAAATTGTAGAAGAGTTTGAAAAGCAGCCAGAATTGTCGGATTTATTTTGATCTGTTTTGCCAAATTAATTGTCAAAATTCGCCAAAAGATTTTTTGCGTTTTTGACAATATAAAATATATTTAAAAATATTTTCTATATAGTCGCAGTTATATATATTTTATTTAATTAATGTAAAATGATTGGTGAATACAAAAAAGGTACAATAGTTTACAATAGTCTAATTAAAGCAGCAAAACGTTTTTTTTTTGTGGTTAGTATTAATGAAATATTGGATATATATCTAAAACGCTATACACATCACCGTCAAGGCAATTCTCACTGTTTTTTTTAACAATGTATACGATTCAGTTTATTCAACATATCGTGTGAAGGTACAAAAGTGCTATTTACATTCATATAATTTATAAATCTTAGGCCCGTTTTCACAACTATATATATATATATATGTCCTTTATTTATTTAAATACAGTATAGATACAGCGATATAAAAATACTTAAATAAATTATTCACGAAGAACATAGGGCGTCATTCACAACTAACCGATAGCTAAAAGTAGACTTTAAACGACCTTATAAAAAGTGTTCAATTATTAAAACTTTACTTTAACTTAAAATGATCGCTCGAGTAAATTAAGATTAAGCCTACCTGGTAGGTTAAAGTGAAGTTGTAATAATGGAAGTTTGTATTGCAGTCTACTTTGAAGGCAAGTTTTAGTGGAGGTATTTATTAACAAGAACTCTTTCAACACAGACTTTACTGGACGTATCCATATAGCAATAAACTTTTTTCAAAAACTTATTAAACTTATATGGAATGCCATAATTGAAATAGACTTTCCAAATAATGGGTAAAATTGTCTACGAGTGTCAAACAAATTCATGACTTATACTATGTTCATACTCGGGTTCTTGAAAGCGTTAAAGGCACTCGAACATGATAAAGCTCTAATCACATCAAAATCGAGATGATTACCCATCATTGAAGTGATTTGTTAATCACTTCAAACTAAGTACAATGTAGAATCAGCCAACATGAACGTGTATAACCGACCACGATTTCTGCTTAATGTTTTTCCTTAAATAATTCATAAATTTTCACAATTTCATTATTAATATGTTTAAAACAATCTTCAGATAACTTTATAAAAGTATTTTTATCCATTTTTAATACTTTAAGGAAATATAAATTTGTTTGTTGGGTTTTTTCCTAATCAACTGTTATCTTATTCATCTCATATGTAATAACATTTTGCTTAAACGCGTCTAAAAACCAAGTGTGAACATAGCATTATCAAATAACCAACAAAATCGACATTTATTTTATAAGCCGCCAAAAATCGCCATGTCGCCAAATTTAATATTAGGTCGCAAAGAAACTTGACAACCCTGACCTTATTATGAAAATGTGTAAAGCAATGAGTAAATGAAATAAGTATATTTTACTGACATCACAAATAGACCACAATAGTATTGTTGTTTCTTTTCAACCAGTTGTTCGGTAAACAAGTGACCGACTGACTAAAAAGACCCAAGTGAACCATTGAACGAAATTGACCGATGAAACTGAACGGCCGTTCATCGTTCATCTGACTGATCCGTCCAATTGAACGAGTTCATTCATGAACGACACAATTCTATTCCACAATATTCAAATTCTGTACTGTCAAAAATTATATTTGAACCAATACCTAATTTAAAAAACAAATCTATATCACTTAAAAGTAACGAAGTACTTGTTAGCAAAAATAATAAAATATATGAAACAAATGTTAAAGAAAATCTAATGAAAAATTTAATACAGATTAATGATAATTGCTTAGAAAATATTGTTAATTTTAAAGAAGCCCATTGCAATATGACAACCATGGATATTACCAGTGTAAACGAAATAATACCAGGTATTCTAATATTTAAGAATTTTTATTCCAAGATAACACATAATTGTAATAATAAATATGACTTAAAAATAACGGGCACGTTTCTTATCAAATTCGAAAATTGTGAAATTTATACATTAGATAATAATTTTACAAATGTTAAAATAAAATTATACGAAAATTTTATCTTACCCAATTTTATAACTAAAATAAAAGAAAACTCTAATACAACTTTTGCTGATTTAAAACTAGAAACTCTATACTTAGAGCAAATTAAACATGAAGAAACTATTAAAAAAATACTTTACCATAACAATAAATCAAAAATTATTAATACAAGCATTAATATAATAATAATACTTGCAATTTCGATATTGATTTTAATTTTATTCTATATGAAACCTAAAAGTAAAGTTCTAATTTCGCCGGAGCCTCAATCTAACGGTGGGGGTGTTATAACCGCTAGAACATTTATATTATAAATATTACATTTTTATACATGTAATGTGTGTATGACAAATTTATTACTAAACAAACGCGAACCAACACACATTCATCTATACTTTAAAATTCTTTATTATTTTCCAAATCGATTATATCAAGTACTTAAAATTCTTGGAATTTTAAGTGTTACAACAAACTCTCGCTTGTTGAACTTTTATTGTCAAAATAACATTTCAAAGAATTTTAAGTGTTACAATAAACTCTCGCTTAAATCAAAATTGATGATTTAAGCAAGAGTATGAACTTTTAAGCAATATTGTACCCTATTTTTTTAAGTATATAATATATTGATTTGAATAAAGAAAGCGCAGTAAGAACTGGGCAGGATTGAACCAAACAACAAAAAAGTGTTTTTCAAAATTAAATTTTTTCACAAAAGTATTCGAACATATATTTTCACATCTGCGCCGTTAGTAATCACAATACCACCAGCTCCAACAATACCACCAGTCGCACCTGCAACATCAGCTGCTATACAACCACCAGTTCGACCACCTTCATCTTCAGTGATATAATGCAGCAAATCACTGGCATTCAGAATAACTTTAATCTGAAATCGCCACATGTTCCATTGATCTGCTCACTCCAGCTTTTCAATTTTTGCATATTCAGCGTCCATTATTCGCACGAATAAAATTCAATATATCCACAAAAAATTTATGTTTTTACTAACAAAATGCCCTTTGACAATTAAAAAAAACTTTTTATTAAGCAAACCAGTACAAAATTATATTTTAACAAAATTGTCTGGGCCCATAACCTGTTGAGTTAAATTAAAAACGCAATCAATTCAGTTGGCGATCAGTAAAGAACTGAACTAAAATACTTTATTAGAGTTGTAACAAGAATTAAAATTAAAGTAAAGCAAAAGAAAAATAAGAACCGTTAGCTTATGCATATAGATTTATACATGGTCAAGTAATACAATGCATTTGCAAAAGTAATATGTATAATATTATTATATAATGTATATATAACACAGTGGGATGATGTTAGCAAAAGTTTAAACAAATATTTTCAACAATACGAAAACGCACAAGTAAAATTATCATCCCTCACAAAATGTTTAAGATCTACAAGACTGACACGTACACGAAGAAATTTCACACCTCCTAAATACACAACTTTCTTTACACGTCATGTCCCTTTTATCCTATTCGTATTTGCTACAGTAGGGATATTTTAATATGGTGTAGTGTATGCATACTTAAAGCAAGCACTGTATCATTAATTGTTTACATTTAAGTAAGTTAAGCCAACGAACTTGTTTTAATTTTATGTTGGTCAGCACTAATGAGCATTCAAATTTTTTGTATCAAATACTGTGTGAAATAAAATTGTAATACTGTGTGGCATGCGAACGACTTGTAATATGAATCCTAATTTTAATTCTTTTTTTATTTTTGTCGCATTGAAGTCTTTCACGTGCCTTGGAATTTTGATTCATCACAAATTCTCACGGGAACAGCAAATCAATTAGTGATTTGTTTGTAGCCCAAATTAATGCTGACCTATAGAATAAATTTAGTATATAAGCTAGCATATTTGTGTAAATAAATCAGGATTAATTTTAACTTCAAAAGAGTGACTTTGATTCTCAAAACAAAGGGCATTTTGATGCTCGTACCCATGACGGCAGTAGTGCTAAGATAATACTAACCACACACACACACACACCAAATCCTTTACATGGCGATCCTGCTATTTTAGATCCTGGTATTTTGATCTTGCTATTTTTATTTGTTTTTTCCTGCTAAATGCTTATTTTGATCCTGCATTTTCAAAAAGATTTAGACAGAGACTATTGCCATTTTTGTTTGTTTTTGGTATCACCAACCCATGAGTTCACAAGAAGAAATAAATAAAATATTCCAAAAATGGGAAGAATTACTGGAATATGTTCCTGCTGGTAACAACATAGAAGAACCACCAGTATACACTCCAACACCGATAACAGCGGGGCCAATACCTCTTACTATTGAGAAATATAAAAGAAGGCAAACTAAGAAGAAAAAGGAAACAACAATCCCAAAAAAGCGAGGAGATAGGAAACGCCGTTTCCAAAAAGAGTGCCAGGAACTCCAAAATATTATAAATATTAGCAAAGGGGAGCAAAAGGGAAAATTAATTAATAGACTAAAAAAGCTAAAAGAACAAGGTTGGAAAACATTTTAAATGAGTATAGAACTACATACCTTTCAGATAACTGAGAAAGACAGAATAGAACTTACATTAGAACAACTTAAAATGGGCATCGCAGATGCAAAAGTAGAAGGTCATGCGAGTGCCAATGCAATAAACCAAAACAAAATAACGTAAGATCAGGAAATGATAATAATTTTTTTACTAATTTTCATAACAGTAGTTATATTTAAATTTCTACAACATTATATAAAAAAACAAATTATCAGAAACTCTGTACAAAATGCATAAATAAATAAAAAAAAAAATTTTTTTTTTTTTATGTAAAAATAAATAATATTCATGGAACAGATTATTGAAGAATTAGAAAAAATAATTGTAAATGCTAACAAGTAAGAGTGCTATATTCGGCTATGCCGAATCTTAAATACCCTTCACCATGGTGAGATAAGAACAAGAAGTTTTAAAAAGAATACCTATGACAAAATCAAAAAATGTATGTATATAACTAAGTCCGTTTCCTCTTTTGACAAAGTTGATGTTTGAAATTCGTTATATAAGTTTTAATTATATTTAATCTTAAAATCGTGTATAAAAAAATTTAATAAAAATAAAAAAAAAAAATTATTTTGGACACTTGAACTCGCAATCTTACGAGCCTTAAGCGAGAACTTAGACAACTCAGCTACGAACGGTTTTATTGAAGAAGCGTTAAATTAAAATATATTGAGAGAATTTTATGAACATACATACATGTGTATGCGTAAAAAACACATTAATATCCACCACTTGTGGTCAGCGTGGCCATTTTGGCATTTTTGCAGATAGATTTAGCATTTTTTTGTCTGATTTAGCTGCAAATTTTTCATTTAGCAGTTAGCATTTTGTTTAGCGTTTTTCAACTACATATTTAGCATTTTTAAGCATTATTTAATTTGAGAATATTAAAGTAATCTTTTTTTTAAAAACTACCACAAACTTTTGTTGAATGCAAATACAAACCCCTACTTTTTTGCTATAGAAACTGTACAATCTTTTAAAGGACCTTTCATATAAAATGGTTTTAAAATTTGATCAGTTTGATCCATTAAATTCATGTTTAGACGATTTTTTCCCTCAATAACGATTTTGAATTTTTTGGAATCGAAAAGAGATACCCAAGGCGAATTCATTCCAGGTAATCTCGGTACTACAACTCGTACAAAAACCACAAGCAATTTGTTTTTGTAAAATCATTGTACAATGCCATAAACAGAAATTGTTTTTTTTCACAGAAACAAAGATAATTAAAAAAAAATTTTGACATCAGGGCTTTTAAGACCACCCATAATAAATTCGACTTGGAGATAGCATAACTTTTGAAATAGAAAAAAAACAAATATGAATTACATGCCGAGATTTTATAGCTCAATTTATATGTCATCTTAGAAAACCGTTTAAAAACTAATAAATGCAAATTAAGCGAACGAATGAAGAAATTTTTGATTTCACTGTAGAAGAAATTACAACTTTGGAACATCAGTGGCTGAAACCAAATTCATGTGACAGTTGATTTCTGGATAAATGTTTATGGATTCATTACATGAAAATCCATTCAGTGAATTAGCTTCTTTTGCTATGCAGTTCTTGGTTTTGCCAGTTAGCAACGCGGAAGTTAAAATTGGGTTTTAGTGGTATAAATATCTAAAAAACGAAAATTCGAAACAGAATGACGTAAATGTATTATAATGATACCCAGCAAAATTTTTTTAAGATTTGGAAGCAATAAACACGTATACTGCATCACAACCGCTTCTTTTTTTCTTCTAAAAATTACTGCCTTACTCTACTGCTGTAAGATAAGGCATGCAATCCTAGAATTCTTAAATGCGGTGCTAAATACTGGAAGAGAATCGCTCTTTATTCGTTTTAAGGAATGCATTTTCTACTGCTTTATTGAAGCAGAAATTAATCTTATGGTGTTTTCTTTTCTACAAAAAATGTGCCTTTTTTTAAAAAAAAATTCAATTTGGTGTCTTTTTCTTTAAAATGTTGCTCCCGAAAAGGGTGGCTTGTTTTATTCTAAAAAACTCATGCTATTCGGGAGCAAAATTTTTAAGAAACAGACACCAAATTGCATTTTTTTTTAAAAAAGGCACATTTTTTTGTAGAAAAGAAAACACCATTAATTTAAAAAAATCATACATAATTCTTATAAAACAATATTCCTTTCATTCCAAAATAATATTTTAGATTTATAAAAAAATTTTTGAGCGCCGAAATAACAATTTTTTCAATGCTTAATATTTTTCATTTACTTTATACACTAAAATCATGTCAGCTTTTAAAGCATGAAATCAGCGTTCTTAAGATCTCTATAGCAGAGCTTCTACGCGAGGAATTCCAAACAAAAATCATGTAATATTTCATAGAAGTGTAAGCGCTTCACATGAATTCTCCCTTACAATACTGCTTCCGAGGAAGCATAAGTTTTTGCTGGGTATCTTGATCGATTCTTCAGAAGCTGAAGAAGAATATTCATTTGAGGACGTATTTAATTTATAAAATAAAATATTTTTTTAAACATGTTATAAAAATTTTATTAAAATACTAAATAATTCCCATTTATGGGTCAAGTTCCTTTGATTTTTTGTTATGGTACCTTTTGCTTAAAAACTTTTTTTGTACGTATATAAAGACTGAAATATATTTCTTTTATAGTTTTAAGACTTTCTATGTTTCATAAATATTATATTGTTATTCTTTAATCAGTTTGATTTATTGATACGATGTGAGATTATATTATAGGTATTTTAACTAAAATAACAAAAAAATAAAACAATTTAAACTTTAGCATTATTTTTTGGCAGTTTAGGATTTTTGTTAGCACTTTTTAGCATTATTTTTAAGCCGATTTAGCTGTAAAATATTTTTGGATATGGCCACACTGCTTGTGGTGCAGATTATAAAAAAAAAACAACAAAAAAACCGCAACCAAGAGAAATGCAAGAAGAGATCAACGTAGCAACAGCTTATTAGACGAAACACAATAACAACAATTACTACAGCTATGCCTAAAGGCATTGCAATAAAAATAAAATGCAACAACAACAATTACGAAAGCAATGCCTTTATACATAAATAACTTTTGCTCATTCATGCATACTCATGTGCATACATATGTATGTATGGCTTTGCAATAGCTAGGTTAACCTACTAGTTAGTATGGATTTATTTAAATTACATACAACTTTTTATGTACATATGTAGGTACGTATATGCTTGCCGAAATAAAATAAAACACTGTGTCATTGCCAATAAAATGAAAATATCGAAAAGCTTTATAGGTAATTTTAAAATCGTTTTAAGGACATAAACAAATTAAATAAAAAACAAGTAAGAGTGCTATATTCGGCTATGCCGAATCTTAAATACCCTTCACCATGGTGAGATAAGAACAAGAAGTTTTTAAAAAGAATACCTATGACAAAATCAAAAAATGTATGTATATAACTAAGTCCGTTTCCTCTTTTGACAAAGTTGATGTTTGAAATTCGTTATATAAGTTTTAATTATATTTAATCTTAAAATCGTGTATAAAAAAATTTAATAAAAATAAAAAAAAATTTATTTTGGAGACTTGAACTCGCAATCTTACGAGCCTTAAGCGAGAACTTAGACAACTCAATACGAACGGTTTTATTGAACAAGCGTTAAATTAAAATATACTGAGAGAATTTTATGAACATACATACATGTGTATGCGTAAAAAACACATTAAAATCCACCACTTGTGGTAAAGATTATAAAAAAAACAACAAAAAAAAAAACCGCAACCAAGAGAAATGCAAGAAGAGATCAACGTAGCAACAGCTTATTAGACGAAACACAATAACAACAATTACTACAGCAATAAGAGATAAAAATAAAATGCAACAACAACAATTACGAAAGCAATGCCTTTATACATAAATAACTTTTGCTCATTCATACATACTCATGTGCATACATATGTATGGCTTTGCAATAGCTAGGTTAACCTACTAGTTAGTATGGATTTATTTAAATTACATACAACTTTTTATGTACATATGTAGGTACGTATATGCTTGCCGAAATAAAATAAAACACTGTGTCATTGCCAATAAAATTAAAATATCGAAAAGCTTTATACCTAAGTAATTTTAAAGTCGTTTTTAGGACATAAACAAATTAAATAAAAAATAAAAAACAAATAGGTATAGAATATGATTTTTGTTTTACATGTAAGTTAAGCGAACGATTAATATTTACATTGTCAAAAAAATCAAAAATTGCTGAATTATTTTAAAATCGTTATATAGAATATAAAAAAAGTTAAAAAAAATTTTTTTTGAAAAGGTGGATGCCGGATTTGAACCCCGGCAGCTACCAACAACGCTGCTTTCAGCAACCGCCCAGACAACTCATCCATTAACACTTATTCTAATAAAGAATTAAAGTAGAATATATTCCGTCACTTTGTTTGTTTAATATGTAGGTATGTATGTTTGTATATATCAATTTAAGCGACCAATCATGTACAAACATGTGTGTGTTTGATATGCCTAACATTCAACACGTTCGAATAAAAGCACAAACAAAAAAACAACAACCACAAGAGATTTTTTGGAAATATTAGAGGTAGTCATGGTTTTTTGCTCATAACTCAGCCATTTTTTAACCGATTTGACAGATTTATATACCGACGTGTTTAAGAATGAATTTACCATTTACTTGTGTTATAAAGCTTGGACTCGGGGAAATCTATGGTTCCCGAAAGTGGGTATTTAAAAAAAAAAATTAATTTTGGTCATAACTTTTTTGTATCTGAACCGATTATTCTGAATTTTTTATAAAATATGTTCTAGTAAAAATTTTCGATATTTTGGTATATAAGTCATATCCATAGGGCATATGGCAGCCCTAAAATTTAGGTTTTTATACAATTTTTAATTTTTTTTGTACGGGAGGTACCACGCCCACTTCTCCAATCCCGCCCACATTTTGTAGGATGGTGTGTATTGGCTACCTTAATGTGTGTACCTAATTTGGAAACTTTGGCTTTTGCCGTTCCTAAGATATACAGCAAAAAGTAATAAAATTACAACAACCACAAGGGATTTTTGGAAAATATTATAGGTAGTCGTGGTTTTTTGCTCATAACTCAGCCATTTTTTAACGGATTTGACAGATTTATATACCGACGTGTTTAAGAAGGAATTTACCATTTACTTGTGTTATAAAGCTTGGACTCAGGGAGATCTGTGGTTCCCGAAAGTGGGTATTTAAAAAAAAAAATTAGTTTTGGTCATAACTTTTTTGTATCTGAACCGATTTTTCTGAATTTTTTATAAAATATGTTCTACTAAAAATTTTCGATATTTTGGTATATAAGTCATATCCATAGGACATATGGCAGCCCTAAATTTTAGGTTTTTATACAATTTTTAATTTTTTTTTGTACGGGAGGTACCACGCCCACTTTTCCAATCCCGCCCACATTTTGTAGGATCGTGTGTATGGGCTACCTAAGTGTGTGTACCTAATTTGGAAGCTTTGGCTTTTGCCGTTCCCCAGATATACAGCAAAAAGTAATAAAATTACAACAACCACAAGGGATTTTTGGAAAATATTAGAGGTAGTCGTGGTTTTTTGCTCATAACTCAGCCATTTGTGGATCGATCTTGCTGAATTTCAATAGCAACCGATGGTAGACTATATGTGACACAAATGTAAAACAACCTAGCCGCTATCATGTCTGGAGTCTCCGGAAAACACATATCAAACGTAAGACGGACAGACGGACAGACGGACGGATATCGTTAAATCAACTTCTCTCCCCATAAGGACCCAGAATATATATACTTTATAGGGTCTAAGATCAATATTGTAGAAATTACAAACGGAATGACAAACTTATTAATACCCTTTTCCACCTGAGGTGAAGGGTAAATTAAAAAACAAATAGGTATAGAATATGATTTTTGTTTTACATGTAAGTTAAGCGAACGATTAATATTTACTTTGTCAAAAAAATCAAAAATTGCTGAATTATTTTAAAAGCGTTTATAGAATATAAAAAAAGTTTAAAAAAATTTTTTTTGAAAAGGTGGATGCCGAGATTTTAACCCCGGCAACTACTAACAACGCTGCTTTAACCAACCGCCCAGACAACTCAGCCATTAACGCTTATGCAAATAAAGAATTAAAGTAGAATATATTCCGTCACTTTGTTTGTTTAATATGTAGGTATGTACGTATTTTTCAATTTAAGCGAGCAGTCATGTACAAACATGTGTGTGTTTGATATGCCTAACATTCAACAAGTTCGAATAGAAGCACAAACAAAAAAAAAACAGCAACCAAAAGGGATTTTTTGGAAATATTAGAGGTAGTCGTGGTTTTTTGCTCATAACTCAGCCATTTTTTAACCGATTTGACAGATTTATATACCGACGTGTTTAAGAAGGAATTTACCATTTACTTGTGTTATAAAGCTTGGACTCGGGGAGATCTATGGTTCCCGAAAGTGGGTATTAAAAAAAAAAAATAATTTTGGTCATAACTTTTTTGAATCTGAACCGATTTTTCTGAATTTTTTATAAAATATGTTCTACTAAAAATTTTCGATATTTTGGTATATAAGTCATATCCATAGGACATATGGCAGCCCTAAATTTTAGGTTTTTATACAATTTTTAATTTTTTTTGTACGGGAGGTACCACGCCCACTTCTCCAATCCCGCCCACATTTTGTAGGATCGTGTGTATGGGCTACCTAAATGTGTGTACCTAATTTGGAAGCTTTGGCTTTTGCCGTTCCCCAGATATACAGCAAAAAGTAATAAAATTACAACAACCACAAGGGATTTTTGGAAAATATTAGAGGTAGTCGTGGTTTTTTGCTCATAACTCAGCCATTTATGGATCGATCTTGCTGAATTTCAATAGCAACCGATGGTAGACTTTATGTGACACAAATGTAAAACAACCTAGCCGCTATCATGTCTGGAGTCTCCGGAAAACACATATCAAACGTAAGACGGACAGACGGACGGATATCGTTAAATCAACTTCTCTCCCCATAAGGACCCAGAATATATATACTTTATAGGGTCTAAGATCAATATTGTAGAAATTACAAACGGAATGACAAACTTATATATACCCTTTTCCACCTGAGGTGAAGGGTATAAAAAGTCCATAACAAGAAAATACACTAAGGAAACAATACAGGAAAAACCAAAATCAATAGAACAGTTAAGTGAAAAATTTGGAAAACTTGTAGGGCATTTAGCACATCCCTTAAGAGACGAAAAAATAATTCAATTTAAAGATTTGAGAGAAACAGAAATTCAGCTATTGATAGAACATAAGGGAGAAGATTTAGAAAAAGAGGAAGAAATTAGAAAACCAGAAATCATGTCGAATTTTGATAGTAAAAAGGCTTCGGATATAATTCCAGTCTTCGACGGAAAGCCAAAACATATTGATATTTGCATTTCAATGATAGAAATGGTTCATTCTGAGCTAAATGAGCAAGGAAAAAAGAATATAATAAAATATTTAGTGGCGATAAAGTTAATAGACAAAGTTAGGGACATTTTGATTATAGAAAACACACCTGAGACTTTCGAGGAGCTGAAGACAGCTTAAGTAAAACATTTCAAATCAACAAGAACGGAAAGTAGCATACATTTTGAATTAGAGAATACCAAACAAAAAGGAAGCGTACTTAAATACAAAGAACGGATTACCACTTTGATGGCAGACTTGACATTAGTACAAATTTCAGAACAAGAGAACAGTTCAAATCAAGTAGCTCGCTCTAAAATTAAGTCTATGAATGAAAAACTGGCTCTAGAAATTTTTCAAGAAGGTTTATATAAAGACTTAAGAACTTTTGTAATAGCTGCACAACCCAAGACCTTAGCACAGGCATATGACGTTGCAAGTTCACAAGAAAGATCACTAGAACTATCAGAAACATTTACAACCTTACAAATAAACAATAATAGACGGAACTATTATAATAACACAAATAGAATCAATTCAGGATTTAAAAATAACAGAAATAGAAAATATCTAAACCCACAAATCGATAGAAATTTTAACAATTATAGAAATAACAGAAACTATAATAATAACAACAGAGATTATAACAATATCAACAGAAACTCTAATGGCCATTTTCTCAATGTACCGTCAAACTGCCTGTTACTTAATGTCAACATAAATTTATTAGACCGATAAACTGTCTGTTAACAATTTTGGGTTTCTCAATATACCGACAAAAAACATGGTTTTAAGCTGGCAACACCTCTCAAAATACATGTAAAAGTTGGGAGTCAGCTGATTGAATTTATCTGTACGGCAAATAAAAGGAAAATAAATAATCGGCAGATGAGTGCTGGTTAGCTTTGCGACAGAAGAGAAGCAAATGAGACATTGAGAAAACGAAATTTCTTTAATGTGCAGTTTTTCGTTGAGAAAAAAGTTAATCGTGTAATGAGAAAACAGCCATAACAGTAACAACAGAAACTATAACAACAATAGAAACTATAACAATAACAGACACTATAACAATAATAGCAACAACAATAATTACAATAACAATAACAGTAACAATACAGCCAATACAGGTAATAGATGCAATAGTAATACAAGAGGAACAGGCTATTCAAATGTTCATACTATACAGCAACAGGGAAACGTAGAAACCCTGGAGACTCATTACGAATCTCCGAACAGGGAAAACTAAGGTTATACACAATAAGTATCAGAACATCAAATTTCCTTTTCCTATTAGTGAAAGACATTAACTATTAATTTAACATTTTTGATAGATACAGGTTCAGAGATATCACTCTGTAAAGAAAATACAATATACAACTATTACAAAAATACCGACAATATCTGCCGATTGAGTGGCATTACGAATGAATATAAAGAAACGGTAGGAACTACTGATTTAAAAATAATACTTGGAGAACAGATATTAACACACAAATTTCATTTAGTTGAAGAAGAATTTCCAATTATTAATGATGGAATTTTAGGAATCGATTTTTTCTGCAAATACAACTGCCAGATTGACTACAAAACACTGACTTTAAATACTTTGTAATAATTAAAAAAAGAGTTTTTATTTTAAGTTTTTAAACGGTGCAATTTGTGTGCACTCGTTAGTAGGCTTTATTGTTATGCTTTCTCATTAACAAATTATTCTAACTTATATACTAACAATGAGAATAATTCTTAACCTACTCTTATGTGAAAATTAAAATAACTTAAACTAAGGTATGGGAAAATTAGTGAAATATGATTATACCTGCAATTTATAAATAGTTCCCATACATTTGGGTGTAGTACTTTATTAAGCGGCATATCAGGGTTTAGTATTTTGGTGTAATAAGATACCCATTTATGTATGCGCTTTAAAGGTGTGAATTCATGCAAGTAAATAATACTATATTTAAAGGAATGAATTCATGTGATTAAATAATACTACACCTCCTTTCTTAATAAGAATGTTCATATAACTTAATATTTTATGGACATTCTTTTACTATTATATATTTTGATTAATAATTTGTTTGTAAGCTTATAAAATTCTTGGGTAATTAATAATAAATTCTTGGGTAATTAACAATAAATTCTTGGATAATTAATAATAAATTCTTGGATAATTAATAATAAATTCTTGGATAATTAATAATAAATTCTTGGATAATTAACAATAAATTCTTGGATAATTAATAATAAATTCTTCGATAATTAACAATAAATTCTTGGATAATTAATAATAAATTCTTGGATAATTAACAATAGATTCTTGGATAATTAATAATAAATTCTTCGATAATTAACAATAAATTCTTGGATAATTAATAATAAATTCTTCGATAATTAACAATAAATTCTTGGATAATTAATAATAAATTCTTCGATAATTAACAATAAATTCTTGGATAATTAATAATAAATTCTTGGATAATTAATAATAAATTCTTCGATAATTAACAATAAATTCTTGGATAATTAATAATAAATTCTTCGATAATTAACAATAAATTCTTGGATAATTAATAATAAATTCTTCGATAATTAACAATAAATTCTTGGATTATTAATAATAAATTCTTGGATAATTAACAATAGATTCTTGGATAATTAATAATAAATTCTTGGATAATTAACAATAAATTCTTGGATAATTAATAATAAATTCTTGGATAATTAACAATAAATTCTTGGATCCTTGAATTTATTTGTTATGGTAAATTTTTAGTCTATTCTTATGCACTATTTGTGTTTTATTTGTTATCATATTAATTATTGTTATATTATTATTTAAATCTATCTTTATAATTTTAAAAGGTCCATTATATTTTTGTTCTAACTTGTGACCTGTATTATTTGTGAGTAGTACTAAATCTCCTAGTTTAAAGTTATAATCTATTATATTCCTATCATAGTTTAACTTTTGCTTATGTTTATGGTTCTCTAATAGTAATTTAGCTCTCTTATATGCAATTTCTAACCTAAATTTTGCTTCTTTACTGTAATCTTCTAAATTATATAAAGGTGTTATTCTATCTACTTCATTAAATTGATGGAAGGCATTTGGAATTTTCCCAAAAACTAATTCGTATGGACAGTAACTATGCACTGTAGACGTAGACGGTGTAGTATTAAAGCAATATGTGAAATATTTTAACCATTCGTCCCAGTCTGTTTTGTCCACTGAAATATAAGAACGTACGTATTCATTAAAACTTCTATGACTTCTTTCAATTGTTCCCAAGGTTTGGTGGTGATGGGCTGTAGAAGTTAGTTTTTTAATTTTTAAGAGGTTACAGAGTTCTTGTAATATCGAGTTTTTATATTCCGTTCCCATGTCTGAGATGAACGTCTTCATCGGTCCATAGGAAAGTACGAAATTTTGAAATATTGCTTTAGCAATTGTCTTAGCATTTTTGTCTTTAATAGGTATAGTAACCAAATATTTAGTTAAATCACATATTAAGGTGATAGCATATTCATTTCCTTGAAAGGATCTAGGAAATGGTCCCACGGTGTCTACGTATACTATATCAAATGGTTTATTAGGAGTTTCTGTTATAGTCATAGGACATTTAATATGTTTGGTACTTTTTGCTATTTGACATTTGTGACATGATTTGACATATTTCGATATGTCTTTGGACATATTTTTCCAATAAAAATATCTTTTAATTTTTTCTATTGTCCTATATATACCACAGTGTCCTCCTTCTATTGGATCATTGTGATATTTCAGCAAGATATCTAGAATTGCCTTGGCATTCTTATTATCAATTTGGGTCACCTGATTAAGTAGCGCTACTTCTATTTTCTTCAATACTCTATTGCCCATAGTTTTAAAATTATTGAAAGAGATAAATTCGAAAATTTTCTCATTAGGTGCCACTTGTAATTTTTCAATGTTATGTTCACCGGCCACTTTTTCGAGCCTAGGGTAAAATTGTCCTAAGTCAAAATTCCCGTTAGTAAACAAATCTTTAATATGTATATATGCTACTATAGATTTTCCTCGTTTTATGTAACATTTTTCGGGGGAAATCTTTAGTTTATGATATTTTCTGACGTCAGTGTTATTTAATGGTACATATATACTGTGCTTTTTATTTATATTATTATTAATTATCTGCTGATTACTAGGTTCTTGTATTTGTCCTTTATTGGTCATTGATCTAGTCGTGATTTTTAAAATCTGTTGTTTCATGTCTTTTAAGTCATTTATTGTAATACGGGATAAAGCGTCCGCGACGTAATTATCTTTTCCCCTAAGATATTCAACTGTAAAATCGTACTCTTCTAAATCTAGTCTCATTCTAGTAAGTTTGGAACTCGGATTCTTCATCGAAAATAAATAAGATAATGGTCTATGATCAGAGCGAACTAGGAAATGTGTTCCATATAAGTATGGTCTGAAATGCATTATAGCCCAATGTATGGCCGTTAATTCTTGCTCAATAGTGGATTTGTTGCTTTCACCCTTCGTAAACATTTTAGAAGCATATGCAATTGGCAGTTGTTTTCCTTCATATTCCTGTGTAAGTACTGCTCCACAAGCTTGTTTGCTTGCATCTGTCGTTATGCAAAATTGTTTAGAAAAGTCTGGATATTGAAGTAATGTTGGCTTCATTAGGGCCTTCTTAAGATATTCAAATGCAAAATTGCACTCATCTGTCGATTCAAATTTTGTATTCTTTTTAGTGAGTTTGGTTAAATGTCTTGAATATTCCGAAAAATTTTTAATGAATCTTCGATAGTAGTTGCAAAATGCAACAAATCTTTTTGCACTATCTGCATCTGTTGGTTTAGGGTAATTTTCAATTATTTTATATTTAGTGTCATCTGGTAGTATGCCTTTATCGGTGCATTTGTGACCAAGGTATGTAACTTCTTTCATGAAAAATGAACATTTTTCTGGGTGTAATTTTAGATTGTGTTTTTTGCATAACTCGAAAACTTCTTTTAAATTTGAAAGCGTATGTTTTTCTGAACAACCCAATACTACTAAGTCATCCATGTATAAGAAAGCTTGATTTGGGCTTAATCCGCTAAAAGCTAGTGTCATCATTCTTTGAAAAGAATTTGGGGCTATTTTGAGACCATATGGTAGTCTTGTAAATCTATATGAACCGTTATTGGTTGAAAATGATGTAAGATCTCTAGAATCTTTTTCTAGGCTAATTTGGTGGAATCCCGCCATTAGATCTAAACAAGAAAAATATTTCGCTCTACCTAGTTGATCTAAGATATCATCTATTCTTGGCAATGGAAATTTATCTGCCAATAGTTTTTTATTTATTTGTCGATAATCAACAACAAGTCTCCATCTTTTGTTTTCACAATTTGGAAGTGATTTCTTTGGAACTAACAATATTGGACTGTTATATTCAGAGTTTGATGGTTCGACAATTTCGTCTTCTATTAATTTCTTTACTTGATTTTCTATTTCTTCCTTATGTGTATGAGGTATACGGTAATTTTTGATGTATACTGGTTCTTGATCTTTTACTCTTAACTTTTGTTCATAGAAGTTGTTGGTTGTAATAGCTTCTGAGTCTAAACCGAAGATATCGCTATATGAATCGCAAAGTTTACACAAAGTATTTTTAAATTGTTCGGGAAAATTTTTCTTTAAAATTTTTAATACTTCTGATTTTCTTTGTTTGTTTTTGGTTTGATTTGCTTTTATTATGTCATATTCAGAGAGTTTTTCGGTTTTTATTTTTCTTTTATTAAATGTTGTTACAGTTTCATTAGTGTTAAGTATACGGATAAATGCTTTATTTGACTTTACTAAAGAGTTTGCAATAAAAACACCTGGTTCAAGTTCTTGATTTGGAATAAGTATTTCATCATCACAATTACTAAAATTGATTTGACGAATCACTTCAGCTCTTGGTGGCAAAATTATATTGTTACAGTTATTCGAAATCGGTATTTCTATTGATTGTGGTATGTTGGATGGTCGTAAGACAAGGTAATCGTAATCCTGATTAAAATCTAAAATACAATTATATTTCTTGATGAAATCCATACCAATGATTCCATCATAAGTTATTGGAAAATCATTGCCCACTATTTGAAAATTATGTGGTATTAAATAAGTTTTAAATTTTAAATCAAAGAATATGCTACCAATTGATTCAATTTTCCCTTGTCCTATTCCACTTAATGTTGTGGTTTTGTTAGTATTGATTTTTTTTATATTGAAATATTTTGCTTTAACTATTGAAATGTCTGCGCCTGTGTCTACTAATAATCTTATTGGAGTGTTAGTATTGTGAATGTAAATATCTATTGAACAACTATAGTTAAGGTTAAGATTATACACTTTTCTTTTTATTGATCTGATCTTAGGGGAAGATTCGAGTTTTCCGGATCTCTTTCTTCGTTGGTCATGTTACGTACGTAGTTCCTATTTCTACCGTTATTATTATATCTTTGTTGGTTTCTGTTATTGTAGTTGTTATTGGCGCTATTGGTAGTTCTGTTATTGTTGTAGCTGGTGTTGTTATTTCTGTTACGTGAATAATTATTTTTGTTATTATTTCTATTAAATGTTCTACGAAAATAATTAGGATTTGGTCGATGTCTATAATGAAGTATTGCGTTTTGTTGTCCAGTTGCTTCTGTGCAACTGCTGACAAATTTGCTTATTGCTTCATTCATGTTATTAAATTGACCTGCCTCCATTATGAGTTTAACCTTATCTATACTACAGTTTTTAGTTAGTGCTTTTATAGCTACTTGTGTAGAGTATTTAGTTGCTAGTTCGCTAGTCAATTCGTCTGAAATATATGCATTTTCTAGTGATTTTGTTAGAAGCTCTATTTCGTTGCAATAGGTGTTTGCTGTCTTAGTCTGCTGTTTTATATTTAATATTTTAGCTGTTAGTACCTCAACAGATTCTCCTTTAACAGTTGTCTGAAGCCTGTTTATAATTTCTATGATTGTGGACTCATTACTAATTAAATTCCTTGCGTTACCTTTAATTTTTGGTTTTATTAAAGCTACCGCTGATGATTCATGAGGACCCTTAATTGTATCAACTAAAGTTAATGAGTCTATGAATGATCTTAAATTTTCTGATTTCCCGTCAAAGTCTGTGATTAACTTTGAGGCTGTATTCAAAAATTCTACTATGGTTTGCTTTCTACTTTTGAAAAATATTTATCAATTTCAATCCTCTCGTGAAGAGAAATTGGTAATTCTATATTGAAAGCTTTTCTATTTGTTATATTTAATAGTTTATTTCTAACGTCTTGGTAAAACGCTTCAGCTGCTGCTTTATGAGCTGCAGTTAATCTTGCGTAGTTAACGTTTAGAAGAACTCTTATATCTTCTAAGCAATATATAAGAATTTTTAAATGTTTTAAAGTGGTTTCGTCCTTAGTTGGGCGGTCTATATTGAAACATTTGTAAGATCTGTCAAATTTTGCTTTAATATTTCTACACCTTTCCAAAATGCCTTTCCAATCCATAAAACGGGGGAAAAAAAATAAAAATAAAAAAATAATTTAAACTCTGTCTAAATCGTTTGCTCTACTGGCATATCTTTTTTTTAGTGACCTTTTGTGTATTAAATATATTTTTAGTAATAGATTAATTGCTGCAATTATTACAAGGACTAAGTTAAGTGTCCATAGTGACTTAATTTCAGAGGTGTGGTCAACAATCTCTACGTTATTAACGACGTTAGCGTTAGGTTTATCTATTTTTGATTCTTCTCCTCCCATATTTAATCATTAAAATTAAAATTAATTTACATAGTATTGTAGATACTTTTATTGACTTAAAAAAAAAATTTTTTTTTTTTTTTTTGCTTATTATAATAAAAAAAGGAATTAGTTGTGTCAATGGCGGTTAACGCCTACCGACCTAAGAGTGCGCTTATGTAGTGCACTTCTGTATTTTTAAAAGTTGTTCTAATTCTGTTATTCGTTGCCACATTTTTGTGGCATCTTCCCACTTTGGTGGTGGATCCCTGTTAACTTCCCTCAATAGAAGTGCTTTTTCCCTTCTAAGGCGGACAAGCTGGCCTCCTCGTCTTTTGGGCTTCTTTATGTCCTTGATTACGGTCAAGTCCTTCTTTGGGGTTGCTTGCTGTTTGTTTTGTTGTTGTCGTCTTCTATACTCTTCGAGGGTAAGGGCTTTCGGACCCTCATTCATCCTTCAGAGCGTTCTTAGGACGGTTTTGCTTTGGGTGCTTTTTAATTTTTAGCACTCCAAAGTACGGGCAGGATCGCCATGTAATAATTAAAAAAAGAGTTTTTATTTTAAGTTTTTAAACGGTGCAATTTGTGTGCACTCGTTAGTAGGCTTTATTGTTATGCTTTTCTCATTAACAAATTATTCTAACTTATATACTAACAATGAGAATAATTCTTAACCTACTCTTATGTGTAAATTAAAATAACTTAAACTAAGGTATGGGAAAATTAGTGAAATATGATTATACCTGCAATTTATAAATAGTTCCCATACATTTGGGTGTAGTACTTTATTAAGTGGCATATCAGGGTTTAGTATTTTGGTGTAATAAGATACCCATTTATGTATGCGCTTTAAAGGTGTGAATTCATGCAAGTAAATAATACTATATTTAAAGGAATGAATTCATGTGATTAAATAATACTACAACTTGCATAGAAGGAGAGAATATAACAATCCCAATAGAAATTAACACTCAAAGAATACATAATATAACTATACCCCCACGAGCAGAAAAGATAGTACCTATAAACATTGACATAAATGAAGACAGTGTTACGTGTAGTAAAGAAATAACAAACGGAATATTTTTAGCAAACACTATAATACCCAAAGATGGCCAACGTTATGTTAAAATTTTCAATACATTAGAGGAACCAGTGCGCCTAGAAAGTTTAGGAGTTACAACAATACCATTAAAAAATTATACAATTTACAAAACTGACATGCGCAGTAATATTAAACAGTCAGAGCAAAGATTTAACAAATTACTAGAAAAACTAGATTTCAGGAACATTAAAGAAGAAAATAAAAGAGTCATATGCGATATTCAGAGGAAATATCAAGAAGTATTTCATCTTGAACGCGAACCATTGACGATGAATAATTTTTATAAACAAAGTATTGAATTACAAGATAACACACCCACTTACATTAAAAACTACAGATTACCACAGACACAACTAGACGAAATAAGTAAACAAGTGCAAGAGTTATTGGAACAAGATATAGTGGAACCATCTATTAGTCCATATAATTCTCCATTATTACTAGTACCAAAAAAAGGACACAACGACATGGACAAATGGCGTTTGGTTGTAGATTTCAGACGTTTAAATGATTAGATAGTAAATGACTAATTCCCTTTAACCCGACTTGAAGATGTATTGGACAAATTAGGTAGAGCTAAATATTTTTCAACTTTGGACATGACAAGCTCATTTCACCAAATAGAGCTCGAACCACAATCACGACCACTAACAGCATTTTCAACGCCAAACGGTCACTTCCAATATAAAAGACTACCTTTTGGTTTAAAAATATCATCTAACAGTTTCCAAAGAATGTTGGCAATAGCATTAGCTGGTTTAGAATCAGAAGCATTTTTGTACGTTGATGACGTTATTATTTTCGGACGCAGTTTGAAGCACCATAATGAAAACCTCATTAGAGTGCTAGAAAGACTAAAACATCACGAGTTGAAACTTAATCCAGCGAAGTGTTGTTTCTTGAGACCAGAAGTTTTGTATTTGGGACATTTGATTACAAAAAACGGTAAAAAAACCGACCCGACGGAATACAAAGTAATTGAACAATATCCTATTCCAAAAAACGCAGACGACGTTAGACGGTTCAAAGCCTTCTGCAATTATTACAGAGATTCATTCCAGATTTCGCCAAAACGGCAACTTGCCTTAATAATTTATTAAAGAAAAAAGTAACTTTCAATTGGACAGAAGATTGCCAAACAGCATTTAATACTCTAAGAGACAAATTAAAAAACCCGCCTATATTACGATATCCGAACTTTGACGAACCATTAATTTTAACAACAGACGCTTCAAATGTAGCTCTGGGAGCTGTACTTTCACAAGGTGAGATCGGAGACGATCTACCCATATCTTATGCAAGCAGAACACTAAATAAACACGAAAAAAACAAATCAGTAATTGAAAAAGAGCTACTAGGTATTCATTGGGGAATACAATTTTGCAGGCCATTTCTATATGGTAGAAAATTTACCGTGGGCACAGACCATAGACCACTTATTGCTTTGTTTACCCATAAAAACCCATCTTCTAAATTAACAAGAATTAGACTTGACCTATCAGATTATGATTTTGACATAAAATATAAGAAAGGAGCGAATAATACAAATGCAGACGCTCTATCGCGTGTTGAAATAAACTCAAAGATATTAAGAGACATGACTCCAATTTATATTGATGAAAAAGAAAAGAAGACGTGGCAATAACAAGACACATGTTTAACAACAAAATCAAGAATAATGAAATGAAGACTAAGTATGATGAAAATAAGGATACAATGAACGTTCATAGAAAAGAAAATTTTGTAAAAGACTGCATATCTCGGAAGGAGACTGATCACCTCCGTATGTGGGAATGAACGTCAATAAACGATATGAAGGGGCTCCAAAAAATTAAATTTTTATATGATAATAAGCTGCAGCAAGAATTGAAAGAGAACGATGATAAAATAACGCGCATAGTATGCAATAAAAGCGAAATCCTATGTTTTCAGAAACATTTATGGAGAAACTTTTTATTGAAACTGAAGAAATTGAAATTTAAAAAGTACGTACTATATGACAATGATGAAATATTTAAATATATAAAGGCCAAAGAATTGAAAGAAAAATATAACAATATAAAAAAGAACGATATAGAAATAATTATATACAGAATGCCAAGAAGAATAAATGACAACATAACGCAATATAGATTAATAGAGGAATTTCATGACTCACCACATGGAGGACACTTTGGAATTAGGAAAACACTTTCCAAATTAAAACAACGATATGTATGGAAAAATATGAACAAAATGGTTAAAAAGTACATAACAACATGTGATTCATGCCAAAAGCATAAACGAATAAAAATCACAAAAGAACCTTTTACAATAACTGACACGCCAACAAAGAGTTTTGACATCATAGTAATGGACACAGTCGGACCTTTAAGACCATCTTACAATTTTAGATACATACTAACGATGCAATGCGAATTAACGATATATATGATCGCATGTCCTATTGAATCTAAGGACGCAAAAACGGTAGCACAAACATTAGTAGAACAGGTAATTTTAAAATACGGCTTATTCAACATTTTGAAAACAGATAGGGGCACAGAATTTACAAATGAATTAATAAAAGAGGTTTGTGAATTATTATAAAACAAAATTTTTCTACCCCATATCATCACGAGACGTTAGGTACAGTGGAACGAAGCCATCGAGTAGTCAATGAGTATTTACTAAATTTCGTAAAGGATAATGAATGGCATCTATGGATACCTTATTTTTCATTTGCCTGTAACACTACCCCAAACGTTGACACGGACTATACACCTTATGAATTAGTATTCGGAAAATTGCCTAGATTGCCAAATGAAGAAATGCAAAATTCTGAACGAATTTATGATTTGGAAAAATATTCAAATGAACTAAAAGCTAGACTTCAATTCTCATTACAAAGAGCACAGGAAATAATTTTAAGGATAAAAGATAAAAGAAGATTAGAATCCATTAATAGGCAAAATAAAATAGATCTTAGAATAGGAGATTTGGTTTTAGTTAAAGTTTTAAATAGAAAAAAGTATGAGCCTCCATACAAAGGCCCATACAAAGTATTAGATTTAAACGACTTAAATGTACTATTAGAAGTTGATAAAACAAAAACAAAACTAGTACATAAGAATTTGCTAAAAAAAATATTGTAACATATAAGTATATAAATAAGAAATATAAGAACTTAAAATATAGATATACAAATAAGTAAGAAAGATAAGAAGTAATTAAAATTTACTTTATAAACATAATCATACTTATATACATTTATTCTAATTATCAAATTCTGTTTTATTTTTTTTTTTATAATACCCAAACCTAAAAGGGTAAGGGTGTAGTGTATGCATATTTAAAGCAAGCACTGTATCATTAATTGTTTACATTTAAGTAAGTTAAGCCAACGAACTTGTTTTAATTTTATGTTGGTCAGCACTAATGAGCATTCAAATTTTTTGTATCAAATACTGTGTGAAATAAAATTGTAATACTGTGTGGCATGCGAACGACTTGTAATATGAATCCTAATTTTAATTCTTTTTTTTATTATTGTCGCATTGAAGTCTTTCACCTGCCTTGGAATTTTGATTCATCACAAATTCTCACGGGAACAGCAAATCAATTAGTGATTTGTTTGTAGCCCAAATTAATGCTGACCTATAGAATAAATTTAGTATATAAGCTAGCATATTTGTGTAAATAAATCAGGATTAATTTTAACTTCAAAAGAGTGACTTTGATTCTCAAAACAAAGGGCATTTTGATGCTCGTACCCATGACGGCAGTAGTGCTAAGATAATACTAACCACACACACACACACCAAATCCTTTACAATGGTTAAATATTTTTATAAATAATGTCAGTTATGTTTAGGGGGATCCTAGACATACTTTTTGTATGGGGGCACCAACCAAATACAGTTAGCAAGATGCATTCTTTTTTTATATAAAATTTGGCGCAATATGATAAATTCTTTTTTTTTTTTAATTACGTGATGAAAAAAAATCTTTTTAAAGCAATTGACACGTGTTTAAACCATTAATTTTTAAGTGTGTGTTATGGAAAATTTGACAGACAGACATTTTTTATGTTTAGAGGGATTCTAGACATACTTTTTGTATGGGGGCACCAACCAAATACAGTTAGCAAGATGCATTCTTTTTTTATATAAAATTCGGCTCACTATGATGAATCCAATTGAAGCAATTGACACGTGTTTAAACCATGCATTTTTAAGTGTGTGTTATGAAAAATTAGACAGACAGAATTTTTTTTTGTTAGCTGCAACTGATGTTTCAATTCTATTTTATAGTTTACATGAATTTTCTAATATCGTAAGATGAATATGAGTAAAAATATGAATAAATAGTCTTTTATTTTTCATTTACTGTGACCTTGAAAGCCTGACTTAGATAATTCTAAGAAAAAACAACATAATTATAGATAAGGTCAATAAAAATTATACTAAATTGAAACTATTGTTGATGAACCTTTTTTTGTTTAGAATAATTTAAAAGATTGCTTATAGTAGTGTAAATGTATGGGACAATATTTTTTCCATCTATAAATTATGAAATTATGTATATACTCAGCTATTAAAAAATTTTTAAGCAATTGACACGTGTTTAAACCATGAATTTTTAAAGCAATTGACATTTGATTACTTGATAATAAGGAATTTAGGGTTTTGTTTTCTTGACATTTTTTTTTATTTTACTTATATATAAGAAAAATTCTCATTCAGTTTATTTTTATCGATAAATATATATAGGTATTTATTTTATTCAATTAAAATCAGTCTTGATTGACAAATCAACTAGTGAAAATTAAAATTTTTATTAAAAATAAAATCAAATCATGAAATAAAATGATACCAAAAATACGATTAATTGTGAAAAAATACATATTAAAAATAAGTTCAGCGTTGAGAAGACACATGAGGATGCAGCATGAAGAACCATCATCTTCAATAAAATGCCCACCATGTAATTTATATTTATCAAACCCAAATGAATATCAACATCATTTGATTATAACCGAGCACTCTACTAGTGTAGAAGAGAAAGAAAATAAATTATATTGTGAAGAGTGTAAAGTATATATTCAAAAAATATTTGGTCCAGACATAAGAGGACTAATAAATACAAAAATAATGGTATACAAAAAGTGGAAAATAATGTGAAATGTATGCAATCAACATTTCAAAATCGCATTGCTACATAAGTACATGCTTGAGAACGAGCATACCGAAAAATTAATACCAGAAAAGTTTCTAGGCGAAATAAAACCCAAAACAGTTCAATTGTTGAAGAATATTATTCAAAAATTGTAATGTAGGTGTTTTTTCTTTTCCCTTTTCCTAAATTTGATTTTACTTTTAATACTTAAATACTTTTAAAAAACATATAAAACAAGTATGTACCTTATATGGAAAAATTATTTATAGGTGTGTCGTCGTTTATTGAGTTGCATTAACACAACTGGTCAAACTGCTTGTTAAAATACGTTGGCACTCATACCCCCCCAACCCAACTAGACCGATTTCACTAAACCGCTAATTCTCGTCAGCACTCACCTGTTGATCATAAGCCCCCCCCCCCCCCTTATTCATAAACGACTATGAAATTTAACAAACGTTTATTAAGGATGTTCATAGCAAATTTGTTCTTTAAACCTTTGATAAATTTAAAAATTTTTATAAATACAGACAGAGATATTCCTGTTGCTAGTAATGCATACCCATATCTAAATATTGTAATTTTTTTGTAAGGCAGATTGCCTTTGATTTGCTAATATGATGTTGATTCTGTTATAAATGGTTACAACATTCCCGAAATTGCCAAGAAAAGAAAAAGGAAAAGGGAGAATATAATCGGATCAATAATTTTTTTATTTATGAAATTTTACAGTTTATAAGGCAATATAGAATGTCGTTAGGACACCAAGAGATCCTATAACATGATCGCTTGCTGTAGCAAGGATTTCGCAGAACGTAAAAGAAGACGGACAAATCATTATTTTTATACAATCAGTACGGTATAATAAAAATATTATTTTATACTATAGAATTATTATTCCAACAGATGTACTCTAAAACAAAAAAAAATAACATGTACACAATTAAATTCTTGTTGCTTCTAAAAAAAAAAAAAAGTGTACCCAAATTTATCATTTTGGTGAAATAATTTCCATGAAGTTGAATAAATCTGGCAAAGGATTCATTCAAGATCTGGCAATAATATGTCAGCAACACTTAAAGAGAGGTATTATAATAGCCATTTTCTGATGACAAAATTCTTTTTCCGGTTAACTTCCAACACTTAACATCATTACGCTTGCAATATTTTATTAAGTCTTTGAAAAATAAATTAAGTACATTCAGTTGCAAGAATTTAATTTAATTTGATTGATGTTATCTAGTTAACATCACTCCAGAATACAGTGTTTCTTTTTCGGAATTCAGCATTACACTCAAAAGAGTAAAGGTACAATACTCTTATTACATTGGTGATGAAAATATGTAGTTAATCTTAATTCCCATAGAAAACTGCGAGCTACTGGACTTTCAGCAATATTTCGAAGCTGAATACCAAATTGTGTATTTGCCTCAAAGTAACCGCACTTCTACATCCATTTTTTTATCTGGACTCTCTGGGAAACCAATTTCTTAAGTTGCTCAATTTTAATCTGCAGGCATATCTTAATATTTTCGTCGTGGTGGACTCATATAACGAGCCACCACTGTGCTTTTATTGATACCGGTGTATGTAGTATTGTGTGTTGTGAGCGCGATCATCCAAAAGCTGAACTTAGGTATGTTTGAAATAAGGTGTGCTATGAGAATTTACACATTCCAATAGCAGTCAGAATTTCGAGAGATATAAGAAGGAAAAAAAAACCCCAACTGAATGTAAAGAAAAAATTTACAGCAAATCATAACCAATTGAAGCTCCACGAAGATAGAAGTGTTTAAGTTCAAAGTTAAAATTAAATCAACATTATATCAACGATAAAATAAAATAATAAGAAGAAAAGGGTGCGACGCACCTATATCATCCCTAAAGTAGTGGAGACTTGTAGCCGTGCCTGTAACTATAGTGCATTTAAATTATTTAATAAATACCTCAACATAAATTTTGCTCGTGCATAGTAAATGAAAAAAAAAATAGTTGAAAACACAAATAGAAGAACCGCATTACAACTACCTAAGGCAATGCGTTTAAAGTTGGAAAAAAAACAGCAAGAAATAAAACCCGTTCTTAACACTAATTAAACTAACTTAAAATCTAATATTGCACGTTAAAGTTTATTTTTGGTTAAAAAGATAAGTTATATTATTAAATTTTGTTTCCCTAATTTTAATTTAGCTTACATTACATAATTTGTCAACGATATGCATGGAATAGACCTATTATCATTTATTAACACGCAATCATACCTTCATACATACCTTTTTATTCTTCAGCAGTTGCAGAGGCCTCTACAAAAGCTTAACACATCGGCATACCTACAGTTATGAATTGGTGAGTGATGAGAAATAATATGTCTATTTATGTATGTATATCGAGTAGTTTTATCACATGAACATCCAGATTGATCGAAGTAATAATTAGTGACAACATTAATTAGCAACATTTGTTAGGAACATTTATTGTCATGTTGCGAAATCTTGTTGGTTTATGTTTGTTTTGGAAGTTTGCGACTCTAAAGGGTATTGATTTTAATTAAACTTCAAGTTTCACTAGGTTGATCTGGTTATTAGTGTGTTAACACGTTATTTTGTTCGTAGAAAAAGAAAGATTTTATGATAATATTTTTGAGTATTAGCCCCTAACAGTTTTTTTTTGTACAAAGAAAAAGGAAAAAAAAAAACAATTATTTTTTATTTATTTTAAGCTACGTGAATTTTAGTTAAAAATAAAAATTAGCTATGTAAGTTTCTTTTGTATAAGCAGTTAAGGCAACTTTCAATAATATCTTCTTGGTTTGTTTGATAATAAATTGAATACCATTATGGCAAAATAAGGGGTTAAATAGTTTTCTTACTATGTGATGTGTTAGAAATGGGCACAGAAAAATGGGGATCTTAGTAAGAATACATTCGCCACTGAGATCACTGGCAGGGAGGGTTATGAGGCGAGTATCTTCCTAATGCCATCAAGGAAGAGACGATCAACACGTTAGTGAATATAGCAAAATTGTCTGTGTTTATTTTTTTCCAAATTTAATATTGGTCTAACCGAGGAATAATTTTCCAGCTTTTCCGTTTAAAGATCACTTTCTGGCCCAGTTATTTCCTTTATTGGAGTCTATACTAACATTTATGTAGCCATTTTTTTCCTTTTGGTAAGCGAGATATTTAGGACAAGAACTCCCCCAACCGACTGAACGCTAGTGGCTTCAA
Organism: Pollenia labialis; assembly: GCA_949318255.1. Classification (NCBI taxonomy): domain Eukaryota; kingdom Metazoa; phylum Arthropoda; class Insecta; order Diptera; family Polleniidae; genus Pollenia; species Pollenia labialis. The sequence goes on from OX439139.1 coordinate 81,743,212, forward strand.
TGGCTCCATTCGTCCCTTTATCTCGGAAAACCTCGGGCAATATTCGCCAAGACACATACCATATCGTAAGACGCTTAGCGGGATTTATAACAACTTGGGCATAACCCTAACCGCACAGGAAAAAGAAAAGAAAAAAAAACAGCAAAAATTTGTTCATTACATAAATTGGCGCCCAACGTGGGGCCAGAGAAAAATTTGGTATTAAACACTGTATTAAATTTTCTTTGCTATAAACCATGACCATATGTTAACTAATTAAATTTATTTTAACATGCAAAATTCTTAATTTTGTAATTCCTTGAACTCTAGTTCTCAAATAATTTTTTTAGTTATTTGGATATCAAATATCTGAGGATTTTAGGATCGGATATATTGACCAATACTGTGATAAGAATACTTTTGTTTATAGAGGAATAGGTATAACAAGGCGAATAATTTTGTAGCAGTTTGTAAAATTGTTGCGCAGCTTTCGGAATATCGTAACTTAGTTATCGATATCCTTGTTTTTCTGGATCTACGATGTAATGGCTGGGTGTCTGCGATTCATTGTCCGCAAAATAAGTTTAAGTTAGGGATAAAAGTATAATAGCATATCGGTTTGTTGCATATTCAGAAGTTGCGTATAAATTTGTTGAACTCCATAGGTAAAGTTTAGTTCGGGTTCCATATTCACTAAAAAGCATTCATCATTTCTTTTGCCCTTTCTAGTCACCTCGCAAAAAGTAAGAAAGCAATTTTTTTTAATGACATTGTTATATATATTTAGTTAGTTGGAAATTTTATAAGTTTTTTTGTTGTTGTGAAATTGATTAATATACATCGAAATCACTTCAGTTATACCAATACTTAGTTGGAATGTACTGACACAATTTCAGTAGCAATTTCTAAAACATTATATTCAAACTATTCGTAAATAATATGAATGGATTCCTCTTCAAATATTTGTTTTTAAGAACTTCGCAGTTAGACTTGATATCGCTAGAAATTAAATTAAAAGTCTGCTCTTAGTCAATACGGAAATTCTAAATAAAGATAAAAAAAAAAATTTATCGTTTATTTTCCCCATTTGATTTTTGAAATTTGTTTATCTCAGAATCTCCACGTTTAATTTTAGTAGTTATTTAAATTTTTTTTTGTAAAATTTGGGAAGATTTTTTTTTGTAGTTGCCATTTCAAACTTTTTTCAACATGATGGAGAGATCTCCCCCTCCGTCTACACCCTCGCAACAACCAGTTGCTGCCCTAACCCACAATGATAATTCATGCATACTTTGTAAGGACAAATTTTTTGACGGCCAGGAGTGTCTAATCATTTATGAATGCAATCATGCATTTCATCGCAATTGTATTGAAAATCATTTGGCCAGCTCTTCGGAATGTCCTACATGCCAACGGCCATGTGCATTAGCAGAATTAAAGGCAAAAATTATACATGAACCTTTACAGCTTGTTGAAAAACCTAAAAATGCTGGTCGTATTCGGCCCCGTGGCGCTATATCAAAGCATTATAATACTCGGGGCAACGCCAAAAGTTTATTCCCTGAACCCCTTACGCCATCTTATAATTATAATACACACTCAGAGGCAAATGTCCCGATTGAAGATGCACTCACTCAGATAAATCAAACCCAACCGAATAATATCCCTTCCCTTTCGGATTCTAACAGGCCACACAATAATCATAGAATCGGCAATGGTAACGATTCACAAAATATAGATTACTCAAATTTAAGTTTTATAATAGAAAACACTATGACACGATTGTTGCAAAATCTTAATTTATTTCCACCAACTCAGTCTATTCTCAGTAATCAAAACCGGCAGCAACAAACACAGCATCCTCGAACTCGTGGTCGAAATGTTGCAAGTTTTTTTCAAACCCCTTCAGACTCTCGCCACCACTTGCATCCCACATCTTTTGATGAAAATTTTGCCATCCGTGCAGATAAGATAACGTCAATCATACAAAATTGGCACATCAAATTTGATGGATCCAGCAATGGAATTTCAGTCGATGAGTTTCTCTATAGAGTAAAAACTTACATATCTTGCTGGCAGGTCGTGCGCGAGATTGGTACTGGCGCTACCACAAGCAAGTGGAAGTTGTTGAATGGAGTGAGTTTTGTGAAGCACTCAAGTACCAGTACAAAGACTTTAAATCGAGTTTTGATATACATGAGGAGATCAGGAATAGGAAAATGAAATCTAACGAATGTTTTGAAGCCTTCTATGAATCTATATGTGCCATGCTAGATCGATTAGCTACCCCTATCCCCGAATCTGAATTGGTAGAGATATTGACACGCAACCTCCGCCCGGAAATTCGGCACGAGCTACTTTATGTTCCTGTGTACTCAATTGCTCATCTTAGAAAATTGGTCCAGATGAGAGAACAACTTATGGACACTGAATATTTTCGTAAGAATCACGCAAATAAACCTCCCGTAAAATTCCATATCAGACGTCACATTTCTGAGGTTGAATGTTCAAATGATATAAATGTAACTGATCCCCAAAAGGAGCAGGAGCTATCAGTCGATGCAGTCCAACAATCGACTTATACGGTTAAATGTTGGAACTGTGATCAGCCCGGTCATCATTGGGAAGACTGTATTGAATCCCGGAATATATTTTGCTATGGCTGTGGCATGAAGAACACTTACAAGCCACAGTGTTCAAAATGCATTCATAGAAAACTTAATATTTCAAAAAACCAATCAGCGCCGACGACCAGTCGTCAAAATTACCAATAAAAATCAATTATTTAGAAAACGAAAATATAGGTCTCCACAATATTAAAATTTTGAGCCACGAAATAGAAAATAGAGATAATCTGAATGATGAAGACGAAAACTTTCAGAACAAACATTTGGAAAAAGGGAGAAATCCAGTACTGCGTCCGTTAATACCCTACCATATTAGGTATCAGAAATATGAAGAAGCCCGAAAGAGAATTTTTGAGATAAATACCATAAATTACTGCCATTCGTCAAAACAAAAACGTTCTTCAAAAAGATTACGTATATATTTCAAAAATCGAAAAATACTCTCAAAATATGTTATATCATCTATAGTTAACAACACGTTCGATAAACGATTCTATGCCCCTGTAAAATTCTTAACGTTCTTCGAATTTGGTCTCTTGGACACAGGAGCCAACGTTTCTTGCATAGGGTCAAATTTAGCTTCTTTTGATTTTTCTAATTTTAAAGAGTTTTGTCCTTTGAACAAATTTGTGAAAACTGCCGATGGTAGGAAACAAAATGTCCTGGGATATTTGTACGTCGATGTAACATTTAAAGATATTGTGAAAAAATTAAAAATACTTATTGTCCCCTCAATAACCCAACGACTCATACTAGGAATCGATTTTTGGAAAACGTTTGATTTAGCTCCCCAAATTTTTGATAATATTATCTGCACCAGCCTGGGAGAAAGTCCACCACAAATCATATCCGAATTGTCAAATGCTAAGCCAATATTAACCAAATCTGACTCTGACTTAAATTTTGAGTATCCTCTATCTGCTAGTCAGAAACGGCAACTCTCCGCCATTATTGATCTTTTTCCTAACTTCGAAAAACAGGGTTTAGGTCGGACCGGTTTGATCGAACACTCAATAGATGTTGGACAGGCTAAGCCTGTTAAACAAAGATTTTATCCCGTGTCCCCGGCAGTCGAAAAATTGATGTTTCAAGAAATAGACCGAATGCTGGAATTGGGAGTTATTGAGCCGTCTTCCTCGCCTTTGAGCTCGCCAATGAGGCTGGTGCTTAAGCCGAATAAAATTCGGCTTTGCCTTGACGCACGAAAATTGAACGCAGTAACCAAGAAGGATGCTTACCCGTTGCCCAATATCGAGGGTATCTTTTCCCGATTGCCGAAGGCAAACCTAATCTTCAAACTCGACTTAAAAGATGCCTACTGGCAAATAGGTTTAACGGAGGAAGCTAAGCCATTGACCGCGTTTACAGTCCCGGGGAGATCGCTATATCAATTTGTAGTTATGCCCTTCGGGCTTTGTAATGCGCCATCCACTATGTGCCGCCTGATGGATAGCCTTATACCCACCGACCTGCGACATTCCGTGTTTGGTTATTTAGATGACTTAGTAATTGTGTCAGAAGATTTTAGTTCCCATTTGTCGATCCTTGTTCGAATTGCCGAGGAGTTTAAGAGGGCTAATCTAACTTTGAACGTAGCAAAATCAAAATTTTGTGTTACGGAGGTTAATTACTTAGGATATATCATTGGGAATGGGGGTATTAGGACAGATCCCGATAAGGTAGAGTCAATTCGAAATTGGCCTGTACCTGGTAATTTAAAACAGGTACGCGGTTTCCTTGGACTAGCGGGTTGGTACCGAAGATTTGTATCAAATTTCTCTACCATAGTGTGCCACATCACTGATGTTCTAACCACAAAAAGAAAATTCACCTGGACTCCAGAGGCTCAAAAATCATTTGAAATCTCGAAAAAGTTTTACTTACAATGCGACGCCAGTGACTTCGGAATCGGTGCTGTATTGGTGCAGTACGATGATGATGGTCAAGAAAAACCGATTGCTTTTATGTCAAAAAAACTGAACTCTGCCCAACGCAACTATAGTGTCACCGAACGCGAATGTTTGGCGGCACTAGAGGCGATTCGGAAATTTAGGTGCTATCTTGAGCTTCAAGAATTTGAAGTCGTAACTGACCACGCCTCCTTAGTGTGGTTAATGAGACAACAGGAGGTGACCGGAAGGTTGGCGAGATGGGTGTGGAAACTGCAGGGATATAAGTTCACTATAAGCCACCGAAAGGGAAAGGACCATGTGGTACCGGACGCCTTATCAAGGATTCCGTTCGAGGAAATTTCATCCTTAGAATTAACAGAACCCGAAATTGATTTGTCTTCACCACATTTCCGGGATCAGGACTATATTGGCCTACAGAGAAAAGTACGTGAACATCCTTCAAAATATCCTGATATTACAGTTCTTGATAATTTTGTCTATATTCGAACAAATCATTATAGTGGAGAAGCGATGGAAGAGAACGAATCTTGGAAACTGTGGGTACCTCAAAATTTAACGAATGATTTAATTTTTCGATTTCACAATTCTGCAATTGCGGCACATGGGGGCATGGTAAAAACTTTGGAACTAATACGGAGAAAGTTTTATTGGCCAGGAATGGTACGCGACGTCCGTAAATACATAAATTCTTGCGAAACTTGTAAGGAGTGCAAAGCTCCAAATACCTCTTTAAAACCCAATATGGGTAACCAAGTCGTAACTTTAAGGCCCTTTCAAAGACTATATGTTGACCTTTTAGGGCCATACCCTAGGAGCAAACAGGGACATGTTGGCATATTGATTGTTCTTGACCATCTGACTAAGTTTCATTGGCTATATCCCCTTAAAAAATTTACGTCTTCTATTATTCAAAAGTATCTTTTAGAACATATATTCCATATTTACGGTACTCCGGAGACGTTAGTAAGTGACAATGGCTCACAGTTTAAAGCCAACGAGTTCAACTTATTCTTGACTGAACTTGGTATACAGCATACATATACGGCAATATATTCCCCGCAATCGAACGCCTCAGAAAGAGTGAATAGATCTATCATCGCTGGCATTAGATCATATCTGAAAAAAGATCAAACCTTGTGGGATAAAAATTTAAGCTATATCAGCTGTGCTTTGAGGAATTCGGTCCACCAAACAATTCAATGCTCTCCCTATCATGCCGTATTCGGGCAAGAAATGGTTACCCATGGCAGCACATATGCGTTACTAAGGAACTTAAATGTCCTTAATGAACCGTCGATTAATTTAGAACGAGACGACCAACTTCAGCTACTGCACCAAGATATTCGAAAACATATTGACAAAGCTTATGAAAGGAATAAAAGTCAATATAATTTGAGGGCAAGACCGATTTCATACGCCGTCGGACAATATGTGTATCGAAGAAATTTTGCGCAGTCAAATCTGGAAAAGAAATTCAATTCTAAGTTAGCGCCAACTTTTCTGAAATCGAAAGTAAAACAAAAAGTAGGCAATAGTTACTATATTTTAGAAGATGAAAATGGAAAACTGTTAGGCACCTACCACGCAAAAGATCTTCGTGCATAATCCGTCCTCCAAATCCTCTTGGTTAATACCAGGATTACGCGGTTTGTAATGTAGGTGTTTTTTCTTTTCCCTTTTCCTAAATTTGATTTTACTTTTAATACTTAAATACTTTTAAAAAACATATAAAACAAGTATGTACCTTATATGGAAAAATTATTTATATGTGTGTCGTCGTTTATTGAGTTGCATTAACACAACTGGTCAAACTGCTTGTTAAAATACGTTGGCACTCATACCCCCCCAACCCAACTAGACCGATTTCACTAAACCGCTAATTCTCGTCAGCACTCACCTGTTGATCATAAGCCCCCCCCCCTTATTCATAAACGACTATGAAATTTAACAAACGTTTATTAAGGATGTTCATAGCAAATTTGTTCTTTAAACCTTTGATAAATTTAAAAATTTTTATAAATACAGACAGAGATATTCCTGTTGCTAGTAATGCATACCCATATCTAAATATTGTAATTTTTTTGTAAGGCAGATTGCCTTTGATTTGCTAATATGATGTTGATTCTGTTATAAATGGTTACAACATTCCCGAAATTGCCAAGAAAAGAAAAAGGAAAAGGGAGAATATAATCGGATCAATAATTTTTTTATTTATGAAATTTTACAGTTTATAAGGCAATATAGAATGTCGTTAGGACACCAAGAGATCCAATAACATGATCGCTTGCTGTAGCAAGGATTTCGCAGAACGTAAAAGAAGACGGACAAATCATTATTTTTATACAATCAGTACGGTATAATAAAAATACTATTTTATACTATAGAATTATTATTCCAACAGATGTACTCTAAAACAAAAAAAATAACATGTACACAATTAAATTCTTGTTGCTTCTAAAAAAAAAAAAAAAGTGTACCCAAATTTATCATTTTGGTGAAATAATTTCCATGAAGTTGAATAAATCTGGCAAAGGATTCATTCAAGATCTGGCAATAATATGTCAGCAACACTTAAACAGAGGTGTTATAATAGCCATTTTCTGATGACAAAATTCTTTTTCCGGTTAACTTCCAACACTTAACATCATTACGCTTGCAATATTTTATTAAGTCTTTGAAAAATAAATTAAGTACATTCAGTTGCAAGAATTTAATTTAATTTGATTGATGTTGTCTAGTTAACATCACTCCAGAATACAGTGTTTCTTTTTCGGAATTCAGCATTACACTCAAAAGAGTAAAGGTACAATACTCTTATTACATTGGTGATGAAAATATGTAGTTAATCTTAATTCCCATAGAAAACTGCGAGCTACTGGACTTTCAGCAATATTTCGAAGCTGAATACCAAATTGTGTATTTGCCTCAAAGTAACCGCACTTCTACATCCATTTTTTTATCTGGACTCTCTGGGAAACCAACATCTTAAGTTGCTCAATTTTAATCTGCAGGCATATCTTAATATTTTCGTCGTGGTGGACTCATATAACGAGCCACCACTGTGCTTTTATTGATACCGGTGTATGTAGTATTGTGTGTTGTGAGCGCGATCATCCAAAAGCTGAACTTAGGTATGTTTTAAATAAGGTGTGCTATGAGAATTTACACATTCCAATAGCAGTCAGAATTTCGAGAGATATAAGAAGGAAAAAAAACCCAACTGAATGTAAAGAAAAAATTTACAGCAAATCCTAACCAATTGAAGCTCCACGAAGATAGAAGTGTTTAAGTTCAAAGTTAAAATTAAATCAACATTATATCAACGATAAAATAAAATAATAAGAAGAAAAGGGTGCGACGCACCTATATCATCCCTAAAGTAGTGGAGACTTGTAGCCGTGCCTGTAACTATAGTGCATTTAAATTATTTAATAAATACCTCAACATAAATTTTGCTCGTGCATAGTAAATGAAAAAAAAAATAGTTGAAAACACAAATAGAAGAACCGCATTACAACTACCTAAGGCAATGCGTTTAAAGTTGAAAAAAAAACAGCAAGAAATAAAACCCGTTCTTAACACTAATTAAACTAACTTAAAATCTAATATTGCACGTTAAAGTTTATGTTTTGGTTAAAAAGATAAGTTATATTATTAAATTTTGTTTCCCTAATTTTAATTTAGCTTACATTACATAATTTGTCAACGATATGCATGGAATAGACCTATTATCATTTATTAACACGCAATCATACCTTCATACATACCTTTTTATTCTTCAGCAGTTGCAGAGGCCTCTACAAAAGCTTAACACATCGGCATACCTACAGTTATGAATTGGTGAGTGATGAGAAATAATATGTCTATTTATGTATGTATATCGAGTAGTTTTATCACATGAACATCCAGATTGATCGAAGTAATAATTAGTGACAACATTAATTAGCAACATTTGTTAGGAACATTTATTGTCATGTTGCGAAACCTTGTTGGTTTATGTTTGTTTTGGAAGTTTGCGACTCTAAAGGGTATTGATTTTAATTAAACTTCAAGTTTCACTAGGTTGATCTGGTTATTAGTGTGTTAACACGTTATTTTGTTCGTAGAAAAAGAAAGATTTTATGATAATATTTTTGAGTATTAGCCCCTAACAGTTTTTTTTTTGTACAAAGAAAAAGGAAAAAAAAACAATTATTTTTTATTTATTTTAAGCTACGTGAATTTTAGTTAAAAATAAAAATTAGCTATGTAAGTTTCTTTTGTATAAGCAGTTAAGGCAACTTTCAATAATATCTTCTCGGTTTGTTTGATAATAAATTGAATACCATTATGGCAAAATAAGGGGTTAAATAGTTTTCTTACTATGTGATGTGTTAGAAATGGGCACAGAAAAATGGGGATCTTAGTAAGAATACATTCGCCACTGAGATCACTGGCAGGGAGGGTTATGAGGCGAGTATCTTCCTAATGCCATCAAGGAAGAGACGATCAACACGTTAGTGAATATAGCAAAATTGTCTGTGTTTATTTTTTTCCAAATTTAATATTGGTCTAACCGAGGAATAATTTTCCAGCTTTTCCGTTTAAAGATCACTTTCTGGCCCAGTTATTTCCTTTATTGGAGTCTATACTAACATTTATGTAGCCATTTTTTTCCTTTTGGTAAGCGAGATATTTAGGACAAGAACTCCCCCAACCGACTGAACGCTAGTGGCTTCAATGGCTCCATTCGTCCCTTTATCTCGGAAAACCTCGGGCAATATTCGCCAAGACACGCGTACGAAATCGGTCTTGCCCTCAAATTATATTGACTTTTATTCCTTTCATAAGCTTTGTCAATATGTTTTCGAATATCTTGGTGCAGTAGCTGAAGTTGGTCGTCTCGTTCTAAATTAATCGACGGTTCATTAAGGACATTTAAGTTCCTTAGTTACGCATATGTGCTGCCATGGGTAACCATTTCTTGCCCGAATACGGCATGATAGGGAGAGCATTGAATTGTTTGGTGGACCGAATTCCTCAAAGCACAGCTGATATAGCTTAAATTTTTATCCCACAAGGTTTGATCTTTTTTCAGATATGATCTAATGCCAGCGATGATAGATCTATTCACTCTTTCTGAGGCGTTCGATTGCGGGGAATATATTGCCGTATATGTATGCTGTATACCAAGTTCAGTCAAGAATAAGTTGAACTCGTTGGCTTTAAACTGTGAGCCATTGTCACTTACTAACGTCTCCGGAGTACCGTAAATATGGAATATATGTTCTAAAAGATACTTTTGAATAATAGAAGACGTAAATTTTTTAAGGGGATATAGCCAATGAAACTTAGTCAGATGGTCAAGAACAATCAATATGCCAACATGTCCCTGTTTGCTCCTAGGGTATGGCCCTAAAAGGTCAACATATAGTCTTTGAAAGGGCCTTAAAGTTACGACTTGGTTACCCATATTGGGTTTTAAAGAGGTATTTGGAGCTTTGCACTCCTTACAAGTTTCGCAAGAATTTATGTATTTACGGACGTCGCGTACCATTCCTGGCCAATAAAACTTTCTCCGTATTAGTTCCAAAGTTTTTACCATGCCCCCATGTGCCGCAATTGCAGAATTGTGAAATCGAAAAATTAAATCATTCGTTAAATTTTGAGGTACCCACAGTTTCCAAGATTCGTTCTCTTCCATCGCTTCTCCACTATAATGATTTGTTCGAATATAGACAAAATTATCAAGAACTGTAATATCAGGATATTTTGAAGGATGTTCACGTACTTTTCTCTGTAGGCCAATATAGTCCTGATCCCGGAAATGTGGTGAAGACAAATCAATTTCGGGTTCTGTTAATTTTAAGGATGAAATTTCCTCGAACGGAATCCTTGATAAGGCGTCCGGTACCACATGGTCCTTTCCCTTTCGGTGGCTTATAGTGAACTTATTTCCCTGCAGTTTCCACACCCATCTCGCCAACCTTCCGGTCACCTCCTGTTGTCTCATTAACCACACTAAGGAGGCGTGGTCAGTTACGACTTCAAATTCTTGAAGCTCAAGATAGCACCTAAATTTCCGAATCGCCTCTAGTGCCGCCAAACATTCGCGTTTGGTGACACTATAGTTGCGTTGGGCAGAGTTCAGTTTTTTTGACATAAAAGCAATCGGTTTTTCTTGACCATCATCATCGTACTGCACCAATACAGCACCGATTCCGAAGTCACTGGCGTCGCATTGTAAGTAAAACTTTTTCGAGATTTCAAATGATTTTTGAGCCTCTGGAGTCCAGGTGAATTTTCTTTTTGTGGTTAGAACATCAGTGATGGGGCACACTATGGTAGAGAAATTTGATACAAATCTTCGGTACCAACCCGCTAGTCCAAGGAAACCGCGTACCTGTTTTAAATTACCAGGTACAGGCCAATTTCGAATTGACTCTACCTTATCGGGATCTGTCCTAATACCCCCATTCCCAATGATATATCCTAAGTAATTAACCTCCGTAACACAAAATTTTGATTTTGCTACGTTCAAAGTTAGATTAGCCCTCTTAAACTCCTCGGCAATTCGAACAAGGATCGACAAATGGGAACTAAAATCTTCTGACACAATTACTAAGTCATCTAAATAACCAAACACGGAATGTCGCAGGTCGGGGGGTATAAGGCTATCCATCAGGCGGCACATAGTGGATGGCGCATTACAAAGCCCGAAGGGCATAACTACAAATTGATATAGCGATCTCCTCGGGACTGTAAACGCGGTCAATGGCTTAGCTTCCTCCGTTAAACCTATTTGCCAGTAGGCATCTTTTAAGTCGAGTTTGGAGATTAGGTTTGCCTTCGGCAATCGGGAAAAGATACCCTCGATATTGGGCAACGGGTAAGCATCCTTCTTGGTTACTGCGTTCAATTTTCGTGCGTCAAGGCAAAGCCGAATTTTATTCGGTTTAAGCACCAGCCTCATTGGCGAGCTCCAAGGCGAGGAAGACGGCTCAATAACTCCCAATTCCAGCATTCGGTCTATTTCTTGAAACATCAATTTTTCGACTGCCGGGGACACGGGATAAAATCTTTGTTTAACAGGCTTAGCCTGTCCAACATCTATTGAGTGTTCGATCAAACCGGTCCGACCTAAACCCTGTTTTTCGAAGTTAGGAAAAAGATCAATAATGGCGGAGAGTTGCCGTTTCTGACTAGCAGATAGAGGATACTCAAAATTTAAGTCAGAGTCAGATTTGGTTAATATTGGCTTAGCATTTGACAATTCGGATATGATTTGTGGTGGACTTTCTCCCAGGCTGGTGCAGATAATATTATCAAAAATTTGGGGAGCTAAATCAAACGTTTTCCAAAAATCGATTCCTAGTATGAGTCGTTGGGTTATTGAGGGGACAATAAGTATTTTTAATTTTTTCACAATATCTTTAAATGTTACATCGACGTACAAATATCCCAGGACATTTTGTTTCCTACCATCGGCAGTTTTCACAAATTTGTTCAAAGGACAAAACTCTTTAAAATTGGAAAAATCAAAAGAAGCTAAATTTGACCCTATGCAAGAAACGTTGGCTCCTGTGTCCAAGAGACCAAATTCGAAGAACGTTAAGAATTTTACAGGGGCATAGAATCGTTTATCGAACGTGTTGTTAACTATAGATGATATAACATATTTTGAGAGTATTTTTCGATTTTTGAAATATATACGTAATCTTTTTGAAGAACGTTTTTGTTTTGACGAATGGCAGTAATTTATGGTATTTATCTCAAAAATTCTCTTTCGGGCTTCTTCATATTTCTGATACCTAATATGGTAGGGTATTAACGGACGCAGTACTGGATTTCTCCCTTTTTCCAAATGTTTGTTCTGAAAGTTTTCGTCTTCATCATTCAGATTATCTCTATTTTCTATTTCGTGGCTCAAAATTTTAATATTGTGGAGACCTATATTTTCGTTTTCTAAATAATTGATTTTTATTGGTAATTTTGACGACTGGTCGTCGGCGCTGATTGGTTTTTTGAAATATTAAGTTTTTTATGAATGCATTTTGAACACTGTGGCTTGTAAGTGTTCTTCATGCCACAGCCATAGCAAAATATATTCCGGGATTCAATACAGTCTTCCCAATGATGACCGGGCTGATCACAGTTCCAACATTTAACCGTATAAGTCGATTGTTGGACTGCATCGACTGATAGCTCCTGCTCCTTTTGGGGATCAGTTACATTTATATCATTTGAACATTCAACCTCAGAAATGTGACGTCTGATATGGAATTTTACGGGAGGTTTATTTGCGTGATTCTTACGAAAATATTCAGTGTCCATAAGTTGTTCTCTCATCTGGACCAATTTTCTAAGATGAGCAATTGAGTACACAGGAACATAAAGTAGCTCGTGCCGAATTTCCGGGCGGAGGTTGCGTGTCAATATCTCTACCAATTCAGATTCGGGGATAGGGGTAGCTAATCGATCTAGCATGGCACATATAGATTCATAGAAGGCTTCAAAACATTCGTTAGATTTCATTTTCCTATTCCTGATCTCCTCATGTATATCAAAACTCGATTTAAAGTCTTTGTACTGGTACTTGAGTGCTTCACAAAACTCACTCCATTCAACAACTTCCACTTGCTTGTGGTAGCGCCAGTACCAATCTCGCGCACGACCTGCCAGCAAGATATGTAAGTTTTTACTCTATAGAGAAACTCATCGACTGAAATTCCATTGCTGGATCCATCAAATTTGATGTGCCAATTTTGTATGATTGACGTTATCTTATCTGCACGGATGGCAAAATTTTCATCAAAAGATGTGGGATGCAAGTGGTGGCGAGAGTCTGAAGGGGTTTGAAAAAAACTTGCAACATTTCGACCACGAGTTCGAGGATGCTGTGTTTGTTGCTGCCGGTTTTGATTACTGATAATAGACTGAGTTGGTGGAACCAAATTAAGATTTTGCAACAATCGTGTCATAGTGTTTTCTATTATAAAACTTAAATTTGAGTAATCTATATTTTGTGAATCGTTACCATTGCCGATTCTATGATTATTGTGTGGCCTGTTAGAATCCGAAAGGGAAGGGATATTATTCGGTTGGGTTTGATTTATCTGAGTGAGTGCATCTTCAATCGGGACATTTGCCTCTGAGTGTGTATTATAATTATAAGATGGCGTAAGGGGTTCAGGGAATAAACTTTTGGGGTTTCCCCGAGTATTATAATGCTTTGATATAGCGCCACGCGGCCGACCACGACCATCATTTTTAGGTTTTTCAACAAGCTGTAAAGGTTCATGTATAATTTTTGCCTTTAATTCTGCTAATGCACATGGCCGTTGGCATGTAGGACATTCCGAAGAGCTGGCCAAATGATTTTCAATACAATTGCGATGAAATGCATGATTGCATTCATAAATGATTAGACACTCCTGGCCGTCAAAAAATTTGTCCTTACAAAGTATGCATGAATTATCATTGTGGGTTAGGGCAGCAACTGGTTGTTGCGAGGGTGTAGACGGAGGGGGAGATCTCTCCATCATGTTGAAAAAAGTTTGAAATGGCAACTACAAAAAAAAATCTTCCCAAATTTTACAAAAAAAAATTTAAATAACTACTAAAATTAAACGTGGAGATTCTGAGATAAACAAATTTCAAAAATCAAATGGGGAAAATAAACGATAAATTTTTTTTTTTATCTTTATTTAGAATTTCCGTATTGACTAAGAGCAGACTTTTAATTTAATTTCTAGCGATATCAAGTCTAACTGCGAAGTTCTTAAAAACAAATATTTGAAGAGGAATCCATTCATATTATTTACGAATAGTTTGAATATAATGTTTTAGAAATTGCTACTGAAATTGTGTCAGTACATTCCAACTAAGTATTGGTATAACTGAAGTGATTTCGATGTATATTAATCAATTTCACAACAACAAAAAAACTTATAAAATTTCCAACTAACTATATATATATAACAATGTCATTAAAAAAAATTGCTTTCTTACTTTTTGCGAGGTGACTAGAAAGGGCAAAAGAAATGATGAATACTTTTTAGTGAATATGGAACCCGAACTAAACTTTACCTATGGAGTTCAACAAATTTATACGCAACTTCTGAATATGCAACAAACCGATATGCTATTATACTTTTATCCCTAACTTAAACTTATTTTGCGGACAATGAATCGCAGACACCCAGCCATTACATCGTAGATCCAGAAAAACAAGGATATCGATAACTAAGTTACGATATTCCGAAAGCTGCGCAACAATTTTACAAACTGCTACAAAATTATTCGCCTTGTTATACCTATTCCTCTATAAACAAAAGTATTCTTATCACAGTATTGGTCAATATATCCGATCCTAAAATCCTCAGATATTTGATATCCAAATAACTAAAAAAATTATTTGAGAACTAGAGTTCAAGGAATTACAAAATTAAGAATTTTGCATGTTAAAATAAATTTAATTAGTTAACATATGGTCATGGTTTATAGCAAAGAAAATTTAATACAGTGTTTAATACCAAATTTTTCTCTGGCCCCACGTTGGGCGCCAATTTATGTAATGAACAAATTTTTGCTGTTTTTTTTTTCTTTTCTTTTTCCTGTGCGGTTAGGGTTATGCCCAAGTTGTTATAAATCCCGCTAAGCGTCTTACGATATGGTATGTGTCTTGGCGAATATTGCCCGAGGTTTTCCGAGATAAAGGGACGAATGGAGCCATTGAAGCCACTAGCGTTCAGTCGGTTGGGGGAGTTCTTGTCCTAAATATCTCGCTTACCAAAAGGAAAAAAATGGCTACATAAATGTTAGTATAGACTCCAATAAAGGAAATAACTGGGCCAGAAAGTGATCTTTAAACGGAAAAGCTGGAAAATTATTCCTCGGTTAGACCAATATTAAATTTGGAAAAAAATAAACACAGACAATTTTGCTATATTCACTAACGTGTTGATCGTCTCTTCCTTGATGGCATTAGGAAGATACTCGCCTCATAACCCTCCCTGCCAGTGATCTCAGTGGCGAATGTATTCTTACTAAGATCCCCATTTTTCTGTGCCCATTTCTAACACATCACATAGTAAGAAAACTATTTAACCCCTTATTTTGCCATAATGGTATTCAATTTATTATCAAACAAACCAAGAAGATATTATTGAAAGTTGCCTTAACTGCTTATACAAAAGAAACTTACATAGCTAATTTTTATTTTTAACTAAAATTCACGTAGCTTAAAATAAATAAAAAATAATTGTTTTTTTTTTTCCTTTTTCTTTGTACAAAAAAAAACTGTTAGGGGCTAATACTCAAAAATATTATCATAAAATCTTTCTTTTTCTACGAACAAAATAACGTGTTAACACACTAATAACCAGATCAACCTAGTGAAACTTGAAGTTTAATTAAAATCAATACCCTTTAGAGTCGCAAACTTCCAAAACAAACATAAACCAACAAGATTTCGCAACATGACAATAAATGTTCCTAACAAATGTTGCTAATTAATGTTGTCACTAATTATTACTTCGATCAATCTGGATGTTCATGTGATAAAACTACTCGATATACATACATAAATAGACATATTATTTCTCATCACTCACCAATTCATAACTGTAGGCATGCCGATGTGTTAAGCTTTTGTAGAGGCCTCTGCAACTGCTGAAGAATAAAAAGGTATGTATGAAGGTATGATTGCGTGTTAATAAATGATAATAGGTCTATTCCATGCATATCGTTGACAAATTATGTAATGTAAGCTAAATTAAAATTAGGGAAACAAAATTTAATAATATAACTTATCTTTTTAACCAAAACATAAACTTTAACGTGCAATATTAGATTTTAAGTTAGTTTAATTAGTGTTAAGAACGGGTTTTATTTCTTGCTGTTTTTTTTCCAACTTTAAACGCATTGCCTTAGGTAGTTGTAATGCGGTTCTTCTATTTGTGTTTTCAACTATTTTTTTTTTCATTTACTATGCACGAGCAAAATTTATGTTGAGGTATTTATTAAATAATTTAAATGCACTATAGTTACAGGCACGGCTACAAGTCTCCACTACTTTAGGGATGATATAGGTGCGTCGCACCCTTTTCTTCTTATTATTTTATTTTATCGTTGATATAATGTTGATTTAATTTTAACTTTGAACTTAAACACTTCTATCTTCGTGGAGCTTCAATTGGTTATGATTTGCTGTAAATTTTTTCTTTACATTCAGTTGGGGTTATTTTTTCCTTCTTATATCTCTCGAAATTCTGACTGCTATTGGAATGTGTAAATTCTCATAGCACACCTTATTTCAAACATACCTAAGTTCAGCTTTTGGATGATCGCGCTCACAACACACAATACTACATACACCGGTATCAATAAAAGCACAGTGGTGGCTCGTTATATGAGTCCACCACGACGAAAATATTAAGATATGCCTGCAGATTAAAATTGAGCAACTTAAGATGTTGGTTTCCCAGAGAGTCCAGATAAAAAAATGGATGTAGAAGTGCGGTTACTTTGAGGCAAATACACAATTTGGTATTCAGCTTCGAAATATTGCTGAAAGTCCAGTAGCTCGCAGTTTTCTATGGGAATTAAGATTAACTACATATTTTCATCACCAATGTAATAAGAGTATTGTACCTTTACTCTTTTGAGTGTAATGCTGAATTCCGAAAAAGAAACACTGTATTCTGGAGTGATGTTAACTAGACAACATCAATCAAATTAAATTAAATTCTTGCAACTGAATGTACTTAATTTATTTTTCAAAGACTTAATAAAATATTGCAAGCGTAATGATGTTAAGTGTTGGAAGTTAACCGGAAAAAGAATTTTGTCATCAGAAAATGGCTATTATAACACCTCTGTTTAAGTGTTGCTGACATATTATTGCCAGATCTTGAATGAATCCTTTGCCAGATTTATTCAACTTCATGGAAATTATTTCACCAAAATGATAAATTTGGGTACACTTTTTTTTTTTTTTTAGAAGCAACAAGAATTTAATTGTGTACATGTTATTTTTTTTGTTTTAGAGTACATCTGTTGGAATAATAATTCTATAGTATAAAATAGTATTTTTATTATACCGTACTGATTGTATAAAAATAATGATTTGTCCGTCTTCTTTTACGTTCTGCGAAATCCTTGCTACAGCAAGCGATCATGTTATTGGATCTCTTGGTGTCCTAACGACATTCTATATTGCCTTATAAACTGTAAAATTTCATAAATAAAAAAATTATTGATCCGATTATATTCTCCCTTTTCCTTTTTCTTTTCTTGGCAATTTCGGGAATGTTGTAACCATTTATAACAGAATCAACATCATATTAGCAAATCAAAGGCAATCTGCCTTACAAAAAAATTACAATATTTAGATATGGGTATGCATTACTAGCAACAGGAATATCTCTGTCTGTATTTATAAAAATTTTTAAATTTATCAAAGGTTTAAAGAACAAATTTGCTATGAACATCCTTAATAAACGTTTGTTAAATTTCATAGTCGTTTATGAATAAGGGGGGGGGGGGGGGGGGCTTATGATCAACAGGTGAGTGCTGACGAGAATTAGCGGTTTAGTGAAATCGGTCTAGTTGGGTTGGGGGGGTATGAGTGCCAACGTATTTTAACAAGCAGTTTGACCCGTTGTGTTAATGCAACTCAATAAACGACGACACACCTATAAATAATTTTTCCATATAAGGTACATACTTGTTTTATATGTTTTTTAAAAGTATTTAAGTATTAAAAGTAAAATCAAATTTAGGAAAAGGGAAAAGAAAAAACACATACATTACAAACCGCGTAATCCTGGTATTAACCAAGAGGATTAGGAGGACGGATTATGCACGAAGATCTTTTGCGTGGTAGGTGCCTAATAGTTTTCCATTTTCATCTTCTAAAATATAGTAACTATTGCCTACTTTTTGTTTTACTTTCGATTTCAGAAAAGTTGGCGCTAACTTAGAATTGAATTTCTTTTCCAGATTTGACTGCGCAAAATTTCTTCGATACACATATTGTCCGACGGCGTATGAAATCGGTCTTGCCCTCAAATTATATTGACTTTTATTCCTTTCATAAGCTTTGTCAATATGTTTTCGAATATCTTGGTGCAGTAGCTGAAGTTGGTCGTCTCGTTCTAAATTAATCGACGGTTCATTAAGGACATTTAAGTTCCTTAGTAACGCATATGTGCTGCCATGGGTAACCATTTCTTGCCCGAATACGGCATGATAGGGAGAGCATTGAATTGTTTGGTGGACCGAATTCCTCAAAGCACAGCTGATATAGCTTAAATTTTTATCCCACAAGGTTTGATCTTTTTTCAGATATGATCTAATGCCAGCGATGATAGATCTATTCACTCTTTCTGAGGCGTTCGATTGCGGGGAATATATTGCCGTATATGTATGCTGTATACCAAGTTCAGTCAAGAATAAGTTGAACTCGTTGGCTTTAAACTGTGAGCCATTGTCACTTACTAACGTCTCCGGAGTACCGTAAATATGGAATATATGTTCTAAAAGATACTTTTGAATAATAGAAGACGTAAATTTTTTAAGGGGATATAGCCAATGAAACTTAGTCAGATGGTCAAGAACAATCAATATGCCAACATGTCCCTGTTTGCTCCTAGGGTATGGCCCTAAAAGGTCAACATATAGTCTTTGAAAGGGCCTTAAAGTTACGACTTGGTTACCCATATTGGGTTTTAAAGAGGTATTTGGAGCTTTGCACTCCTTACAAGTTTCGCAAGAATTTATGTATTTACGGACGTCGCGTACCATTCCTGGCCAATAAAACTTTCTCCGTATTAGTTCCAAAGTTTTTACCATGCCCCCATGTGCCGCAATTGCAGAATTGTGAAATCGAAAAATTAAATCATTCGTTAAATTTTGAGGTACCCACAGTTTCCAAGATTCGTTCTCTTCCATCGCTTCTCCACTATAATGATTTGTTCGAATATAGACAAAATTATCAAGAACTGTAATATCAGGATATTTTGAAGGATGTTCACGTACTTTTCTCTGTAGGCCAATATAGTCCTGATCCCGGAAATGTGGTGAAGACAAATCAATTTCGGGTTCTGTTAATTCTAAGGATGAAATTTCCTCGAACGGAATCCTTGATAAGGCGTCCGGTACCACATGGTCCTTTCCCTTTCGGTGGCTTATAGTGAACTTATATCCCTGCAGTTTCCACACCCATCTCGCCAACCTTCCGGTCACCTCCTGTTGTCTCATTAACCACACTAAGGAGGCGTGGTCAGTTACGACTTCAAATTCTTGAAGCTCAAGATAGCACCTAAATTTCCGAATCGCCTCTAGTGCCGCCAAACATTCGCGTTCGGTGACACTATAGTTGCGTTGGGCAGAGTTCAGTTTTTTTGACATAAAAGCAATCGGTTTTTCTTGACCATCATCATCGTACTGCACCAATACAGCGCCGATTCCGAAGTCACTGGCGTCGCATTGTAAGTAAAACTTTTTCGAGAAGTCAGGATTTGACAGGACAGGCGCAGATGTGAGTAGATTTTTTATCATTTCAAATGATTTTTGAGCCTCTGGAGTCCAGGTGAATTTTCTTTTTGTGGTTAGAACATCAGTGATGGGGCACACTATGGTAGAGAAATTTGATACAAATCTTCGGTACCAACCCGCTAGTCCAAGGAAACCGCGTACCTGTTTTAAATTACCAGGTACAGGCCAATTTCGAATTGACTCTACCTTATCGGGATCTGTCCTAATACCCCCATTCCCAATGATATATCCTAAGTAATTAACCTCCGTAACACAAAATTTTGATTTTGCTACGTTCAAAGTTAGATTAGCCCTCTTAAACTCCTCGGCAATTCGAACAAGGATCGACAAATGGGAACTAAAATCTTCTGACACAATTACTAAGTCATCTAAATAACCAAACACGGAATGTCGCAGGTCGGGGGGTATAAGGCTATCCATCAGGCGGCACATAGTGGATGGCGCATTACAAAGCCCGAAGGGCATAACTACAAATTGATATAGCGATCTCCTCGGGACTGTAAACGCGGTCAATGGCTTAGCTTCCTCCGTTAAACCTATTTGCCAGTAGGCATCTTTTAAGTCGAGTTTGGAGATTAGGTTTGCCTTCGGCAATCGGGAAAAGATACCCTCGATATTGGGCAACGGGTAAGCATCCTTCTTGGTTACTGCGTTCAATTTTCGTGCGTCAAGGCAAAGCCGAATTTTATTCGGTTTAAGCACCAGCCTCATTGGCGAGCTCCAAGGCGAGGAAGACGGCTCAATAACTCCCAATTCCAGCATTCGGTCTATTTCTTGAAACATCAATTTTTCGACTGCCGGGGACACGGGATAAAATCTTTGTTTAACAGGCTTAGCCTGTCCAACATCTATTGAGTGTTCGATCAAACCGGTCCGACCTAAACCCTGTTTTTCGAAGTTAGGAAAAAGATCAATAATGGCGGAGAGTTGCCGTTTCTGACTAGCAGATAGAGGATACTCAAAATTTAAGTCAGAGTCAGATTTGGTTAATATTGGCTTAGCATTTGACAATTCGGATATGATTTGTGGTGGACTTTCTCCCAGGCTGGTGCAGATAATATTATCAAAAATTTGGGGAGCTAAATCAAACGTTTTCCAAAAATCGATTCCTAGTATGAGTCGTTGGGTTATTGAGGGGACAATAAGTATTTTTAATTTTTTCACAATATCTTTAAATGTTACATCGACGTACAAATATCCCAGGACATTTTGTTTCCTACCATCGGCAGTTTTCACAAATTTGTTCAAAGGACAAAACTCTTTAAAATTGGAAAAATCAAAAGAAGCTAAATTTGACCCTATGCAAGAAACGTTGGCTCCTGTGTCCAAGAGACCAAATTCGAAGAACGTTAAGAATTTTACAGGGGCATAGAATCGTTTATCGAACGTGTTGTTAACTATAGATGATATAACATATTTTGAGAGTATTTTTCGATTTTTGAAATATATACGTAATCTTTTTGAAGAACGTTTTTGTTTTGACGAATGGCAGTAATTTATGGTATTTATCTCAAAAATTCTCTTTCGGGCTTCTTCATATTTCTGATACCTAATATGGTAGGGTATTAACGGACGCAGTACTGGATTTCTCCCTTTTTCCAAATGTTTGTTCTGAAAGTTTTCGTCTTCATCATTCAGATTATCTCTATTTTCTATTTCGTGGCTCAAAATTTTAATATTGTGGAGACCTATATTTTCGTTTTCTAAATAATTGATTTTTATTGGTAATTTTGACGACTGGTCGTCGGCGCTGATTGGTTTTTTGAAATATTAAGTTTTTTATGAATGCATTTTGAACACTGTGGCTTGTAAGTGTTCTTCATGCCACAGCCATAGCAAAATATATTCCGGGATTCAATACAGTCTTCCCAATGATGACCGGGCTGATCACAGTTCCAACATTTAACCGTATAAGTCGATTGTTGGACTGCATCGACTGATAGCTCCTGCTCCTTTTGGGGATCAGTTACATTTATATCATTTGAACATTCAACCTCAGAAATGTGACGTCTGATATGGAATTTTACGGGAGGTTTATTTGCGTGATTCTTACGAAAATATTCAGTGTCCATAAGTTGTTCTCTCATCTGGACCAATTTTCTAAGATGAGCAATTGAGTACACAGGAACATAAAGTAGCTCGTGCCGAATTTCCGGGCGGAGGTTGCGTGTCAATATCTCTACCAATTCAGATTCGGGGATAGGGGTAGCTAATCGATCTAGCATGGCACATATAGATTCATAGAAGGCTTCAAAACATTCGTTAGATTTCATTTTCCTATTCCTGATCTCCTCATGTATATCAAAACTCGATTTAAAGTCTTTGTACTGGTACTTGAGTGCTTCACAAAACTCACTCCATTCAACAACTTCCACTTGCTTGTGGTAGCGCCAGTACCAATCTCGCGCACGACCTGCCAGCAAGATATGTAAGTTTTTACTCTATAGAGAAACTCATCGACTGAAATTCCATTGCTGGATCCATCAAATTTGATGTGCCAATTTTGTATGATTGACGTTATCTTATCTGCACGGATGGCAAAATTTTCATCAAAAGATGTGGGATGCAAGTGGTGGCGAGAGTCTGAAGGGGTTTGAAAAAAACTTGCAACATTTCGACCACGAGTTCGAGGAGGCTGTGTTTGTTGCTGCCGGTTTTGATTACTGATAATAGACTGAGTTGGTGGAACCAAATTAAGATTTTGCAACAATCGTGTCATAGTGTTTTCTATTATAAAACTTAAATTTGAGTAATCTATATTTTGTGAATCGTTACCATTGCCGATTCTATGATTATTGTGTGGCCTGTTAGAATCCGAAAGGGAAGGGATATTATTCGGTTGGGTTTGATTTATCTGAGTGAGTGCATCTTCAATCGGGACATTTGCCTCTGAGTGTGTATTATAATTATAAGATGGCGTAAGGGGTTCAGGGAATAAACTTTTGGCGTTGCCCCGAGTATTATAATGCTTTGATATAGCGCCACGGGGCCGACCACGACCATCATTTTTAGGTTTTTCAACAAGCTGTAAAGGTTCATGTATAATTTTTGCCTTTAATTCTGCTAATGCACATGGCCGTTGGCATGTAGGACATTCCGAAGAGCTGGCCAAATGATTTTCAATACAATTGCGATGAAATGCATGATTGCATTCATAAATGATTAGACACTCCTGGCCGTCAAAAAATTTGTCCTTACAAAGTATGCATGAATTATCATTGTGGGTTAGGGCAGCAACTGGTTGTTGCGAGGGTGTAGACGGAGGGGGAGATCTCTCCATCATGTTGAAAAAAGTTTGAAATGGCAACTACAAAAAAAAATCTTCCCAAATTTTACAAAAAAAAATTTAAATAACTACTAAAATTAAACGTGGAGATTCTGAGATAAACAAATTTCAAAAATCAAATGGGGAAAATAAACGAAAAATTTTTTTTTTTATCTTTATTTAGAATTTCCGTATTGACTAAGAGCAGACTTTTAATTTAATTTCTAGCGATATCAAGTCTAACTGCGAAGTTCTTAAAAACAAATATTTGAAGAGGAATCCATTCATATTATTTACGAATAGTTTGAATATAATGTTTTAGAAATTGCTACTGAAATTGTGTCAGTACATTCCAACTAAGTATTGGTATAACTGAAGTGATTTCGATGTATATTAATCAATTTCACAACAACAAAAAAACTTATAAAATTTCCAACTAACTATATATATATAACAATGTCATTAAAAAAAATTGCTTTCTTACTTTTTGCGAGGTGACTAGAAAGGGCAAAAGAAATGATGAATACTTTTTAGTGAATATGGAACCCGAACTAAACTTTACCTATGGAGTTCAACAAATTTATACGCAACTTCTGAATATGCAACAAACCGATATGCTATTATACTTTTATCCCTAACTTAAACTTATTTTGCGGACAATGAATCGCAGACACCCAGCCATTACATCGTAGATCCAGAAAAACAAGGATATCGATAACTAAGTTACGATATTCCGAAAGCTGCGCAACAATTTTACAAACTGCTACAAAATTATTCGCCTTGTTATACCTATTCCTCTATAAACAAAAGTATTCTTATCACAGTATTGGTCAATATATCCGATCCTAAAATCCTCAGATATTTGATATCCAAATAACTAAAAAAATTATTTGAGAACTAGAGTTCAAGGAATTACAAAATTAAGAATTTTGCATGTTAAAATAAATTTAATTAGTTAACATATGGTCATGGTTTATAGCAAAGAAATTTTAATACAGTGTTTAATACCAAATTTTTCTCTGGCCCCACGTTGGGCGCCAATTTATGTAATGAACAAATTTTTGCTGTTTTTTTTTTCTTTTCTTTTTCCTGTGCGGTTAGGGTTATGCCCAAGTTGTTATAAATCCCGCTAAGCGTCTTACGATATGGTATGTGTCTTGGCGAATATTGCCCGAGGTTTTCCGAGATAAAGGGACGAATGGAGCCATTGAAGCCACTAGCGTTCAGTCGGTTGGGGGAGTTCTTGTCCTAAATATCTCGCTTACCAAAAGGAAAAAAATGGCTACATAAATGTTAGTATAGACTCCAATAAAGGAAATAACTGGGCCAGAAAGTGATCTTTAAACGGAAAAGCTGGAAAATTATTCCTCGGTTAGACCAATATTAAATTTGGAAAAAAATAAACACAGACAATTTTGCTATATTCACTAACGTGTTGATCGTCTCTTCCTTGATGGCATTAGGAAGATACTCGCCTCATAACCCTCCCTGCCAGTGATCTCAGTGGCGAATGTATTCTTACTAAGATCCCCATTTTTCTGTGCCCATTTCTAACACATCACATAGTAAGAAAACTATTTAACCCCTTATTTTGCCATAATGGTATTCAATTTATTATCAAACAAACCGAGAAGATATTATTGAAAGTTGCCTTAACTGCTTATACAAAAGAAACTTACATAGCTAATTTTTATTTTTAACTAAAATTCACGTAGCTTAAAATAAATAAAAAATAATTGTTTTTTTTTTCCTTTTTCTTTGTACAAAAAAAAACTGTTAGGGGCTAATACTCAAAAATATTATCATAAAATCTTTCTTTTTCTACGAACAAAATAACGTGTTAACACACTAATAACCAGATCAACCTAGTGAAACTTGAAGTTTAATTAAAATCAATACCCTTTAGAGTCGCAAACTTCCAAAACAAACATAAACCAACAAGATTTCGCAACATGACAATAAATGTTCCTAACAAATGTTGCTAATTAATGTTGTCACTAATTATTACTTCGATCAATCTGGATGTTCATGTGATAAAACTACTCGATATACATACATAAATAGACATATTATTTCTCATCACTCACCAATTCATAACTGTAGGCATGCCGATGTGTTAAGCTTTTGTAGAGGCCTCTGCAACTGCTGAAGAATAAAAAGGTATGTATGAAGGTATGATTGCGTGTTAATAAATGATAATAGGTCTATTCCATGCATATCGTTGACAAATTATGTAATGTAAGCTAAATTAAAATTAGGGAAACAAAATTTAATAATATAACTTATCTTTTTAACCAAAACATAAACTTTAACGTGCAATATTAGATTTTAAGTTAGTTTAATTAGTGTTAAGAACGGGTTTTATTTCTTGCTGTTTTTTTTCCAACTTTAAACGCATTGCCTTAGGTAGTTGTAATGCGGTTCTTCTATTTGTGTTTTCAACTATTTTTTTTTCATTTACTATGCACGAGCAAAATTTATGTTGAGGTATTTATTAAATAATTTAAATGCACTATAGTTACAGGCACGGCTACAAGTCTCCACTACTTTAGGGATGATATAGGTGCGTCGCACCCTTTTCTTCTTATTATTTTATTTTATCGTTGATATAATGTTGATTTAATTTTAACTTTGAACTTAAACACTTCTATCTTCGTGGAGCTTCAATTGGTTATGATTTGCTGTAAATTTTTTCTTTACATTCAGTTGGGGTTATTTTTTCCTTCTTATATCTCTCGAAATTCTGACTGCTATTGGAATGTGTAAATTCTCATAGCACACCTTATTTCAAACATACCTAAGTTCAGCTTTTGGATGATCGCGCTCACAACACACAATACTACATACACCGGTATCAATAAAAGCACAGTGGTGGCTCGTTATATGAGTCCACCACGACGAAAATATTAATTTATGTAGTGAACAAATTTTTGCTGTTTTTTTTTTTTTTCCTTTTCTTTTTCCTGTGCGGTTAGGGTTATGCCCAAGTTGTTATAAATCCCGCTAAGCGTCTTACGATATGGTATGTGTCTTGGCGAATATTGCCCGAGGTTTTCCGAGATAAAGGGACGAATGGAGCCATTGAAGCCACTA
Source organism: Pollenia labialis (assembly GCA_949318255.1). NCBI lineage: Eukaryota > Metazoa > Arthropoda > Insecta > Diptera > Polleniidae > Pollenia > Pollenia labialis. Next base: position 81,769,629 of record OX439139.1, read on the forward strand.
GCGTTCAACATTGAACTATTTTGCGGGTATGTATTGGTAAAGGAAGAAGAGGCCTCATGCACTATCGATGTCAAGTCTCATCAAACGAAAATGGTCATCCTAAACACAGCAGCAACAACCATTTCAGCATCGTTATGAAAAAGATGAGCGAGTTTCAGGAGCGCGATAGTGGATGGGCCTTAATAGAGATATCGCATCTCGAAATCAATATAAATAAATATAGCTCCATCAAAGGATCACAATACCTTCCTTTTCCACTACTACACCAAACAACAGAAATCCAAACACTTCAACTTATTACTGCTAGAGGACGGTGAAAGATTCCATTATGTATTGACCAAAAATATTTCAAGGTAGGTTTATAATATTTATTAACTAGTATATTCAAAAATGATATTTATTTAAATTATTTTCTTGTTTTCCATTTAATTACAGATTAGTGCGTAGTCAACTGACGAAATGTAAAAATAAAGTTTATATGTATCTGTAATACTTGCCTTATTCATTTCCATCAAGAGGAATTCTTAAATAAGCACAAAGGCGAGTGCAACAAAAAAAATAAGATACAGTTGATGTAGTATACATTTAAACCACGCATTTTGTTGAACTTTTGGTAGTAGGATCTTTTGAGCCCCCAAATTGAAATAAAATAGCAGCGGGGGAAGTGGTTCACCCCATAGGACATAGAATGCTTAATATCGCATATCTTATGAACTGTTATAGTGAGAATGTTGAAACTTTATGGAAGTCACTCTTATGGTATACTACACTTTTGAAAATAAAAATAAAGCGGATAGGCGTAGGGGGGAAAAACCTCCCATAGGATGCATATATTAAATATCGCTCAACTGAAGAACTATTAAAGGGGGCGTCTTCAAACGTGGTTAAAGCTACTACTATGGCAAACTATAAATTTCAGTATAAAAATGGGCGAGGTAAATAGGGGAGGAGCAGTACCCCTCATAGATAGAAATGTAAATAAGAGCCACTGCACGCATTTTATTGAACTTTTGGTAGTAGGATCTTCTGAGCCCCAAAATTGGAATAAAATAGCAGCGGGGGAAGTGGTGCCCATCGTAGGACGCCAATGTTTAATATCGCATATCTTAAAAACTGTTATAGTGAGAATGTTCAAACTATGTGAAAGCCACTCTTATGGTATACTACACTTTTGAAAATAAAAATAAAGCGGATAGGCGCAGGGCGAAAATACCTCCCATTGGATACATATATTTAATATCGCTCAACTGAAGAACTATTCAAGGGAGAGTCTTCAAACTTGGTTAAAGCTACTATTAGGGTTAACTATAAATTTCAGTATACAAATGGGTGGGGTAGACAGGGGAGGAGCAGTACCCCTCATAGATAGATATATAAATAAGAGCCACTGCATGCATTTTGTTGAAGATTTGGTAGTAGGATCTTCTGAGCCCCAAAATTGAAATAAAAAAGCAGCGGGGGAAGTGGTGTCCACCATAGGACGCCAATGTTTAATATCGCATTTCTTAAGAACTGTTATAGTGAGAATGTTCAAACTTTGTAGAAGTAACTCTTATGGTATACTACACTTTTGAAAATAGAAATAAAGCGGGTATCCGTAGGAGGGGAAATATAATATCTCCCAAAGGATCCATATATTAAATATCGCTCAACTGAAGAACAATTAAAGGGATAGTCTTCAAACGTAGTTAAAGCTACTAATGGTAAACTATAAATTTCAATATAGAAATGGGCGGGGTAGCCAGATGAATAGCAGTACCCCTCATAGATAGAAATATTAATAAGAGCCACTGCAAGCAATTTGTTGAACTTTTGGTAGTAGTATCTTATGACCCACAAAATTGAGTGGTTAAAGCAGTGTAGCGAAGCGCACCGGATTAAGCTAGTATGATATAAACTTGAAGTCGACTATACCATTAGAATTAAATAATATTGAAAAAAGGAAATTATACATTCATGTTTAAAATTTCTAATGAAAATAAAGAATAATTATTTTTTAGTTTTTGTGTGTTAAGGATAGTAGCCTTATCTATTATGACTATGCTGCATCGGTTTTCTAGCATTTTTTTTGTATACGTGCCTTGGTAGGTTTGTGGATAGTGAGCTAGTCTATCCGTATAAGGGTTGTAGATTTGATTATCACCAGAGACTTTGGTCTGTTTCACTACAAGGGACTTAAGGTCTAATTAACTAATGACCGGGTGTGTGTGTGTCTGTGAGTATGCATTTGTGTGTGTAATTGATAACGATCATTCATACGAAGAGTGGTATTAAAACCACTTTTTCTTGCATCAACAGCAACCGGCTGCACATTAGCTTTAATTACATATAACAAATAGAAGGAGTTGTAATTTTGGGTTTTTGTTAATCTTTAATAGAATTATAAATTTATTCCTTTGAGTGCCTCGGTAGGTTTGTGGATAGTGAGCTAGTCTATCAGTATGCAGATTGCAGATTTAATTATCACCAGAGACTCTGGTCTATTTCACTATAACCGACTAAAGAGTTAAGTAACTATTAATCAGTTAATTAAGAAAGCATATAATTTTATTGATAACACTTAATAAGCATTTTCTAAAGGTGACCGTACACGACATGTATTTGTCATCTGACATGTCAAATTTCCCACTGCAAAATACATACATGTCGTGTGTTACCTTTTTAACTTTGCTTCTGTAAAAGTCAGACGCAAAGTAATCTGACAAAATTTCAATTAGAGCGTGCTCTATTTTCTTCTGACAAACCATCTGACTTCAGAAAAATGTGCCGGGAAGAAACCGGCAGCGGCGTCCACTATTGACGGAATTATTAGCCGGCTGAAGTTAATATTTTACAATACCGATTCATATATGATAATTTCACCATTGAACAGAAATTTTTTACATATATTAAGAAAAAACGTTTCATAATAATATCCTAAATTGGTATCTTCCAATTTAAAGAAAAAAATGTTCGAATGGCTGAACTCTTTTTCGGCGTAAACAAAAATTTGTATGGTGGCCGCATGCTATTTTTAAAACGAGAAATACTTTGGTTTCTGGAGTGACTATGCGAAAAATACATAGACAATGGCAGAAGCAAATTACATGTACGTTTGTGACCGAATATTATAAACCTTATGTAAAACAGCAATTTTGACACACATGCACAATTACATGTGACTTGGAAAGTTGACAAGTCAGATGTAAAAAACATGTCGTCTACATGCATCTTAAAGGCATTTACAGATAGTTTTACTGTACTCACTGTTTATAACCTTTAATGTTTTTTTTTCTAGTTTGGTACTCTACAATGTCAGTTTAGTAAAGAATTTATGCCCCTATTGCGGTTCTCCACTTTATTAACAGTTTGGTTGTCTTTGGTAAATTCACATTGCCATTCTCAACTCAATAGGCAGTAGGCTATTCAGTTGTGTATCTGTTTTTTTCGTGGTATTGCCGTTTTCAACTTTGTAAAAGTTTGGTCGACAAAAATGGTAAATACACACAACTGCTAAAAAGTAGTTGTGTTATTGGCAGTTAAAGTTTATTTTTTTAAATTCGTTGAAAATCGAAAACAAAATGGACATATACATTTTCGTAATATCTTTTTCGCTATTTTTAAAAACTTTTATTAGTTTGAAAATAAAAACAAAAGCTCAATTTGAGCGCCTTGTCCTGCTTATTTCGAGAAACCTAGAAATTGCTTGCGGAAAACACCAAAGCTTGGTATGATAAAAAATTCATGTAAAGAGTTATGGGAAGAGTTTATAGTGGAGTTAAATAGTTTGGGACCACTACAAGAACTCCTCTTAAACACTTATAAACTTCTTAATCTAATTATAATATTCGTGGCACAGGTTTGGATACACTACAAGACAAGTATAAAGAAAACTTTTGCCAACAATAAAAGAAACATTCAAGCGACCGGGGGAGGGCTATCTCAAGAAGTTCCATTAAATAGCCTTGCGGATACTGTTTCGCAGCTCTTGTATTGCATGTCCGGCCAACTATTTGGTATTGCATATATTCCACCATCAAGTGACAATTTTCTGAGTCAGTTGAACTAATAATCCAACCAGGAGATGGGCCAACAGCTACCATAAAAAAGAAGAACTCATCAGGCACAAGAAAATTTCGTTACTTATTAGAAGTTCTTACTTGGCACTGAGAAGTTCAAGAGGGTTGGAATCATCACGAATTTGTCTTCTTGTATTTAGCGCATCTATACAAGAGTTTTCCTTTTCATCATCATAAAATAAATCGACACTTATATTTATTATAAATACTTTTTATACAATACAACAATTAAAAATACTTTCAGTTTAAACAATTATTTAATTTTATAAAATTTTCACTTGTCAAACGTTATATTTAAAGTTGGCAAATCGATATTTTAAGTTGGCAACATTATAGCAAACTCAACTAAAAACAGTTGGGTATCACAATACCTAAAATGAGTTTGGTTGTGCATAAGTTGGGTTGACTCTCACACGACCAAACTTAGTTGAGTGGAGAACCGCAATAGGGGCATTAGTTCAATCCATGCACATGGTACAGTTCATACCTTATACATGCTAATACAATGAAATTTCTATTTTAATTACCATAGTACATGGTATATTCACTGTTTTGATAACTGTTAACAAACATACATGTATAAATTTTAGTATTTTATTGCATTACTAAGAACTCACTGTCGTACATGTATTTTTATTCTGTTGACATAATTTTAGTGCATTAACTTTGCTTGCATAATATTTAGTTTAAATTTTATTTATTCTTTTGTAAAATGCATACATAGCAATTTCAAGTTCACTAACCGTTTTGTTAATTTAGTTTAAATTTAATTTTTTTTTTATTCTTTTGTAAAATGCATACATAGCAATTTCAAGTTCATTAACCGTTTTGTTTATTAATTTTTGTTTTTTAATTACACCATTAATAATTAGGTCATTCATTTTAAGCATTTTTATTTCCTCATTTATTTGTTATTATTTTAAGCTAAGCATTTTATTATTAGTTAATTTTAATATAAAAGAAAGTAGTAAATAAAGATTTTTCAGTCGTGTTTTAGTAATCATATTTGTGTTTTCTTAAATACGGCTTCCTTCAGGTTTCAAGTGCCTGTAAGGAAAAACATTAAAAGTTAGCGCCAATCTGGATTTACATATGTGTTTAGATTGAATCACGCTAACGATCGTTTTAAGATACGTTTGATACACAAACATTTTGGTGACCCCAGTTTTGGTGTTTTTTTTTGTATAAAATTTTCGAGTTTCCCCCCACCAGCGGTAAGGGACTCTTAAAATACAAAAAACACCTTGTGAACACACAACCACATCATCAGGACAGTAGTCCACTCAACAGACACCAGTCTAATCAGCAGGCACCGAAAACCATTTGGTGACCATTATATTTTCAAGACATCAGTCTAATCAGCAGGCACCGAAAACCATTTGGTGACCATTATATTTTCAAGACATCAGTCTAATCAGCAGGCACCGAAAACCATTTGGTGACCATTATATTTTCAAGACATCAGTCTAATCAGCAGGCACCGAAAACCATTTGGTGACCATTATATTTTCAAGACATCAGTCTAATCAGCAGGCACCGAAAACCATTTGGTGACCATTATAATTTCAAGACACCAGTCTAATCAGCAGGCGCATCATTCTTCAGTAATACTAAACATTTGATAACATCATGGCAAGCATCCAGGACTTAATAGCACAGCAGGAGCTGAGGGCCAATAATATTGAAAAAGTCATTTCAACTATTAAAAAGGCCCCACTTGAGAGAAGAACTGAAGAGTTTTACAAGAGCAAGAGGGATGAACTGGTGAAGTTATGGCAAAGCTTTGAAAAGGTAGAGAACACCATCCGAAGGGATCCAACTCTAAGCGAAGAAGATCCATACATAGTCAGAAACTTCTATCAGACCGTCGGAGAGATGTACAATGTGACAATAGAAAGCGTTGAAGATCAAATCGACAAGCTAAAAATGAAACTACCTCCAGCTATAAAGGAAAGGACAACTTTACCTAGTCAGCACGTCAGTGAAGATGAATCGACAAAGGGACTAGCAAGAAGAGTAATAGCACGCATAACAGCACTTTCTCGCCTGCTGCAGGGTTTATCGTCACTGGAAGAAGATCATCCACATCAATTTTACAAAATTAAAGCAGACACAATAAGAAGTCTATGGACTCAAATTCAAGAGCTATACGATGAGATATGGCAAAATACAGAAGAGCCATCAAGGTTGGGTCTAGAACAAAGCAAATTCGATAACTTAGAAGACTTGGTACAACACTGCTTGATACAACTAACAGTATTAGCAGAAAAGCAGCACAAAGTTGTAACCGGCACACCTTTGGATGGAAGTAGCGTAGCAATCAGCAGTTCGTTGCCATTGCCAAAAGTCACGATACCTCACTTTAATGGAGATTACGCAAATTGGCGCCAGTTTTATGAACTTTTCATCGAGATGGTGGATAAACAACCCCTTCCTAACGTGCAAAAAATGTGGTACTTAAAAAACACTCTTTCAGGAGAAGCAGGAAATATCATAAGCCTCTTAGCATTATCTGAAGAAAACTACAAAACGGCATGGATGCTATTGCAAGAGCGTTATAATAATAAACGTGTTCTAGTGGCTACATTAGTAGAAAAGATCCTTAGTCAACCAAAAGGTGCGAATTCTACGTATTCAATTAAAACTCTGCACGATACAACGAAAGAATGTTTGCTGGCATTGAACAATTTAGATATCGACACGTCTTCTTGGGATGCCATTATCGTACAACTAATGATGAAGAAACTTGACTACAACCTCTACGTTCGCTTTATACAGTCGTTAGCCAAGCCGAAAGAGGTGCCATTGACTTTGTCGGAAACATCGCGCACTCATTATTTGGTATCCTAGATTCCGAATACGCTGAAAAAATGTCGTCAACAATCACAAACCTGCAGGAAGACGATACATTCATGTTAAAGCTACTGAAGGATCAAACGTCGGTTATTAACTCAACCATGAACATTGTAAAAGAGGAACTGACAACTGCAAAATACAACTTTGATAATCTCCATGCTCAAATTAACAAGATAAGTTAAAGTGAAGAAATGATAAACGATATCAGATCAAACAAGTCCAATTGTTTAACTCAGGAATTATGCAACTTTCACTCATTGCCACCCAGTTACAGAAAATGCAAACACATATCTTAGATGCTCTGACAGATACCCATCACGGGAGAATACATCCATTATTGTTAACTCCAACCCAGTTAGAGGCTGAAATAAGGCAGATAAAAACACATATGCCTCAAGAGTTAGAATTGCCTGTACCCGAAGATGATTTGTTAGATCTATATAAATTAATGACGATAAGAGGAGGTATCACTCAGGAACATGTTGTGTTTAGCATAACCCTGCCACTAATAGACCACAAAGAATTTGAACTGTACAACTTAATCCCCATTCCGAACGTGATAAACGAGACAAAGATAGTTATCGAAACATGCAGCTCCATGCTGGCAATAAACACTATTCACGAACGTTACTTTCCTGTATCACATGATCAACTTAAAACTTGCGATGTCCTCAGCCAGGACATGTTTATATGCCACAACATACAACTGCAACACAGCGTTGGATCAGAAAGGTGTTCATGCGAAATCAATCTGTTCAAGAACGTCACTATGCAAAATTGTCCTTTGAAGAATCTCTCAGCAAATATAACTTGGGTACCTCTGACTCATAAAAACCAATGGATATACGCAACGGTGTCAGCTACGCAAGCAACAGCAGTTTGCGCTAAAGAAATTATACCGCTATACTTAGAGGGTTCTGGATTATTAACCATTAAGCCTGATTGCATTCTTAAACACAATTTCATCCATTTGTCAGGCCAACACTTAATATCAACCACGTTCACATCAGCCTACACAAGTCTGGGAGATATCTCAGAATTGTCACCTAAATCGTTCACAAAACCTCAACTCAACAAACCTACCAATTACTCGTCAACACCAGACCAACTTGCCCGGCAGCTTACCAAATTAAAATCAATGGAGCACAAGCTAGAACAAATAAAGACTTCAGAATCTGAACATCATTCTAAGTCAAAACATAATATAATAGTTTCGTACTCTGCGCTCGTCATCAGCGCAGTAGCCATCATAGCCATACTATGGAAGGCCATATTACGTAAAAGGGTCAGCATGATACACACAAATAAGGTACCCGAACATGAATCACCCAACCAACACACAGCATCACCCGAAGTCGAAACCACGCCCGTACCAACTCCACGCTTTACCAGTCGTGTTTTAGTAATCATATTTGTGTTTTCTTTAATACGGCTTCCTTCAGGTTTCAAGTGCCTGTAAGGAAAAACATTAAAAGTTAGCGCCAATCTGGATTTATGTGTTTAGATTGAATCACGCTAACGATCGTTTTAAGATACGTTTGATACACAAACATTTTGATCACGTCGGGGTCACCAAGGTCACCAGGCACTTGAAACCTGAAGGAAGCCGTATTAAAGAAAACACAAATATGATTACTAAAACACGACTGAAAAATCTTTATTTACTACTTTCTTTTATATTAAAATTAACTAATAATAAAATGCTTAGCTTAAAATAATAACAAATAAATGAGGAAATAAAAATGCTTAAAATGAATGACCTAATTATTAATGGTGTAATTAAAAAACAAAAATTAATAAACAAAACGGTTAATGAACTTGAAATTGCTATGTATGCATTTTACAAAAGAATAAATAAAATTTAAACTAAATATTATGCAAGCAAAGTTAATGCACTAAAATTATGTCAACAGAATAAAAATACATGTACGGAAGTGAGTTCTTAGTAATGCAATAAAATACTAAAATTTATACATGTATGTTTGTTAACAATAACACTTAGTAAAAGTTTATATATAGTGTAAAATTAAAGTCGACTATACCATCAGAATATTAAATGATATTGAAAAATAAAATCATACATAATTACAAAATCTATAAGGATGTCAGACATTTTCTTTATATTTTGCTCAACTTGAATTTTGTACTTGTCATTATTGACAACTTTCGGACTGAGGTTTGCATCTAAAGTCGGTATTTTTGTTCTTAACTGACGCGACAATAATGATTCTGAAGGACTAGGCAAATTACCCTTTGGAGTTGTCCAGTAGTGTAGTAATGCTTTGTAATAATCTGAATTTGTTTCTTCACACTTTGCCAATAATTTTTTTATAGTTTGAACTGAGCGTTCCGCCATACCATTCGATCGCGGAAAGTGTGGGCTAGATGTTATATGTTCAATAGACCAATCATTAAAAAACTACCCTTTTTGAAATAAAATTATTGAAATATTAATAATCAAACAAGAAAATATAGCTAAATTTTTTAAATAATAAGTTAATTAAGCTATCAATTGGTAAAAACTACCCTTTTTGAAATAAAATTATTGAAATATGTGACGGGCAAAGTCACCGAGGCTCGTTTTGCCCCACACCAGAGGACATTTAGGACTGTTTTGGTGCTTTACATTTCTGTTCTTTTATTTTGTTTTATATATTGAACATGAATTATATTTAATTTATTTAAATTAACATTTACTTTATATTAAATAATTTGAATTGGTAGTTTAAGTTATATTTAATGAATATGTACTTCTTAAGCATGAGTTATAGTTAATTTATTATTACTTTGTATTAAATAATTTCAATTGTTAGTTTAAATTTAACGGCTCGGAACAACGCCACCTTTTTGTGAAAGACATACTTAATGCACCACACTGCAACACTGGGCAGCCACAGCTGATTGATTCATGTGTTGGTTTATGTGTGTGTGTATGCCTGTTTGTTAAACCAAACAGTATAAAAGGGCGAGGATCGACTGGTACGAGTCAGTCGGTGACGAGATCGGCATAAGGTAAGAACTACTAAGGCCAGTGGCGAATTCACAGTCGAAGTAGTTTTTTAATTATTAGATCTCACTCAGTGGCATACATGGTAGTGTGAGTATTACCTATTGGTTATTCCGGGCAAATACTCACAACGCCTGCGCTGACGAGAAGTACCACTGGACAACACTCGAGTGGTCAACCTTGTGCCGTCCCAGTGTGTTTCCTCAGCCTTCCCCAGCGTGGTAGCAGAGGCTTTGGTCAACACCCGAGTTGTAAACCTCATGCTGGCCTCTGGTTCTGCTCCCACTGCACCAGGTGGCGCTACTGAGCAACCGACATAAGTTATTTAAATAAAGCGATACGTATTATAACGTGGTAAGCGAAGCGTATTATTTCGCTCCCCTACGACCCTGGCCACCGCTGAGTCTACCCTAGCCAGTCAGCGGAAACGTGTCGTTACATTGGCGCCCGAGCAGGGACCTAAGGTCCAACCACAAAAACAACAAAAAAAACCAACAACAACAACATAAATCACAGCAACAACAAAATCACAGCAACAACCACAATACCAGCAACAACAACTCTAAAAACCACAAACAGCGACTAGAACCGAGAGGCGCAGCAACACCCCATCACCATGCTGAAGACTTCGTGGGTGTATTATTTAAAGAAGGATGAGTTGGCTGACTATCTCCAACAATTCCAGCAAACCCCAACGGGTACCGTAGAGGAAATGCGCAAGCGTTTCGCCAAATTCGTGGCCGGAGAGCACGAGGAGGCAGCCCGGACGGAACTTTTGCTGTTGCAGGCGCAACACGAAATCCCTCCCTCGTCCCCGAATCTGCTGCTCCAGCTGCCCCCGACTGGGATGGCGAACCAAGCCAGTCCGGCCAAGAGCGAGGAGCCCGAGCGACCACCAGGCTGCACGAGCGTTTCCCAGGGGAGAAAAGAAGGCCGTGTGGTAGTTATAGAGACGGTGCGCAAGTGGGGAGTCACGTACACTGGTGGAGATGATTCACTGAGTTTTATCGAGCGCATAGAGGAATTGGCGGATATGTACGAAATTCCCCTAAATAATATCCTGCCGGTACTGTCAGAATTCTTCCAAGATAAGGGGTTGATATGGTTAAGGAATAACCACCGGGCCTGGCAGCAGTGGGACTCCTTCAAGCAGGACTTTCTAACTTTCGTTCTGCCCCCACGATATTTCGAGAAACTGGACGATAAAATTCGGAAACGTATCCAGTGCCCCTGCGAGCGGTTCAAAGATTATGTACTCGCGCTGCAGGACTTAATGAGGCACGCCACATGACAGATGCCCAGAAGGTGGAGCGAATCTTTCGGAACTCCCAGGATCGGCAGCAAACTAACGGCAGACATCCTTATCCACGGAAAGCGGTTTCCCGGCATCGTGGACACCGGAGCCACCAAAAGCTTCGTGACACCAGCAGTGATGCAGAAGATACCAGCCAACTTGAAGCGGACCGATGTAAACATCGAGGAATTTTTGGCAGATGGTTCGAGCAAAATTATTACCCGAGCGGTCACATATGATGTAACCGTCGGCGACAAGACCATGCGGAAAGATTTTCTGGTCATGGAAGAAGCGACGGAAAATATTGTGCTAGGGGTCGATTTTCTCCATACATTTAATACCTCCATCACGTGTGCAGGTGCAGCAATCATCTTCCTCATCAGCAACTTTGTCAGTGGAATCTAGTACCACGCCAACACAAATTCGACCAACAACACTCAAACAGATTCAGATACAAGCATCATTGCATATCTCCTCTTCAGCTGGTACCAACGGCAGGTTGAGTGGCAACCCAGTGAACCTATACAACGTCTCTACAACGTCGAATATTGTTGCAACTGGTTCACCGCGAATAACCCAACCGCAAATTATGAATTCACCGGCGCAACAGTTGTCACAAGTGCAAAATCCTCAGGCTCGAAGGGCATTACGAAAAGCTCAAGCAGGTGCAGCATCTGCGAATACCTCTACAAATGTGGCAACAATAACAAATAAAATAATTCCTGCCACCGTCACTGGAAATATGGTAATACAGCAACCATCTTCTTAACAAATCTGTACTGGCTCCTCTACCAATACAACGGTTGCAGCTGCCAGTAGTCTCGATAATACGTGCAATCAGAATCGCAACAATTGGAATACAGAACCTGTTACGATGCTGAAGAAAAGTAACCTGCATAACCGTAACGGTGCACCACGTGCCAAGAGTCGCACCATAATGCAGGGCCTTAGAGCGCCTAGCGGTCCCGGTGTCATACCGAAGTCGAAGACATCTTATAGTAGACTTAGTGGCAATTATTGTAATAATCACAAATTCGGTGGTAACTACAACAATCGGGGCTATCGTGGCAACAACTATCATAACCGTAGTAACGATTGCAGTCAAATGCGTAATCATCGTGAGGGCAGCACTACATATGGAGCAGCTATACCGTACAATATGGCGCCGATCGCCTGTTGGGTAAGACCTAGTGATGGGAATGCTGCGTCACGAAGTAGAAAATCACCCATACCAACCGCGACTAGAGAGATCGGACTTACGCAAGTGCCTGCCCAATTGCAGGAAAGGATCAGGGGGATGGCAGTAGCACAAACTCTGAGACGCGCCTTGGTTAAACACGGAGGAAAGCGATATCGAGTTAAAATCCGTCGGGATGTTACGCTGCGGATCGTGTGGTTGACACCCTAATCCACCCGGAGAGAGGGGAGGTAGTGTGACGGGCAAAGTCACCGAGGTTCGTTTTGCCCCACACCAGAGGACATTTCGGACTGTTTTGGTGCTTTACATTTCTGTTCTTTTATTTTGTTTTATATATTGAACATGAATTATATTTAATTTATTTAAATTAACATTTACTTTATATTAAATAATTTGAATTGGTAGTTTAAGTTATATTTAATGAATATGTACTTCTTAAGCATGAGTCATAGATAATTTATTATTACTTTGTATTAAATAATTTCAATTGTTAGTTTAAATTTAACGGCTCGGAACAACGCCACCTGGTTGTGAAAGACATACTTAATGCACCACACTGCAACACTGGGCAGCCACAGCTGTTTGATTCATATGTTGGTTTATGTGTGTGTGTATGCCTGTGTGTTAAACCAAACAGCAGTGTTACCGTTATGCGACTAAAGTCGCATTTTTGCCCCTTTTTGACTGCCGTGCCACTTTTTTGACCCATTTGTTTTAAATCCCCTTTTGTATCATTTTGTAGTTTTTTGTGCCCCTTTTGAAACAAATTTTTTTTATACTGACAATCAATGAATCCGAGCTCAATTTGAAGAGAAAATAGCATCTAATTTGGAAAAAATTTAAATAATGCAGGAAGGGCTATCTATTAACAATAAAATTTACCTCAAATTTCTAGTATATGTATTAAATATTATGAATAAATTAAACCTTAATTTTCAAAACGAATCATCACATATTATATATTTAGTTTCATCCACGAAAGATATAATTTTTAAAAATTTTTTAAAAAAAGAGTATGTTATGCAAACAAATATAGAACAAAATGATTTTGTTGATGTTCTGCATATAAAAGAAACTCTTAATATATATATCGGCCACGAAGCCGAGCTAGAAATATGTACTAACAACATCTTAAGTAGTGATATTGTAGAAATTAAAAACAACATTTTACTTTTTTACCAAAAGCTGTGCAAAGAAATTTTATCAAGAATTAATATTAGCGATAAGAGGCTGAGTTCATTAAAGGTTTTAGATCCAGTATTTATTAAGTCAGCTGAAGACATACATAAATTACTTTGAAATTGTTAACGTTTTTATTGATATAATTACTAACCCAGATGATTTTGTAAAAGAGTTTAAACTTTTAGAAACCAGATCAAACGATAAAAGCTATGAAGCAATTTTTAAAATATCTAAGCCTGAAACATTTTGGTACGAAATTAAAAAACTGTTTGGGTGAAAATTTATATCTAAACTTGTATAAATTTGCTTCGCATGTTTTTACTTTACCACATAGTAGTGCATCCGCTGAGCGGATTTTTTCTAAGTTAGCATATTTAAAAAATAAAGTGACAAATAGACTGAAAGTAGTAGATACCTGTCAGTCTATGTTATCCGCTTTAAATTTGTATAAAAATGACTTGGAAGATTGGATTCCAAGTGATGAATTGATTAATAAATATAGATTTACGTTTTCAAAAAAATAGATATTTAATAGTTGAAGAAACAACATAACACTGCAATTTATAAAAAAATGGATCTTTACCTGATATTAACTATCTTGCTATCAATACTTTTATATGCTTTTTCCTCGAGGTTTTTTCGTAACTTAATTTTTTTGGCAAAAAAGTAAAATAATCCAAGTGCCAAATATTTATGTACATATACTTACATATATACATATCTCTATCTATTTAAATGTTAAGTTTTTTTGTATCAAATCATATTATGAACTATTTTTTGTTTTAGTAAGTATTGTTATTACACTATTTTAAGCTCGTTTTATTTACAAGTAATTAGTAACTGTTTTTGTATAAATAATTGAAATAAAAATTTTATGCAACAGTTCATTATCGTTTACTTGCAAACAAGACATGTATTTTCACGATATATGTATAAATGTATATATATATATATAAATATATATATATATATATGTATTAACGATAAATACTGTATAAGGTAAAGGCCAGTCCATTTCATATCATTAATTTTACTTTATATAATCTAATACAAAAATTCTTTTAACTTACTTGGAATGTTCCCCACATTGTTTTATAATAGGCTACGCGGTGAGCTACTCCCCATCCAACATATGGAATCCAGAAGTGTGGGATTAAAAATATAATAAAAATTATCGCATATATATATTCGTCAAACTCGGTGATTGTAACTAAAATTTTAACCCTTTCATAACCAACACGTAATACTAATGCCGATGTAAATATGTAGAAAACCACAGCATATAACATTTGGGGAGACTTCCACTTAAATATAACTCTTCCAGTTTCTCTGGCTAGTGGCATAACTCCCAGAAACACAAATAATTTTAGCAACAGTTTGTGATCTCGGTAAAACTAAAAGAAAAATAAATAATACATATAATTTTTTTTTGTATTCTTTCAATAGAAAATAATAAAAAATAAAAATTTTGAACTATATTAATGGTGGTTTTTTATTAATAATGTTACGAGAGTAACTTTAGTTTAGAATTATTTTGATTTATTAGTTATCTTTTATTTGTTAGTTATTTTATATTTGTTGGTTATTTTTTGTTTAAATTCCCAATAAAAAGTTTAGCTTCAAACAAAGCAGGTTAGTAAGGGAGAAATAAAAGAGTTTCGCTTACCATCTTGCTTACGGAAGGCATGATTTTTATATGGTGAGTTTCAACTATCAGCTTTACTGAATGTTTTTTACAGTTATTTTTTAGTATTCTCCCTTACAAACCTGCTTCGTAGCAAGGGAGTGCCGTGGCACTTTATATGTTATTTTTTTTTATAAAACTAATTTTACTGCATCTCTGTATGTCTTATGCCGTAGCGCATAACTGTGCGCTTATTTATTAAATGTTCCATTAGTTCTTCTCAAAATGTTAAATTTTTTTAGTGGGTTGTTATGCATATTTCTGGTATAAAAACCCCTGTATAGAATTTTCTATTATAAATGTAATGTTAAAATTGTTATGCATAATTTTTTTCAACTTTACTGTATAGAACATTCGAGTATTCTGATAATTGAAACGCCTTAAATTATACTTAAGTTTAATGATGGATAATAGTTAAATTAAAGTACAGCTTTAAAATAAGATATTAGCACAATTTAATGCAGATAACCATAGTTGCATAATTTTAAATAACACAATAGAAGTTAAGGCCCGAATAATCTATAGCCATCTTGACGTCTGGGCTAGAGATAAATACTCAAAAGATGGCAATGAACAGTATTAGCATAAACAGTAAAGAGTGCAGATTACAATAGTAAGCTTTCAATAAAGATGTTAATAAAGATTGTGAAAGTGACTAAGTTCTAAATAAAACTTGTAAAAGGAACCAGTAAGTTTTCTTTGTGCTTACATACTAAACACCTGCATGAATGCAAAAAAAATCAGCTATGAGATAGAGTTGTGTCGTTCATGAACGAACTCGTTAAATTGAACGGATCAGTCAGATGAACGATGAACGGCCGTTCAGTTTCATCGGTCAATTTCGTTCAATGGTTCAGTCGGTCACTTGTTTACCGAACAACTGGTTGAAAAGAAACAGCAATACTATTGTGGTCTATTTGTGATGTCAGTAAAATATACTTATTTCATTTACTCATTGCTTTACACATTTTCATAAACTGGTCAGGGTTGTCAAGTTTCTTTGCGACCTAATATTCAATTTGGCGACATGGCGATTTTTTGGCACTTATAAAATAAATGTCGAATAACCAATAACCAATGATAATGCTATGTTCACACTTGGGTTTTTAGACGCGTTTAAGCAAATATTATTACATATGAGATGAATAAGATAACAGATGATTAGGAAAAAACCCAACAAACAAATTTATATTTCCTTAAAGTATTAAAAATGGATAAAAAGGCTTTTATCAAGTTATCTGAAGATTGTTTTAAACATATTAATAATGAAATTGTGAAAATTTATGAATTATTTAAGGAAAAACATTAAGCAGAAATCGTAGTCGGTTATACGGTATAAGCCATGAATTTGTTTTGAGACTCGTAGACAATTTTACCCTTTAATTGGAAAGACTATTTCAATGATGGTATTCCATATAAATTTAATCAGTTTTTGAAATAGGTTGAATAAACTGAATCGTATACATTGTTAAAAAAAACAGTCAGAATTGCCTTGCCGGTGATGTATATAGCGTTTTAGATATATATCCAATATTTCTTTAATACTAACCACCAAAAAAACGTTTTGCTGCTTTAATTAGACTATTGTAAACTATTGTACCTTTTTTGTATTCACCAATCATTTTACTTTAATTAAATAAAATATTTATAACTGCGACTAACCTTTAAATAAATAACCAAATTCAATATTTGTCAGCTTTATTTATTAAAGCGTTAATGTGACTATTTAAATTTTTAAACTTAAATCTCGCGACAAGCTTTCAAGCTTATAAGTTGTAAAAACAGACAGTAAAAGTTTTTAAGTAATTTTGTTTTTAAGAAGGTTTTTTACTTCTAATTTTTATAAAATAAAAACAAAAAATAAAATACATGTTATCATATCTTTTGAAAAAAATAACTCATATGAATAATAATAATTACATCTGCTATTTGTTCATTGCTTTTTTAGGATTGCTGTTATTTTTATTATTTAAAGTCTTTTGTTCTTTAAATACCACATCCA
Organism: Pollenia labialis; assembly: GCA_949318255.1. Taxonomy (NCBI): domain Eukaryota; kingdom Metazoa; phylum Arthropoda; class Insecta; order Diptera; family Polleniidae; genus Pollenia; species Pollenia labialis. Next base: position 81,786,910 of record OX439139.1, read on the forward strand.
TTTTAAATTTTTAGTTATTTTCTTACACTATTTTTGCTTATATTTTGAAAAATTGCGCTCAACATTTGCTGTAGATAGGTATATGTACTTATATGGAAAAACTTCGGACTTATGACAACGTCTTAATTTGAATAAGACCTCGCAAAAAATATTGTTAAAAATAAGAATACAAACAAGTATTAAAATAGCCGCGTTTAGCGAGAAATCACTATATATGGCAGCCCAGATTATAATATGAAAATTTTAAAACAATGTGACAAATTGCCACTGGTAATGTGTTAAAAGAAACAAGTATAGTATATTCGTATAACATAAACACTATAATAGTTTTGTTTGGTAAACGAAAAACACAACTGCGAATTTGTGTACACACAAAAAGTTTTACAGTAACTGAGTGTAATTTACTAAAATTATTTTCTGTAACGTTCAAAATTAATGAAAATTTTGTTATTTTATAATTAAACAAATTCTTAAACTGTTTCAACATGTTGTTCCAAAAACAAATTTGTTCAGTTATTTTTTATGCATAAAATAAAACCGAAATACTTAACTGCAAAGTTATCTTAAATTATTTTATTATTTACATACCTACATGAATGTGCACATAAATAAAAAACAAAAATATTTCGCTGATTTGGTGCACTCACAATATTCTGTAAGTAAAATTAACTGAAATGATTATATAAAATAAATAAAAATTCAGTTAAAAATGGTCTTCATACTTATTTTTCAATTATTTTTAACAAAAAGTTCATTTAATTTTTACTTTCAAAAATTCAACCCCATGTTCCGTAAAAACAAATGAATTTTCAGTTATTTTATATAAATTAACTATAAAAAAATTAACTACATATTCCGTAAAAAACAAAGGAATATTCAATTATTTTAAATAAATTGCCATAAAAAATTAACTATACATTCCGCAAAAAATTTTATATAATTTAGGTGTAGGTAATAATGACAGCTTAGTATGTAATTTAAATTGGGTTAAAATTAACTAAAAATCCCTTTGAATAAATTTTTTGTAGTTTGTATATTCAAAATTAAAAATAACAGACAAATTAAGTCATTTTTATAGAATGTTTTCGTTTTAAAATTAACATTAAAAAATAGCCGTACAATTCCTTTGTTTTAAATGAAATTATCCGTTTAATAATTAAATTTTCAGTTATTCAAACTTAATATTCTTTTGAATTTACCTACATAAAATTTTGAGTGTAACATCACAAAAGTATGCTATACTGGTTTCTTTAAACACATTGCCGTATTCAATCAATTGTGAATGAATGAACGAAAACCACAAAAGACCGACTGGCACAAAAGATCAAGTGACCCAAAAGACCAAGTGACCTGAAATGAACGATTGAACGAAATGAACGAACTCGTTCATTGTTTTGAATTGAACGATAATGACCGGTCACCTAAATGAACGATTAAGCCCAAGACTACTTTGAGACACCCACACAAAATAACGGCACATATTCATTTAATTCATTTGCAATGAGAAGCAATGAGTGAGTGCAAAAGGTACTTGAGTTGTTTAAAGTATGAAACACACGATTCACACTCGGCACAACTCGGTAAGCATTGAATATGGTTGCTTCGGTATGAATATTGTTGTACTGTATCAAATTCAACTTTAATATTTGTAAAATATTTTAATCTAGTTTTATTTTGAATTTCTGTTTTTTAATTTTTATAAATAAATAATTTTTCTTCACTTTGTATTGAGATACCAAAATATAGACATTGCCTTTCAATTTTACAATAGGTTATGGGCCTTATTAGTTATTGAATTTTTTTTAATTTGATTGAGCAATTGGTGTATCTTAGAATTATACATACGTGAAGTTTATTTTAAAAATGTCGGGCACAAACGCAATAACTCATTTTGAAAAGTTAGTTGGATCTGAAAATTGGTCCACATGGTGTTTTGCGTTAAAAGCTCAGTTTGAGTTGGATGGCATATGGTGCTGTATTGAAGGTACGTGTGAAGATGCTGTGAAGGAAACACAAGCAAAATGCCGTATTATACTTGCAGTTCACAAGGATTTATACGTTTATATTCAAGAAGCCATAACTGCAAAGGAAATATTCGAAAAATTGAAGCGTTTATTTCAAGATTCTGGCTTGGACAGGCGCATTGGGCTATTACGTAAGTTGTGCTCAATACAGTTGGCGGAATGTAATTCTGTTGAACACTATGTTTCGGAAGTTGTTTCAACGGCTCAAAAGCTAAATGGCATTAGTTTCAACGTATCTGATGAATGGCTAGCTTCAATTTTATTAAAAGGTTTGCCGCCAGAATATAATCCCATGATTATGAGTATGGAGAGTTCGAATAAAGTTTTATCTGCGGATGCAATTAAGGCAAAATTGCTGCAAGATATAAAGTATGAATCACATAGTATATCAGACTCAGCTTTAGCCAGCAAAAAGCAAAGCAAAAAGAAAGACATCAAGAACGTAAAGTGCTACAACTGTAAAAAGTTCGGACATTATGCAACGAAATGTCCAAATCGAAATTCAAGTAACAAAAACCAATCTATGTTTGCTGCATATGTCGTAAAAGGTTTGGCTCCAGACGAGTGGTTTTTTGATAGTGGAGCGTCTGTTCATATGGTTCAGTCAGAGGAGCATTTTAAGAATCTTCAGAACTATGAAGGTGAAATACGTATTGCAAATGACAAAACCTTGAAAGCTGTTGGTAAAGGCACAATTGTTATTGACGTGTCAATTCCGGGTGGACAGCAGAAAATTACAATTAAAGATGTTTTGTACGTACCAGAGCTTGGAGCTAATTTATTATCCATTAGCCAAATCATTAGGAGAAACAAAAAAGTTGTTTTTAATAAAAATGGATGTAATGTGTTTGATGAAAACAATAAGTTGGTGGCTACTGGAAAACTAGTTGAGGGTATGTATAAATTGTGTACTCCTACTAACCAACGTATTTACTTGGCTAGTGAATCGTCAAATTTTGTAAGATGGCTTCAACGTTGGGGCCATTTGAATCAACAATCAATGGAGAAGATGAAATCTGATGGTTTAATAAACTTTAATAATTTAGTTAAATTAAATTGTATGGCATGCGCACAAGGAAAACATGCAAAACTCAAATTTCCAAAAGAAGGTTCAAGAGCCAGTAATATTTTAGAAATAGTTCACACCGATTTATGCGGTCCAATGGAAGTAAAATCAAATGCTGGAAGTTCGTATGTTCTTACGTTTACGGATGATTGTAGCAGAAAAGTTTTTACTTATTTTTTAAAAAATAAGAGCTTAGTATTTGAAACATTTGTCAATTTTAAAAAATTAGTTGAAAATCAAACTGGAAGAAAGCTACAAATTCTACGGTCAGATAATGGAGGAGAGTTCGTGAACAAAAGGATGTTCGATTATGTAACCAATTGTGGAATTAAGCATCAGAAAAGCGTGGCTTATAATCCGCAGCAAAATGGTCTCGCAGAGCGGATGAACAGGTCGTTAATTGAGAAAGCTCGCTGTATGTTGTACAATGCAAAGCTACCTAAATGTTTTTGGGCAGAGGCGGTTTACACTGCCTGTTATCTAATCAATCGAAGTCCACATCGAGCCCTAGAAAAATGTCCAAATGAAATATGGTATGGTCGAAAACCAACTCTTAGTCATTTACGAGTATTTGGTTGTAGTGCAATGGTACATATTCCTCATCAAAAGAGGAGGAACCTTGATGCAAAATCTGAAAAGATGATTTTCATTGGTTATTGCGATGAATCCAAAGGTTATCGATTGTATGATCCAGTAAAAAAGTTGGTAACTACAAGTCGCGATGTAATATTTTTCGAGGACGAGTTTATGACGTTCAATAATGAAAAATCTATTGAAGAATATTGGTTTTTAATCTCTAAATCGGAGAAAAATGTCACAAGTTCTCAAGAATCCTTTGATAACGATGTCGATAATGATTCATTACACTGGTTTACAGCCAAAAAATACCAATAACGCCACATGCCTAAATAAGTTAATTGGGACCTCCTGAACACGAAAAACGCTGTATTTTTTTTCTAAGTACCGTTTTTTAGATAACGGTACTTTTGTGTTTTTCGGTGTATGGTCCCACTCAAACCCTTGTGGAGCCCAGCCGAGAAGTCCGATCGAGATAAATGGTACATCGTTGCAAAGGTAATTGAATATCTTTTTTGTCGATATATCGGAAATTTCTATCTGATAAGAACTGGCTGAGTTATGGTACCTCAAAATTCAAAATTTGCCTATTTTTTTACGTTTTTTTGAAAATTTTTCATTTTTATTTCGTTTTTTTTCTACGTTATAGTAAAGATCTGGAATGTTTTATTCTTTTACCTAATAGTTTTTTTAATTACCAACATTTTAAGTGTAATTTAAAAAAAATCGGATAGAAAATAAAGTTTTTATTAAGGATTTTGTGGAACGACAATATTTTCATCTTCATTGCTCACACACTATATTCGGCGTAAATTCAAAAAATTTAAACTAAAGCGACTTGAACTTTTGCGTTTATTTTCGGATGGATCTTCGCGAATGAGAAACCAACAATATTCCGCCATCATTTGTTCATCCCACCAGCCTTTGTAACGTCTCTCGATTTCTTCAATTTCTTGGTGAAATCTTTCACCTTGTTCATCACTTTCGGAGCCCAAGTTCGTGGGGAAAATATCCAAATGATTGAATAAAAAGTGTAATTAAGGTGTCATATTTGAACTTAAAAGTTAAAAAGAATAAAATTTCAAATGATAACGGCCTTTTTGATATACATGTTTTCACTCAACGCTTACCAATGGCATTAAATTTTTGCAGTAATGTAAAAAAGTTGTGAACGATGTCCTGGAATGCTTCCCATGCCTCCAAATGAGCTGGACCTAAACACTCATTAAATGATTGGTCACCGTACAGAGCCCGAATTTGAGGTCCATCAAATATACCAGCTTCAATTTTGCTCGCTGTGGCTCTCGGAAATTTTTGTTTAAGGTAATTCATGGCAAGACTTTCTTTTGGCAACTTTTTTACAATATTTGTAAATAACCCAAGCTTTATATGTATTGGAGGAAGAATTATCTTCTCCAGAGGAATGAGTGGGTCATTTTTGATATTGTACTCTCCGTGCTTACGTCCACTTCGCTCGGGCCAAACTTTTCGGGTGTAGTGATTCTGACGGTCACGGCTGTCCCATAGACATAGAAAACAGGGAAACTTCGTATTGCCCCCTTGCAATCCAGATAGTATGGCAACTAATTTAAAATCAGAGCAAACTTTCCATTGATGTTGGTCATAATGTATGAGATCGAGAAGTTCTTTCATTGCTTCATGTGTTTCCTTTATGTATTTTCCCGAGCCCGAGCCCGAGCGAAGTGGACGTACGCACGGAGAGTACAATATCAAAAATGACCCACTCATTCCTCTGGAGAAGATAATACTTCCTCCATTTCCTTTTTGGGAAACTACAGAAGTCCTGATTACGCAGAGAAGATCGATACATTACTGCAAAAATTTAATGCCATTGGTAAGTGTTGAGTGAAAACATGTATATCAAAAAGGCCTTTATCATTTTAAAATTTTTTCTTTTTAACCTTAAGGTTCAAATATGACACCTAAATTACACTTCTTATTCAGTCATTTGGATATTTTCCCCACGAACTTGGGCTCCGAAAGTGATGAACAAGGTGAAAGATTTCACCAAGAAATGGAAGAAATCGAGAGACGTTACAAAGGCTGGTGGGATGAACAAATGATGGCGGACTATTGTTGGTTCCTCATTCGCTCGTCATTTTAATTTAAATTTTTTGAATTTACGCCGAATATGGTGTGTGAGCAATGAAAATGACAATATTGTCGTTCCACAAAATCCTTAATAAAAACTTTATTTTTTATCCGATTTTTTTCAAATTACACTTAAAATGTTGGTAATTAAATAAACTATTAGGTAAAAAAATAAAACATTCCAGATCTTTACTATAACGTAGGAAAAAAACGAAATAAAAATGAAAAATTTTAAAAAAAACGTATAAAATAGGCAAATTTTGAATTTTGAGGTACCATAACTCAGCCAGTTCTTATCAGATAGAAATTTCCGACATATCGACAAAAAAGGTATTCAATTACCTTTGCAACGATGTACCATTTATCTCGATCGGACTTCTCGGCTGGGCTCCACAAGGGTTTGAGTGGGACCATACACCGAAAAACACAAAAGTACCGTTATCTAAAAAACGGTACTTAGAAAAAAAAAATTACAGCGTTTTTCGTGTTCAGGAGGTCCCAATTAACTTATCTAGGCATGTGGCGTTCTTGGTATTTTTCCAAATTTAAAATTTGTAAAGCAGTGTTATTATTCTCTTCGTTTACAGACAATAACAATGAAGTGGGGGAAGAAATCGAAAGTGAAAATATCTTATCTTCAACAATACAGGATGAAGTAGTTGATTCTGAACACAAAGCTCCAGTTCCAAGGAGAAGTGAACTTTTAGCAAAGAAAGCTCAAGTCAGTCTTCTGGCGTCAAATATTGAAGTCGATTTTCCATTAACTTATGAAGAAGCTCTAAAAAGTCCAGAGAGAGAAAAATGGTTAGCTGCAATTAATAGCGAGATAAATTCCTAATAATACTTGGACGGAAGTAACTCATCCTAGTTGCCAAAATGCAATCAAAACCAAATGGGTATTTAAAATTAAGGACGAGTCAAATGGTTCCAAAAGGTATAAAGCGCGTTTGGTGGTAAAAGGCTTTACGCAGAAAAAAGGCATTGATTTCGAAGAAACTTATTCCCCGGTTATACGTTACACGTCCTTAAGAATGCTGGTTGCCTTAGCTGGAAAATATAACTTATATATTGAGCAAATGGATGCTGTAACTGCTTTTTTGCAAGGAGATTTGAATGAAGAAATATATATTTACCAACCAGAGGGAGTTAAATGTGCAAATCCAAACTCTGTTTTAAAACTCAACAAGGCTTTGTACGGCTTAAAGCAGGCGAGTTTTGTATGGAACAATAAGTAAGATAAAGTTCTGTTAAACATTGGTTTAATAAAGTCTAAGATAGATCCTTGTGTGTATTATCAAATTAAGAGAACCAAGCGTACGTATTTAGCTATCTACGTCGATGACATTTTAATGTTTAGTAATGATATACCATTTCGTGAAACTGTCAAGTCAAAGCTATGTCAAGAGTTTCATATGAAGATGCTTGGAGAAGCCGAAAAGTGTTTAAATATTCGAATAACTAAGAAAAACGAAAGAATTTGCTTAGATCAAGAGGAATACATCAATCAAATATTAAACAACTTCAGTATGGCAGATTGTAATCCCGTACAAATATCAATGGATCCAAATCAAAAGCTTAAAAAGAAAGAAGACGAAATTACTACCGATAATTATCCTTATCAGCAAGCAATTGAAAGTCTAATGTATTTGCAACAGTGTACAAGACCAGATATTTCACACGCAGTAAGTTATTTAAGTCGTTTTAATAATAATCCAAGTCAAGAACACTGGAATGCTGTTAAGAGGGTTTTCCGATATCTAAAGGGAACTAAAAGTTGTAAGCTTTCCTATAGTCAAGATGGAAACAGTGAGTTAATAGCATATTCAGACGCTGATTGGGCCAATGATATAGATGAGAGGAAGTCAATTACTGGTTATGCTGTCATTCTACAATCAGGTGCTATTTCATGGAGTAGTAAAAAACAGCAAACAGTGGCCTTATCTTCAACCGAAGCAGAATACATGGCAATGTCTGCAGCTACTCAAGAAGTTGTTTGCTTAAGAGAACTTTTTTACGAACTTGTTCCAGATACCTCATGTAAGCCAACCCCAATACTTTGTGACAACAGAAGTGCAATAGCTTTGTCATGCAATAACGTTTATAAACCCCGTTCCAAACATATTGACGTGAGACATCATTTTATAAGGGAGAAGAAGCATTCAAAACAAGTTGATTTGTTACCAGTTGGAACAGATGAGATGATAGCGGACTGTCTTACGAAAGCAACAACGGCACCAAAACACAAATATTGTTTTAAAGAACTAGGTTTAAATATTTAAAGGTCAATTTGAGAGGGGGAGTTGTTGTACTGTATTAAATTTAACTTTAATATTTGTAAAATATTTTAATCTAGTTTTATTTTGAATTTCTGTTTTTTAATTTTTATAAATAAATAATTTTTCTTCACTTTGTATTGAGATACCAAAAACATTGCCTTTCAATTTTACAATAAATATATGTTGTATGTTGGTACAAATGAGAAAAGTACGTGTACGACTTTGTGATATACAATGAGTTTGTAATGAGTTTGCATTCGATTTATATAATATTATTCGCGTTACCCGAGTTAACTGAAGAAAGATCATAAAGGAAAAACACAATTTTTATTCTTATTCAAATTTGTTTTTTAATTATTTCTTATAAGAAAAAAATAACAAAAGTTATTAAGTAATTAAAACAAATTTTTTAAATCTTTTTAATAATTTTAACAATTTCTTTAATTAACATGTTTGTAAATTGTCATATTAACAATTTGTTTTTTTTTAGAAAATAAATGTGTATATCATAAAAAAAATATTTTGTGTCAAAAAGAAAAACCATAAAAAAAATTATTTTTCTCCATTTTAAATCTTTAAAAGAATGAGCGATGTGGCGATTGTTCTGAAATTTTACCAATCTATACGGTCAGTTAACTTATTATTTGATTATTCATAAATAAATTTTAATGGGTTTTCTATAAATTCTAGCTTTCCAAATAATACTATTAATGATAGCAAGATTCCGTTTTGTGTTGATGTCAGAAACTCGCATGCAGGACTATGTTTGTTCCTTAATCAGTTGTAATGGTTTTTGTGATGTAATTTTTTATGAATTTTACTAAAACGTTAATAAAAACAACTTTTAAATGCATCTTTAATTTCAATTTAGTTAGTAACAAAGTATTTTGTTAATATGACAATTTAGTAATAAAAGTTTATATTTAATTGTTAACAAATATTTTATTCAATATTACAAACTCATTGTTAAAAATATTTGTTAAATTTTAACAATTTTCATTAACAAAATAGTTTTTTGTATTTGCAAATTCAGTTGTTGGTGCCTTTTCAATTAAAAAGTTAATTGTATTAACGAATATGGTATTCAGTATGACAATTGATTTGTCGTAATTTTTTTCTGTCTAGTAATGAAAACAAAAAAGTATATAACAAAAATAAATATTAAATTCATAAATATGTAAGTCAAATTAAGTTTTTTAAAATCTAAACAATCTACATACATGTTAGAATGTAAAAACATCATCTTTCCTACCGGACCCAATAAGGCAACGTTTTTCAGAAAAAGGGTTTCTAGCACATGAGAATGTTCTTTCTGATGAGGCGCTACTTGCAGGAGTTGCCAATATTTTGCAGCTTAACTTATAGAGTAGTGGATATTTTAATATCCTACATTGTATTATTTATAATTTCACAGAAAAAAATTACTACAAATCAATTGTCATATTAAATGCCATATGCGTCAATATAATTATTTTTTTTAATTGAAAAGGCACCAACAACCGAATTTGTAAATATAAAAAATTCTTTTGTTAATTAAAATTGTTCACTTTCAACAAATATTTTTAACAATGAGTTTGTAACATTGAATAAAATATTATTTGGCAATCAAATAAAAAAATTAAATACAAAATTTGTCATTTTAACAAAATGTTTTGTTGCTTATTAATTTTAAAAATATGTATTGCAATTTTTACAGAAAGAAATGCATTAAAAATGCTGATCTAATTAATTTTTTTTTTCAAATATAATATCAATCTCATCACAAATAAATATCTTTAACATAAACGGACTTAGAATAAATTAAACCGTGTTAAAATTTCGGTAAGAAGTTTCAAATAACAGCTTCACTTACCCCTAAGATATACGTTATTTCAATAACAGTCCCAGCAATTTAATTCAGAAAATTTTAGAATAGTTTAAAAAAAATGTATTAATTACATCATACTAAATCTTGTTATTTTTTCTGTGTTAGGCGCTTATCCACAAAAATTTATATAATTACATCTTACCTCCATACTGAAACAATATAATAAGCCAACAAAATAAAAATACAATTTTTTCGCGAAAGCACGTGGTTACAACGTTGTTGGCGTGAAGAGAGAGGATGCACAATACAATGCATACTAATCACTCATTGGACTCATTGCTACTAGCACTTGTCTTTTTGTTGTCTCTATTATTGAAAGTTGTGAGTTTGATCGGTGTTTATGACGAATTAATAAAATCTACGCCAGACGAAGCACAACGAAGTAGAATACAACTTCAACGAAGTACAACACAACATTTATTCAATGGTCTTTTTGCATACAAGTACCAGAGAATGACAACAAGTACCCATAAGAAAAATATACAGAGATATTTACCCACGCTTTTCGTTATTGTGTATACACATATTTATAACACAAATAATAAGAACAGCTCTGGTTGTGCGTTGCAAAAAGTATCCCTGCAAATATTTTTGGACCACCTGATCCAATTTCATGAAATGGACTACTCCATGGACTGGTCCGATGTAATGCAAGCATGGACCATGTCATTGTTAAAAACTGTTTGTAGTGAGACGACATGTCTTCGTTTTTTAACGACATGTTTTCGTTTTTAAACGAAGTTAAAACTAATCCTCTTGTGTACACAATGGAGTAGTTTTAAAACTTCTCCTTTGTAGTCCAAATACGGGTTATATGGTCCTTCCCTTGGACATCGTAATGTTAAATAGACCATGTTTTTTTCATACGTTTGGGTTACTTTTAGACTAGTCCTAGTCCCTTGTGGGCTACTTTTTACACGCGTGTTTGGACTGGTCCTATTATTTGCAGGGATGGTTATTACTTATACCTATGCACGGCAATATCTTCACGCAACCACATTCAGTAGACAAAAATACATGAATATCCCTGCAAATATTATTGGACCACCTGATCCAATTTCATGAAATGGACTACTCCATGGACTGGTCCGATGTAATGCAAGCATGGACCATGTCATTGTTAAAAAGTGTTTGTAGTGGGACGACATGTCTTCGTTTTTTAACGACATGTTTTCGTTTTTAAACGAAGTTAAAACTAATCCTCTTGTGTACACAATGGAGTAGTTTTAAAACTTCTCCTTTGAAGTCCAAATACGGGTTATATGGTCCTTCCCTTGGACATCGTAATGTTAAATATACCATGTTTTTTCCATACGTTTGGGTTACTTTTAGACTAGTCCTAGTCCCTTGTGGGCTACTTTTTACACGCGTGTTTGGACTGGTCCTATTATTTGCAGGGATGGTTATTACTTATACCTATGCACGGCAATATCTTCACGCAACCACATTCAGTAGACAAAAATACATGAATATCCCTACAAATATTATTGGACCACCTGATCCAATTTCATGAAATGGACTACTCCATGGACTGGTCCGATGTAATTCAAGCATGGACCATGTCATTGTTAAAATGTGTTTGTAGTGAGACGAAATGTCTTCGTTTTTTAACGACATGTTTTCGTTTTTAAACGAAGTTAAAACTAATCCTCTTGTGTACACAATGAAGTAGTTTTAAAACTACTCCTTTGTAGTCCAAAGATGGGTTATATGGTCCTGCCCTAGGACATCGTAATGTTAAATAGCCCATGTATTTTCCATACGTTTGGGTTACTTTTGGACTAGTCCAAGTCCCTTGTGGACTACTCTTTACACGCGTGTTTGGACTGGTCCTATTATTTGCAGGAATTATGCAGATGTTATTCAATACCCATGAATGTGTTTTGGTTATCTGCCATTTTGGCACTTCTCTGTAAAAATAAAATAAATAAATTGTGGGTTGATCACTACGCAGGTATGGGACTATGTACATATTTTTTATGATACATAAAATAAATTTGTCCGTAAAATCAGCAGTGCCTATGTAAAACTACACATAAGCTATACATTTTTATAAAAAAATTGGACCACTAGGGGTGGAAAGGGGAATTTCTGCTCTCCGAAGCTATCTGACAGGTTTTAATGAAATTTTAAACATAGATAGATTCTTATTTATATAGACACTTACGCTATGTATTTAAAAAAAAATAGGATACAAGGGGAGATAGGGGGCAATTAATGTCACTCCAAAACTATCCAATTGAACAATTTTTTTGCACTTCTGCACTTGTCGCTGTCACACACACATAGCATAGATAGACGACACGAGATGGAAGATATTGTTTTTTATGTATGCATGTAAGTATTCATTTGTATGTTGTGCTCATAAGAAAGAGTGTAACCGCCACGTAATACATTTAGCGCTTGCTTAGACGCCTTTCTGTAAAGATTTAAAATTCAAACATTTCTTTTTAATAAGTTGTAAAGGAAAATACCCTCGAGCTTCCCTCGTGTTCCTATTTTGAAAAAAATATATATAGCTTGTCTGTTCATATTAATATGGCTCTATCTACATACATATGTTTTACATTTCGTAAAGATCTGTTAGATATTTTCGGAGAAGAAGAAATTGCTACCAACTGCCCCTCGTTGTCCTAATAAAATAACCTTACTGCCTTAGTCAAATCTTAAAAAGCTTTAAAATTATCATGATTTTTTTCTGAATAACAATACAAAAAAATTTTGCATAGTTCCAAAATTATTAAAATTGCATTTGCCATCTCTGCTCTCTCTCTCACTCTTTTTATTTACGTTATACTTACGGTAATACACAAACTTATATGGGTATTGCAGATAGCTAACAGAAATTTTATTTATATCTGCATGTACATTCAAAAAGAAGAATGAATATGGATAAAAAAAAAAAGAAAAAAGTCATTTCAGTCGGTTGTGTTTTTTAAGCTCTGTTTATTTAATTAATTTAAAAATAAATCAATAGTTTTCTTAAAACTTTTTTCGTTTAATCGTATCGTTTATTAACGGCCCTATCTGTCGCTTTTAAAAAGTAATAAATATATGTGTTTAAATATACAAAATTTAAACAATAAAAAATCAATAGAACAAAACTACATAAAAACAAGTAAGAGTGCTATATTCGGCTGTGCCGAATCTTATATACCCTTCACCATTGTGCGAGCAGAATACACAGCAATTAGACAAAAACTAAATAAAATTGGTAAATTTTTTTTTAAATAAGAGACAACCGATTTTGAACTTCGCTTTTCATAAGGGCCCAGAATATATATACTTTATAGGGTGTAGGATCAATATTGTAGAAATTACAGTTATATATACCTTTTTTACCTTCCGTGAAGGGTATACAAAGAGTAATTTTCGGGAAATCAGGGGTCTAATCACCGCATTCGATACTTTCGTATCGAATAAACTACTGAATTTTTTTGCATACGATAGACACTGGCTTATCGAATGAAAACTCGATAAATGTAATGTCGAGTTACTCGATGTCGAATGCTTTTATTTCAAATTCAATACATTTCATTCGATATCGAGTTTCAAGATACCAAAATAAATAATTTCGATGAATTTTACTCGATATCGTATGCAGTGAATAGACCCCAGTATTTCGGTTATAACTCATACAAATTTCCGACATTTTGGTATATAAGTCATATCCATAGGACGTATAGCAGCCCTAAAATTTAGGTTTTTATACAAATTTTGATGTTTTTTAGCCCTTTTTTGAGTATTTTGCTCATAAATTACCCATTGTCTAACCGATTTGATAGTTTTATATACCGACGTGTTAAGGAAGAATACCATTTACTTAAGTTATATTCATATATAAACATTTATATAAACTTGTAAATATATATTTAAACAAAGTTAATTATAAAAAAGAGTAATTTTTGGGGATTCAGTATTTCGGTTATTACTGAGCCATTTTTTAACCGATTTGGCAGATTTATATACCGACGTGTTGAAGAAGAAATTTACCATTTACTTTAGTTATAAAACTTGGACTCGGGGAGATCTATGGTTCCCGAAAGTGGGTATTTAAAAAAAATTTTTGGTCATAACTTTTTTGTATCTGAACCGATTTTCTCGAGTTTTTTATAAAATATGTTCTACTTAAAATTTCCGATATTTTGATATATAAGTCATACCCATAGGACATATGGCAGCCCTAAAATTTAGGTTTTTATACAATTTTTAATTTTTTTTGTACGGGAGGTACCACGCCCACTTCTCCAATCCCGCCCACATTTTGTAGGATGGTGTGTATTAGCAACCTAAATGTGTGTACCTAATTTGGAAGCTTTGGCTTTTGCCGTTCCCCAGATATACAGCAAAAAGTAATAAAAATACAACAACCACAAGGGATTTTTCGAAAAAATTTGAGGTAGTCGTGGTTTTTTGCTCATAACTCAGCCATTTGTGGACCGATCTGGCTGAATTTCAATAGCAAAATTATAATAAGAATACCTGACATAAAGATACCCCAACCAAGTCCCCATCATATCTGGGGGCTTCGGAAAACCCATTTCAACAGACAGACGGACAACCGGATTTGAACTTCGCTTTTCATAAGGACCCAGAATATATATACTTTATAGGGTGTAGGATCCATATTGTAGAAATTACAAACGGAATGACAAAGTTATATATACCCTTTCTACCTTCGGTGAAGGTGATAGTCCCAAAATATATGTAAACAATAAACAATATTCTGTATGCAGTAATAAAGAAAAATAATAAAAAAAAAAAAAAAAAAAAAAAAACCTAAAAATAAAAGAGCATAAATAACAACAACAACAGAAAACCAAGAAAAATTCATAAACTTTATTCTCTTATTCTCTTTATTTTCAAAAAAAAAGTTTTATAATAAATAATATAATTATTTTGTTTTTCAAACAAACCTTAAAATCAACCAAAACAAAACAAAACAAAAAAAAAAAAAAAAAAAAAAAAAAATCTCTTTGGAATTAAGAGTAAAAACTAAAAAGAGTCTAATTAACAGTTTATAAAAAAAAATAAGCGTGAAACCCTCTTGGTATAAGAGTAAACAAATAAGTAAAATAAATAAAAAATCAAACTCGAAAATTATAAACAAATCCAATAAACACACAAACCATAACAACAAAACATTAAATTAAAAAACAATAGCAAAAATATTCAAATATGAGTTGATATGTACTCATAACTTAAGCTGTGGAAACTAGAAGTGAATCGTCTGCTAAGAGAGCAAGAGAATCGCAACAGGATTCAAAACAAGACTCTTCTGTTGAACAAATTGCAAATTACCCAAAAATACCACGACTATCAAATAATGATAAAGCTTTCTTTAGGGATTTAATTAGAGAGAGTGAACATATTACTTCTGAGGTTATAAAAAAATCTATAAAAGACAGTGAAGAAAAACATTTTGACTTTATAAGAAATTTAATAAAAGAAAGCGAAGAAAGAATTCTCTCTGTTATTGAGAGCAAAATTGATCATGTTAAAGTTGAAATAAATACAATAAACGAAAGAGTTAATAAATTAGAAATGAAGAGTACGGAAGTTTTTCTTATGAAAGAAGAATTAATTGAAATAAAGAGAAAACTATTAAAGCAAGAAAATTCGGTAGTGGCAAGTAGTATACGAATTGCTGGTATACCCTACGTTGAAAATGAAAATTTACTTACTATTTTTGATAACATTTGTAATATCTAAAAATACCTACACCTAAAATTGAAAACATTTATAGACTAAAAAAAATTTACAGAGACAATAAACCATACACACCCAAAGATGAAGTGATAGTGGCCAAATTATTTTCTCCGTTCGATAAAAATTTTCTTTTGAAGACTATATCTAATTTCTGCCGTGAAAATAAAACCCCTTTACTTCTAAGTCAAGCAGGATTTGACAGTAGTGAACCATTTTATTTAAACGAAAATCTAACACCTCACAATCATAAAATATTTAGAGAGGCACTAAAGATGAGAAATGACAATAAAATAAAATCAACATATACGATGCGTGGTCTTGTCTATGTGAAAAAACTTGGGACAGATGATCCGATTCTGATTGAGTTTTCTGAAGATCTAAGGCAATTTTTTCGAGAATAATATTAGAAAACAAGTAACTTATTCGTCTTACAGTGCTGCCATACTTTTATATTTACACTTTTACTTTTTTTTTTTTTTTTTTTTTTAAGATTATCGTTTTATATTTATGTATTAATTGTTTTAAGTTTTTAAAAAATTTTCTTTCAATCAATTCAAGTTTTTTTGAATTTTATTGCGTTGCATTATGCTATCATTATGATAAATCTATCACATGATCAAGTTGGTTCTAGAGATGGAAATTATAACATGATTCGTATACTGGCTAACCAGAAGCATGGTTTTAGAATTTGTCATATCAATGCGCAAAGTTTATGTCCTAAGCTTGATGAATTTCGATATTTATTTGAAAATTCTGGAGTTGACGCAATATGTATATCCGAAACGTGGTTTTCTGATAGAATAGCGGACAATATGTACTATCTGAATGGGTACCGAATTTTTAGATCTGACAGGAATAGTCATGCAGGAGGTGTGGCAATTTACATTAGGGACACTATACCATGTAAACTTGTTTGTTCGTACAATGTGTCCGGTGATGTGGAATTTTTGTTTATTGATGTTAGCTATGGTGGTGAGAAGATGCTTCTTGGGTGTGTCTACAGACCAAGAAATAATCTGAAAATGGACACTCTCATTGATAAGTTGGAACTTTTGTCTGTATCCTACTCTGAAGTTGTTATTGGAGGCGATTTCAATAGCAACTTGCTTGAGAATATGACAAGTGTAACGAACGCGATGCCCCTGTTTAACTTATCTGCCGTCAATACCACTAGGCCCACACACTTTACAACCACAAATAGTACCCTACTGGATATATTCTTTGTAAGTAATATGAGTAAAGTTTTGCTTTATGAACAATTGGCTGCGTCTGCTTTCTCGAAACATGACCTTATTTTCATCACATATAATTTTGCTATCAAAAATGTAACAAAAAAAATTACTTATCGTGATTTTAATAATATCAACTTCATGGCTTTAGAAAGTGATCTTTATAACACTGTTTGGGACAATATTTTCTTTTTACACACGGTTAATGAACAACTTACTTTTCTTAACACTCACATCCTTCGGATTTACAATAACCATGTCCCACTTAAGAATAAAACTATCGGAAATAGAACAAGACCTTGGTTCAATAGTGAAACTAAATTGTTAATTGCACATCGTGATAACATGTACAATATGTGGAAACGATATAAAATTCCAGAGTACAAACAGGCATATCGTAATGCTAGAAAGGTTGTTGTTTCCAAGATAAGGCATGACAAATCAACTTATTATTGTAACAAATTTAATACGGCAGTCGACGGTAAAAAAACCTGGAAGCAAATTCGTGATATTGGCATTGGTAAGTCAACTGTCAGGACATTGGATGATGACGTCAACTTGTTGAACGAAACCTTTGTTAAAATCCCTCTGCCAAATGTTGAAACTGACTTCTATGATAAACTCACTTTCCCCGACACTAATATAAGTAAATTTTATTTCCGCTGCCTAGACCTGTTTTAAGTAGTTGAAGGTTTCTATTCAGTTAAATCTAACGCTGTTGGCTTGGATGATATTAACCCCAGATTTGTGCGAATAATCTTGCCTTGGATAGTCCGTTTTGTCACTCACTTATTTAATACAATTATTACCACCAGCACTTTTCCAATGGATTGGAAACATGCCAAAATAGTTCCCGTGCCTAAGGCTGACAATGAGTACCGACCAATTGCAATCCTTCCCTTTTTATCTAAAGTATTTGAACGACTGTTACATAAGCAGATTTCTAAGTATGTTTACGAGAACAATTTATTAACTGATCGTCAGTCCGGTTTTAGGCCACAGCGTAGCTGTATTACTGTCTTATCGGATGTGATAGAGGAAATCCGGGAAAACTTGGATGAAAGTAAAATATCGTTTCTGGTTCTACTGGACCATTCAAAGGCATTTGATACAGTGCATCATTCAATTTTATGTCTAAAATTATCAAAAATGTTTAATTTCTCCATACTTGCTGTGAGGCTGATGTTGTCGGACCCCTACTTTATTCGCTATATTCAAATGATCTTCCCCAACAAATCCGTTTTTGCAATGTACAGATGTATGCTGACGACGTTCAGCTGTATCTAAGTAGTACCAGGGAGCTATTTTTGTCTAAGGTGCGTGAGTTGAATTATGATCTGAATAATATTTTCGTCTGGGCTTCGGCAAATGGCTTAAGACTTAAAAACTAAAACTACACATAAGCTATACATTTTTATAAAAAAATTGGACCACTAGGGGTGGAAAGGGGAATTTCTGCTCTCCGAAGCTATCTGACAGGTTTTAATGAAATTTTAAACATAGATAGATTCTTATTTATATAGACACTTACGCTATGTATTTAAAAAAAAATAGGATACAAGGGGAGATAGGGGGCAATTAATGTCACTCCAAAACTATCCAATTGAACAATTTTTTTGCACTTCTGCACTTGTCGCTGTCACACACACATAGCATAGATAGACGACACGAGATGGAAGATATTGTTTTTTATGTATGCATGTAAGTATTCATTTGTATGTTGTGCTCATAAGAAAGAGTGTAACCGCCACGTAATACATTTAGCGCTTGCTTAGACGCCTTTCTGTAAAGATTTAAAATTCAAACATTTCTTTTTAATAAGTTGTAAAGGAAAATACCCTCGAGCTTCCCTCGTGTTCCTATTTTGAAAAAAATATATATAGCTTGTCTGTTCATATTAATATGGCTCTATCTACATACATATGTTTTACATTTCGTAAAGATCTGTTAGATATTTTCGGAGAAGAAGAAATTGCTACCAACTGCCCCTCGTTGTCCTAATAAAATAACCTTACTGCCTTAGTCAAATCTTAAAAAGCTTTAAAATTATCATGATTTTTTTCTGAATAACAATACAAAAAAATTTTGCATAGTTCCAAAATTATTAAAATTGCATTTGCCATCTCTGCTCTCTCTCTCACTCTTTTTATTTACGTTATACTTACGGTAATACACAAACTTATATGGGTATTGCAGATAGCTAACAGAAATTTTATTTATATCTGCATGTACATTCAAAAAGAAGAATGAATATGGATAAAAAAAAAAAGAAAAAAGTCATTTCAGTCGGTTGTGTTTTTTAAGCTCTGTTTATTTAATTAATTTAAAAATAAATCAATAGTTTTCTTAAAACTTTTTTCGTTTAATCGTATCGTTTATTAACGGCCCTATCTGTCGCTTTTAAAAAGTAATAAATATATGTGTTTAAATATACAAAATTTAAACAATAAAAAATCAATAGAACAAAACTACATAAAAACAAGTAAGAGTGCTATATTCGGCTGTGCCGAATCTTATATACCCTTCACCATTGTGCGAGCAGAATACACAGCAATTAGACAAAAACTAAATAAAATTGGTAAATTTTTTTTTAAATAAGAGACAACCGATTTTGAACTTCGCTTTTCATAAGGGCCCAGAATATATATACTTTATAGGGTGTAGGATCAATATTGTAGAAATTACAGTTATATATACCTTTTTTACCTTCCGTGAAGGGTATACAAAGAGTAATTTTCGGGAAATCAGGGGTCTAATCACCGCATTCGATACTTTCGTATCGAATAAACTACTGAATTTTTTTGCATACGATAGACACTGGCTTATCGAATGAAAACTCGATAAATGTAATGTCGAGTTACTCGATGTCGAATGCTTTTATTTCAAATTCAATACATTTCATTCGATATCGAGTTTCAAGATACCAAAATAAATAATTTCGATGAATTTTACTCGATATCGTATGCAGTGAATAGACCCCAGTATTTCGGTTATAACTCATACAAATTTCCGACATTTTGGTATATAAGTCATATCCATAGGACGTATAGCAGCCCTAAAATTTAGGTTTTTATACAAATTTTGATGTTTTTTAGCCCTTTTTTGAGTATTTTGCTCATAAATTACCCATTGTCTAACCGATTTGATAGTTTTATATACCGACGTGTTAAGGAAGAATACCATTTACTTAAGTTATATTCATATATAAACATTTATATAAACTTGTAAATATATATTTAAACAAAGTTAATTATAAAAAAGAGTAATTTTTGGGGATTCAGTATTTCGGTTATTACTGAGCCATTTTTTAACCGATTTGGCAGATTTATATACCGACGTGTTGAAGAAGAAATTTACCATTTACTTTAGTTATAAAACTTGGACTCGGGGAGATCTATGGTTCCCGAAAGTGGGTATTTAAAAAAAATTTTTGGTCATAACTTTTTTGTATCTGAACCGATTTTCTCGAGTTTTTTATAAAATATGTTCTACTTAAAATTTCCGATATTTTGATATATAAGTCATACCCATAGGACATATGGCAGCCCTAAAATTTAGGTTTTTATACAATTTTTAATTTTTTTTGTACGGGAGGTACCACGCCCACTTCTCCAATCCCGCCCACATTTTGTAGGATGGTGTGTATTAGCAACCTAAATGTGTGTACCTAATTTGGAAGCTTTGGCTTTTGCCGTTCCCCAGATATACAGCAAAAAGTAATAAAAATACAACAACCACAAGGGATTTTTCGAAAAAATTTGAGGTAGTCGTGGTTTTTTGCTCATAACTCAGCCATTTGTGGACCGATCTGGCTGAATTTCAATAGCAAAATTATAATAAGAATACCTGACATAAAGATACCCCAACCAAGTCCCCATCATATCTGGGGGCTTCGGAAAACCCATTTCAACAGACAGACGGACAGACGGACAACCGGATTTGAACTTCGCTTTTCATAAGGACCCAGAATATATATACTTTATAGGGTGTAGGATCCATATTGTAGAAATTACAAACGGAATGACAAAGTTATATATACCCTTTCTACCTTCGGTGAAGGTGATAGTCCCAAAATATATGTAAACAATAAACAATATTCTGTATGCAGTAATAAAGAAAAATAATAAAAAAAAAAAAAAAAAAAAAAAAACCTAAAAATAAAAGAGCATAAATAACAACAACAACAGAAAACCAAGAAAAATTCATAAACTTTATTCTCTTATTCTCTTTATTTTCAAAAAAAAAGTTTTATAATAAATAATATAATTATTTTGTTTTTCAAACAAACCTTAAAATCAACCAAAACAAAACAAAACAAAAAAAAAAAAAAAAAAAAAAAAAATCTCTTTGGAATTAAGAGTAAAAACTAAAAAGAGTCTAATTAACAGTTTATAAAAAAAAATAAGCGTGAAACCCTCTTGGTATAAGAGTAAACAAATAAGTAAAATAAATAAAAAATCAAACTCGAAAATTATAAACAAATCCAATAAACACACAAACCATAACAACAAAACATTAAATTAAAAAACAATAGCAAAAATATTCAAATATGAGTTGATATGTACTCATAACTTAAGCTGTGGAAACTAGAAGTGAATCGTCTGCTAAGAGAGCAAGAGAATCGCAACAGGATTCAAAACAAGACTCTTCTGTTGAACAAATTGCAAATTACCCAAAAATACCACGACTATCAAATAATGATAAAGCTTTCTTTAGGGATTTAATTAGAGAGAGTGAACATATTACTTCTGAGGTTATAAAAAAATCTATAAAAGACAGTGAAGAAAAACATTTTGACTTTATAAGAAATTTAATAAAAGAAAGCGAAGAAAGAATTCTCTCTGTTATTGAGAGCAAAATTGATCATGTTAAAGTTGAAATAAATACAATAAACGAAAGAGTTAATAAATTAGAAATGAAGAGTACGGAAGTTTTTCTTATGAAAGAAGAATTAATTGAAATAAAGAGAAAACTATTAAAGCAAGAAAATTCGGTAGTGGCAAGTAGTATACGAATTGCTGGTATACCCTACGTTGAAAATGAAAATTTACTTACTATTTTTGATAACATTTGTAATATCTAAAAATACCTACACCTAAAATTGAAAACATTTATAGACTAAAAAAAATTTACAGAGACAATAAACCATACACACCCAAAGATGAAGTGATAGTGGCCAAATTATTTTCTCCGTTCGATAAAAATTTTCTTTTGAAGACTATATCTAATTTCTGCCGTGAAAATAAAACCCCTTTACTTCTAAGTCAAGCAGGATTTGACAGTAGTGAACCATTTTATTTAAACGAAAATCTAACACCTCACAATCATAAAATATTTAGAGAGGCACTAAAGATGAGAAATGACAATAAAATAAAATCAACATATACGATGCGTGGTCTTGTCTATGTGAAAAAACTTGGGACAGATGATCCGATTCTGATTGAGTTTTCTGAAGATCTAAGGCAATTTTTTCGAGAATAATATTAGAAAACAAGTAACTTATTCGTCTTACAGTGCTGCCATACTTTTATATTTACACTTTTACTTTTTTTTTTTTTTTTTTTTTTTAAGATTATCGTTTTATATTTATGTATTAATTGTTTTAAGTTTTTAAAAAATTTTCTTTCAATCAATTCAAGTTTTTTTGAATTTTATTGCGTTGCATTATGCTATCATTATGATAAATCTATCACATGATCAAGTTGGTTCTAGAGATGGAAATTATAACATGATTCGTATACTGGCTAACCAGAAGCATGGTTTTAGAATTTGTCATATCAATGCGCAAAGTTTATGTCCTAAGCTTGATGAATTTCGATATTTATTTGAAAATTCTGGAGTTGACGCAATATGTATATCCGAAACGTGGTTTTCTGATAGAATAGCGGACAATATGTACTATCTGAATGGGTACCGAATTTTTAGATCTGACAGGAATAGTCATGCAGGAGGTGTGGCAATTTACATTAGGGACACTATACCATGTAAACTTGTTTGTTCGTACAATGTGTCCGGTGATGTGGAATTTTTGTTTATTGATGTTAGCTATGGTGGTGAGAAGATGCTTCTTGGGTGTGTCTACAGACCAAGAAATAATCTGAAAATGGACACTCTCATTGATAAGTTGGAACTTTTGTCTGTATCCTACTCTGAAGTTGTTATTGGAGGCGATTTCAATAGCAACTTGCTTGAGAATATGACAAGTGTAACGAACGCGATGCCCCTGTTTAACTTATCTGCCGTCAATACCACTAGGCCCACAAACTTTACAACCACAAATAGTACCCTACTGGATATATTCTTTGTAAGTAATATGAGTAAAGTTTTGCTTTATGAACAATTGGCTGCGTCTGCTTTCTCGAAACATGACCTTATTTTCATCACATATAATTTTGCTATCAAAAATGTAACAAAAAAAATTACTTATCGTGATTTTAATAATATCAACTTCATGGCTTTAGAAAGTGATCTTTATAACACTGTTTGGGACAATATTTTCTTTTTACACACGGTTAATGAACAACTTACTTTTCTTAACACTCACATCCTTCGGATTTACAATAACCATGTCCCACTTAAGAATAAAACTATCGGAAATAGAACAAGACCTTGGTTCAATAGTGAAACTAAATTGTTAATTGCACATCGTGATAACATGTACAATATGTGGAAACGATATAAAATTCCAGAGTACAAACAGGCATATCGTAATGCTAGAAAGGTTGTTGTTTCCAAGATAAGGCATGACAAATCAACTTATTATTGTAACAAATTTAATACGGCAGTCGACGGTAAAAAAACCTGGAAGCAAATTCGTGATATTGGCATTGGTAAGTCAACTGTCAGGACATTGGATGATGACGTCAACTTGTTGAACGAAACCTTTGTTAAAATCCCTCTGCCAAATGTTGAAACTGACTTCTATGATAAACTCACTTTCCCCGACACTAATATAAGTAAATTTTATTTCCGCTGCCTAGACCTGTTTTAAGTAGTTGAAGGTTTCTATTCAGTTAAATCTAACGCTGTTGGCTTGGATGATATTAACCCCAGATTTGTGCGAATAATCTTGCCTTGGATAGTCCGTTTTGTCACTCACTTATTTAATACAATTATTACCACCAGCACTTTTCCAATGGATTGGAAACATGCCAAAATAGTTCCCGTGCCTAAGGCTGACACTGAGTACCGACCAATTGCAATCCTTCCCTTTTTATCTAAAGTATTTGAACGACTGTTACATAAGCAGATTTCTAAGTATGTTTACGAGAACAATTTATTAACTGATCGTCAGTCCGGTTTTAGGCCACAGCGTAGCTGTATTACTGTCTTATCGGATGTGATAGAGGAAATCCGGGAAAACTTGGATGAAAGTAAAATATCGTTTCTGGTTCTACTGGACCATTCAAAGGCATTTGATACAGTGCATCATTCAATTTTATGTCTAAAATTATCAAAAATGTTTAATTTCTCCATACTTGCTGTGAGGCTGATGTTGTCGGACCCCTACTTTATTCGCTATATTCAAATGATCTTCCCCAACAAATCCGTTTTTGCAATGTACAGATGTATGCTGACGACGTTCAGCTGTATCTAAGTAGTACCAGGGAGCTATTTTTGTCTAAGGTGCGTGAGTTGAATTATGATCTGAATAATATTTTCGTCTGGGCTTCGGCAAATGGCTTAAGACTTAATCCGGGGAAATCTAAATGCTTAGTCATGGGCAAGAACATATTGGGGATAGAGGATGAGGTGAATATTTTCTTGGGAGGGTCAAAAATTGACATTGTAAGTAAGGCTAGGAATTTAGGTGTTATATTTAATAAGCGTTTAACTTGATCAGATCATATAACACAAGCCTGTGGTAGAACCTACGGCCTGCTACGAGGCTTATGGGTAACTCAATACTTTACTCCGCCGAAAGTTAGATTATTACTTGCGAAAACGTATTTATTACCAACGCTTTTATATTCATCCGAAATATTTGCTGGTTGTAACTCAGGGGATATGAGGAAACTTAAAACAACTTTTAACAACATCGTAAGATACGTTTTCGGACTGAGAAAATTTGATCATGTGTCACAATTCTCGATTCGTATATTCAATATTACATTTGATAACTTCCTAATTTTCAAAAACTTAATATTTCTTTATAAAATTATAATGACAAAGGAACCAAAGTATCTCTTTGATCGCTTGCGATTTGCAAGATCACCAAGAGGTAAATTGTTGATTCAATTTAGATATCGTAGCCACGCTTCTGAATGTCAGTTCTTTATTCTTAGCATCCGTCTCTGGAATGAACTCCCTGATAATTTGCAGACCACTAGCAACGCAATGAGGTTCAGAAAATTACTTAAAGAACATCTTTCTTAAATTTTTTTTTTTTTAAAAAAACGTTATTTTTTACTTTTGTTTTTTTTTTTTTATTTATTTATTGATTAATTTATTTATTTAGTTAATTTTTATTTATTTTTCATTATTTTATTTTATAATTATTTAAATTTAATTAAATCAATGTATGGTTAACTTTTCAGATTCTAATACTGTAATTTATAAGATATTATGTCTTGTTGTGTTAGAAAATCATATTTAATAAATACAAATACAAATATACACATTGGCAGCGTATATTTATATATATTTAAGTTCAACTTGTTATGGGTAATGGTATGTTTGTGTATGGTTTTGATCTCTACTCATGCATGTCCATACCTGCTTTCTCACTAATATTGAAAGAGTACTTAAAATGATATTTTTTTCATTCTCTGACAATTAGCAAGTATCATTCATGAATGCGGTTGTGTATTCATTGGACGAATGCATTTATGCAGATGTTTATTACATATATTAAGGGAATTCACGATGGGTAGTGCAAAGTGTGCAACAAAATGTACGTATTTGAAATTTTCTCTATTATGCATTAAACTTATTCGAGACAGCAGACTACACGAACACACGACTTCAAATGCTGCTGGGTGCAATTATAGTCGTGTAGTCAGCTACTGAATTATTTTGAAGACAACAGCTACAATTGAAAAATTATAAACAGCTGTTTTTTTATTATGTATTTATATTTCAGTGGTGCCACTATCATTTTTTTTACTTTTATGCAGGGTTTCGAACAACTGCTATAAGCAGTCGAAATTTGCTAAAAATTTCATTTATTTTCAGCAACATGCTGAAAAAAAATGAACTGCATTTTATTTGCATCACACTCATAGGTACTTAAATCAGTTGAACTGTGTGCGCACAGTTACTGAAAAAACAGTAACAGAATTTACTTTTTTTTCAGCAGTCAAAAGAATCAGCAGCCGACTCACTCCATTTCATACACACACACTGCTGAACTTGCGACTGAAACACAGCAGTTGATGTGTTTACAGTTGACATAAACATTTTTTTTTAGTTTTCAAAACAGCGTAGCTAGAAACTGGCAGTTCGACTGTATAGTCGCGTAACACAAATTGGCTGGTGACTATATTGAGTTCTGTATAGTTCAGGGATGTCAGCGCCTTGCACAATTGTGCAAATTAATTCACATGTACGCTTACGCTCTTTTATTTTGCGAGCGTAAAATATAATTGTTTACTGAGAAACACTCTCATTCAGCGGGAAATATCGCAAATATTGCAAGGCCTGTTTTGAGGCCTCTTAATATATTTATGTATATAAATAAATATACAATAACTGTATGTAGGTACATCTTTTTTTTCGTTTTATTATCTTTTTTATTTTATTTATTATCTATGTTTTTGTTTTGTTTTATTTCTGTTTTTTACATTGTACAATGATTTTAAAACAGGGATTTCCATTTCTTTGCACAATTGTGCAATTGTGGTTATTTTTAAGATAGAATTTTAAAATTTTATAAAAATATATATGTAAAGTGAATCCTAATCAACAAAAATTTAAAATTTTCAAAATAATTGTTTTGCATTTAAGCTAACGATATGTGTTTTGTTCGTGAAAAAAATTCGTTGATGACTGTAACAGGGTCCCTTTTTCTTTCGTTAAAAAGACGTACCTAAATGCAGGAATTATTAAGAAAAGAAAAAGCCACAAGAATTTGTTCGTATTTTGTGATTGTAAAAATATTTTTGTTTCTGTACCAATCGCGTCGGTGGGTTTTTTTTTTTTTTTGAAAACTCTTTTCTTAAGTAGGTAAAAATATTTAAAAAACAAGTTAAAAAAGTTTTGTTTTGCTACAATTTATGTGTAAACCTATACACATAAAAGCAAATGTGACAGCAGGTAAAATTTTTGGGTAAGAATATGTGTTTTATTGATGTATTAATGAAACTTTATTGTTTCGCACTATTTTTATTGCTTACTTTTTTATGCTACAATTATATGACCGAGTCTAAAGAGTAGACCTTACTACTTTATGGTATTTATTTAACGTAACTTTGACCTGTTGAGCAAAACACGAAAAATATTGGAAAGAATTGTATTAGGTTGTAAAAAGACTTCAAATATTGTGAACTGCGCAATTTTTCCAAAAAATAAGCAAAGTTTCTGAGGTTCCAAATTAAATTTATTTAAATAATAACTGATTGTGTCTGTCCATAACTCAACATTTTTCGATAATTGTATTATTATTTATTGCTTTTAAGTCTTCATAGCAATAAATGTAAGTTAACTTTAAATGGTGTGATGAAAAATGAATGGAAAGCATGAACCATATTTCCTCGCATAATGCTGGCCCTGGTGTTTGCATCGCCCTTTCATGAAAATGTTTTGTAAGTTTTAATACCTTACCTGATTCCCAACAATTTAATCGAACATAGATGACCCTTAGAAAAGCTCTTTAATAAGGCCTCGCAATAGGCCTCGCAACCGCATATTTCGCCCGCTGGGCATGTAAGAGATAAGAGGAATCTCACCAACACAATCATAATTGACATCACTGGTACCCAACAAACACGGAGGTTTGATTTCAAATTGAAAGTGATTTGAAATCAAACGTTTTCTCAAACGACAAACGTTTGATAATGATTTGAAAATAATTTGTAAATCATAGCGTTCTCAACAAAAAGGGGAAATTATTTTCAAATTGAAAAATGCCTTTATTTTCAACTTGCTTTCAAACGTAATTCTCAAATGTTTTTCAAATGTGGATTATAATAGAATGTGGAATATAAATAAAACTATTTAATTTTTTTAATTTAAATTTATTATTTATTTAAATAAACTTTGAGATAAACACTCGGTACCATAGCAAAAAGATGAAATAGTGTTCTTTCCGTCTTCTAATTCTTGGAAAGACAAAATACTTGGCTCCCTTTTATTTTGAGGATTGTAGCACCGCAATCGTTCAACAATCTTTCTTCACTTTCCTGTTTTATTATTTTTCTTTTTTTTCGTATTTTTAAACATTGTAATTTCTCACAAATAATTTTTATTGTTCACTAGAAATAAACTGTTCACTTTATATTAAAATTTATTTTTAATAGTAAAACACATGTAACCACAAGGAAAAATAATTAAACTTTAATCGCCATTTTTAATGCTCACATTTATTTTTCGCTTTAGTACTGCCAAGTTTATTTTTGATTTGATTTTAACTTTGACAAACATTTGACATCAAATTGAAAAAACATTTGATATCAAATGTTTATTTTCAAATCATTATCAATTTGAATTTAAATGTTAAATCAAACAATTGAAAAACGTTTGAGAATTGCGTTTGATGTCAAATGATAAAGTCATTTCATATCAAAGGTTTGACTTCGTGTTTGTTGGGTATAGTTAAAAACACATTTGTTTTGTTTTTGAAAAGAAAAGAGAAATACAATTACATACATTTGTATGCATTAATAGAATGAAGAAACTTATTTGTAATGTTTGTAATGTCAATTATAATACTTTTTATTAAAAAATATTTATTTTTGCTTTATTAAGGTACATATTTAATGAAAAATTAAAAAAATGTTTTTAAGATAAAATGAAAATAAGATTTTATATAGAAAAAATAGTAAATATAATAATTTTTTTCTGTTAGTTTTAAATATTATAAGTTTCTACTAAAATTATTTATAGGTAGTAATCTAAGTTTTTTTTTTGTTTTGTTTATACATACATACATATGTATTTATTTTTATTATTATACATTTATATTGATTTATGTCTGCAGAACATTGTCCTTAAATTAGTTAATTCAAAATATTATATAAAATTATTTAAGTAGGTATTATTTTCAAGATTTAAAAACTATTTACAAAATATTATTATAAAAATTATATTTAAATAGGATTATTTCTCATATAACTAATAAAAAAGAAAAGACTTAAAGTTATGTTTTGATGTACTAAATTCCATAACAAAAGTATGCGACAATTTATTAAATAGAGTTCAAGCTCTAATAAAAGGACTATTAAATAAAAAATTAAAACGATGCAGTTGAATAAAAAACATTTTATGGACACGAAGATTCCTGCAGGGAACGTTAAAATCAACAATTTATGTGTAAATAACCAATTTACTTAAAAATAAATGTGACAGTAGGTAAAATTTTTGGGTAAGAAGATGTGTTTTATTGATGTCTTAATGAAACTTTACCATTTTATGGTAACTATTTAACGTAAATTTGTCCTGTCACAATGCCTTTATACATTTTTTACAGGCAAACTCAGGTGCGCATTTGGTATTTTGTAAAAAGTTATGATATACCATTAGGTAGAATAAAAATGTATGCACTGATATTTGAATGAATTGTCCTGTTGCTTTTTCTTATTGTACATTTTTCTTAGTATTGTGGTTACATGATTATCATTGTGGCAGGCAATAACTGTAAAATATTTTGCACTGGCAATGCAAAATATATACATATATTCATATAGGTAGATAGTTTTTACTGAAAGCAGTTCATAATTGGTGATTGACGACGACGAAAATAAAACACAGTTTATTAAAAAACAGTGCGTGCACATTAGTGTGGCCGCAAGTTATATGGACAATTTTTTTTCGTTTTTTCACTTGGCAAGCCCCTTAGATTGATTCCAAATTAGAAAAAATAATATATAAAAAAATTTAGATCGTTTGCATAGTTATTGGGCGTGCCTTGAGCCCACAAAGTTTGCTAAAAATGCTATTTTTCTCACTATGTGTCGCATTAATTATTGATAACTTCAGTAATATTTATTTTAGAGAAAAACCTTATTCACAAATATTCTAGGGCTATATCTTATGAACAATGTTGTTCTGTATTAGTTTTCTTTAACATTAATATTTAATCCAGAAAAAGCCAAATTAAAAAATAACACCGAAATTTTCACATATCTACGCATTCTTTGCCTGGTGATTACACTACGTGACAAATTTTCAACAGAGTCGTGACCAAATGAATCTAACAGTTAATCTTTATGTAAAACTTTCCCCTGAATCCGAAAATGACGTCAGAATTGTCAAAAGTAGAACCGTTTTTACAAAATTACCGTTATTTGTGTTTTTAAAAAAGATGATGTGACTAAAATGCAATTATCTTCACAAATTTTTAACGGACTATGTATTTCTTTCTTTTTACTGAGAGGTAATAAAATTACTAAAATAACAATGGATTGCTAGTGAAGATCAGTGATGTTATACACTTTTTTGAAAAGTTCTTACGCAGTCCAGAAAAACCCTATTTTTCTCTACAAAAATCCCTACAACTTTCAAATGATATATGTATAGCAAAACAAATAAATCCATTTGTATTAATGTATATAAATTTTATTTAAAGTTGTTCCCAGATAGCATTTGGATGATAATTTTTTATAAAAATCACCTAAATAAGTCTTCTCAGATAATTTTTGTTGATTAAAATCTGATTTATCAGTTGAGCGATTGAAAAAGGATTCATATATAATTCATTGACGAAGAAATAAAAAGATTGGCGAAACTAGAAGCCCAAAAATTATTGTCAATTAATGAAAATAAATTAAATTACGAATGTTTTTTTCTTTTATTTCCACGATCCCTATAACTTTTGTTGTTTTGTTCAAAATAAAAAACATGACGATTAAAAATTTATTTAAAACATAATCAAAAACTTTATAATTAACGATTGAAAAATTAGATGATAAAAACTCACTAATAATTATCAAACTACCATTAAAGTGCTCAAAAAGAGATCAGAAAATTGTATCACAAGTTATTCTTTGAGGTGATTCATCGCTAGGGTACCATTTTCTCACACTCCCTTTACTATTTCGACTTTACTCCAAAACTTTTTGATTCCCATCTTTTACATATGTATTATATATTTCTTGCTCTAGAAAATAAGGTTTAACAGATCTCCTTTCTTCTAAAAGAGCTTATCACAAAATTTGGTTAAAATCAAAGCTGAAATGACGGCAAGCGATGACTCAAAGAAATTTAACAATTTTTATTGCTGCCGTATTAACAAATTTATTAGTATGCTATCACAAATCGAAAAAAGCTACTAAACGTATAGTTTTCCAACATTATTGAAAAGTCCCTACATTTTAATGATTTAAAATAATCTGTCCTTTTTTCCCTATGGCTATTTTTTTTTTGAAGAAAATCCCTACGAATGGGGATTTTTCCCTACGTATAATATCACTGGTAAGATTGTTCAAGAAATGACAGAGTTACACGGGACAGGGGACAAATAAATAACTTGAAAAGAGCAAAATTGAACAAAATCATAAAATTTATGATGAAGTTTGAAGTTTTGTCCATGGTTGTTTAAGAAATTTTATAACCTCTCAATAAAAAGAAAGAAATACATAGTCCGTTTAAATTTTTTGAAGATAATTGCATTTCAGTCACATCATCTTTTTTAAAAACACAAATAACGGTTATTTTGGAATATCTCAAAAACTGATCTACTTTTGACAATTCTGACTTCATATTCGGATTCAGGAGAAAGTTTTGCATAAAGATAAGCTGTTAGATTCATTTGGTCACGACATTGTTGAAAATTTGTCACGTAGTGACATCACCAGGCAAAGAATGCGTAGATATGTGAAAATTTCGGTGTTATTTTTTTAATTGGCTTTTTCTGGATTAAATATTAATGTTAAAGAAAACTAATACAGAACAACATTGTTCATAAGATATAGCCCTAGAATATTTGTGAATAAGGTTTTTCTCTAAAATAAATATTACTGAAGTTATCAATAATTAATGCGACACATAGTGAGAAAAATAGCATTTTTAGCAAACTTTGTGGGCTCAAGGCACGCCCAATAACTATGCAAACGATCTAAATTTTTTTATATATTATTTTTTCTAATTTGGAATCAATCTAAGGGGCTTGCCAAGTGAAAAAACGAAAAAAAATTGTCCATATAACTTGCGGCCACACTAATGTGCACGCACTGTTTTTTAATAAACTGTGTTTTATTTTCGTCGTCGTCAATCACCAATTATGAACTGCTTTCAGTAAAAACTATCTACCTATATGAATATATGTATATATTTTGCATTGCCAGTGCAAAATATTTTACAGTTATTGCCTGCCACAATGATAATCATGTAACCACAATACTAAGAAAAATGTACAATAAGAAAAAGCAACAGGACAATTCATTCAAATATCAGTGCATACATTTTTATTCTACCTAATGGTATATCATAACTTTTTACAAAATACCAAATGCGCACCTGAGTTTGCCTGTAAAAAATGTATAAAGGCATTGTGACAGGACAAATTTACGTTAAATAGTTACCATAAAATGGTAAAGTTTCATTAAGACATCAATAAAACACATCTTCTTACCCAACAATTTTACCTACTGTCACATTTATTTTTAAGTAAATTGGTTATTTACACATAAATTGTTGATTTTAACGTTCCCTGCAGGAATCTTCGTGTCCATAAAATGTTTTTTATTCAACTGCATCGTTTTAATTTTTTATTTAATAGTCCTTTTATTAGAGCTTGAACTCTATTTAATAAATTGTCGCATACTTTTGTTATGGAATTTAGTACATCAAAACATAACTTTAAGTCGTTTCTTTTTTATTAGTTATATGAGAAATAATCCTATTTAAATATAATTTTTATAATAATATTTTGTAAATAGTTTTTAAATCTTGAAAATAATACTTAAATAATTTTATATAATATTTTGAATTAACTAATTTAAGGACAATGTTCTGCAGACATAAATCAATATAAATGTATAATAATAAAAATAAATACATATGTATGTATGTATAAACAAAACAAAAAAAAAACTTAGATTACTACCTATAAATAATTTTAGTAGAAACTTATAATATTTAAAACTAACAGAAAAAAATTATTATATTTACTATTTTTTCTATATAAAATCTTATTTTCATTTTATCTTAAAAACATTTTTTTAATTTTTCATTAAATATGTACCTTAATAAAGCAAAAATAAATATTTTTTAATAAAAAGTATTATAATTGACATTACAAATAAGTTTCTTCATTCTATTAATGCATACAAATGTATGTAATTGTATTTCTCTTTTCTTTTCAAAAACAAAACAAATGTGTTTTTAACTATACAGAACTCAATATAGTCACCAGCCAATTTGTGTTACGCGACTATACAGTCGAACTGCCAGTTTCTAGCTACGCTGTTTTGAAAACTAAAAAAAAATGTTTATGTCAACTGTAAACACATCAACTGCTGTGTTTCAGTCGCAAGTTCAGCAGTGTGTGTGTATGAAATGGAGTGAGTCGGCTGCTGATTCTTTTGACTGCTGAAAAAAAAGTAAATTCTGTTACTGTTTTTTCAGTAACTGTGCGCACACAGTTCAACTGATTTAAGTATGAGTGTGGATGAAAATTGATGCGTCGAACTATTTTCAGTATAGTTGCCTGTCAAAAAAAAAAAACTGGCGACTGAATTTTAAACACTGCTTTTATGAAATGGAAAAACATGCATAATTCAAGACTAGTACACAAACTTAATTTAAGCCGAAAAATATATAAATACTTATTTATAATAAATTTTATAGCGTAAAAACAAATGAATTTATTAAAAATCATTTAAAATATATTAATTTTTTTGAACTAATAAACAACAGCAGATTAAATAAAAAAATATATACTGCTTTTAAAATAAAAATTTTTGTCAGTGATTGCACGTCGTAAATTATTCAGATCACGTACGTAAGTAAATGTGTATATAAAAGCTATGCATCACTGCTGCAGTGATGCAAAATGTTGTTGCTGATGCGTGGTTACCAGTTGCAGTTGTGATGCTGATACTTTTTTACTGCACAACAGCTGTGCAAAGCTTGCATGTTTGAACATGTGCTAAATTTCAAAAGTTTAATAGGCAAAAGTAAAATAATAACAAAAATGTTATCAACAATAACGATGACAAATTCTATTGAAAATATTGAAACAAAAATGAAAGTGTTTTTAAAATTACAAGAAAAAACATCACAAAAGAAAAATAAAACGATTTATTTTATGTCAAAAGTTATTGCATCAGAAAATTAACTTAAGCAATATTTGCTGCAGAGCTGCGGCATGACTACATAAAAAACTTTTGACACATGAGAGCAGTGCTACCATCAGAAAAATTCAAAATTACACTTGAGATGAAGCAAAATTACTCGATTTAAATGGAATTACACCTGATTAAAAATGGAAGTTTTATTTAATAAAAAGACATTTTACAAAGAAACAAAAACACAACAAACTCATTGAAAGACGATCCATATTTTTCAAACTGTTAAGATTCTTATTGTGATTTTAAATAAATTAACAAGAATAAAATTAAAGATTTAAATACTATTAATAAAACATAGAATAAAACTCCTAAAATAATAATGGGTGTTTTTTAAGCCCGATAGAGCTTACGAAAGGTTAGCTGTCAAACGAACTTTCATACTGCTCTCACTTTGTGCTCAGGCACATCATGAATAGTTTCATGATTGAATAGTGGCGTTGTTCATCAAAATTTACTTTGAAAGTCAGCCATCGATTTTCGCAACTTTTAGGCGTCTGCATGAATTAAATGACGCAACTTGTTTTTTTAAAATCGAAGGTGATGTGTTGATTGAAATAAGCTATCAATTAGACCTAAAGGCCCTGTGATGTGAAATCTCTTGATTGTTTACCGTAGGGCTGTGAAGCCACTGGTGTATGCTGATAAGCCAGCAACAATTGACGTCTTGGAGTTCAACATTGTTCATTTAATTGGTGACATGCAGCCAGAAATGCTCGAAAAAAAATAAACAAAATTGGACGTCTGAAATGCATTTCGTAAAGAACATTATTTGTTTGAAATAAGTTTATTGTTAATGCCGTATATAAATCTGTAATTAAAAAAAAATAGTTTGTATTGTCTACCATTTTTAGTTTCATGGTCTTAAAAATACCCTTTATACCTTATTTAGAAAACAAAATGCCTGCAGGGTTTAATACAACTGAATCTTTCGTAATTCAGCGTTAAAACTGTTAATAAAATTAATTAGCAGCCCAATTATTAATAAAAATTCACCAGGAGTTTATTCCCTTTCCCCATTTTTAAAATTGAAATTAAATAGAAAAAATGAGGAAAGGGAAAACAATCCCGGGGAATTTTTATTCGTAATTAGGCTGTAAATGTTGGAATATTGTAAACATTTCTTCCCCCAGGCTAGTTTTTAGTTTGAATAACTTTTTTCAATAGACCTCAGGTTCTAAATCACAGAGTCCATCTACATTTATAATCGAACTTTTGATAATATGTATTAAATGATTGAAGACTTTTCTTAAAAAGCAACCGAGACTTTGGTTCAGAAGACCCTACTTTTTTTTATCAACAATATTTAAAAAGAAATAAATGTCATCACTGATATCGAATCTTGATTTTATTTGGATATGTGTAGTAAGACTTTTAAATTACACCTCAATTACACCTAAGAGAAATTACCCACACTCTACCCACGACAGTAAAAATTATACCAAATTCGGGTAATTACCCACAAAGTGGCAACACTGCATGAGAGTGATGCCAAGATTCTTACCCTGCCTTTACACATGCAAGTAGTGGCATGCCACTACTGTATACATATTATCAAATAAAATTTGTTCGAAATAGTCGAATCTCATGCCATTGGCTTTTGTGATTACACATGCCACTTCGAGTTCATTTTCAAAATGTCGTTAAAGCGTCAACTTGAGCAAATTTGTTTACTACTCAAATTAAAAAAAAAGTACCAGAAAACAAAATAGAGTTGGCACATTTTTGGGGACATTTTTTCATTTATTTATATAAGCATTATTTAAACAATATTGATGCTCTATAATTAACAAACTTGCTTTTATTAATGCGCGTTTCAAAAATTAATCATAATAATATATTTATCAAGTTTAAACTTTAATTACAATTTGACAATAATCCAGTAAATTTGCTTTAAATTTTTAACAGGGTAACATTGCTTATCGTTTTGACATTTAGTGGCATGCAAGTGCCAAATTTCCACTCGCATGCAATTTTTGCTGCCACTGGAGCTGCCATTGCGAAAAATGTGAGTGTATTAGTAAAAAAATGTTAGTGTATTGAGTTTTTCGAACTGGCAGTGGCATGTGTAAATGCTGGGTTACAAGTGATGCTTTCACGAACATTAAATTTTACTTCTGCGCAAGTGATACCCCACAACTGCATTTACGAACGTTCCCCTTATCAATAACTTTATAGGAAAAAACTGGATCTTAAGGTACGTTCAGACTAATGAAATATTTGACAAAAATATTTGTTCTGATATTTGCTTCAAACTGTGTGAAACAAAAAAATATTTTGTTTGATGTTCAGACTAAGCTCAAATATATGACAATTTTTGTTTGTTGAAACAGTTGGCAAATAGTGTCAAATAAAATAAATTAATTCATGTTTGCCATGCGTTCAGACTAAAACAAATATTTGCATCAAATAATTATTTAATGAAAGTGTTCAAAAATAAAAATATATTTCACAATAGTAAAAATTCGTGCAGAAGCCTAATTATTTGTTTTATTCTGTGGAGCAGAATGCAATGTTGCAAAAATAGCGAAAATTCGCGAAAAATTCTGATATTTCAAACAAGCCATAAAATTGATTAAAAGTCCCTAAAAGTATAAGGAATGGCAAAAATTCGATGGAAATTGCTAAATTAGGAAAAATTCGCAAAAATTGGCTAATAGCAAACCCTACAATTTATTTGAAAGCGCTAAATCGGTTAAAAAAAACAAAATGTCGGGGAAAACCAAATAAAAAAATGTTGCAAAAATAGTGAAAATTCGCGAAAAATTCTGATATTTCAAACAAGCCATAAAATTGACTAAAAGTCCCCAAAAGTATAAGGAATGGCAAAAATTCGGTGAAAATTGCTAAATTAGCAATAATTCGCAAAAATTGGCTAATAGTGGCATGATAGCAAAGTCTAATAATTATTAAAAATCTTTAAAACTGTAAAAAATCCGAAAACTTACAGGAAAAATTGCTTCTATCGGGTACATGGCTAAAATTATTTGTCGTTGTTTGTTCTTACAATTTTTTTGTAATATCAAATAAATGTTTGCTCAAAAATTACTAAAATATTTGATTTTTTTGTGTTCACACTATGTTCACATTGGACAAATATTTGTTTGCCGGCAAATACTTTTATTTGCTCAAAATCAGCTGTTATTTTATTTGATATCAAAAATATTTTGTGTTCAGACTACGTTAATGAAATATTTGATGTTTGCTATCAAATATTTCATCAGTCTGAACGTACCTTTAGAAGAATTGGTATTACTAGAAACTACTTCGAAATATTTTTCACATGATGGATTAAAAATTTCGATTTATTAGCCCGTTAAGAGCCAATTTCAAATACAGTAGTTTTGACTTAGCTGCACAATCTCCTTTGCACGATTTTTGGTGCAGGTAAATTAAAAATGCAGTTATCTTAAATGCATTTACCTGCCTAAATGTGCAGGTACACAATTGTGGTTACCTGCACAAAAGTGCAGCTAAAGTAAAGTGTTTGATTTAAAAGTAGAATAAAAAAATAATTATTTTTTTAATACATAAATTTATATTTCATTAAAATTTTATTTCAACCCAGGAGTTTACTGGGAATCTCACAAAGAGTCTTTTTGATCGTCGACGAGCTCATTTTTTAATTGTAGACGATTCCTAGCACGGGAGAAACTGTTACACGTGCTGATTCGTATGAGAAATACTCAGCCGTATGACTAAGCTACATATATAAGGGCATCAGGCGTATTTTTCATGTCAAAACTTCTAATTTTCATACAATTTCTATAAAACAAACCTTAAGGTCGCGAAATCAACACCATCCTGTCGGAAAATCCTTTTTTGCAGATCCTTAGGCCGGTTTGTTTTATTAAAATTGTATTGGCAATAGCATTTTCATACTTCAAAAACTGTCTTATTTACTTGAGGATTACACGATCAAGTTTTGCCTATCAAGTTTTAATACACTCACACTTTTTTACCAATACACTCATACTTTTAAAAATTGAGTGTATCAATTTTCGTTCAAGAAAACAGCTGATTACAATTCGTTTGAAGTTGTTTTTGTTTTTTTTTCACAAATATTTTGCCGGCAAAAGCTAAAGTTCTTTTTTTTTACAAATTGTTGCTGGAATTTTAAAATTTTAACTAAAAACCTAAAAAAATAGTGAAATATGTTTATTAATAAAATTAATAAGCAAAATGATGTTATTTATTTCTTCCAAAACTTTAAGTGAGGCAAAAATTTTGAGTTGTTTTCTCGGCTACGACATCTTGAAAAAGTAAATTGCTTCCAACTTGCGTGCAGCCTACGTCACAGCTGTCAACTTTTGCATATTTTGACAATCAGTATATGTAAAAGACTATCAAGAAAATCTTGATTGTGTGGCTGCTCTGTTAGGTAGCTCAGTAATTGTTATACGACTCTTACAGAGAGCGTGTCAAAAAATAAACAAAAAAATAAATAAATTAAAAAAAGATTTAGATGTTTTTGTTACTCGTCAGATAATCACCAGAAGATTATTTTAGGAGTTGTATATTCAACATAATCGTCTAACAAACAGCCTATGCTAGCTGGGAAATAACAGATCATTTTATACATGTATGTATGTATGTTTTTTTAATATAAAAGAAACATTAACAAAAACAATGAGAATTCACAAAGAACATAAAACATAAAAAAACAAAATAATTGCGATTTATATTTTTATAAACAGCTTAAATTGGATAAATTGGATTGGAAAGTGGCCACCATATATTTTTATGTGTGCAACTAACTTTGATATTTTGTATGAAAAAATTTAAAAGCTGCCCAAAAATATGAAAAATGTGCAGGTATACAAAATGCACATAAACAAGGATTTTGAAGAATAATTCCAGAACATATTTATTTTGGGCAGTTAAGTCAAAGTGCAGCTAACTTTGATTTTTTGTATGAAAATAATTTTAAAATGCCCAAAAATGTGTGCATTTATCTTAAATGTGCAGGTATAGAAAGTGCACTTAAAAAAGGAATTTGTATGGAATTAGAGAGAATAATTCCAAAAATTATCAATTTTGTGCAGTTAAGTCAAAAGTGCACGTAAACAAAAGGCAGTTAAGTCAAAACTACTGTAATAATATTTCTTCAACAAAACTTAAAATATTGTCAACATATTTAATCAAACATAATAATTTTAGGGAAGAACACTTAAAGCTTTAATATACCCTATTTTTAGTAACTACATCATGTAAAATTTTAAATTTATTAGGGTTTTAAAAATTATATCTTGAAAAATTACTCAATTTATTTATAAGTTTGAGTAAATATATATATGTATATGGTAATAATTTATGTACTTGTTACATAATTAATTATTGTAGTACACATGCACATAATTAATTAGTGTTCCGCAATGCCGAAACCCCACAATACAGAAAAACTTTATTAAGCAAATATTTAAGGGTAACATTATTATTGTTTTATCGACATAATTTTAAGATAAAGCTAATTTTGTAAATAAAAGTCAGCCATGGAGTACGAATATTGATACGAAATTGGCTCTTAATTGGTTAATCGGTATACTTTAAACGCCATGTGAAAAACACTTTGAAGCATTTTCCAATGTTTCCCATATTGTAAAGATTCATTTTATAGCTAAATAAATATAGAATTTTGCAACTTTTACGACCTATAACTCATAAACTAGGAAAGCATACGCGCGAAAAACATCTTCCTATAGAACTTCTTTAAAGGATACCATAAAGTTACATAATTTTTTCAATTTCAAGCGTATTCTTTTCTGTTATGCAAAAAAATTTTTAAGCACTTATTTGGCCTTCTTATGAATTTTGTTGTCGTGGTCGAAAATTAGTAGTTTTTAAAATTGGTATTATGATTGACGCACACGACATACAGGGGTGTGTTGGAAATCAGAAACGTAAAACGCACGAATTTTAAAAGTAGTTTTTTAATAAGATTTCTGTAATAAAAGATTTTTATAACAAAACAGAATTTTTTAACAAAAATTATAAAAATTAGATTAAAAGTGTATTAAAAACAACTTCCAATTCTGGCGTTTTACGTTAACGATTTCCAGCACACCCCTGATAAATACGTCGAACTTTTTACATGTGTTTTGCATTACCTTTGTCGTGATTTTGAAATCGACAACAATCTTAAACGACTTCCGTCACGACAACGACTCGTCAACAATTTTTTTTAGAAAATTTCTGGTAGTAAAATTTTTACTAGCAAAAATTATTAAACCTGAGAAGTTACTGTTCGAACAATTTGTACTGTGTATAACGATTTTCGTAATCGTTCGAAACGATGACAGAGGTTGTATTTAAAAAAAAAATGGGAATTTTGATGAAAACTTTTTGTTCGTAATAGAGAGTGGCTGTTTAGAAAGGGATTTTTTGTTTTCAATAGAGTATATAAAACGTCCGTTTATTCGAAACAAACATTACGAAAATCGTAATACACAGTACAAATTGTTCGGGTACGTAAATGATTTCTTTCGAATCGAAATACGCGGTAACCCCCTATTTCATATTTTTATTTAAAAAAAAAAAATTATTTTCAGTTTTACTATAAATAAAGTTTTACTATAAATTTTCATATTATTCGAATGTGTATTCGAACACTCAATTTACATGATGAATTTTATTACGTCCAATTTTGCGTTTCGATTCGAATCGAAATTTTCTCCGTCTGGCAATTTTGGTATTCTGCGTTTCGATTCCGCTCAGTTTCTTTCGATTGTATGTATTCTGCATTACGATCGGAGCTCCGTTTCTCTCAGTTGTTTTTTTGTTGACGGAGGTTTTTCTATTTTTGTTTTTTTAAGTAAAAAAGTGAAAAAATGTAAGTACAAAATTCAAAAATTCAAAAACGATTTAAATACAAATTATTATTATAATTTTTTTGTTTTAAATTGTTATTTTTTGTACTGGAATATGAGTGTTTTGTTATTATGTATGCAGGTCAAGAACAACAACACCGGAGCAATACGAAAAACTGGCAAATTTAATGACGGCTAAAGCTGACATTGCTTATGGGTATCACCAGCGTTCAAAGGAAGGAAGTTACAGAAGTCCTTAATGCATTAGGGCCTCCAACAAAAAGTGCCATTGCGTGAAAAAAAGTAAGTATGATTTGTGCATAATTATCACAGTAATTAATATAATTTTACAGGTTGGATTGACTGGAAATGCTACATAAAGAAAAAGTTCTCAGCTAATAAAAGGGAAATGATGACCACCGAAGGAGGCCCTTGCCGCTTGCAACGTATAAGCACCTTGGAAGAAAAAGTAGTGCAGCTGACGGGGCAAGTGACAAGTACATCGGGTATAAGCGGTGCAGTAGATGTTGGAGTTGCCTGTGAGGTTGAGGAAACTGAAATGGACATTTCAGCAATTTCTGAAGACCTACCTTCCACCTCCAAAAGGCGACAACAGAGCCCAAAAGACACAACTTTGTCTTTGCTGAAGGAGCAATTCAAATGTCAGCAAGAATTTTATGAAGAGACGAAAGAGTTCAACAATGGCATATCCAAGAAGTATTATGAAATAACGAATGGCAGAAATTGCAGGTAAGCAGTTAGAAGAGGAACAGCGCCATAACAAAATTAAAGAAGAATTGCTGAAAAAGAAAGTGGAGATAAAACTAAGAATGCTTCAACTGGAACACCCCGATGAATTGTAAAAATTAATATTGTGATAAATGGTCCAAATATGTGATAATTACAAAGTTTTTAAAACAATGAATTTTTTAATTATTTACCTATTTTTAATATGAAACAAAATAGACTGAACTT
Organism: Pollenia labialis; assembly: GCA_949318255.1. Classification (NCBI taxonomy): domain Eukaryota; kingdom Metazoa; phylum Arthropoda; class Insecta; order Diptera; family Polleniidae; genus Pollenia; species Pollenia labialis. Next base: position 81,828,994 of record OX439139.1, read on the forward strand.
GTTATTTTTTTATTAAATAAATATTTTTTATTATTGAATTGAAGAAAAGTTGGTATTTAATTTCTTTTTATTTTAAATATAAATATTTATTTTCTTAATTCTAAAAATTGGAAAGTATATTAAATTTAAATTTTAAATAAAAATGCAACTCACTAAATTATTTCTTTACAAACAGTTTTTATTAACATTTTGTCTTTACATATTTAACCACAACACTTTTATTTTCTACTTTTTTTTAGTTAATTTCAGCTTCACTAGATTATACACACTTATATATTTATGCAAAACTTATTTTTACCTTTTTCTTTTTTAAATATAAAATGAGAAATAAATTCCCAGATTCTATTTGTTAAAAGTTTTTCAATAACATGATCTGGCCTAAGCAACCAGTAAAATGCGCATAGAAGCTAGCTTCCTCTCAACAAAAAACTTTAGTGTATTTATTATATGGGCATTTCCATGAGAATGTCAACCACGACTCAAAAAATTAAAACGCTTGAAACTTTTTTTCAAATATATTAAAGAGAAATAAAACACCCAAATTTTACTATGCAGACGTACTTATAGCTTATTACAATTTTTAAAAAGCAAAAAATTAAAGTTAAACTGACTTTCTCTTTGATTCATTTTTAGTAACTGCAATTAAAAATTTTCAATTTTCTTCCGATTAAATACAGAAACTGGCAACCCTGGAATTATGCTTTAAAATTAGTGTTACAACAACAATGAACAAGATCCATGAGGAAAGACCAAGTATATAGTTCGATTAGTGGAATATTTTTTGGTTTGTTTTGGATGCTATTCTAACGTCACGTACGTGGTGCAAAAACAACATTTGTCTTTGTCATTTCTATTTGGGCAGTCTTAGGTGTTTCAAAATAAAAGTTCAAAGCAAGATATTTGCTGCAAAAAAATATTATCGGAATTTTTTTTTAAATTGGTATAATCAAAATTTTATAAGCTTTTAAAGCTCGTCACGTACGATATTGTAAGTACTAAAATGCAACTAAATGCATCATCTTATTATGTTAGTATTAAGTTTAAATGTGGTCAAACCTTATTTTATTACAATCAAAAGCGTCTTACAAAATTTTTTTGGAATCGGTCCATATTTGACCATAGCTCCCATACAAGTGCTACTCCCGAAAATAGCTTTAATGTCATAACTTCCTTAGAAATGTTGGCATTTACATAAAAATTGGCGACAATGACTTTTGCAATAGGTACTATATCATGATAAAATGTTGTGCGGGTAGGTCCAAAAATTAACCATAGGTCCCATATAACCCCCCTTTCTTAAATCGGCTAGGGGCACACAAATCTCATATAGATGGAGATACATAAATAATATAATAAAATTACTCTTATATAATTCTTAACCTCATAGCATAATTCTATTCTGGCGGTCTTGATTTGCCATGGGTCCCAAATAGGGTACACTCAAAAAATTTTTTTTTAAATATTATAGAGTAGGGTGTCATATGGCCGGGCTTGACCGACTATACTTTCTAACTTGTTTTTAAGTTTTTATATATTTACATACATATATTTACAAAAAATATTTTTCATGCCTTGTAAATACAATAAAAGAAAAATCTGTCACGTACGGTATGTCACGAACGATATAACAGTTTGTTCATTATTAAATCATCCAAAAAAAAAAAAATTTCCAATTACGGATTATAAAGGTAAAATATCTGGTTTAATGTTAAAAATTAAAAAAAGAAGAAAAACCTCTCACAATTCGCAGATTTTCGTATTTTTTTACATTCACCCCAAAATCACTTCCGTTTTATGTCACGTACGATATGCTCTTACTTTGCTCGATATTTTGGACAACAAGGATCCGAATTTAATAATTTTTTTTCATATATAGTACCCTCTAAATGAAGCATAATGATAAAAAAAAATGTCCAGTTAATACTATTTTGGCAAATTTTCTATCTCTCTGAAGGTGTACAAATGTCACGTACGATGACATGGAAATGCCCATATATGAAAAATTGGGAATTTAGCACGTTATACGGAAATCTTATTTTTTTTTTCTTTTCATTATTTATTTATTGAATCTTCATATAGTAAATATGAACTCACAATAATTAATCAAATCTTAACCTAATACTTTATTTTATGTCCTGCCAGTGCCAGACAAAAAAATTTTTTCATCACGGGTTCTGTTCACTTATATATGTAGGTGTTTATCGCTCATCTAATTGGACAAGTGCTGCAGTGTCTCTTCTTCTTAAGCGAGTGTGGCCGCTATCATTTAAAATATTTCGAGCTAGTGGGTTCGGATGCAATTCGAGCCTTTTTAAGTATTTTACTGCATATTTCGTTATCACAGTTTTAACTAATGGAACATTGAGATCCTTGTGGATATTTGAATTTTTAACATACCAAGGGGCAGCTGTGATTATTCGAAGAAGTTTATTTTGGCGCCTTTGAATTTTATCGATATTAGAAGCCGAGGCAGTGCCCCATAACTGAATACCATAGCACCAGATAGGCTTTAAGATAGAGTTGTAAAGTAGGAGTTTGCAGTCGAGACTAAGAACAGAGTTTCCTCCAATAAGCCAATGAATTTGTATGGCTTTTAGTTTCATTTGAGTTAATTTTGCCTCTATATGGCTTTTCCACGTCAAACGGCGATCTAAATGTATACCGAGATATTTTACATGCGAATTTTGAGGTATTATTTGATTATTAATTTTAATAGGGGGACATGATTCCCGCCGCAAGGTGAATGTTATATGTACGCATTTTTGCTCATTTACCATTATCCTCCACTGTTTTAGCCATATTTCTAGTTGAAATATATGATCCTGTAAATAACGAGATGCTTCATAACTGTTTTCGTGGACGCTTAGAAAAGCTGTATCGTCTGCAAATGTTGAAGTTTGTGTGTAGTTGCTCGTTGGCATGTCCGAAGTATAAATTAAGTATAATAGAGGCCCCAGAATGCTGCCCTGTGGGACTCCAGCGCCAATTGGCTGAGGTGAACTAAAGAATTTTCCTTCTTTAATAATAAATTGACGACCGACTAAGTAGCTTTCTAGCAGCTTGTGTGTGTTTGCTGGAAAATTTTGCTTCAATTTATGTAATAAGCCTTCATGCCAGACTTTATCAAAAGCTTGAGAAACATCGATGAAGAGAGCGGAACAATATTTTCTTTCTTCAAAGGCTTTTCTTATGGCGTTTACTATACGATGGGTTTGTTCAATTGTGCTGTGTTCTCTTCTAAAGCCGAATTGGTGGTTAGGTATACATCTATTTTCACTTAAAATTGGAGTTAATTTTGACACTAACAGCCTCTCAAACAGCTTTGATATATTAGAAAGTAAGCTTATAGGCCTATATGACTCAACTTTTGTGTGATCCTTTCCTGGTTTAGGTATCATGGTGACTAAGGAAACCTTCCATTTTTGAGGATAGTATTGAAGACGTAAGATAGCATTGAAAATTAAAAGAATAATTTTCTTTGCTGTGCTGGGTAGCTCCAAAAGCATTTTGTTGCTGATCTTATCAAAACCAGGGGCTTTTTTGGGGTTTAATTCACAAACAGCCTTTTCGATTTCTCTTATCTCAAATCTTAGGGGAACAGCCGCTCTAGCAGGAACAGGTGGTAACTCGACCGCAGTATCGTGAGATATATTTGGGGTAAATACGTTTTTTAAGTGATTAACAAACAGATTTCCCTTTTCGCTATCATTTCTTGCCCAACTTCCGTTCAAGTTTCTTAATGGTGGCTTAGAGGCGACTGGCCTTTTTAGATTTTTAGCTGCACGCCATAATGAGTAGTCTGATTGCGGAGTTGCATCAAGTTCCTTAAGATATTTTTGCAGAGAAGCTGTTTTTTGAGTCTGTAGTAACTTTCTTAGCCTTTTTGTACAATCTTTTAATAAACTCTTTAGTTGAGGGGATCTGTGCAATTGCCACTCTCTTCGAACTCTTCTTTTTTCAGACAGGAAACGCTCAACATCAGTGGAATAAATTTTAATATTTTTAGTTTTTTTTGGGGTAATACTGGAATGTTGCACAGCAAGCTTCAGAAAACTGTCAAAATTAAGAATAGCGCGATCTACGTATTCCGGTGTACTAAGCAGAATATTTTCTGTGCAATGGGTGCTGAGATATTTTATATATTTTAGCCAATTGATTTGTGTAGCTAGCGTCGCTAAGTAACCAGTTGGAGATACAATTCTATTGGGGTTCATTAAAGTAACAATTGTTGGTGTGTGGTCGGAAGATAAGTCTAAGGAAGCTTCAACATAAATCGTTTCTAAGGGGATGTTTTTAACCACACCAAAATCGATAACATCTGGTATTTTTTGCTGATCAGTAGGCCAATATCAAATAGTATTAAATAGAACACGACCCTTTGGTGTTATAAGTCGGGACCCCCAGAAGGTATGTTTAGCTTTATAATCGCCAGCGGCCAGGAAACAAGGTCCTAATGATTTAAAATAATTATAATATTGGCTTTCTGATATTGAATATCTAGGTGGGGAGTATAACGATGAGATTACTACGTTTCTATTTAATTATTCAACGCAAATGTTTGTTGCTTGAAGATAATCTTCACGATGATCACCTATCAGGTAGTGTTTGACTCTGGTTTTTATTAAAATGGCAGAACCTCCACAAGCTCTATCTCGTGGGTCCTTGGTATCATATAGTATATAACCATTAATTTTAAACGTATTTCTTGAGGTCAAATGAGTTTCAGAAACCATCATGACATCAATTTGTTTACTTTTAAGAAAATATTCTAATTCATTTTTATGTTGGCGGATGCCGTTTGCGTTCCAAAAACAAATTTTTAAACAGTTCATGGTTTATTAAGTACAGCTTGCAATAACATCGATTGCATTCTAAGAATCTCCTGCATCATATTACCCATTGTGTTTGTAAAATTATTTACTGTTTGCACTAATGTTTCCATGGTTTTTTCTAAGCGACTTAAATTAGAAACTGGAGTTTCGTCATTACTTGGCGAGGCCCCTTGCATTTGCACATGGTTTGATTTTAGGACGTTAGCGTAAGAGGTCCTGTTATTACCAGGCTGGGGGGCTTGAATTGCATTTGTGTTTACTTGGTTTGCAACCTGCAATTGAGGGGTATTTGTTTTCGGTCCAACCGTTTGCTTAACGATATTATATACAGGGCATCCTCTATAATTGGCAGTGTGATTGCCGCCACAGTTGCTACATTTTTTTACGTTGGGGTCGGTTTTAGACTTATCGCAAGAAACTGTACCGTGTAGTTCTCCACATACTACGCAAACAGGGGGTAAGTAGCAGTATGCCTTGGTATGCCCAAATTCTTGGCAGTTTAAGCACTGAACAGGTCCATTTTTTTTGTGCGGCTCCTCAATTGTGATTTTTCTGTATAGAATATATTTTAAACTATAAATGGGATGCGTTTCGTTTTTTTTTAACTTAATGTCGCCGGGCTCTCATTCTACACGAAAAAGTGGTTGAGGATTTTTTTCCCTATTTCTAATATTAAGCACATGTTTTATCTTGAAACCTTTTTCTTCCAAGAATGTTTTAATTTCCTCTGGGTCTACGCATGAATCAATTCCTTTAATCACCACCTGCAGACCTTTACTGCTCTTGAGTTGGTATGTATAAAAACTTTTTTTAAGTGCCTCAAATTTGTTCACTATTTAGCGAAAATCATTTTCATTATTTACTTGAATTTTCGTTTCATTAATACTACCTCGCTTTATTGCGGCTACATAAAAAGAGTTTTCACCAATCAACGAAATTAAACTCTTTATTAGATCATTTGAGTTATGCTCCCTAAGATATATCGGGGGAGGCTTGGACGATTTTATTACGTTTGGTGCTTCAGAGGATTCATCCTCCAGAATTGCAAAGCGATTTTGGGAATTTATTTTATCAAAAAATGGCACTTTTGAGGCCGAAGCAACAGCTGAAGATGTAGGGCTGCGACCCCGTTTAAGGACTGTTATATACCTGTCCATACCAACTTGGACTTGAGGCTTTTGACAACTTTTTACAGGGGGGTTTTCCATTGCATTTGTGTTTAAGTGCATGGTATCATTTCCCACTAAATTTGTTTTTGACGTCGCGGCAATACTTTCTGGCCTGGCAACACTTGTCACCAGGTCTAGTTTTAGTTTTTTTAATGAGTCGCTATCCACCGTTTGTGTAAATACCGAGGGTGAGAGGGAACGTGTACGAATAATTGGCTTAGCCGTTAGGTAGTTGATATTGTTTTGTTTTGTTTTATTTATTTCATTATTTTCATTTGCATGAACTGTTACATAGCAATTTCTCTCGTTGAGTTTTATTGTTGTCTCATTGTTTTTGTTCATACAAAATATTGTTTTTGTTTTTCACCGTAACTTTGTGCTTTCAATATTTTTGTTATTTTTTTTTTTTATTTTGTTCTTTACAAAATTAAAATGTTTTTGCAAGATTATGTATACCTACATACATACATAAGTATGTATGTACATATATTCACTTATATTTTTTATTTATCTTATTAATTTTTCGTTTTTATTAATTGATCACTTTTATGCTAAATAATTTATTTAAAAATTATTTATGTATTTTGCGTTCATTCGCGGAATGTTTATTTTAAATAAAAAAAATAATCAAATTTAATTAATTCAAATAGTATGCGGGTTTAATAATACACGTCTGTATCACAACAAAGCACAAACTGAACTGAAATCTTATTGATAATAAAATATTTATTTTTCTAAAATTAAAGAACAATATTCTTCGGCAAATAGTTCGAAACAATGGGAGAAAAATTTTGGTAATTTAAAATTTACTCTCTAGTTGCATGTTGCTACTAGTAAATGAACTGACCTATTATATTATAGCAAAACAAAATAACAGCCAGTTGCATTTTTTTTATTTTCAACACCCTTTTTATATTAATAATGTGTTTTTTGTTGATGATTGTTTTAGTTAACTAAAAACTGTTTACAAACCATTTTTGCATTGCCCGCTTTGACTCCATGTATTAGTTAAGCCATTTATGTTTCTTGAAAGGACCTGCAGCGATGTTAACGTTATTTATCTCATGCCCGCAATTTCTACAAACAGATATCTGGGCCCGGTTTCTCTATCTAATTCTCTAATCGACAAGTAAAATATATTTGAAACAAATACAAAATTTGTCAAATGGTTGCTTTTTTAATGTATTTTACTTGTAGTTGAGAAACAGGGCCCTGTAGGGCGATTCTGTAATTAATTTTGACAATAGTTGTCATTGATAAAAAATTTAACAAGCAAATTAACGATATTGCTATTCTGTAACATTTTAAACAACACTTGTTATCGTTAAGTCAGCTGTTTGTGTTAAGTAAACGACAACTTTTTTAGTGTTGTTTATTTATTGTTAAATGTCGAAACAATAAACAAATTTAGTTTAAAGAAATAATATAACTTTTAAATGGCAATTAAATAATTTGCATTTAATTTAACAGTAAAATGTTTGGCTTATCTTCTTAAAAAAACAAAAAAAATTTTGTTTAATTTTAATAATTTTATTTGTTTTTTTTTATTCCTCTTTGTGTTTTTCGTTATTTTGCCATTTTTTTGACAGTGATGCCACTTGACGTTAATTTTTATCTATGTCGTTAACAACAATTTACAGAATCACATAATCGTTAGTGCAAACAACAAAATAGGTTGACAATTATAACAACAATTGTTATTGTTAAAAGTTACAGAATCCCACTACTGGTCGTGATAGTATCTAACAGTTATCTGTACCAGTGATGTTAACCGTACGGTAATTACCCTTTTTTAGGGTAATTTTGGGCCGCAAAAGGTAGCAAGGTAATTTTATTTAAAATACGGTAATTTAAAGAAATTTGGATTTTTGGTATAAATAAACATAACTTTTGAGAGGTGATTTTCAATTTAAAAATTAACAATATTCGGCCTTATTGTGGTTGTCGTTGTCGTATACGACTGTGTAATAGATTAAAGTAATACACAACATGTGTTCTTTAATCTACTACAAAAAACGACACGTTTGTTTACGAAAACGACAACCACAATAAGGCTGATTATGTTTTTATTAATGTTTTCGTAACACCGATAAGTGCAAAATAAGAAAAATGAAATTAATCTTGTATATTATTAATTTCATATTTAAACATATGAAATGGCCGCAATGTTATAAATGTAACTATAATTTGAAATTTTAACGGGTGTTTTGTTTTCATACTGTGTGGCATTTACCAGCAATTTAAACTCTATTTTTTTTTTTTTTTTTATAATTTCCTAGCTTATCCCGCGAAGCTTTATGCTTGTCTGCAGGAAAGAAACCAGAGTCTGCAATTAGCTCCTTTTTGAATTTTTGGATTTTTTTAAGTACGGATAAAGTTCTAAATTATTTTACTACCTTATTCAAAAAAATATACAATAATTTTGGTTAAAAATGCATTTTAAGACAAAAATTTCCGTTAAGATTTTTCTTAAAATACGCGGTTTCCCATGAAAAACCACAGAAATAATGCTTTTATGTGCTGTTAACAAATGAAACAATCAATCGCCTGCCATTTGAAAACAGCACATTATTTTTTAATTAAAAATCTTTGCGTACGGTAATTTCTTCTCAAAAACGGTAATTTTTAGAGGGCCGTAAGGTAATGAAAAAATAAAAGTTAACATCACTGATCTGTACCTTTCCGCTAACACTATTGTGGTAATTTCAATGTTAATTTTGCCAACGTGAATATCTTTCGAAAATTGAAACTTACGAAAATTACGAAAAGAACGTTATTGGATAGATCTCTATAAACAGCTTGATTTCTATTTGTAGAAATAACAGGCATTAGACTCCGTGGTTTCCTCTGCCTCTGTAAACGTATTTCTAACTTCATTTCTTTTTTCGATTTTCTGGTTTTCCATAGTTTTAACAAGAAATCTTATTTTAAAGAATTTTTAGTTAGAGCAAAATATTCACATGTTTGTACATATCTGTGGCATTTTAATATGTACAACATAAGTCGAGATAATTGCTATCTTAACAGTTTTGAAAATAAACTCGACCATAAAATCATTATTAGTACATATTAACTAATAAAATAAACCAAATTAAAGAAAAATTTCGTTGGTAATACAAAATTTTAAAAACGTAAACCAAAATGATTTTTAATTAAAATTCGTATGAGTAGCAGCATTAGTACAGGGCTGCCAGATAAATTTGTGAGGAAATCGACAATTTCCTGAGAAAAAAAATCGTCTTTTACGTTTCGAAAAATCGTCAAAAGTATTCGGACAACTTAAAATGTAGTTTTTTTTTAACAATTTTTGTTCGAATTTTATACAAAAAAAAAACATTTAAACAAAAACATAATTACTTTATTCCCAGCAAGCATTTTCAATCGTTTAAGAGACACGGGGAGTCTCATGAAGACCGTTTTTGATCGTCTATGACCGCATTTTTAATCGTAGAAGTATCATTCCACGGGAAAAGCTGTAACACGTCTGGGATCCTTCCATAGCACAGCGAAAGACGCTTCTTCGATCGAAACGAGTCTTTCATGTCAATAATCGTATGCCGTATTGGAGTCTGAACACAATGTAACGATAATTTATTGCGGTGCGGTTTTTCATCCGATTTTGAAGCAAGAAACCGCAGTGCGGAACGGCATAAAATTTAAATCCATTTTATTTTCATTGCGGACTTTCTTTCTCTCTCAATTTTGGATACTCGTTCCCAACATAATTGTAAATTGTTCACAACATAATTGTAAACAACAAAAACACAAAAAATGTATGCACAAATAAATTAATAAAAATGTTAACAAACAATGACAACTTTTGCCGGGTTCGTCTTCCGTTGTATTATGTTTATTTTTCTCTCCCGCAACGAGAAATCCACCGCACCGCAAATATTTTGTTTGGACTTTAATTGTTGAAAATACCCAACGGGAAAATGTAATCAATGGGAATCGCGAATGTAATACATATCTTGTATAATATTTGATTCCAGAATTCATTATTCTTAACACGGAACATGTCCTAGGATTGTAATTAATTATTGTAATGCATCCTGAAAATAAACTAAATAATGCGTCCTTTATGTTAAAAATTTGTAAGCGACATGAAGGCAGCAAAAAATAACGAATTTTTTTTAAGAAAAAATATAAAAAACACGAATTATAGTCACGAACAGAAACAATACATTCCTTGTTCTGCAAATGTGGGAATATACGTGGTAAACAATGCCAATTTATATTGTCTGATAATATTACTTTCTCGATTCCAATGAATGTATTACTATTCTTTCCAAAATAATACATTATTTTTTAAGTTATTTATGTAATCAATTCCTCATTGTTGTTTTTGTACTCTGAAAATAATAATTTAAAGATTTTATTGAGACTTGCATATTACAGCCGTACCTAAACAAAAGCGGCACGCGTTGTCTAGTTTTAGAATAGAGCGGCCTCAACGCTTTGAAATAAGAAAAACCGATTTTGACAGCTCGTTTAATAGTGCAGTGTTCATAAAAAACATTGACGCTCTTGCTTAGGTGTATCATATCAGCGTAAAAGCTAAGCGAAAGAAAACGTTCCGCCTTCCGCTCTTGTTTAGGTACGGCTGTTCTAAGATTGCAAAACTATTTTCGAGAGTGTATGGCTATATGAATAGGGATCTATGTTTTAAATTTCATTAAAATCGATTTGATAGTTTCTGAGAGGCAGAAATTGCACCTATCTCCCTTCGTGGTCCTACGATTCAGCCTATTTTCAATTTTCAAGAACCCATGTACCAAATTTTATTAAATTATCTTCAAAATTGCGATCTGTACTTTGGACACAAGATTACATGGACAGTCAGCCTGCCAGCCATCATTGGATCAACTCAGAAAGTTATTCTAAGTCGATCGGTATACTTAAGGTGGGTCTAGGACCAATATTTTAATGTGTACAACATCAGCACAAAAATGGTCAAAATGACGATAAATCGTCAAATCTGGCAGCCCTAGCTTTGTACCTGTCCATGTTTTACTACAATTTCTTCTTTCATAGACTCGGCGGCTAAAAGTAATTTTAAATGATTTTGTTATTCGTGCTTAATTCCCAATTTTTATTCAGAAAATTTTAATATAAAAATGTGAAATATGAAAATTTTGTCAACGCAAGGTGAAGTGAACAACAAAATTACCCCCATTATGTTTGATTAAATATATTGACAAAATTTTAAGTTTTGTTGAAAACCCTATCAAGAAATATGAATATGGGTAATTCCAAAGTGTTGAAAGTGACAGTCGTACGGATCGAAAATGCAATAACATTTTAAGCAACAAATATTTTTCCGTTCTTTTAACCCTTAAATTAAAGCACTAAGAGGGCATTGTTATCTATGCTAAAGTTTATGGATGGCGCGATTCTAGATCAAAGATATTGGCAAAAGAAGTAGCGGTTCGAACGTGAAAATATAGAAGTAGTTTTTGTGGTCATGTATAAAAAGCCGTAATTCAGCGAAACCTGGAACAATTTTTTAGTCAAACTACTTTCAGAATTTACGTAGCAATGTAACATTAAAATGTCTTTGGTTTGATTCCAAAATCTTTTGTATTTTTTTTTTAACCAAAATCTGTGTCGATACGTGACATTTCGAACGTGAAATTTTTTCCATAATACTTAAACTAAATAATGATTAAAACAAAATAAAAATTTTCCGGTTATCCGAATAACATTTATCTCTTCGAACTCTTCCTTAGATTACAGACCATGTAAGAAAATTTTTTTTGGAATAATTTTTATCAAATATCACCTCTTTTAAGGAAGATAATATTAAAGAAAACATACAATAAAACTTTCTCACAAATAAGAAATTACGTTTGCACAACTTTGCAGTCTGATTGTTCATCTAAGTCAGGGGTTTCCATTTCTTTGCACAATTGTGCAAACCACTACAAACACATATTTTTATGCTCTTCAATTCAGTCGTCGGTGTGACTTCGACAAGTGCACATGTTTAGCGGATGCTATATTATTTTGTTTCAGCTTACACTCAAAAATATTGTGCGGTCAAAAATGCTTTTGGTAACATCCAATGCCTTGCGTGCAATATTTAGAGTCTAAATTTTAAGACTTAAATGCAGAGTAATATAACATTTCTATTTAATTTTAACATAATTTAAATTGTTGAAAATATTTAACAGCAAAGCTAGCGTAAATTTTATTTAGTAAATTTTTTTAACAATAACATTTACTGCAACGTTTAAGCTAACGATATGTGTTTTGTTTGTGAAAAAAAATTCTTTGCTACCTGTAAAAGGGTCCCTTTTGCTTTCTTTAAAAAGACGTACCTAAATGCAGAAATTATTAAGAAAAAAAATAGCCAAAAGAATTTGTTGGTATTTTGCTTGTAAAAATATTTTGGTTTCTGTACCAATTGCGTCGTTGGGTTTTTTCTTTCTTTGAAAACCCTTTTCTGAAGTAAGTAGAAATATTTAAAAAACAAGTAAAAAAGTCTTGTTTTGCTACAATTTATGTGTAAATAACCTGTACACATAAAAGCAAATGTGACAGTAGGTAAAATGTTTGGGTAAGAAGATGTGTTTTATTGATGTATTAATGAAACTTTATTGTTTCGCACTATTTTTATTGCTTACTTTTTTATGCTACAATTATTTGACCGAGCCCAAAGGGTTAAGGCTCAGTAAGTCTTTACTTTCTGGTCTGTTACGAACCAGCTGATTTGTTTTTGTTATTAAAAAACCTGTGAAATTGATTAGTTGTTCTGTTCTGTTGCGGTTCAGTTTGATAAAATCAAGAACTTGTAAAGCAATTGTAAGTTACCGCAAAATAAATAATAAAAAATTCGTTAATTAAATTTTATTTCTTCAAATTTATGTGTATAAAAGTTATTGAATTAAAACAATGGATGGTGCAAAAATAATAAATTTGTCATAAATGGCTACAGAAAAAGAAACTTTTACAATTTTGAAACAGAACGGCACGGAACATAACAGAAACAGAATGTAAAGACTTTAACCTTACTAATTTATGGTAATTATTAAACGTAACTTTGACCTGTTATAATGACTTTATACATTTTTGCAGGCAAACTCATGTGCACATTTGGTATTTTCTAAAAAGTTATGATATACCATTAGCTAGAATAAAAATGTATGCACAGATGTTTGAAGTATGAGCAACCCAACACCGTGAATACCATTTCTATCCTGAACTAAAAAAAAATTCATTGACGTGCCTCTCTTTATTCGGCACTACTTACCTATGCGAACACATTTTTTCGGATTTAAAATTTATTTGTTCCAAGCAACGTAATAAATTAAGTTCATCCCATTTGAAAAGCATTCTACTATTACAAAACTGCCATAAAAGTATAAATTTAGAAGATTTTATTTTATAACTTGTAGAACACAAGGGAAAAAAATTAAAAATTTTTTGTGTTGCTAGAAAATTTGTAGCAGTTCTTTACCAATTCAATGTCGCTGATTTTAAAACTGCACTTTTTTTCTATCAGCTGTGATTTGCGTGCAATATTTATTTTTTATGAATTTTTAAAACATAAAAATCTTTAATTTTTTACAATTGTTTGATAAGATATTTGAAACTGATTTAGAGTCAAAAAGCTTCCGAATAAAAAAAGTGTAGTTTTAAAATCAGCGGCATTGAATTGGTAAAGAATTGCTACAAATTTTTTATCAACACAAAAAATTTTTAATTTTGTACCTTTGTGTTATACAACTTATAAAATATATTACTAACATTTTATTTCGGCTGTAAATAAATGCATTCTCTCAATTTGCTTACTCTCTGGTACTCACTAACACACAACCAAAAAAATTTTGGAAATCCCTGATCTAGACCAGGGGTTTCCATTTCTTTGCACAATTGTGCATACCACTACAAACACATATTTTTATGCTCTTCAATTCAGTCGTCGGTGTGACTTCGACAAGTGTACATGTTTAGCGGATGCTATATTATTTTGTTTCAGCTTACACTCAAAAATATTGTGCGGTCAAAAATACTTTTGGTAACATCCAATGCCTTGCGTGCAATATTTAGAGTCTAAATTTTAAGACTTAAATGCAGAGTAATATAACAATTCTATTTAATTTTAACATAATTTAAATTGTTGAAAATATTTAACAGCAAAGCTAACGTAAATTTTATTAAGTAACTTTTTTTAACAATAACATTTACTGCAACGTTTAAGCTAACGCTATGTGTTTTGTTTGTAGAAAAAATTATTTGATACCTGTAAAAGGGTCCCTTTTGCTTTCTTTAAAAAGACGTTCCTAAATGCGGAAATTATTAAGACAAAAAAAAATATCCAAAATAATTTGTTGGTATTTTGCTTGTAAAAATATTTTGGTTTCTGTACCAATCGCGTCGGTGGGTTTTTTCTTTCTTTGATAACACTTTTCTTAAGTAAATAGAAATATTTAAAAAACAAGTAAAAAATTCTTGTTTTGCTACAATTTATGTGTAAAAAATAGGGTGATCGATCGAATAGTATTCGACCGGTTTTAACCGGTTATTTTAGGTTTGCCCAAGTCGAATATTTTAAAATGTCCATTTTTCGAATATCGAATAAACCGGTTATTTTAGTAAAATAAACCGGTTAGTTAAGTAATGTGTAATTTATATACGTTTTCCTTACTTTTGTTATAAATGTACCCGTAATTTAAGTATTTTTCTAATTGAATATTTGGCAAACTTTAACTTTTCATAAAAAATGTCAAAACAAAATGAAACAAAAGTCAAAAAAACATTATGAGCAATGTAAATACAAATCGCCTTTATAAGCGATTTTTTTGTCTTGCGACAAAAACCAAAAACAATTTAAAGTACTACAAAAAAAGTTCAGCTTAAAAAAAATAGCAATTTGACAGTATTATAAATATTATATATGTATATCTTTATAAGGATGTCATCTCTGGTGATATTTCGAACTGACTTAAAAGAAAATTGTGCTTAAACGGCCGAAAAATGATAAGTTGCAAAGGTTCTTTAACGTCACGACTTATTAATCACTTTTAATTAGTCTACAAGCTTGACATAAATATACGCCAAGTAAAACTTGACCCTGTTCCAAGTAGTTTTTAAGAGACTGCAAATAATACTTTACTAAAATATGCTGTCAATAATGAATGAAAAACTCTTAAGTAGTTCTAGCATATCTTAAAACAAGAACATACCGGCGGAATCAACAATATGGGAAAATTAATCAGTTTTATTTATTAAAACACCAAGAACTTAAAATAAAATTAATGGAATCAAAAATGTTCTGGGAGGGTTTAAATTGTGTGATCGACGAATTGACAGATATTTCATATAAAAAGCATGTTCATATTACTATTGTTTCTATAATGCTGTAACAAAAAAAAAATGGAAATAAATAATCATGGATAAGAGGTTTTGTTTGCCACTTTTCAAAAATATGGCTGAAGTTTACTGCTTCATATAGACATGCTTAACCAGCAACAAATTAAAACTGAATTACAATAAATTTGGGGAAATATGTCAAATAATAAATTTATTAAATTCCTATATTTTTAAAACCAAAATTTTTAAAAACAATCTAAAGCTATGTTCACACCTATTAAACATTATTTAAGGGTTTCTTAACTACATTATACATAAATACAATTATTATCTTAGACATAAAGTTTAGCAAATAACTAGAAATTGTTTAAAATAATGCTTAAGTTTAATCAATTTACTGGTAACGCTTTTTTTTATTTTATCGTCAAATATTTGTGGTCTGAACATACCTTAAGTCATATCTATGTATTGAGGCCCTATGCTCCTTATAGGATTGACGGGAACATATGTATGTATATGTATTTTGTTGGTTCCTTACCTTCGTGAGTTGTTTTGCTTTTATTCAATTAACTTTTTATTACAAAAACTAATTTGGTTTTTGTATTTTTATGTATTCGAATTAAAACCGGTTAACCGGTTATTTTTAAAATGCTTAACCGAAAACCGGTTTTTTTAAAATAGCAACTATTCGGAATATTCGAAAACCGGTTATTGAAAAAAGTCGAATAATCGATCACCCTAGTAAAAAACCTCTACACATTAAAGCAAATGTGACAGTAGGTAAAATGTTTGGGTAAGAAGATGTGTTTTATTGATGTATTAATGAAACTTTATTGTTTCGCACTATTTTTATTGCTTACTTTTTTATGCTACAATTATTTGACCGAGCCCAAAGAGTTAAGGCTCAGTAAGTCTTTACTTTCTGTTCTGTTACGAACCAGCTGATTTGTTTTTGTTATTAAAAAACCTGTGAAATTGATTAGTTGTTCTGTTCTTGTTGCGGTTCAGTTTGATAAAATCAAAAACTTGTAAAGTAATTGTAAGTGACCGCAAAATAAATAATAAAAAATACATTAATTAAATTTTATTTCTTCAAACTTATGTGCATAAAAGTTATTGAAATAAAACAATGGATGGTGCAAAACTAATAAATTTGTCATAAATGGCTAATAAGTTGCTACAGAAAAAGTAACTTTTACAATTTTGAAACAGAACGGCACGGAACAGAACAGAAAGTAAAGACTAATTCTGCCTTTAACCTTACTAATTTATGGTAACTATTTAACGTAACTTTGACCTGTTATAATGACTTTATACATTTTTGCAGGCAAACTCATGTGTGCATTTGGTATTTTCTAAAAAGTAATGATATACCATTAGCTAGAATAAAAATGTATGCACAGATGTTTAAAGTATGAGCAACCTAGCACCGTGAATACCATTTCTTTATTACTTACCACTATGAATACCCTAACTGTTTGCTAAAATAACTTTTTCACGTTATAATTCTGATATTGAATTGAAAAAATGGTTATTAGAAGAGGAGATTAATGAACCAAAATCAGTTCCCAAACTGAAAATGGAGATGGTGTGGGATGGTGTTTTTATCAAGCAATTGCTGAAGAAAATTTGGGAAAGGCTTAATTATAATACTAAATTTATAGAGTCTCTTCCCCTGTCCAGTCAAACGGTAGGCCGTCGTACTGTTCAATTAGGAACTTGTGTAGAATCTGCAATTAGGGAAAAAGTAGTTAATTGCGATTTTTTTTCAATTTGTTTAGACGGAAGCACTGACATAAATTATCTGTGTGAACTTGTAATTTGTATTCGATGAGTAGACAACGAATACACTATTTTTGAGTCAATGTTTACTTTAGAATCATTTTATGGAAATGTAACTGGCACGTTGTTGTATGATGTTGTCAGAGAAAAGCTTATTTCCATTGTAAACATAAACAAATTTGCTGGAGTCTGCACAGATGGAGCCAATGTAATGTTGGGCAAATATAATGGACTTATAGGCCAATTAAAAAAACACGAATTTGCAGTTCATAATTTTCACTGCATAATTCATCAGGCCGCTCTTGCATCGAAATTCATAAATGATACCCCAGCTATGAAGACAGCAGAGGATATAATAAATAAAATTCGAGGCGGACATCAAGCGCTTATCCACCGAAAAGTTGTAACCTTTTTAAAAAACAAAAATGCTGTGAATTGTGACCTGAAAATGTTTACAGAAGTTCGGTGGCTAAGTCGCGGTGATTGCCTGAATAGACTTTATGATTTAAGAGAAGAAGTTCTTCATTTTCTAGAAACTGAGAAAATAGAAAAAGTTTTAGTCCAGTGTTTAAAAGACAATAATTTTATTTTAGACTTAGCTTTTCTGGCAGATACGACAATTATGTTAAATGAACTTAATTTGGAATTGCAAGGAAAGGAACGCAATATATGCGACTTGTCAAAAATCATTCACAATTTTAAAACAAAACTTTTTCTTATCAAAGTTATTTTCGGGAATACAAAATTTATTATTAATACGATTTCCGTACGACGTGCTAAATTCCCAGTTTTTCATATTTTCTAATTTTTTCCCAAATTAAAAGTGGTGATTTTTCCAACTTTCCAAAAACTTCAGTTGTTTACAGAAACCTCGAAATCGAAAAAAGATATGAATATGCCGAAATATTTGAAACACTTTTCAATAATTTTCAAGACATTTTTCAAGATTTTGTAATTTTACAACCGCTATTAGATCTTTTCGAAAACCCTTTTCGTTGCGATGTAAGCAACTACGAATTTGATATTCAATCAGAACTAATCATACTACGAAGCGAAGTAAATGCCCCAGACGAAAATAATATTGTGGAGTTCTGGAAAGATTTGGATGGCGAGTTCTATCTTGAACTAAAAAAAAATTCATTGAGGTGCCTCTCTTTATTCGGCACTACTTACCTATGCGAACAAATTTTTTCGGATTTAAAATTTATTTGTTCCAAGCAACGTAATAAATTAAATTCATCCCATTTGAAAAGCATTCTACTATTACGAAACTGCCATAAAAGTATAAATTTAGAAGATTTTATTTTATAACTTGTATAACACAAGGGGAAAAAATTAAAATTTTTTTGTGTTGCTAGAAAATTTGTAGCAGTTCTTTACCAATTCAATGTCGCTGATTTTAAAACTGCACTTTTTTTTCTATCAGCTGTGATTTGCGTGCAATATTTATTTTTTATGAATTTTTAAAACATAAAAATCTTTAATTTTTTACAATTGTTTGATAAGATATTTGAAACTGATTTAGAGTCAAAAAGCTTCCAAATAAAAAAAGTGTTATTTTTAAAATCAGCGACATTGAATTGGTAAAGAATTGCTACAAATTTTTTATCAAAAAAAAAAATTTTTAATTTTGTACCTTTGTGTTATACAACTTATAAAATATATTACTAACATTTTATTTCGGCTGTAAATAAATGCATTCTCTCAATTTGCTTACTCTCTGGTACTCACTAATACACAACCAAAAAAATTTTGGAAATCCCTGGTATGGATGTTTGTAATTGTTGTGTTAACTTTTCAAAACGTTTATCTATAGCAGGGGTTTCCATTTCTTTGCACAATTGTGCAAACCACTACAAACACATATTTTTATGCTCTTCAATTCAGTCGTCGGTGTGACTTCGACAAGTGTACATCTTTAGCGGATGCTATATTATTTTGTTTCAGCTTACACTCAAAAATATTGTGAGGTCAAAAATTCTTTTAGTAACATGCCTTGCATGCAATATTTGGAGTCTAAATTTTAAGACTTAAATGCAGAGTAATATAACATTTCTATTTAATTATAACATAATTTAAATTGTTGAAAATATTTAACAGCAAAGCTAACGTAAATTTTATGAAGTAACTTTTTTAAACAATAACATTTACTGCAACGTTTAAGCTAACGATATGTGTTTTGTTTGTGAAAAAAAATTCTTTGATACCTGTAAAAGGGTCCCTTTTGCTTTCTTTAAAAAGACGTACCTAAATGCAGAAATTATTAAGAAAAAAAATAGCCAAAGGAATTTGTTGGTATTTTGCTTGTAAAAATATTTTGGTTTCTGTACCAATCGCATCAGTGGGTTTTTTCTTTCTTTGAAAACAGTAGAAATATTTAAAAAACAAGTAAAAAAGTCTTGTTTTGCTACAATTTATGTGCAAATAACCTCTACACATAAAAGCAAATGTGACAGTAGGTAAAATGTTTGGGTAAGAAGATGTGTTTTATTGATGTATTAATGAAACTTTATTGTTTCGCACTATTTTTATTGCTTTCTTTTTTATGCTACAATTATTTGACCGAGCCCAAAGAGTTAAGGCTCAGTAAGTCTTTACTTTCTGTTCTGTTACGAACCAGCTGATTTGTTTTTGTTATTAAAAAACCTGTGAAATTGATTAGTTGTTCTGTTCTGTTACGGTTCAGTTTGATAAAATCAAAAACTTGTAAAGTAATTGTAAGTGACCGCAAAATAAATAATAAAAAATACATTATTTAAATTTTATTTCTTCAAATTTATGAGCATAAAAGTTATTGAAATAAAACAATGGATGGTGCAAAACTAATAAATTTGTCATAAATGGCTAATAAGTTGCTACAGAAAAAGTAACTTTTACAATTTTGAAACAGAACAGAAACAGAAAGTAAAGACTAATTCTGCCTTTAACCTTACTAATTTATGGTAATTATTAAACGTAACTTTGACCTGTTATACCCAACACCGTGAATACCATTTCTATCATGAACTAAAAAAAAATTCATTGACGTGCCTCTTTTTATTCGGCACTACTTACCTATGCGAACAAATTTTTTTGTTTATTTGTTCCAAGCAACGTAATAAATTAAGTTCATCCCATTTGAAAAGCATTCTACTATTAAAAAACTGCCATAAAAGTATAAATTTAGAAGATTTTATTTTATAACTTGTAGAACACAAGGGAAAAAAATTACAAATTTTTTGTGTTGCTAGAAAATTTGTAGCAGTTCTTTACCAATTCAATGTCGCTGATTTTAAAACTGCACTTTTTTCTATCAGCTGTGATTTGCGTGCAATATTTATTTTTTATGAATTTTTAAAACAGAAAAATCTTTAATTTTTTACAATTGTTTGATAAGATATTTGAAACTGATTTAGAGTCAAAAAGCTTCCGAATAAAAAATAGTGTAGTTTTAAAATCAGCGACATTAAATTGGTAAAGAGTTGCTACAAATGTTTTATCAACACAAAAAATTTTTAATTTTGTACCTTTGTGTTATACAACTTATAATATATATTACTAACATTTTATTTCGGCTGTAAATAAATGCATTCTCTCAATTTGCTTACTCTCTGGTACTCACTAACACACAACCAAAAAAATTTTGGAAATCCCTGATCTAAGTGATCAAATTTGTGGGTAAATTAATAAAATTAGTAAAATCTAACAATATCGTAAAATATCGGGATTGGCAACCCTGTATCGAAACGTCAAACAAGCACCTGATTAAAGCTCTTGCAAATTTTACAAATATTTTTTATTTTATAATTGTATAAAATCAATTTAAAAGTGTTTATTACTTTAAAAACAATATTTAGTGTTCCCTTAAATATCTTATTGACTTGGATCACTTGAGTTTCATACATAAAAAGAAAAAACAAAAATAACCTCATACTTGATGGAAACACAAAAACCAAATTTGAAACAAACTTCTCCGGATATATTTACGTTTAACACCCCAAAGAAATCACCTTCTAACAACCAAATGGCTCATAATGCTACAGCCTCAGCCAACTGTTTTTCTTGGGTAGTATTTGACTTAAAATTAAATAAGGCACTTGATGAGAAATTGAAGAATGTCGTCCGAGAAGAAGATCTTGCTCCTATTTCATCTGAAATCCAACAACTTCGCAGTGACAACACACGTCTGCAAAACGAACTGCAAGTAATGAAAAATCGACTAGAACATCTGGATAAGGCAAGCAGGCGTTGCAATATTGTCGTAAGTGGTCTTAAGAGTAAAACTGTGTCACAGGCTTTAAATGAGTTCAAAGACATATCTAATTCCACTCTTAAAACTCAAATTAATGTAGTCGAGGCTCGTAGTATTGCATCTGGAAAATCTTTTCTGTTTTCACTGAATGGTCCTATGGAAGCCAATACAATAATCGCTCGTAGACGGCTGCTAGCCGGGTCTGGAATATATATTGACAAAGATTTTTCAACAGACGAACGTTCCAACAGGTTTTTCTTACGGCAGATTGGTAGACATGTCAAAACTGCTAACAACCAAATAAAAGTTAACTATGCTGATAATCGAATTTTTATTGATGACAAAGCTTTTACTTGGGAAAATGGAAGAGCTGTGGCGAGAAACAAGGCAGTATTGATGTAAAACCGAAAAATACTGGAAAAGCACCCATTTCCACAAATTCTGCAAGAAATGAATAACAACCAGAAGTGTGTCGATTGGTATCTTATAATATAGCAAATCTTAACAATAAATTTAATTATAGCAATTTTTTTACATATATTAATGGTTTCGATATATTTTTTCTCTTCGAAACTCATGTATTAAAAGATTCACGTATAAAATTTTCTAGCTATTTCAAAGATTTTGTTCTTTACTGGGTTGATGCAACCAAAAATCATGCTAAGGGTCGTGCCATTGGCGGTTGTTTATTTGGTTTTAAAAGAACTATACAAATAAATACTCTCTCAAATTCTGTGAATACCCAAATGGAGTAACATTATCGGCCAAGTTCAGTGATATACCTTTTCATTTTATTCCTTGTTATCTTAATTGTACTAATTGGATGCACGATTACAATAAATTAGAAAATTGAATATATAATTTAAAGGATGTGTCATATTGCATAATGGGTGATCTGAACGCTAGGGTTTCCGATGCGCAAATTTTGGATGGGAACTTATTAACTGATGCTCTGTTAGTCTCTATGTATCGTAAATCAAAAGACAAAATCTGTGACAGCAAAGGTAAAATTTTGCTGAATCTTTTAGAGAATATTGGTGGCATAATTGTTAATGGTCAAATGTCAGGAGATTCTGAAGGCGACAATACTTTTTGTGGTGTAATGGGAAGCTCATTAATAGATTACTGCATTTGTTCTCCAGATATTCTGAAAATTCTCTCAAACTTCCAGATTCCAAGCAAAACTTATTCCGATCATATGCCCCTAGTGTTAACAATTTATGCAGGATACGACCAAATATCTCGATAATTAGCATTGCCACAAAAACTCCATTGGTCTCCATTAAATGTCAGTAGGTATACAGAAACTATTAATAATCTTTCCGATCTTTCATATATAAATTCTAATCTCGAAATTCGACAAAAAGTAAACATTTTTACTGGGAAAATTTGTACTGCCGCTGGAAATAATTTTATCAAGAAGACGTTTGACCCCAAAAATCGATGGTTTGACACACAGTGTCATAACGCACGTAAACGAATGCTAAAAAAAACTCAATGAATACCGTAAAACAAACACGGAAATTACAAGATTACTCTATGTAGAAAGTAGGTCAAAAAATGCGAGCATATGTAAAAAGCAAAAGATATGTGTTGAGGTGTAGCTCTGATGGTGACTCTTGGAAAAGCAGAAGTATAATAATTAATCTCCGAGCGGTTGTTGGACAAAATAAATTTCTTTTGGGGTTTTTTTTGAGTTTCTCTCAAATAACACCAAAGTGTCAGAGACGGACATGTAGGGAAGATAATTAGAATAAAAACAAGAAGTTTTAGACTTTGGAAAACAAATGGATTTATTGAATTCAATTAATGGTTTGTTACCTTATCGATGAGCTGAAGTAGCAAAACTTACCTGAACTAAAAACGGAAACGACATCTTTGGGCATTTAAGCCATTTGACATTAAGAATTGGGCCTGATGCGGAAAAGAGAAAGGAATATTTTCATAGCTTTCAGCTTTTATGTAAATTATTAAGAAAAATGGGGATAACTCTGCTCATCTCAGTTGTTAATGAAAAAGAATGCAGGGAAGTGCCTTTTGACATTAACATTGCCACCCGCCATGCAGGATGTATGCAAAGAATAAATATGTGATGTCAAATGGCCATCCCAAGGATGTGGTTTCTGAAAATAGAAATTAAATAAAGGATGAAAATATGAATAAGTAAATTCTGAACTTCTTTTTTTTTTCTTATATATATAAATTTTACAATTCAATGGAATACAAAATGATATTAATCAAATAAAATTCAATTATTATTATTAGAACGTCTTGTTTTTTGCTTTTTTAAATAAAAGAAAGTGCATTTATGGTTTTTTTTTTTTTTTTAGATGCTACACGGTTGGATAGATAGTCCAACCGAACAGAGTGCTTTGGGCTGTCGGAAAGCCGGTCCTGGTAAACACTCCTTCACACATGACCTTAGGATACAAGTCAACCCCAATTATAATGTCAATTGGGGCCGCTTCAAAAAATTTGGAATCTGCGAGAAACAAGTCTTTAAAATTTTTCTTGTATGACTCAGGGAGCGAATGGTTCGGAGTCTGCAAGGAAACCCGATTGTCAACCCGAAAAGTGCCTTCAACCTTAGAAGAGGAGTCGAACCGGGATTTTAAAACTAAAGGACAAAAAGTTTCCTCACGAAGAGTATAAGCTGTCAGATCCAGCTTGTCAACCAAACGTTTTGCAACACGACTAATCGGCGATCCTGAATCCAAAAGACAGCGGGCGTGCGCGGTGGTGGATCCGATTTTCACTAGCACGGTTGGAAGCAAAATTAATGTGTTCTGCCTTAGTATCGCTGTCAAAGATAATGACTTGGACGTTGTTGGAGGAGATGAACGCCGTGGCGGCTGCACAGTTGTGGAATCGTGGTTTGTCGCAGAAGTTTAGGATCGCGGATTTGGTGGCAATGAAGGGGATTGGGAACGCGAAGGCGACCGGCCGTTAGCACGTCGAGGGTTGACATGAAGCAGGGTGTGATGAAATTTGTGGCAATGCTTGCATCCATGCTTAGAAAAGCAGGTGCCCTGGGAATGATCGTGGGCTAGGCAGTTTGGACAATATTTATTGTGCCGGACAGTACGAATGCGTTCGGAAACATTCATTGCCAAAAACTTTCGACAGGTTCGGAGTGGATGCGGACGCTTGCAGACTCGGCATGGATATACTTTAGAATTTGTTAAGTGGCTCGGGGACGAGGAGGTTGAGGAGATTTTGGGCATGTTAATCTGGAAAAAAAGATTTATAGGAATAAATAAACAATATTGGAATCAAGGGTCCTAGGACTCAAAGGGCTATACAACTAATTTGACAATTGGACGAATGATAAGGCCCCGTTGAGTATTAATTTCCGCGACCCTTACTCGTTTATCTTGACCTGAGAAAATCTTTACAATTCGACCTAGACGCCAAGAATTCGGGGGAAGGTTTTCATCTTTGATCACTACCATCGTACCTACTTTTATATCAACTTCAGCTCTTTGCCATTTAACTCTTTTGTGCATTTCTTTTAAGTACTCATTTTTCCAGCGGAAGCAAAACCTTTGGTGTACTAACTTTAGTTTTTGCCATCGGTTTATTACAGAGGCTGCAGAGTCATTCACCTGCGGATCGACTGGTGCAAGGATTGGAGCACCTATAAGAAAATGCCCGGGGGTCAGTGCGCAAAAATCACTAGGATAAGTTGAAATAGGTGAAATCGGCCTGGAGTTGAGGCACGCTTCAATTTTGGACAACAGCGTCGAAAGCTCCTCGAACGTATATTTGTAACATCCTGCTACTTTTCGGAAATGCGCTTTAAAACTTTTCACACCCGCTTCCCACAGTCCGCCCATATGCGGAGCGCCTGCTGGAATAAAGTGCCACGAAAGGTTTTGATGCGCGTAATTTGCCAGGATGCGTTGTTGTGTAGTTTGGATAAATTCTCGTGCTATGACCCTAGAAGCACCTACGAAGGTAGTTCCATTGTCGAAATAAAGGTGTAAAGGACATCCCCGACGAGAAACGAATCGGTTAAAAGCCGCTAGAAATGTATCGGTTGATAAATCGGATGTTGCTTCCAATTGAATAGCTTTGGTTGAGAAACACACAAATATGCAAACGTATCCTTTGGAAATACGGCAGGCCCGACCAGAATAACTTTTAACATCTAGTGGACCAGCGAAATCAAGACCAGTGTGTGAGTATGGGCGACTTATTTCCGATGGTTCAGGTGGTAAAGCCGCCATTATTTGCTTTTGACACCTCTTTTTGTAAATGACGCAAACTTTACATTTGTTTATTGTTGTTTTAATTAGATTCTTCGCTTTAGGTATCCAATATTGTGTTCTGAGCAGTCGAAGCAATCTGCTAATTGTAATAGTGTTCGAATAGGAAGATACAACTGACCCCAAAAGTAACTGTTTTAAGTTCGTAATCGCAAACAGGACTATTTTGATTACTTCGAAAGAGAATCCGTTGATATGGAGTTCAGGGTTAACTAAGATCTGCCTATATATTTTTTGAATGTCAGCATTAAACACAAATCGGAAAAAACGCCAGTTCAGAATCAACAAAGTAAGGTCATTCTGTAAAACGGGTCCCACGTGAAGCAAAGAATTCAAGCTTTGGCTATTGGATGAAGGAGCAGAAGCATTAAAAACCACACGAACTTTAGTAGAAACGCTATCCGGTTTTACAACCGCATGATGTGGCAAATAATAGGAATTTAATGTTTTGGAAATATCAGGTGGAGAAACTTTAACCATGTGCTCCAGTTCTTCATATTCCATAACAACTTTATCGTACTCGCTTTTTAAATTTGGAGTTCGAATTAACCTGGCTTCATTCCGAAAAAACTGGGCCATAGCCATAGACCTAGAATGACCTAAACTTATAGCGTTCGGAAATCCTTCCTTAAAAGGAAGCGATACTATATATCTACCTTCACGATTCCTTTTGGTAGTGCGAATAAACAGATCCTCACAAGCTTGATCAGACGGCGACAAAAAGTTCTTCCTGGGAAGATTCTCCACCTCCCAAAAGCGTGAAATCTCTTTATCTAAAGAAATTTCACAAAAATTTGATATTATGGTGAGACTAGAACTTGAACTATTGGAAACTGGACCAGTAAGAATCCATCCAAAGATGGTTTCTTGAGCAATTAGAGATTCGCAAACATTATGCAATATCCCTGGACACACGATTGAAGGAAAAATGTCACCACCAATCAACATATCAATTCTTGAACTGGAGTAGAACTTTGGATCTGCTAATGGGATATCGGGAAGGTTTACAAATTTGGAATTGGATATGGTCTTAGATGGAAGGTTACTTGATAGTTGAGGAACCACAAGGGCTGTAACTGGAATTTCAATATCATAGGTTTCACGAGAACTTAATATAAAAGAACACTGATATTGAACCTTAGCGGAAACACTCTGATTTAAACCAGAAATTTGTGCATTAATGGACTGAGAGGGAAGGTCAAGAAGTTTAAAAATACATTCAGAAATAAAAGTTCCTTCCGACCCGGAATCTATTAACGCACGCACTTTGTATTGGGTACCGAAATGATGGATGTTGACCCAGGCCGTACCTAATAAGACACTTTTAGAATGAGTTGCGAAACATGACTGTACCCTATTTGAACTACTAGCGGACTGTATATTGTTAGAATTAGATTGAGAAAAGGGAGCTGAATTTGGATTAAGATCTGAGACACCACTTGAACTAGGAGTTGGAGGAGCAGGGCTCTGATTAAAAACTTCTTTATGCAACAGAGTGTTGTGTCTTTTATGACACCTGAAGCAACTGTGTTTGCTCGAACAATTTCTGACTGAGTGTGTTTTCGAAAAACAATTCAGACACAAGCCCTCTTTTTTAATTTCCTCCAATCTATGGTGGTAATCCATTTTTATAAATTTAGGACATTTTCGAATAGTATGATATTCCTTGGGACACAATGGACACAGTGGATCCGAGATATTCACCTGAAAGCTGGATACCCTTTTAGTCGAGGTAGAACTAGCACTAGGTTTGAACTTGTTATCACTGTTCCTAGTAGAGTTAAGTCCGCGAATTTCGGATACTGACTCTAGTGTCCGATAGCGGTAAGTAATGAACTCGTATAATTCGGACCATTTAGGAATAGCTGTTTTATCCCCTAGTTGTTGTTCCCAGAGTGTCAATGTATTTTCCGGCAGTTTGTTCATACATATAAATATAAATATTGGGTCCCAGCTGGCCACATCAATATGATGGAGTTTAAGAATCGATATACACGAATTAATATCCCGTTGTAACTGCTGTAAAGCCTTGCCTGATTCGGAATTGATGGTCGGAAGGTTGAAAAGGATCTTCAGCTGCCCATTTACTAAAACCCGTCGGTTTTCAAACCGCAAGCAAAGATTTTTCCACGCCAAATCAAATCCTTGGTTTGTAAGTGGGCATTTTTGAACAATTTCCCTGGCCTCACCTTTTGTTTTCTGCGATAGGTAAAACAATTTCTTCACGTTACTAGCCCTAGAGTTCGCAACAATGGCAGAAAACAAATCTCGAAAGGTTGGCCAAGAAGCGTAATCCCCATGAAAGGTTTGAATCTCAATAGGAGGCAAGTGAAGGCTATGCGACCCAGGATTCGGGAGGGTTACGTCCCGAAAAGGGATGGGATGAGGGATAATTTCATCCGTAGGTACTACAACTGCAGGTTGCGACATTGATTTTTTCCGCAGAGCATCAGCAAGCTCGGACAATTTTGTCATACAATTACAATAAGTAGTGTATGTGCTTTTGTATTTAAGTTTGAATGACTCTATATCCACTATGTCCTCGTTTTCGCCAGCTTCCTTCTCAGCCTCTAGTAAAAATTTATCATAAGCTGCCTTAGGGTAGCCAGATTTTAAATTCGGAAAAACAGTACATTGAACACAAAAAAACAGTACAATCAAGAAAAAAACAGTACATTTTTTTTGGCGAAAACACAACTATTTATTTAAATTATTATATATTTAAAACTTTTGATTGAATATGCAACAATTATGTAACGAAAAACACTTCAAATGTGTAACGTCAAAGGAATGATTTCCGTTTTATGGCATTTTATACGTATACGAAATTACTCCATTTACGTTAAAAAAAAACTCTAAAACGAAGCATTTGGCCAAAATATTTTTTTTTTAATTTGAAAACGGGAAAATCATAACGTTCCTGTATGCCATATAAGAAAGGAGAAAAGCCTAACTTAGCTTAAAACGATTAACTCGTTGATTGTGTAAGTAGGACTTTCTTTAAGCATATTGGTGTTTAAAACAATTTTCACCACACACTTAGTTGCACAAATCATATAGAATTTGAGAAAATGTATGTGTCCTAAGTTAATTTTTCGATTTCAAACACCTGAAAGGAATTAGGTATTTTTATAAATTTTGAGCCCGGAGAATTTTTTAACTTTGTACGTTTTCAATTTCACGTAATTTCGATTTCCAGAACTTGCCCGAATATTAAAAAAAATTCTAGGAATTAAAAATAATTGTGTTGGAATAAGTATTTATTTAGTATTTAAAAAATATAATATTTTTAACAAAATTTCGATTTTGTTTTTGTCTTTCTCAGGTGTTTAAAGAAAAATACTATTGGAAGAGGTAGCCATAAAATCATAGTGTATTAACTCAAAATTTTTCTCTTTTCTTTTTTTAGAAAAAAAACGAAACGTTTTATATGTATTCATATCTAACCGCTGTAAAAATATCATGCTATTTGGTTTACTTTTTGGTATTGAAACGGTTGGTTTAAGAATTCTTTCGCACATATGCGTTATATGTAAAATTAAAAATTGGTTTGCTTCTACTGAATTTTTTAATTTTGAGTTAATACACTATTGTTGAACAAGTGCGTTATGTCTTAAAAATAAAAAGTCACCCATTATAATAAAGATTTCTACTGCGTATTTATGAGAAAACAATGACCACAGCGTAAAAAAGTCTTATTATTTTAGAACTTTTTTGTTTGGAACACAACATTTTTTTAAGCAATGTACTGTTAAATATTAGTATGTATATTTTTAAAATATGACTTTAACAGGGTTTTTCTTAATATCTTGGTTTTTTGTGGACTGAACAAAAAAAAAAAACAAAAACAGTACAAAGTGTAAAAAACAGTACATTTGCGTACTGTTTTGGACATTATGCATAAAACAGTACAATTGAAAAAATCAGTACATGTACTGTTAAAAACAGTACGTATGGCAACCTTAAGCTGCCTTAACTCGAAGCCAGTCGGCCTGAAGTTCCGAACGGTGAACTTCGAGCGAATGTAAAGAGGATACAGGATATTGGTTATCGTTAAGGTCAGCCTCGAACTCAACGATGCTATCAGCCAAGCGTATAAATTGATCTAGTGACATTTTTCAAGTTTCAGCACAAAACTTTTTTTTTTTTTCAAAGTTTATTAACGGTTCACCAGGTAAACAAATGAAAAGGAGAGATTTTGGAGAGAATTTGTTAAAATAACGAAAAGGGGGAAAACAAATTATGTAAAAATCACCAAAAAAAAATATTCGTAAGATGTTAACTTCGCATTGGTTCTAATAACAATCGCCAAAATACTTAATTCCTAGAAACACAACTTCGAAGTGACCAGTTATGTGATGTCGTAGCCCAAAAAATTATTACATTAAAAAACCAAAAAAAATTTTTTTTTTTTTTTTTAGAACATTTTATACATTTAAATAACTGATCTACGAGTGAATACGCAGATTCAAGTACATGGAATGCCAATCAGCTGATCCGTGGAACAAATTATTAAAAGGTCATTAACCTTTTACTTATGGGAAAACAAAATTATATTCCAATGAGTTATATGAATAATAGGTTCGTTCACGCGCGTCCTTTACGCAAACCAAAATCTAAAATTAAAATTTTTCAACCGGAAGTAGGTATATAATTAAAATTAAAACCAAACAACTCGAGACTCCCAGAGGAATATTCCCTGCCCCCCCCCCCCCCAGAAGTAGTCGAATATAGAAAAAAGGAACAGAAAATAATATAAATAAATAACACACAAATGTTATATGACTACGCATAAATAAGTGTATCAAGTAAAATTATTGAACGTGAGATATTTGTTGTGATGCTAAAAAATAAATATATTAAGAAAAAGATTCCGCCTGTATTTTATTTTTCTTTTAAAATTTTAGAATAGAATATAGGGAAAAGACCTATGTTAAACTTGGAATTTTCCAATTTTAATATAAATTTTCTAAATATTCCAAAGATTTGGAAGTAAAAGAAAAATACGTGAGCAAATTGAGTGTCGCTCAGGACAAAACAAAGTTACAGTGTTGCCAACGAAGAATTTGGGAATTTTGATTAGTTCCCTGCTGAGGGCAAATTAAGAAACTAATAAGATTAAAAAAATATAACAACTTGGAAATATCTTACTCAACTTCAAGAAAAAAAATAGAAGGAAATATTAATTTAAGTTGTACTTGATATTGGTTTCTCCCCCTACATATATTAATATTTACTGTAACCGAAAAGAAAACCCAAAGTACCTATGAGTATAACCTGGATTAAAAACAGATTACATTAATGGTAACACTGTTAAAAATAAATGGAATGTACGTGTTTAAAAGTGCGCACTCACAATAATTGAGAACTTCTCAAGAGTCAATTAATTTATCTTTTTTAAGAGACGCACGTAAGAATTACAGCAAGAGAAATTTTGATTATAAGAGTAGTAACTAACTTGGAAGTTTAGCAGATGCTGAAACTGAAAGCATTGAGAAAAATGTGTGCGTAAACGTATGCCTTTATCAAGCAAAGTAAAGTAGGGATGAAAATCAGATCAATGTGCAAGTGGAAAGAAGAGCGTATAATTAGATGGAAAATAGAGTAAGCGGAGTAGAGCAGTAGAGTAATGTAAGCCGAAATCATAAAGAGAGTGTTTGCACTTGAGGGGAAATATTATCGTTCTATTTACTTCTAGAAAAGGGGAATCTTAAAACATATGTACATGCATAAGAAAACATACATATATTTCGGATAACCTGAAAGAAAAACCCGCGCAATAATTTTTAACAAAAAAAAAAGAATACACTCCACACCAAAATGATGACTTGATATAAATAAAAACGTGGAATTTTCATATAAAGAGAATATGCAGGACTTACTAAGCAATGACTGATGAAAACCTTCTCCTTTTACAGATTTTTTTAATTCTTTAATCCGACTTCTTTTCTTTTGCCTTTGACCTTTTCCAGATTTTTGTTTAAATTTTTCAATTCCTTTCTTTCTTTTCAATATTAAGCTAATTTAAATTTATGTTGGCTACTAATTTAAATTTATGTATGTTGGTACAAGAGGTAGCAAATTAAAAAAATAACAAACCAAGACAAGATTCTGTGAACTTTATGAATGCACTTTACAGACTAAATCTACGACGAAAGCAAAAAACAAAACGTACCTGTTTTTTATATATATTTTTTTACTGGAAAGTGTAGGTATGTATGGATATATATGTAGTCAGTCTTCTTGGCGAGATGATATGTTCTCCTATTAAAACCTCAGAGAATAATTTTCTTTCAATCCGGTTCGAAGGACCAAATGTTGAGGTGTAGCTCTGATGGCGACTCTTGGAAAAGCAGAAGTATAAAAATTAATCTCCGAGCGGTTGTTGGACAAAATAAATTTCTTTTGGGGGTTTTTTTGTGTTTCTATCAAATAACACCAAAGTGTCAGAGACGGACATGTAGGGAAGATAATTAGAATAAAAACAAGAAGTTTTAGACTTTGGAAAACAAGTGGATTTATTGAATTCAATTAATGGTTTGTTACCTTATCGATGAGCTGAAGTAGCAAAACTTACCTGAACTAAAAACGGAAACGACATCTTTGGGCATTTAAGCCATTTGACATTAAGAATTGGGCCTTATGCGGAAAAGAGAAAGGAATATTTTCATAGCTTTCAGCTTTTATGTAAATTATTAAGAAAAATGGGGATAACTCTGCTTTTCTCAGTTGTTAATGAAAAAGAATGCAGGGAAGTGCCTTTTGACATTAACAATATGTTACCAAAATAATAACATCGAAAAGCTTAATACAGTAAAAAGTAGCAAAGACTGGTGGAAGCTATCCAACTTTGTAAAAAACCGACATCCAAAACTGGGAAATAATTTGAGTATTGATGACTTTTATCAACACTATAAATCGCTGCTATTTAACCCATATAGTGACATCATTTTATCAGCTACACATATTGTTGATCCTTTTTAGACTTACCTTTTGAGATAAGAGAGCTTGATCTAGTTTTAAAAAATGCCAAACTAAACAAAGCACCAGGAAAATACAGAATAAGCTATGAGTTCTATAAATTTGCACCATTGAGTCTTCTAACGGAACTGTTGGCACTATTTAACTATATTTTTTTACACGAAGACTTACCTGATGACAAGGATGTAAAAGCCCATCGTGCCAGACTTTGTCAAAGGCTTGAGAAATGTCTTTAAAGAGTTGTGAGCAATAGTGTTTGTCCTCGAAGCTTAGGGCAGATGTTGGTAGTTCACGAATCAATTTTGCTGAAATTTTGTCAAATTTTGATTACTGAAGTTAAGGACGAGAAACGAATTTTCATTGGAGAAACAACACGATCTTCAGTAGCTGGTAAGGTTATGTCTGAATTAGAAATATTAGGCGTGAACACTCTTTCGAGGTGATCGGCAAAAACTTCAGCTTTGTTGTTATGGGACCTAGCCTATTTTCCATCGCTATAACGAATAGCACACTCGCATTTAATCGGGTTTTTAAGTCTATTGGTAGCTTTCCAAAGACTATAATCCGTGGATTTTGTTGGTTTAAGCCCTTCTAAATATGCCCTTAGAACTGATTGTTTTTCCTCCAAAAAAGCACAATGAATGGCTCTTTGACAATGGTTTAGTTGACTTTTCAAGAAAGGAGAGCGGTGTAGTTGCAGTTGACTTCTAAGGCTTCTCTTTTCTTTTATTAGGTTTTGAATAGTTGTTGCGAATTAATTTTTTGTGCCGTTGTAATTTTTAAAAGGTGTAGCTACTTTAGCTGCGGTTGAAAATGTTTCAGAGAATATGTTTATAGCATATTCATTAACGGATTTAAGCGAAATATTTTGCGGTACGTGGGAGCTTATATACATTCAATATTTGAGCAAGTTAGTATGTCTTTAAGGAAAACAAAAAGGTTTTTCGATGTTTTGAAAATTTAACATTGTTATAATAGTGGGAGTATCACAAAGGGACCAATAAAGGACCCAAGTGAGCAGTCCTTTGATGGCTGCCCATGGAATCTAATAGTGGGAGAGTGGTCTGAGGATAGGTCGAACAAAGAGTCTGTAGAAAGCCGATCGCGTCTGATATTCTTAATGACCGCAAAATCTATTAAATCGGGAGTTTTTTTTAAAACTGAAGGCCAATAAGTGGGCCGTGCATCAGATATAACGTTGAGCTTAAGAGATGATATAGCTTTAAATAGATGTCTACCCTTCGGAGTAGTGAGTCGTGAGCCCCAGCGTTTTGTAAAAAGTAATGAACTGATCATTAGTTATTTTGTGTCTTGGGGTACAGTATATAGAAGTGATGTTTGTGGCCGAGAGGCATATTGTTGAGGCCTGAATGTGACCAGTTTTATATTCCGGCATTAAGAAGTGGCTAATTTGATTCCTAATTATTATAGCTACACCACTACATGCTTTGCCACTGGGATGTTTTGTATCGTACGTAGAGTAACCCTGTATTCGAAAACAGTTTTTTAGTGTAAAGTGCGTTTCACAAACCAGCAATATGTCAATAGACTGAGACTTAAGAAAACTTTCTACTTCTATCTTGTGTTGGCTTAAGCCGTTTTCGTTCCAGTAACATATTCTTATCTGGTTCATTTTTTATAGGAAAATGCTTGAAGCAGCATACCCTGGTTTCTTTACAGTTCCTGCATCATGACTTGCATATTTGATATAAAGCTGTTCATAGTTTGTATCAGAAGCTCTGTTGAGTTTTCCAGGGGCAATTTCTGTGATGATTCTTCAGGAGTTCTAGATTCTGGGATTTTCTGAGCGGCTGATCGTACCAAAGGAATACTACTGGATTGGGTAACTTGAGCATACGACATTTTATAAATAGGAATAGGAAGTGGGTTGGCAGAGTAATTGGCGGAGTTGGTATTGGTTTGACCAGAGGGCCTATAATGTGTGTTTATCAAATAATAAAAATTGGGAATTAAGCAGGAATAACAAAATCATTTAAATAAAATTTTGTATTCCAACGAAAATTATTTTAATGTGTGGATATATTATAATTATTATTGTTAGATAAATATGGGAAGGCATTTGACTGGAAGCGTCGATAAGCGGGTTTATTAGTAGTATTTTGCGTTATCTGTAAGAATACTGGACATTCCCTGTAATTTGCGGTGTGGTTACCACCACAGTTGCTACACTTTTTGTTTTGGGGGTCGCTTTTAATTTTCGTGCATTCAGAAGTTTTATGAACATCACCACAGATTACACATACTGATGGAAGCTTGCAATAACTTCTGGTGTGCGAATTCTGGCAGTTTAAGCATTGTGGGGGGGTCTTTTCGTTTGCGTGGTTCTTCTACATAAATTCTTCGGTGAAGAAGGTATCGAAGATTATAAATTGGGTGGGGCTTGTTTCCCTTTAGTTTGCTAGATTCAAAGGCAATTTCGACTTTAAAAAGTGGTTGCGGTATTTTATCCCTATTATTTATGTTGTGTACTGACTTTACCTTGTAGCCTTCGTTTTCTATAGCATTTGCTATTTCACTTGTTGGAACGCTGCTTTTAATGCCTTTTATGACGATTGATAAGCCTTTTGCGCTTTTAAGCTGATGGGTATAATAGTTTTTATTTCCTGAATCAAGATACGAAACAATTTTACGGAAATTTGTTTCTGTACATGTCTGAATTTTCGTTTCAAGAACGTTTCCTCTGCGCAAAGATTCTAAAAATAAGTTATCTTTTCCGACTGTTGCTGTTAAGGAGTTCACTAGAACGTTGGAGTTTTGTTCACGTAGGAAAATTGCTGGGGGTTTGTGCTGTTTAACAGTTTCGACTGCATCTTCTTCGACGTCGTTAGTTGCTAATAATAAAAAACGATTTTGGCTCATCGTGTGAGTAGTGCCTGCTTTTTTTGTTTGTTTTGGGGTGGGGTTATTTTTGGAGGAGTTGGGGCTACGCTTTCGCTTTAATATTGTGAAGTATAGATCAATATCTTTCAATGTGTTTTCGTTACCTTTTGCGGAATCTATTTTATATGTTTTAGGTATCGCACCCTTTGAGGCGACCATTACCAACTTATTTGAAGTAGCATCATTTTCTTGTACATATGTCCGATGAAAAATACTTTTTAAGAGTACCACTTGTTTGCTCGTTATAATTGTTAGTTTGTATGGTAGTTCTGTTTGTATTAGTGGGAGTACTACCCTGCAAATATTAGGAGCAGTCCAAACACGCGTGTAAAGAGTAGCCCACAAGGGACTAGGACTAGTCCAAAAGTAACCCAAACGTATGGAAAAAACATGGTCTATTTAACATTACGATGTCCTACGCAGCACCATATAACCCATCTTTGGACTACAAAGGAGTAGTTTTAAAACTACTCCATTGTGTACACAAGAGGATTAGTTTTAACTTCGTTTATTACTGAAAACTTGTCGTTAAAAAACGAAGACATGTCGTTCCACTACAAACACTTTTTAACAATGACATGGTCCATGCTTGCATTACATCGGACCAGTCCATGGAGTAGTCCATTTCATGAAATTGGATCAGGTGGTCCAATAATATTTGCAGGGTAATGAGAGAGTTACATACCGATTAAGTTGAGATTGTTGTTGTTGTGCATGCTGTTGATGTTACTGTTGAACAAGTATTTGTACTAGTTTTTGGTGCTTTACATTGAATAGCCGCTTCATTAAATAAAGGGGTACTTTCGAAATATCTATCCAAGCTAAAAAGAAACACCTGTTTGCCAATAATGTAAAATTTTGACCCCTCTCATTCAGAAAAATTTTGACCGATCTTGTTGAAAATTTTGTGTCTAAACTACTATCTAATAGGACTAACCTTGGTGGAAATTTCCAAGTCGAAAGACATGGATTTCAAAAATTGGGTCACTTGACATGAAATTTCCTACTTATATATTAAAACTTTATTTGTACATTCAATTTGGAAAATCCCAAGCAAATCCGATCACTGTTAAGAAGAACATATTGTGTCTTAGTTGATGTTTATTCTTTCGAAAGAAAGCGACGCTTAAAGTTGTGTCAAGCAACAAATAAAAAAGACAAAAAGCAGATTTCTCAGCCCGACGACTTAGTCCCCTATACCACAGTATATAAAAACATTGAACTTAAACCTAATTAAATATCAAAATTTTGATTTAAAACCATAGAATAGTTCAACAAAATAACCACAATACTAATAATTGTTAAAGCTAAGGCACGAGCAATATGTTTACATTTGCCCTTCAAGTTGTGATGAAAAAGGTCAACAAGAAAAAAGAAGAACGAAAAAATTAAAAAACAAAAAAAATGTACTTTGGACTTCAAGAAGAATTCTTGACAAAAAGTACAACAAAACAGAGGTAAGGAAGAACATGTAAAATAAATTAAAATAGATAATCATTTTAAGCAAATTTCGATCTACCAAAGGTTAAATACAATTTGGTTTGAAGATTGATGTTTGACTATTGACTGCCAGCAGTCGTCGATAGATGCGAGTGTTAAACAGAAAACCCATCTGAAGTGGTTGCGATTGAAACATGTAAGGGTAACCTGTCCGTAAAAAACGGCTGGGTTCGAGCCTCAGGTCATAGAACATAGAACAAAATAACCACAATACTAATTATTACATTTTTGAGATTGTACTGTATTTGGGACCAATGGTAAATCATGGACCCGGTAAAAGAAAAGTATGTTATGAGGCTAAAATTTATATAAAAGTTATGTTTTGCCGAATTTTATTTCAATATCAACATCAATAAGAGATATGTGTGTCTTAAAGTGAATTAAGAGTGGTAGTTTATACGGAATTTTGGACCTACAAATAGAAAATTTCCATGCCAAAGTAACTCTTAGAAAAGTAATCATTGCCAAATTTTATATCAATACCAACATTTAAAAGGACGTAACTAATGGCACTTAAAGCTATTTTTGGAAGTGGTATTCGTATTGGAGCTATGATAAAATGTATACCGATTTCCACATGTTGAAGTTGTTACCATAATAATTCGACTATGTCATTTATAAATAAAATTATATGCATTAAAAGCCATGTCCCCAAAAAAGAGACTTTGAGGATATAATAGAAGATTTCGCTAAGCGGAAGCATCGAAAAAAACCGTTATTGTAATCAACTTAAGCCCGTATAAATTTACTTTGTAACTCAACTTTAAGGTTAAGATTTGTATCAATTAATCAAATTAAAGACATATAAAACCGTAGCATAAAGATGTTTTTTCATTTCATAAGATTTTTTAATTTTATTCTTAAAGATGGCAGCGATAGGCCCGTAAAATTTTAATTATAAAACTTTTACATCTGCTGTAAATGACAAATTTTCACTTTTATATTGCACCAACGGTCCACTTTGTATATGAAATCTAACATAAGTTATTTACCTGGTCATATGTTTCTCTCGTATTTCCACTTTTTGATTCTAATTCGTCTCTATTGTTTTGTTTTTCTGTTTTTTGAAATTGCTTTGAATTTATTATAAAATTATTGTTATTTTTTTCAAAAATTTCCGAAGAATTTTTCATATCAGCAGCAAGCATACCAGCCATTATGAATTTATTTTAAGGACCTTTCGCTTTGCTTTCACTTAAAACAATATTAACGAATGACTAAACACTTAATTACTGACAACGAAAATAAAAACTGCTATTTTCTAAACTCTCCTACTTTGGCCTAAATGAAGTAATTAATGTAAACAAATTGTAAATAAAAAGTGAGTCAATAAAATTCGTATGAAACGAAATAAATTACCTTTCAGTATATGGGCATTTCCATTTTGACGTGTCGTGATATTTGTAGCACAAAATGTAAAAAAATTAAATGACGAAGTCAAATTTGTAAAAAGGGTTTTTATATATACAAAGTAATGAAGTAGCTCTACATTCAGAAAAAAAATTACAGTAATCGATGCTAAGGATTTGCAGATATAAGCAAAAATCTGCCCTTGCGAGACGTTAAAAAAACGGAAGTGGGTATTGATTGCATTACAAAACTGAAATATACTGCGAATTGAGCAAGAAGTTTTGTACAAAACCTTTTTTTAGTAAACTTAGAGCTTATATAGATTTATTTTTCAAGCTATCAAATTTAAAAATCTTTGCTCGTTTTAAGGTAAATATGGGAATTTTCAGCTAAAAGTCTACTTTTTTTAATGTAACGCCAGATTGCAAATAAGGTTGTATTTTCGGACCATGTTATTCAATCGTTATCCCTTTTGTTACTTAATGTAGAACTTGTTGAGCTTTACACCAAAATATAAAAAAATAAACGATACATATAAAATTTTTTGAGAAACAATTTAAAATACTTCTGGCGTTACGTGACAAAAAGTAGACTTTTCGCTGGAAATGCCCATATAAAATATTTACTACCCTAACAACTTGAAGCTCGTACACTTCTACAAGTTTTTAATTGCTTGTGCTCGGAAGCTTTAACCACAAATCTATTCTAACTTGTTTGTTCCTTGGATTTCCCGTTCCCGTCAATTGTTTTCTATTATCGCTTTCCCGCGAATTGATTGTGATATTCCCGGGAAATTTTCAAGAAAAACTTGTTTTTAACTTTAGTAAATCTATGTGGGACTCGTCTCTTTAATCGTTTAATCCAAATTTCACCGCAATATACAAATTTGCTGAAGATTAAGGCTTATTTTGTGGGCTTTATATAGGGCCCTTGGTAAAATCCTATATTCACTAAATTTTATTTCTTGTCTTAGCAAATTGTAGTGAACTTAATTTTACAACAATATTATTAAGTTTTGTGGTTAAAGGCGTAGTTAAAGTGTTTTCCGAAAGTGTGTTTTATAAGTGGCGTATGATAAATTAACACACGATCTAGTCCAGCACCACAAAAGCATTACTTGTTACGGTTTTAGCTATACTAACATGATTTCCGAGAGTTGTCTTAACATGTATGTATGTTAGTTTTTGTTAATTTTTTTAGGGAGGTTGATCCACATTTGCGTGCATAATTATTTTCAGGAATTTAATTCCAAACTGCATATGAGCTAGGGAGATCGATTATACAACTTTTGTCAAAAGCCGGTTTTCGAATATTCCGAAAGAAAAAAACCATTTTCGGTTAAGCATTTTAAAAATAACCGGTTATAATTCGAATACATAAAAATACAAAAATCAAATTAATTTTTGTAATAAAAAGTTAATTTTAATAAAAACAAAATTATTCACGAAGGTAAGGAACCAGGGTTTAAAAATTAGTAAATAGTTTTTTTTCTACATATCAAAAACCGCAGTAAATATGCAAAACTAAAATATTTAAAGGTATTCATATTGCAAAAATATTCTCAATTTACTAAAACCCTCGTAGTAATATTAAAAAATATTTAACCAGTGGTAATTTAATAAAATAACAATGCGCAAAATATTAAATATTTCGCCATACAAATATATTTTCTATGGAAATATTCAAATATTTTTAGTCACCATAAATATTAAATATTGTGTGTCTTCAATATTAATATATTACTGCCACACATCACAAACTGCCCAAGTGTATGCAAAATGTACGAATATAAATAACATAACAAAACAAAAAATGCCGTCTTGTTGATCATCGACTGCCAAAATATGCGACACAAAATATGCGACTATTACACACGACATATTTAAATATTTCAGTGTGAATAGTAAACATATTATTAGTCGAAAAATAAACTAATAATAGTCACAATATGAAGAACAAAATATTTTTGTGTGTACATACAAAAAAGGTTTAAAAAAGGAATAATTTAAAATAAGAAATTCTTTGTATGATGTGTTGGTAGATTAAAATATAATTGTTCAATGGTTTTTTTATTTATTGAAAAAAGGTAAATTATGATTGAAAGGTGAGTTTTATAATTTGAATGCAAAAATATAAAAAGGATTGAAAAATTAACTAATGTTTTTAAAAAACATATGCATACATACATAGTTAGTATTTATAAAAATATTTATAAA
Source organism: Pollenia labialis (assembly GCA_949318255.1). Lineage (NCBI taxonomy): Eukaryota > Metazoa > Arthropoda > Insecta > Diptera > Polleniidae > Pollenia > Pollenia labialis. The sequence continues at coordinate 81,869,539 of OX439139.1, forward strand.
CAGCCATTAAAAGAATATAGGGAGTGATATGTCAAAGACAAAATTAAATTAATTGTTTGGACTAGTTGTTCAAAAAAAAACTAAAGGTACAAAAGTGCGTTTTTGTTTTGAGAAATTTATTTACAACAGTCAAATTAACTTTTATAAGGGGAAACATTTTTATGCGTGGGTGTGTAGATCATAGTTTTATGATCTTTGCATTTTGTTTTTAGCTTGGCTCATTTAATTGTTGATGATAATGGATGAATTCAAAATAGAACAACCAATCGCGATATTGAAATAGAAGCTCAAAAAATTGGATGTAGTTTAAATGTAGGTAGGAATATGCAGCTTCCTAACTACATTTGCACTACATCCTATTTTTTGAGCTTCTATTACAATATCGCGATTGGTTGTTCTGTTAGAGAAAATAACATTTGAAGTAGTGATCACTGATCAGTTATAAAGGCTATGCATATACATATGTATGTCTATATGTACATATAAGTAATTGTTAGCGACAAAGAAAACTTCGAAAATTGATATTGTGTATTGCGTTATACAAGTTGATTAAAAAAAAACATTTTTATGACTTTTCTTGTTTTTTATAAGTATGTAATTTGGAAAAGAAATGTTTTTTAGAGTATTACTGTTTTGTTTTTTATTTGTACCATCATAAATATTTTTTTAGGTAAAACATTTTTGTTTGCTATATGCGCTTGCGTAGACATTAAAGAAACACAAATTTTCATGCAAGTAGCAATCCTTTTTTATGTAAATTGTTTGCTTATTTTATGCACTTATGACCTTTTCATTTGTTGTTGCTTATACATATAAAAGCATATGCAACAACACCGTGTGATTTCATAGACACAAACGTATGCAAATTTATGATCTTTGCTCCTTTTTTTTTAACTGAAAATAAAGGGTTATTTATTTTTTCACTTGTTTGTTTACAACAGGAATAGGTATATAGTAGAAGTATGAATAATTATGACGCCAACATTTACGCAGAAAGAGAATTGTACACACCATCTGTATGCATGAAGATCCTTTTTAATAGGAATTGTTTAATTGTGCTTTATAAAATTAATAATATAATAGGAGAATATAGAACAGCAATAAATGTAATCAAATTATTAAATAAAACTGAGCCTGAGCATATCCTGTCTCTAGTTATTAAGCGAAACGTTTGTTTTATAAGAAACCTATTTTTACCTACATAAATTCACAAAGTGTTGTTGATATTAATTCTTTTTTAGAAAAGACAGTGCAACAGTACGACAGTATATTACAGGGTTCTACCCTTGATTTTTTTTTAACGAACACACTGGAAACAATATTACCGGCAATTGTTGTTAATGACTTAAGTTCCGATCATTTGCCGGTTAGGATAATTATAAATGCAAACGTAAATGCTTTATCTATATCTAAGTTAGATTTTAGTAAAGCAAATTAGAAAACTTTTGCGAGATATATTAATAGACATATTACCCTACCAAATGCAAATGATATAATTTTTTGTTTCAACAAATCTAAATTTCTTTTGTATGCTGATGCTCTGAAAATTTTCCTGAGGGTTGATTCGGCGGCTGATGTATGTAATTTACAGAGTGATTTAAATAAGCTAGTTGGATGGTGTAAACTTAATACTTAAGCTTAAATTAAACTTTGAAAAATGCTTTCATGTTTCGTTTTATAGAAAATTTAGTCCTTTAAGAGTGATTTTAAACTTAATGGTGTTAATCTAAAAAATGTCGTCTCCAAACATGATTTGGGTGTTGTCTTTGATTCATCCATGTCTTTCGTTCCTCATATTGAGTATACAGTAGTTTTGACTTAGCTGCACAATCTCCTTTGCACGATTTTTTGTGCAGGTAAATCAAAAATGCAGTTGCACGGGAGAAACTGTTACACGTGCTGATTCTTATGAGAGATTCTTCCATAACGCAGCGAAAAACGCTTATATTAATCGTAAAGGGAATCATTTATGATGTTTGTGAGATTATCTAACGAGTCTTTCAAAAAGCATGCTAAGAGTCGTATGAGACTAGGGTTGCCATACGTACTGTTTTTAACAGTACATGTACTGTTTTTTTGCAGTTGTACTGTTTTATTCATAATGTCCAAAACAGTACGCAAATGTACTGTTTTTTTTACACTTTGTACTGTTTTTGTACTGTTTTTTTTTGTTCAGTCTACAAAAAACCAAGATATTAAGAAAACCCCTGTTAAAGTCATATTTTGAAAATATCCTAATATTTAACAGTACATAGCTTAAAAAAATGTCGTGTTCCAAACAAAAAAGTTCTAAAATAATAAGACTTTTTATGCTGTGGTCATTGTTTTCTCATAAATACGCCGTAGAAATCTTAATTATAAGACGACCTCTTCCAATAGTATTTTACTTTAAACACCTGAAAAAGACAAAACCAAAATCGAAATTTTGTTTAAAATATTATATTTTTTAAATACTAAATACATACTTATTCCAACACAATTATCTTTCATTTCTAAAATTTTTTTTTATATTCGGGCAAGTTCTGGAAATCGAAATCACGTGAAATTGAAAACGTACGAATTTAAAAAATTCTCCGTGCTTAAAATTTATAAAAATACCTAATTCCTTTCAGGTGTTTGAAATTGGAAAATTAACTTAGGACACATACATTTTCTCAAATTCTATGTATATGATTTGTACAACTATGTGTGTGGTAAAAATTGCTTTAAATACCAATATGCTTAAAGAAAGCAAAATTAGGCTTTTCTCCTTTATTATATGGCTTACAGGAATGTTATGGTTTTCCTGTCTTCAAAATAAAAAATATTTAGGGCAAATGCTTCGTTTTAGTGTTTATAAAATGCCTTAAAACGGAAATCATTCCTTTGACGTTACACATTTGAAGTGTTTTTCGTTATATTATTGTTGCATATTCAATCAAAAGTTTTAAATATATAATAATTTAAATATGTAAATAGTTGTGTTTTCGCCAAAAAAAAAATGTACTGTTTTTTTCTTGATTGTACTGTTTTTTTGTGTTCAATGTACTGTTTTTATGAATTTAAAATCTGGCTACCCTATATGAGACTCATATAGGTATTATTTTACAACTCGTGAAATACTCAGCCGTATGACTAAGCTACCTAAATAAGGGCATCAGGCGTATTTTTCATGCCAAAACTTCTAATTTTTATACAATTTCTATAGAGCAAACCTTAAGGTCGCAAAATCAATACCATCCTGTCGGAAAATCCTTTTTTGCAGATCCTTAGACCGGTTTGTTTTATTAAAATTGTATTGGCAATAGCATTTTTATACTTCAAAAACTGCCTTATTTAGGTGGCTCAGTAATTGTTAAACGACTCTTATTTTAAATTTATGACATTTTAATTGCTTTTGGTGACCTTTTTATTGCTTTTTGTGACCTTTTAATGGCCTAAAAAACCAACGATGACCTTTAATGGCTTTTATTGCTCTCCCCCATACTAAACCTATAGGAAGTTGACCTTTTAATGGCTTTTTGTTCCAAGTTGCGCCAACTCTCTCAATAAACATATACTTATAAACAACCATTCAATTCAATGGGATCAAAGGGTTAGGTATTTAGGTGTCATACTAGATCCTAAGATGAAATTTAGGGATCACATACCTTATATTTTAAATAAGATAAATGTTCTCATCCGCATGCTGTATCCTTTTATAAACCGAAATTCAAGGTTGAATATAGTAAACAAACAAATTATGCTTAAAACAATTTTTCATGGGATTATGTTTTACGCAGCTCCTGTTTGGGCAATTAGTGCCAAATGTCATATTAAAAAGCTTCAAGTCTCTCAAAATAAATTACTGAAGATGATTTATAATCTTCCTTGGCATTTCTCTACAAATAGACTCCATGAACTCGCACATATAGAATAGGTAGAGAGAAAATTAGGTAGACTCTCAGATAACTTCTATATGCGTTGCAGAAACTCTGAATATTCCCATATTAATGGTTTATTGCCACCTTAGTAGATGTAAGCTAGTAAAATTAGTTTTATCTAAAATTATTAAAACATTTTTTAAATAGGTGTTTGTAAATTTTTCCCTTCAAACTTTGTATATTTGTATATATAAATTTTATAATTTAAGTTGATTTATTAAGAAGAAAAATAAATAATATTGAACTCTTTGTATATACATAGATAACATGAAACAAATAATGTAAATAATACAAATAAAATGAATGAATGATTGATATATTTATTAATACCTATTTATATGTTTTATTTATTTTATTGTACCACAAATGTATAGCTTTATATCTACAGTACTGTTATATACTGTCGTACTGTTGCACTGTCTTTTCTAAAAAAGAAATAATATCAACAACACTTTGTGAATTGTATGTAGGTAAAAATAGGTTTCTATTATATTATTAATTTTATAAAGCACAATTAAACAATTCCTATTAAAAAGGATCTTCATGCATACAGATGGTGTGTACAATTCTCTTTCTGCGTAAATGTTGGCGTCATAATTATTCATACTTCTACTATATACCTATTCCTGTTGTAAACAAACAAGTGAAAAAATAAATAACCCTTTATTTTCAGTTAAAAAAAAAGGAGCAAAGATCATAAATTTGCATACGTTTGTGTCTATGAAATCACACGGTGTTGTTGCATATGCTTTTATATGTATAAGCAACAACAAATGAAAAGGTCATAAGTGCATAAAATAAGCAAACAATTTACATAAAAAAGGATTGCTACTTGCATGAAAATTTGTGTTTCTTTAATGTCTACGCAAGCGCATATAGCAAACAAAAATGTTTTACCTAAAAAAATATTTATGATGGTACAAATAAAAAACAAAACAGTAATACTCTAAAAAACATTTCTTTTCCAAATTACATACTTATAAAAAACAAGAAAAGTCATAAAAATGTTTTTTTTTAATCAACTTGTATAACGCAATACACAATATCAATTTTCGAAGTTTTCTTTGTCGCTAACAATTACTTATATGTACATATAGACATACATATGTATATGCATAGCCTTTATAACTGATCAGTGATCACTACTTCAAATGTTATTTTCTCTAACAGAACAACCAATCGCGATATTGTAATAGAAGCTCAAAAAATAGGATGTAGTGCAAATGTAGTTAGGAAGCTGCATATTCCTACCTACATTTAAACTACATCCAATTTTTTGAGCTTCTATTTCAATATCGCGATTGGTTGTTCTATTTTGAATTCATCCATTATCATCAACAATTAAATGAGCCAAGCTAAAAACAAAATGCAAAGATCATAAAACTATGATCTACACACCCACGCATAAAAATGTTTCCCCTTATAAAAGTTAATTTGACTGTTGTAAATAAATTTCTCAAAACAAAAACGCACTTTTGTACCTTTAGTTTTTTTTTGAACAACTAGTCCAAACAATTAATTTAATTTTGTCTTTGACATATCACTCCCTATATTCTTTTAATGGCTGTTTATAAATATTTTTATAAATACTAACTATGTATGTATGCATATGTTTTTTAAAAACATTAGTTAATTTTTCAATCCTTTTTATATTTTTGCATTCAAATTATAAAACTCACCTTTCAATCATAATTTACCTTTTTTCAATAAATAAAAAAACCATTGAACAATTATATTTTAATCTACCAACACATCATACAAAGAATTTCTTATTTTAAATTATTCCTTTTTTAAACCTTTTTTGTATGTACACACAAAAATATTTTGTTCTTCATATTGTGACTATTATTAGTTTATTTTTCGACTAATAATATGTTTACTATTCACACTGAAATATTTAAATATGTCGTGTGTAATAGTCGCATATTTTGTGTCGCATATTTTGGCAGTCGATGATCAACAAGACGGCATTTTTTGTTTTGTTATGTTATTTATATTCGTACATTTTGCATACACTTGGGCAGTTTGTGATGTGTGGCAGTAATATATTAATATTGAAGACACACAATATTTAATATTTATGGTGACTAAAAATATTTGAATATTTCCATAGAAAATATATTTGTATGGCGAAATATTTAATATTTGCGCATTGCAATATTAAAAAGTTGCTACTGGTTAACTATTTTTGAGTAATACTATAAATTATATTAATACAGCGATGCATTTAAATATATTACGGTAGTTAAATATTTTATATTTTTAGGTTGTCTGTTAGCTTGTGTTTAAAGATATGCATATTTATGACTAATATATTAGTATTTTTAAACCCTGGTTTGTACATACATATAATTAACTTTAAAAATGGTTTTTTATACTTAAGTTCTAATTTTTCGGAGTGAAGCGCTTTGTCTCCTTATTGGTAATAAAATAAAAACCATTTCCTTAACTTACAGGTGAGAAAGTAAATACGAAAGTTCGCAAAATTTTGAATGATTTTGACTTGGACCTCGATGACAAAGCCATAATGGTTACAGATCGAGGTTCAAATATGGTTGCAGCATTTCGGCAAAATAATCATATATATTGCATTGACCATTTGCTGCACAATACAGTTCAAAAATCAATGAATGAAATTCTTGATGTGGTGGAATTAAGCCGTTCGTGTTCCAAGCTAGTGAAGTATTTTAAAGTATCTGGACTAAATTCAAAACTTAAGTCTTTACTAAAAAGTTATTCGCCCACTCGCTGGAACTCTTTATATTCATTATTTGTTTCAGTTGCAACGAATTGGCCCAATATAGTTCAAATATTGCAAGAACGTTACGTTATGTTAATTTAAGTCACATAACAGCAATTATAAAAGTTTTAGAACCATTTCAAGAAGCTTTCACAATATTAGAAGGTGAAAATTACGTTACTATTCATTATGTTTATATGATCTAGAAATAACGAAACTGCTAAAAGAAAAACTAAATACCTATTTAAAAGATGTTGTATTAAATAATTTAACCATTTATCACAAAATTGCAGTATTTCTTTTCCACCCAGCAAATAAATTGTTCAAATTAAGCGATAATGAGAAGATAGAAATAAAAGATGAATGTCGACGTATTATGATAGGTTATCTTCAAGAAATACCAGAGCCTGAATCACCGTGTGAAATTATAGCAGAACAACCCATAGATTTTTTTTCAGACTAACCAAATCACAAATGAACTATCGAATTATGAGAGTTTAACTGTAACGAACTTCAACAATAATTTCAACGTTTTGCAGTGGTGGGATTTGCATAAAACTGAATATCCCTTTCTCTACAAGCTTAGCTGCCACATACTGGCGACACCTGCAAGTAGTGCAGCCTCTGAAAGAGTCTTCTCCGCAGCGCGAAATTTAATTTCAGAAAAAAGATGTCGTATCGCTTATAATGATAATTTGGTTGACGAAATAATGTTTTTACGTTCAAATTTGAAGAAAAATGAATTGTTTGAGGTAATTCAAAACACAAAATAAGGACTTAAATACATGTTGATACAAACTGTATCATTTTTTTTATGAATGTAGTATGTTTGTAAAAGCTCAACCTTGTTTTAAATCACATTGTATTTTTTTTTTTTGATTTTTAGCAAACAGAATGAATTACACAATTTAATTTTGACCATTAATATCAATTTTTTCTAGTATGTACCTACGTATTATATTTTATTTACTAGTAACAAGTACAAAAATGAATTTAAAATTCAAAACAAAAAATTAATTTAATGTTTAAAAAAAATTTTAAGTTTACAAAAATTCTTAAAATAAATGAAATAAATTTTATTCAATTTAATTTTTATTTCCGCTTGTTTTATTTATACGAGTTTAGCTTAACTATCATTATCCACCTAACACATAAGTACTTACATACATATGTAGGCCTGTACAGAAACACAATTCAAATAAGGAGTAAAAATTCAAATAATTTTACATTCAAAATATATTTGAATATTCAACTTATTTAACTTGAGTTGACTGAATTGAATGAGTAAGTAAATTGCTTCTCTTCAGATAAATTTGTTTGTGTTTGTTTTGACTTTGGTTATTTTCTCATTTGTTTCTTTATTATTGGATGCTCAACAGAGCGAATTTAAAACGTGTGTGGTAGAAAACTCATTGTAGTTAAAAAACAAATGAAAGAGTTGAAATTGCTTTTTATTTATTCTTGCAGACCTCTACTACGTACAACGAGCTGCTAACTAGAATGCCGATTAAGCTTAGCAGCTTATTGGCACAGAGTTAATTCATAACGAACTTTTCTCCATCTGCCAACTTTAAATAAATCACCTCTGAATTTGTATGATGTCACATTGTATTACTCAAAAATGCAATACGTTTTGCATTTATCATGGCTGAATTTGTAATTTGTTTCCCCCTTCACATATAAAAATTTTTTAGTTTTTATTAAAATTAAAATAAATTATGTAAAGAAAAGTAAAGTAAAAAAAAAAAAATTGTTTGGCATTAAACGGCTGTTTTTCACAAGTTGGAAAAGTTTGGCAGCTCGTTAGCAAGAGTTTAGTAAATCGTTAGCCAGAGTTTGGTAAGTGTATTATGAATAAACTTTTTGCTGACTTCATGCCAAATTTTCATTATGAATGGCAGATGGAGAAAAGTTCGTTTTGAATTAACTCTGTGCCAACAGGCTGCTAAGCTTAATCCGCATTCTAGTTAGCAGCTCGTTGTTCTTAGTGTACAAACTGTGGCTAACTTTTTGTTATGAATACGGCTGCAAGTGTCTAAATTTTTGTCAGCCTTTAAGAAAAATGAGAAATGGAAAAATGTTTGCTTTTTCTTAATTTTTATTCCCACACCACAATAGAGGAGAGGGTATTATGCGATTGTGCTGATGTGTGTCACAATACAAAATAGTACTTTCTGAGTTTTTTATTTTATTTAACAATTCATATTCCAGTAGGATCCGCAAAGCTTTAAAGCTTGTCTGCAGTCGGTTTAACGATGTCACTGCTTCCGGCTGGCTGGCTGTCCTCATGTAACCTTCATGTAAAGTAGAGGTCGCAATTTTTAAGATAATGCGATGAAATTTTGGATATAGGTTTCAATTCATAAGGACAACACCTACTACATGTCGCCATACAAACTTTCGGAATAGTGTTTGTGCCTATAAACTATCCTATTACGTTGGTATTTACATTAAATTTTGACCAAACCTTTTTTATTGCAATCTATATAATCTTACCATTTTTTTATTGGAATCGGTCCATATTTGACGACTACCTTATAAATGTTGGTATTGATATAAAAATTGGCGACAATATCTTACGATAGCCACTCTGTAAAGACAAAATATTGCGCTAGCGGGTCAAAAATTATCCATAGGTCCGATGTAAACCCCCTTACTAAAATCACTTAAAGGCAAATAAATCTCATTTAGATGAAGATATCCTAATAATAGTCGCCACAAAAACGTTTAAAATAAATCTTAACCTAATAACATTATTTTGTTCTGGCGGGTTCATGATTGCCCATGAGTCTCACTCTCGAAAATTTGTCTGTAATAACTGTGGTGTAGAGTAGCAAATGCTCGGGCTTGACGGACTATAATTTCTTACTTGTTTTGATTTGTTTTTATTAAATAAAAAAGTGTTATGAATTCTTACTATGTATGCTTTTTTATTTTATAGCGAAATTTTGGTACAATTTTTGTCAATTTGGTACAATTTTGCCATTGAGGTGGTACAATTTTAGAATTGTCAGATCCCAACAGTGGTATGTACATGAATATCAAACATAAAAACAATTGAGCATAAGCTTTATATTAAAATAAATGTGTTTTTCGGAGCACGCAGACAATGCAATGCGTTGGTCACTTACTTATATAACGTTTTCCTTTTCACTCGGAACAATTGTAAAATGCACCATTTCCCAAAAAATTCCCTTTTTGCCGCATGGTTCCGGAAGTTTACCATCAGGCAAAGGAGTTTATGTATGCTTGCATGAAGTTTGCTGAAGATTTGACTCTCTCAACCAATAAAGTGGCGGCTATGTTGAGAAAAGCCGCCAACCTTTTACTTACTAGAAGTTTTAGTGGCTGTTTATCGGTAAATATCTTGTCCATTTTTGGATGAATTTGTTTGTCATATGGGGGATTTTATGTCAAGTGACCCAATTTTGAAATCGATGTCTTCCGAATTGGATGAAACTTGCACCAAGGTTAGTCCTATTGGATAGTAGCTTAGACACAAATTTTCAACATGATCGGTCTAAAAGTTTCTGAGTTAGTGGGGGTCAAAATTTCACATTTTGGCCATGCAGGTGTTCTTTCTTATCCATGTAACTTATTACCTATTGGTGTTAGCAAAATTTGTACCAAGTAGCTTCGATAGCTATTTGATCCATCTTTTGAAAAAAAAATTTTTGTTTTTTTAAAAATTTTTTTTATTTTTTTTTTTAAATTTAAAACTTTTTTTTATTTTTTTTTAGCGGGAATGTTTTTGGGACAAATTTTGCTAACACCAATAGGTAATATGTTACCTGGATGGGAAAGAACACTGCATATGCTAAAAATTGACAAACCCTTGTCTAGAGTTAGAAATTATTTTTTTTTTATACATAAGCCGCTCGCATCCCAAAAAGGGACCAAAACTGTCTTAAAGGAAAAGACATAAGCTTTCTTTTAAATAAAAAAAAAAAAAAAACATTCCCGCAAAAAAAAAATAAAAAAAAGTTTTAAATTTAAAAAAAAAAAAAAAAATTTCAAAAGATGGATCAAATAGCTATCGAAGCTACTTGGGACAAATTTTGCTAAGACCAATAGGTAATAAGTTACATGGATAAGAAAGAACCCCTGCATGGCCAAAATGTCAAATTTTGACCCCCACTAACTCAGAAACTTTTAGACCGATCATGTTGAAAATTTGTGTCTAAACTACTTTCCAATAGGACTAACATTGGTGCAAATTTCATCTAAATCGGAAGACATCGATTTCAAAATTGGGTCACTTGTCATAAAATCCCCCATATAACTAACACTGAGATTAGTGTTACCCAAACACCTTTAGCTATGTTTCATGTGGCAGAAAACCTTTGGTCTTTATTATTTGATGATGGGTGAAACAAATTTCTACCAAGGCCTTGCAACAAATTAATTTGGATCTTCAACAATGTGAATTTTTTGTGCCTGGCTTAAAGGAAAGAGAGCTTTCAAAATACTATTTCAAATGTCGCCAATTACTCGATTTTTTTAGAATGGGCCACCTATTTGCACAATTATGGCACTAAAGAAGATCGTTATAATTTGGTACATCCTCAATATATCATTATTATATTGCAAAAGTTAAGAGATGCCGATAAGAAGACTATGTTTTCTGGTTTGCGTAAAATTATTGGAGACAGTTTTAAAACAATTGATCATTTAGCTGAAAGACAAAATTAAATAGCTTTCATGAAATGAAATTTAAAAAAAACATTCCTTCGAAAGGATTTTTTTAAGATTGGTACTAATTTTTTTTAATAAAAAATGTATTTATTTTCTACTTTTATTTGCTATTATTTTTTAAGTTTGAATTAGTGAATAGAAACTAACTTTTTATTTATGAAAATATAATAAAGAATTTAAAAAAAACTGTGATTGTGGACAACCTTTTAATATTCCCCCTGAGATATTGGATTGGCCATTTAGTTTGTGGAAAATTGCCTCTAAGATTTTAACTTTTTCCACAAAAGGTTTTGATGGTTTTTAATACCTGGTCGACCCATGTTAATGAGTTTTCTTGGCATTCGTGCTCTTCAAGATTAAGCTTCCGAATGATATAACCGGATATATACTCCAAAGCATCCTCTTATAGAGCACCAATATCAATAAAATCCGTTACATTTAGGTCTTCTAGAATATCGATTTGATTTTCTTGGTTTCTAATTCAATGTTTGGTACAATTTGTTCTGTATGGCCATATTCACCGACGCTGTCGTTGCAATTTAAATTGCTTAGCCACTCAGTTTGGTCAAGAGCCACGTTGCCAGTTCCACTCAACTGCTCAGTGTTTCTTGCTAACATTTATAAAAATAACCATTAGGTTTTATACTAAATTGTTAGTTTAGAATGTATGTATGTAGTTTTTTTTAAGATTACAAACCTAAATGATATGATTACGAAGCCTATACTTAAAATCCCTTGGGGAAGGGTGGTCATTCAAACCGCCTTTGCTCCTTATAGCGCCAAAAAAAGTTCTCTAAAATGTCTTGATTTAGGCGGTTGGTACATACATATGTAGGACATTTGGACCTTTTTTTCACATACTCTGACAGCATTAGCAGTGCATTGTTGGATATCAAAATACCATTCTCCAGATACTTTTTTGTTGCGATTGTTGGGGAACTCATTATAGCGTGCATACGCGATTAAATTTCTTTTTGCTTCTCTGGCACCAGCCCAAATGGTTCCTTCGCGAAATACTTTATTAGTGTTGTTAAATATAATAAAAAAATCATTACTTACCTTGCCGGGATAAGCAAAGGTACTAAGCGATGAGTTGTGGACATCAAACCAGTTGCACAAAATCTGCCGTGACCGACCACTGGATTGTGCAACTCTAACCCTATGGAAAAACAACGACGGATAGCGTTAGCAGTTGTATTCGAAAACAACTATGCTGTCATTTTCACGTTTTGTCTGGCCGATCCTTTTACGGTTAAATACTCATCTGTCAGCTTAAACGTTATTGACGCACCACTAGTGGAGGTATACCTCAGCAGTTCCGAAAACTTTTTTGACGTCTAGTGGTGTTTGTTAACCATCAACTCCGTGTCCAAAAAATGGTTTCTTATAAGCTTAAGCATGTGTGGTGCATCAGCAAATGCGAATACCTTTTCTATTGGGTTGCAGGGGTTGGAAACCATGGCCTGTCTGAAATAATAGGCAGTTAGTGGAAATGTCGTACAATAAATGTAATTTTTTTTTTTTAACTTTCAATTTATTTATTGGATCTTTCTAAATATAAGTATTAAAATCTTAAATTAATTAATAATTTCTGGGTCTATTGCCGTTGCAATAGAAACTCCATTTTTTGAGTCGTAAAGTGTTCATCTTCCATGCAGTTGCGCGAGGGCCAACGTGTCGACCTTCTTGAGGCGAATATTTCCATTATAATACAGTAGATCCTGTGCAAGAGGATTCGGATGAGTTGCCAGTTTTCGTGCATATTTGGAGCAGAAGGTATTTATTTCGTCGCGAACAAATGGAATATTGATGTCCTTATGAATATTCTCGTTTCTAATATACCATGGGTCACCAGTAATTTGTCGCAATATTTTATTTTTTCGTCTTTGTAGTTTCTCCATATTAGAAGCTGAAGCTGTTCCCCATAGTTGGATACCATAGGTCCATATTGGCTTAATAATAGCTTTTTAAAGTAGAACCTTGTAGTTTAGATTGAGAGCAAAGAAGACACTGAAGCTGTAGTGTCTTTAGTTTGAGCTGTGTAGATTTAGATTCAAAATGTAGAGACCAGGTAAGGCGACGATCGAGGTGTATACCAAATCCATTTGATATGATTTTGTTGAGGGATTTCGATGTTATTAATCTTTAGTTTGGGACAGTCGCCCTTTCTCAAGGTGAAAGTGACATGTGCACACTTTGTGGGATTTACTTTTATTTTCCATTTGTTAAGCCATTTTTTGAGTTCTTTAATATGAGTCTGCAGACGACTAGAAGCAATTACTGGATTTTTATGTATGCTTATAACCGCTGTATCGTCAGCAAAAGTTGGCGTGTGTATCATATTATTTGTGGGCATATCTGAGGCATAAAGTATATAAATGAGAGGACCGAGATATAATCTTTATATTTTACTACAAATGAACGATCTAATAGATAATTTCGCAGTAAGTTGTGGGTATTTTGGGGTAACAAGGACCCCATTTTATATAAAAGCCCATCGTGCCAGACTTTGTCAAAGGCTTGAGAAAGGTCTATAAAGAGTGGTGAGCAATAGTGTTTGGCCTCGAAGCTTTTTCTGATAAGAGTAACTATGCTATGAACCTGTTCTAAGGTGCTGTGATCCTTTCGGAATCCAAACTGATGGATTGGAATGATGTGGCGGTCGTTTAAATATGGGGTCAATGCATTTTAAAATACTTTCTCAAAATTGAAGGTAAGCTTATCGGGCGATAAGATGACACTTGGCTAGCGTCCTTACCTGGCTTAGGTATCATAATTATTTCTGATATTTTCCATGATTTAAGGTAGTAACCAGTTCGCAGGATGGAATTGAAAATGAATAATATAAGCCTTAGGGCAGATGTTGGTAGTTCACGAATCATTTTTCCTGAAATTTTGTCCATGCCAGGGGATTTATTTGCTTTAATTTTTTGATTACTGAAGTTAAGGACGAGAAACGAATTTTCATTGGAGAAACAACACGATCTTCAGTAGCTGGTAAGGTTATGTCTGAGTTAGAAATATTAGGCGTGAACACTCTTTCGAGGTGATCGGTAAAAACTTCAGCTTTGTTGTTATGGGACCTAGCCCATTTTCCATCGCTATAACGAATAGCACACTCGCATTTAATCTGGTTTTTAAGTCTATTGGTAGCTTTCCAAAGACTAATACAGGGGTGTGCTGGAAATCGCAAACGCGAAACGCTAGAATTTGGAAGTTGTTTTTAATAAACTTTAAACCTGCATCTAAGGCCAATAAGTGGGCCGTCCATCAGATATAATGTAGTGTGTTTGTCAAACCACATCACACTTACCTAAAAATAATAATCACAATTACCTAAAAATAATATGTATCGTGTTCATTGTAACACAACAACAAAGTTCTTTATGAAAATTATTGTAAACTAAAACCACTTGGCACACTTTTAGTGAGACCACCCAAACGACAATGTTTGTATACAAGCTAAAGGCATTGCACTCAAGGAATTCGTCAATGCAAGCGAATTTACTAAACACATGGCATTCGAAATATTATGAGAGATAATGTTTCAAAACACAATGTGTAAATGAAAAGTAAGAAAGTAAGTAAATGACTTGAAATAGTTCAAAGAGTAATAAGACCAGTAAAAAAAGATTGAATGAATAACGAAATAGAAATTTAGAGTAAAGGATTGAGTGGAAATTGGCTTAAAACACTGACTAATCAAAATGGAATGTTTTAACTCAATAAATGTCATCATAGCTTAGAAAGAGTAGAATAGAACGTAGAATTAAAAATTGTAAATAGTATATGTAATGTCGTGGGGTCCGTGAGTAGAGAGAAAAAACAACCACCTTTTAGTATAGCTAATTACCGAATGCCTTTATTTCATTATTCTTAATATGTATCTACTTCTTTTATTATTTGACAAACGAGAAGCATTGTCAGATAGTAAACTTATTCTAATTAATTCAGTTGTTACATATGAATTTAACATGCATCCCCTTTTTTGTTGAGATGCATAACTTAAGGCTACTAATAATACATAAAATTTCTTTATTTTATAATTGGGGTAAGGCACATCAAAAAATGTAATCAATACAATATTTATTATACATTTTGTTTTATTTAGAGTTTAACTACCTTACCACCTTGACGCAATCTTAGTTCACGCCTTGGTGTACCTTCTTCGGGGTGGTAATGTGTGTGTGAGTTGGATTCTAATTCATCTTGACCCACGTTGCTTTCAGGAGTTATTGCGTTGTTTGTACAAACTGCAACACCATTATGTGTGATAGCTCCATCATGCACCGTGGAATTGTTGTTATCTGTAACATTTTGTTTAGGACTTCGTATCTGATTGAGATGTCTTTTGATTTGTCTATTGTTTTTGGTTAAGGCGCAGAGATATGTTCTTGGGCAAAGTTGTTTGTTGATTGTTGCCGAAGACCAACTAGCTTTATTCGGATCCGAGTAGTCTCGTACCCAAACTTTTTCGCCCTCATTAAATTCAACGTTTCGAGAACCCCTGTAATTGGTAATACTATTCTTTTGGCTTCGTGTTATTACGTCCTGAACTAGTGGTGGTTTAAGCAAACTGAATCTCGTTTTTGGTGTTCTGTTCAGAAAAAGATTTGAAGGTGTTGCATTTGTTGTACAATGCTTTGTATTACGATAGTCTGCCAGAATTCGACAGATAATTGTGTCTAAACTTGCATGGTTGTCCGATTTATTTATTTATTTTATTTATTTTATTTATTTATTTATTTATCTGTATTTCCATACAACAAGACATACATCTTATAATTATAGTATGGAACTAGAAGAAGTTATGGTAATACAACTTAAAACAATTTAATTTAAAAGAAGTATGAAAAATTTCTAAATTTTAAGGATCAAAAAATTTAAAAAAAGGAGAAAAAAAATTTAATAAAATTAAATTAAAATCAAATTAAAAATAACAAAGTTTAACAATAGGTTAGGTTAGGTTGAAAGGCTGGTGTGAAGTCTCCTTCACACCCTCACCCAGAGACCAGTATGGTCCATTGTGGCGCCTTAATTAGAGAAAGATATGTAAAGAAGGAAAATAGGTGAAATAAAACAGCGAAAGCACAAGTCAGAAAAGAAAGATGGATAGAAAAGAATGTTTCGGACCAGCCCCGAAAGAAATCCTGACCAACCAAATTCGACCTACGTGTGGCCAGCACCCAGCCTCCTCTCGCGCAGCCAGGCCATCCCCATTACGAATCCTATCAGACTCCCAAGTCCACAACCCGGGACATCCCCTAATTCGTTCAGGAATCTACTGCCCAGCCACCTCAGCCTGCTGCCCTGCAACCTGGGACAGTGGCACAGAAAGTGCTCAACTGTCTCTAACTCCTCAGGGTCCTCACACAACCTGCACATATCCGATAATTCGGATCCCATCCTCACCGCCGTCCTGCCCATCATACAGTGGCCCGTGATCATTCCTATCATGGTCCTCACGCTGACCCTACTCATGCCCAGCAGCAACCCCGAATCGGACTTGCTAAGCACCGGCCACAGCGTCCGTGATACCCGGCAGTCCGTCCGGTTCCCCCAGGCCTGATTGGTCGCGCCCAGAATCCACTCCCTGATCCTTCCAAAATAGAAGCCTATTGGAGGTCTAACCGCCTCCATACAGTTAGGGTCCTCCATCTCTGAGCCCTGTCTTGCTAACCCGTCAGCAACTTCATTGCCACCTATGTCGCAGTGACCCGGCACCCAGCACAACCTTAGCGTATACTCCCCTAAGACTTCTTCCAAAGCCCTCCTACAATCATCAACTAGCTTTGAGTTCACATAACAGCCCCTTACGGCCATAAGAGCCGCCTGGCTGTACACATATATAGTGACCTCAGAGCCCCTATCAATGTTGTCCCTCATAAGTTCCACGGCCCTCAATACCCCCAGAACCTCCGCCTGAAAGACACTACAGTCGTTAGGAAGCCTATATGACCTTCTGATGTCCAGATCCTCAATGTAGACTCCCGCACCCGTGCCCCTCATCTTCGAGCCATCAGTGAAAATAGCAAATCCACTAAATAATCTGCTCCTACCTGACCAGCTCTCCCTAGAAGGCACTATTACCTCCGGCGACCGCCCAAAGTCCACCCTGGTGCCCACATAATCAGTGGAGCCGGGTAGTCCCAGGCAATAGCCACAATCCTCAATCACACTCAGGATCCGTGAGTGACTCTGCGTGACATTCCCTATCAATCCTAACTCCCTCAGTCTAAGAATGCTCCTGGCCGCCATTCCCATCACATACTGCTCAATAGGCAGAAGATGTAGAATGACGTCCAGGGCAGCCTGAGGAGTACTTCTCATGGCACCTGTCATGCCAATTGAAGCGTACCTCTGAGCCTTAGAAAGAAGGTTCCTACGACTAGCAAATCCCAATGACTCCCACCAAACACAGCATCCATACGTAAGAATGGGTCTAACCACCGAAGTGTACAGCCATCCCACTACTGACGGCCGGAGTCCCCAGCTCCTACCTATCGATGATCTGCAAGCATAGTAGGCATTGAGACCCCTCTTAAGTCTCTCCTGAGTATTTCTTCCCCATGACAGCTTGCTGTCCAGAAATACCCCCAGATATTTAGCACAATCAGACAATCTAAGCTCCAATCCTCCCAGTACCGGTAGCCTGAAATTCTCCACCTTGTACCTCCTAGTGAAAAGAACCAACTCCGTCTTCTCCGGATTAACTCCCAATCCCTTATCATTAGCCCATGCCGATAGTTCGCCCAGCGCCCCTTGCATGATGTCGCTTATTGTCGGCAGAAACTTGCCCGACACCAATATAACTACATCATCCGCGTAGGCCACGACCTTCTGACCCATTCTGTCAAAACGTCTCAGAACGACATTGACGGCCAAGAGCCACAATAAGGGAGAGAGAACTCCCCCCTGTGGGGTCCCCCTAGTCACCGATTTTCTTAAGCGTTCACTTCCCCAGTCAGAGTGAATAACTCAGCTGCTAAGCATCATAGTTATCCACTCGACCAAGAACAGCGGAACCCCTAGGTCAACCAGTGCCTGCCTGATAGCCTCTATCCTCAAATTGTTAAAGGCGCCCTCTATATCCAGGAATGCCGCCAAGGTGTATTCCTTGTTTCGCAAACCCCGCTCCCCATAACCAACCACATCATGCAGCGCACTCTCAACAGACCTACCCTTAAGATAGGCGTGTTGAGCACCGCTGACGATGCCGGCGTCAATCTTCGTCCTCAAATGTAGATCAATCGGTCTTTCCAAAGTCTTCAATAGAAAAGACGACAAGCTGATTGGTCTAAAATCCTTGGGTTTAGAGTGACCGGTTCTACCCGCCTTTGGTATAAAGACAACCCTAACCTCCCTCCACCTTCTAGGAATGTACCCGTTCAGCACACATACCCTAAACAGTTCCACCAACAACAGGAGTGATGATTTCCCGATATTCTGTAACATCGCCGGAAAGATACCATCTGGTCCCGCCGATTTGTAGGACCCAAAGGTATTTACCGCCCATGTTACCTTATCCAAGGTAATCATCTCCCCCACCGTCTCCCTTTCCTCAACGCCCGAGCCTGACCCAGAGAAGGGGTCACCACATACAGCCTGTTCTCCCGACCCCGGATCCACGCACCCCGGAAAGTGAGTCTCCATTAGCAAACAGAGAGATTCAGAGCCAGATTCCGTCCATGAGCCGTCCGGTCTCTGAATAAATCCAGGGACTACCGGGTCCTTGGATAAAATTCTCCTGAACCTAGACATCTCATTCACGGATTCGACTGACTCGCTAAACTTAATCCACGAGTCCCTTTTCGCCCTTCTAATATCTCCCTTATACTTCCCGTAACTTACCCTGAAGTTACTCCAATCTTCCTCCCTACGCGTATACTTCGCCCTATTGAACAGCTTTCTGACAGTGGACCTTTGAGTCCTCAACTCGTCTGTCCACCATCTTGGCTGTGTGCGTCTGCCCGGAAAATTTAACGGACAGGATCGCTCATAGCTACTGGTCAATACACCCGTGAAGGTGTCTACCAGTTGCTCCACACCGGCCGGATTCGACCCCCAGTTCCGTGTAACCCTAAGGTTCCTTTGCACCAGTCCCGAAAACGAATCCCAATCCGTCCTTCTCGGATTCCTATACGGACACCCTTTCGACCTCTCAAACATTAGACTAAAGGACAGACGACTATGGTCAGAGAAGGAAAAATCCAAAGCCACCCTCCAGTCCTCTACTAATTCCCTACAGTTCGTCAATGTTATATCTATCACTGCCTCTCTATCCCTAGTTCTGAACGTTGGCGTATTCCCCCTATTACAGATAAAGAGATTGCTGGCAATAATAAAATCAAACATAGACTCACCTCTTTTGTTGATGTCGGCACTTCCCCATTGGGTGTGGTGTGCATTGGCGTCACAACCCAGTACCAGTCTCGAGCCGCTTCTGCCCGAGTGCTCCACCAACTCCCGTACTTTATCACCAGGTGGATCGGTAGCCTCGTACGGCAAGTATACCGATGCCAGTGCCAGAACCGTTCTGTCCCTGGCCTCTCCTGTCACGACTGTGAGGTCTCCATTACTGAAAGAATAAGAAATCATAAATTTAAACTCAGTTCTTGCCAGTATACAAGTTCGTACCTTATCATCTGTGTGGGGTACGAACAAGGTATACCCCGTGACCTTTAATCCAACTACCCGGTTTTTATTAATCCAGGGCTCTTGGATTAAGGCCACGTCCACGTTGTTGTCAATGAGGTGGGTTGCTAATTCGGTTGAGGGTGCTTCGCAGTGGTGCAGGTTTATCTGCACCACTTTCAGCCTCTTAGGGTCTATCATCTTTAGGAAACCTAAATTTGATAGACCCCAACCCGAACACAGCAACCCCTCCCATTGACTTCAGCCTTTTGAGAGACTCCTGGTCTACTGCGAACCTGAAGTCTCTCCCTTGGTTCTCCTTACAGCCCAGTGAAGCTATCAATTTCCACTGGCCTGTAGTGAGACCATCGTTCTGGTTGTCCAGTAACCCCAGTATGACCTCCACCGGTTTTATAGGTGGAGGTATCCACACCGTGACTACTGGCCTCAATGGCAACTCAGACACTAGTATGACGTCCAATCTGGCTTCAGGGAAAGCGCTGCCACACCTGCCAATTGCAGCCTTTAAAAACTCAAAGGTTTTTTGATTGCCGCAACTGACAGTTTTGACACCTCTTGCCCAGTCAGCCCCTTTGAACGATACTTCGTCCGGCCTTCCTTTCACGCTGAAGATTTCGTCGAGTAGTTTGTTCTCTAGCACCTGCCATTTCTCGACACTGATCCTTCCATCGGGATCCATACGATCAATGACAGCCGCCAGAATACCGTCCTTACCCGACGACTCCCTCAGCTTCCTTGACGTGGAGGACTGGTCCTCTCTGGAGACAGTCCTCTTAGTGGTCTCCTTGCGGAGATCCTTAAGAGGGCCGGCACCAGCCTGACTAGTCCTCTTAGCCGCTGGAGATTTCTGGTCATCACCAGACCTAACTCTCTTGACAACCCCTTTATTGGGGGGCTTAGCAGAGTTCTGTCGGTAATCACCCGATTTCCCTGCAGATGTTGACTGGTTTGTCCCGGTAATTCCTTTAGTGACTCCCTTTTGGGGGTGACTATCGGAGATTATCAGGACTTTCCCAGTCCTCATCGCGCGACTAGTACTGGGTGTTTCGTCCGCAGTCTTAGCTCCTTTAGCCGTGACCATGCTGTCACGGTTAAGAGGAACAGGTGCGGACTTATTACCCTCCTTTTTTCCTTTCGCTCCTTTTTTGGAGGATTCCTCAGCAAGGGTTGGTGAGGATTCGTTGTCTTTACTGACAACTTTTGAGTCCTCAGCAGCCCTTGCTGTGTATCCCGCAGGATAGGGAATGCCTAGGATATCACCGACAGAACCGTGGATTCGTTCGAATCTAGCAACGTTCTTCCGGTGCTTCCTCAGCAGATGCCTATCCCGCCCATCGTGCAGTGAGGAGTCTTTCTAACCTATCTTTTCTAGAAAGGCTAAGGAGGCTCTCACACCACTCTTGGCTTTTTCTAAACTCGTTCGGCTATCTGATGTGACCTGTTCTGTCGCATCCTGCCGAACAATGTGTTTTGATGCACTCGCCAATCCACTTTCCATCTCGAGTGTAACCTCAGAGGCCGCTGGTCCAGCCCTTTGGCCCTGATCATCAGCCGAAATCATTGTTATTTCGTGCTCATCATCAGAGCCCAGAGTTGGATCACCGAGCCTTTCCGAAGCACCTGTTCGAGATGGGGAGCCGACTAGTGAGTCCATCGCGTCCGTCTCTGTCAGTTCTGTTGCTAACTGACTTTCCTGCAGCAGAATATCCCTGTGAATACTCAGCCAGTCTGAGTCCATATCTGACTCAGAGTCTGCGGAGTTGTCAGAGACATTCCCTGCACCGCGTCCTAAGACCGCGTCCTTCTCTTTGGTTTTTTTAATTTCGTCCAGTTTTTGGTCCCACGAGTATGCACGTAATGAAAAGGACCGTCGCGCGCAGTGACGGCTTGCGCGGACTAGGCAAAGTTACAACTGACCCTTGCCATCGGCATCAGAGGGAAGCTGTTCACGACCAGTTTATTTAACCACTAACTAGCCATCCAGGTCCTCGGCACTGCTGTCAACCACCTTGACCTTAAAAGTGGGGGATGTGGGAAACAAAAAGGGGGGGATAGGATTATAGGTATTGGGATATGGGATGGATGGATGGATAACCCTTAGTCATACCGGCATTAGAGCTTATGCATTATAACCAGTTTCGGCTAGACTTACCGACTCAGGTTATAAGGCATATACTACAGCCGGCATTTAAGCCACCACATCGCGGCAAGATAGTTATCCAGGTGGTGGAAGTTTAACAATAATACATACTAATTATAAATTATCAAAAATACTTAAAGTAAAAACAATATTTAGTTTAAAGTGTCAAGTTACGTTATATTATTGTTCAAATGTTTTGTTATTTCGGTCTTAAAAGTAATTACGTTGCTGTTTGTTTGTACCCTATTCGGAAGTCTACTCCATAGATGGATTGCATTATAATAAAATTGCCATTCCGTTATCTTAGTTCTGTGTGCAATAGGTATAACCCTATTCCCCCTATTCGACCTTGCAAAAGTTATTCGATTATATAAATATGACGGCACTTTTGTGTACACAATTTTGTGCAGAAGCGTAAGTGTCCTGATGTTAACCAAATTATTAAAAGTCAAGTTGTAAAGTTTTTTACTTGAGGTTGCTATGCCATCACGAGTGTGAAGGCCAAATACATATCTAGAAATGTTGTTAAAAAGAGAATTTAGCTTCTGCTTACTAGTGGAATCACAATAGGCATAAACTTCGCATCCATAAAGAAGTGCCGGAATTAAATAAGTTTTAGCAATTAGCATTCTAATGTTAACTGGTGTGCAAAAGTGTGTTGCCCACAAAGTACGAAGCATTGAGTACGTTTTACCTACTACTATATTAACGTGATTAGCCCAGCTGATCGTGTTGTTAAATGTAATACCCAAATTCTTTGCCGATGTTACGATTTCAATTTTATCATTATTAATACGAATGTCAACATTTATATTTTGTTTTAAAGATTTTTTGCGGATTATTAAACATTTGGATTTTTGTGGGTTCAGGCATAGACCATTTCGTGATGCCCAGCAATAAATGCTGTCAAGATCAGAATTAAGCCTACATACATTTTCATTTAAAGTGTCAAGCGATGTGTTTATGTATAGCTGCACGTCATCAGCGTATAAATGAATCTTGCTGTGAAATACATTATTAGGTAAATCATTTACATACAAAGAAAATAAAAGTGGACCCAGAATTGAGCCTTGTGGTACCCCCCGGGTAACAGATAAAGGTCTAGAATAAGAGTCATTTAAGAACACAGATTGAGAACGATTTTCAAGGTACGACTTAATTAATGATACTGATGTGTCACAGAACGAGAATTGATGGTAAAGTTTTGAGCAAAGTAGGGAATGATCAACAGTATCAAAAGCTTTCGAATGATCTAGCAGAACTAAAAGTGTTAAATTCCCACCATCAATAGAACAACGTATATCTTCAGTAACGTCAATTAAAGCTGTAATGCAACTGTGTTTCTGTCGAAAGCCGGATTGCCTGCTGCTGAGTAGATTACATTGAGCTAGATGATCACTTATCTGTTTATGTATTATTTTCTCAGGAACTTTGGACAAAAATGGAAGAATTGCTATAGGCCTGAACTCAGAGTTAGACTTTGAAACTGGTATTATTTTCGCATGTTTCCAATTATTTGGAAAGACACTAGTCATGAGGATGGTGTTAAATATGTGAGTGATGAATGGCAACAGCTCAGGAAGTAGGATTTTTAGAAACTTTGGGCTTATGTTATCATTGCCAATAGCATTAGTCTTAATAGAAATAATATTCTGTAAAACCTCAGGTTCATTTACACAGCTAAATCTTAAAATGTCACAACGGCTCTGGTAATTATCAAAATTATAGTTATGCTGTCCCAGCGCAGGAATTGGTAATCTTGTAAAAACATCATTAAGTTCATCTGCACTGTATTTACTGATAATGTTATTATTTTTAATCTTCCCAATACCAATTTCACGTATGGTTTTCCATTTACTTTTCCCATCAATTGCGTTACTAAAACGCCTAGCATAATATACGGATATAGCCCTTCTAATTTGACGATTTACTTCCATTCTGCCCCTGCAAAATTCTTCCTTGAGCTCAGGAGTCTTAAATCTTTTCCATCGCGAGTATGCACTGTCACGTTTTGCAATTAAGAGTTTTATAGACACATTAAACCAAGGTCTAGCAGTTCTCTTTGTTATTTTTGTTTTTAAGGGGATAACAAGGTCATACATATGAAAAAGATTAGTTTCCAAAAAGCTCAGCTGGTCATTAACAGACGGCATGTAAAATATAGAGTCCCAGTCAATATTATGAAAAATTTCTGCCAAAAATTGATAATTGATATTTTTAAAATCACGATAAGAAAAAGTTTCGTCTCTATGTTTTAAATGAAAGTCATAAGTCATAAAAATTAAATCATGTCTAGAAAAGCATGGTGCCGACAGTTGATCATATAACAGTACTTTGGAAACATCATTAACAAAGAAGAGATCAAGTAGAGTACACGTAGTGCTTGTGAAATGAGTAGGTAAGCTACAATTAACAGTTGAAAGACCAAACTGCAACATTGAATCGGACAGATCAGTGGTTTGAAATAAGTCCGAGTTGAAATCACCAGCAATTATTAAATCAGTACAAGATGTTGTTAATTTCTCAATAATATCTAAGAAAGTGGAGTAATCTACATATTTATTATAACGATATACACAACCAACCATTAACTTCCTCTCTTCGGTTAATATATTTACAAACAAGTACTCAATATCTTCACCATCACCAAATTGACACACAAGATTTGATTGAATTGTTTCCCTAATATATATTGCCACACCACCAGCACGAGTTTTTTTAGTACGAAGTTTACGATCCGCCCTATGCAGTCTATAGCCATTAAGGTTAACTATGCTATCAGGAGTTCCTTTTTTAAGCCAAGTCTCAGAAACGCAAATAATATCAATTGAAGAGTTTTCGAAAACAAGTCTAAATTCGTCAATTTTATTGTTAAGGCTTTGCGCGTTAATATGACATATTTTGACACCTTCAATTTGGTTGGCTAAAATACGAACCATGTTAACAATACCATCATTGGAACTGGGAGTTAAACTATTCAAATTTGGAGACATCATAAACGAATAAGATAAAACTAACAGCAACGCAAAATTTCAAATCGTGAAAGAAAAGAGATTTTAAACAATAATTAATGTATAAAATAATAGAAGTCAATACAATAATAAAAATCAATACAAAAATGACAATATATAATGTTATTAGAGGAACAATTAACAGTTGACACATACTATTCATGAAAAAGCTGGTTTATTTGCTCCGGAAATTCAATCAGCATCGGTTCATCAGATGTTAATTTTTTTACATATACAAGACCACGTAAAGTATATGTACTTTGAATTTTACGTTCTTTTTTCATTTTCAGCGCCAGCCTAAATATGTTGTAATTATAAGGTGTAAGATTTTCGTTGATGTAGATAGGTTGATCACTATCAAAACCTGCAATTCTTAGCTTAAGAGTAACAGGCAAATTTTCATTTGCATTTTTGTTGTCGTTTCTAAATTTTGCAATGGCCTTAGGGAGAACATAATTTGACGACAATAACTTCATCGTTTGGAGTGTAATGTTTGTTGTCCTTATATATTTTATTAAGTCGATACATATTATCAACCTGAGGCGTAGGAACTTTTAAAAATTTACAAAGATTTCAAAAAGATTTTCGTTTTCATAATAGGGCACACCTCTGATTCGTATACTGCTGGCTACAACAGAATTTTCACTTTTTAGTAGTTTTCTTTTTAAAACAATTATTTCTTCTTTCATTTTTCCGGTTTCAGAATTATTAATTTCGAGCTTGTTCACTCTTTCCGTTAAAACATTCAGATCATCTTGTATAGAATCAATTCTTTTATTCAACTCGGAGAGTATTTTCTCTTCACTTTTCTTTATTAAATCTGCAATGTGATCAAAATGTTTCTCTTCGCTTTCGATTATTGCATTCTTTATAGCTTCTGCAGTTATGCATTCACTTTCTCTTATCAGTTCTCTTATAAATATTTTATCAACATTAGCTAGTCTTGGTATTACACAGCTACCTTCATTAACAGACTCATCTCTTGGTCTCTTACTAGTTGTTCTCGGCATTATTTTTGTGTGTTAAGATTGTTCAGAGAGTTATTGTTAAGTTTTTGTTTTTTTTTTTTATTTTTTATTTATTTTCTGTTTTTTAGATTTACACCACTAAGATATTCGCAAGGTATATTTACACAAGGTAGACTCATTTGGGAGTGTAGACATGCTGCTCTATAAAAATAACCGAGTGGAACGGAATTGTCAAAATTGTCTTCATATAAATTTAACGCACACATGTACAAATTTTAGCTCATATACACGGAATTTGACATTGGTGTTCCAACTTAGGTAAACAGCTGACAAACATATGGGCCAACGAGTTTACCTTGTGTAAATATACCTTGGATATTCGCACAAAAATAGTTGTTGTTGAAATGTAAGTTTATTTGTTTATAATTTCTTAGTTGTTTTTATTTTTATTTTCTTTGGCTTTGTTGGACTTTTTTTCTTGGTCTTTTTTATTTCTTTTTTGTTTTGTTTATTATTTTTGGTTGATTCTTTTGTTTTTTTTTTTAAGGTATTTAAGTTGATTTTCAAAAGTTTATCTTAATTAAATATAGTTTTTTTTGATTGAAAATCAAATTCTTTATATTTTAGTGTATATTAACTTTTAATTTTGCACTATATTGATTTATAAATTTGAAATAAAACAGAGCTTATTTAGAACACAACCGACTCTTTCTAACTCTCTTTGTGGGGTCAAACTGTTAAGTAAGTAGTAGAGCAATTTTATTTTTGACTTGCATAAATGGACATTTTTAATATTTTTACGAAATTTTCAGCCTGGCCATTAGTCGCAGGATGGCCAGGAGCTGTTAAAATATGTCGGACACCATTGAGTTTTAAAAATTGTTGAAACTGTTCTGAGACGAATTGTCTTCCGTTATCGGATACAAATGTGTCTATCATACCATATCGTGCAAATAAATTTCTCATTACGCCAATGACAAAACTACCCATTTTGAGAATGAGTCAATGATTATAAATAAATAGTAATTTTTAATAGGGCCAGCGAAGTCGGCATGTACCCGACTCCACACAGAATCAGTCGGTTTCCAAGGGATTAATTTGCACTTTTCGGGGCTAGCCTGGAGCTCCTGACAAGGAATACAATCCTTAATTAATTCCTCAATATCCCTATCCAATCCAGGCCACCACATGTACGATCTAGCCAAAGCCTTGGTTTTGACTATTCCTAAATGTGAAATATGCAATTGTTGCAATAATTCTTGTCTAAGTTTTCGGGGAATAACAGACCTATATCCCCACATGATACAACCATATTCTATGTTCAATTCATTGGCTTTGTCACGAAACAGTTTGAAAATTTGATCTTTCATATTATGAAGAATACCTGATTGAATTGCCTCATAAACCTTCGAAAAAATCGGATCTCGTTGCGTTTCCCTTGCAATATCGTGAAAGTCTATGTGCATGGAATTTTCAGAATTGATAAAATTTACGTAGTTATTTTCGTGATAATCTTTAACAACCACCGATTGCGGCATCCTAGACAAACCATCAGCAATATTACGCTCACCTTTCACATATTCGATAACATAATCGAATCCAGACAGTATTACTGCCCATCGTTGGATGAGTGCTACCGCCATAATAGGTATACCTTTTGTTTGACCAAATAAAGTCAATAGTGGTTTGTGATCAGTGCGAATTACAAATTTGTTTCCTAAAAGATATTGTCGCAATTTTGAAACACTAAAAATGATAGCTAAACCTTCCTTTTCAAAAGGCGCATAGTTTAATTCACTTTTGGTCAACGCACGAGAAATAAATGCAATTGGTTTCAAAGAGTTATCAGGGAGCTTGTGGCTTAGCACTCCTGCAACGGCATTGTTGCTAGCATCAGTGGTCAGAATAATAGGTAAATTTGCATTAAAATGAATGAGCACTTGATCTGATATAATGTCTGCTTTGATTTGTTCGTATGCCCGCTGGCATTCTTTTGACCAAGTAAATTTTACATTCTTTGCTAATAAATTATATAAAGGTATCATTTTGTCAGCAAAGTTGCTCACAAATTTGGAGTAGTAATTTACCATGCCGGCAAAGGCTTTTAGTTCGGTCACATTGGTTGGTACCGGTGCATTCTTGATGCAAGATATTCGCTCTGGTGTTTTTCGAAGTCCATATTTATCTATTCGAAAACCTAAATAGGTTACCTCGGGTTTAAAAAACATACATTTGCTTTCATTTAAAGTCAAACCCGCAGAACTCAGCTTTGACAATACTGCATCTAATGTTTGCAAATGTTGCCGAAAATTCCTGCCAGTAATTGTAATATCGTCCTGGTAGACGACTACGTGTGGAATTCTACGAAAAAGATTCTCAATAGTCTTTTGGAAAATAGAGGCAGCAGTTTTAACACCAAAAGGAAGACGTTTGACCCTCGAAGTGCCAATGTGGGTACTCCACGTGCAAAGTTGCTGGGAGTTAGAATCTAAAACCAATTGGTTGTACGCATTTAGGGTTGCCAGATGGGCCTGATTTGGCCTGATTGTCAAGTTTTTTAATGCGCGTCAAGTGTCAAGTGAAAAGGTCATTTGTTAAGCTTTTTTGTAAGTTAATTTTTTTTTTCTCAAATTTATTCTAGCTATGTAATAATAACTAAAAAAACTAAGTTTATAATTCTAAAAAAAAAATCTAAAGCCCAAAAATTACTATCAATAGAACTAAGGACTTATATGATACATATTTGTTTCTGTGCAATTAAAGTTTAAAGAATTTAGTTCTATTTCTGTACAATTATAATAAAAGTGCCAAGTTGCTACATTAGTTTTAGGAAGTGACTCCTGCACAATTTTAGAACTACATAACGTAATGGCCAAACTTATGAACAGTATTCCTAGCCGTATGAATAATAATTTTTATGTAAGCAAAGTGCTACAATTATAAAATCCCTATCCCCTGATGAAATAAGTACTTTGAAGTTCGAAGCATATGAGTTTCTTAAAAGAGCTACCAGTTATTTAGCTGAACGGTATGATTTTGGAGAAATATAAATATATATTAAAAAGTCCCTTGTGACGTGGAATAAGCTGTTAGAGCTTCCGCAATTATTAGGTATTTCAAATGGCATTGACAATGATAAACTGTATGCCGATTACTTTTAAAAAGTGTGCAGAAAGCAATCTTCAAAATTTAAAAAAGTTGATCTCATTTGTGTTTTCTATCCCAATAAGCAATGCCTTTTGTGAAAAAAAATTTAGTGTTCTAAATAATTTATGTACCAAAGATAGGAACAGAATGTCCTTCGATCTTATAAAAGCCGAACTATTAATAGAATAAATTTTAATGAGGATTGCAAAAACTTTAAAAATTGTTTAACAACATCCGATGGTAGAGAATTAATTAATTCTGTATCTAAGAATACGAAATATATGTGGCAAAATAAATAGAATCTATATTTTTTTTCTTAAGATAGTACCTACTATGTATATTTTTTTTTTTATATAACACTTAAATTTTCTTTAAAATATATAAAGACTGAATTTTTATGGTTTTTTGTTTCTTTTATATTGTTTCTGTTATTTTTATTCTAATAATTTTTGTGAATAAAATAATAAAAAATTTAATTAAAAACAATAGTATGAGTGTTTTTATTTGTCAAGTTTATTTTTCAAAATCAAGTTTTTTTTTGGCCAATGTCAAGCTTTTTGGAAAATAAGATCTGGCAAGCCTATACGCATTTGATACGCATTTCGCCTTCCAATGACGCGAAAATTTCCTCTATACGAGGTAAGGGGTACTTTACATCATTTTAGTACTTATTTATTGTGACTTTATAGTCAGCACATATCCTAAAATCGCCATTTGGCTTAAGTCCCAATTTCCACAATGCAAGTCTTATTGATCAGCTTGCTACTTTGTAGGCGAGAGTGACGAGGGGAAAAGAAACGAGTACTCAGCTTGCTGTACTAGTCATATGCGTTTTGTTTTCTCATTCGTAATTTTCAGCAGGTCTATTTTGACAATTTTCTTTCATATTTAATTTCGTTGTACAAAGTTAATTTCGTAGCGTGTGTGATTTTTTGTGTGTAACATTTTTTGAATACTTTTTATTTTAACAAAACAAAAGAAATATACATACGTATTTTATAAATATTAAAAATTAATTAAATAAATATGTCTTCAAAGTGGAAGAGAGAGGATACAGAAACATTAATTTTGACAATGCAGCAGCATCCCTGTCTGTACAACATACGCTCCAGTGAATATTTGGACAGAACTGTAAAGGCACAGGCATTCAATAACGTTTTGGAGGTAATGCGAAATACGATGAGCACCATAAGCTTGGAGGAAATAAAACAGAAATGGAGAAATATAAGAACGCAATATTTACAAGAATTGCGGATGACAACCAATTCAAAAAAGTCTGGTTCTGGAAAATGTGATGTATATATTTCCAAGCTTTGGTGCTTCAACCAGTTATCTTTTTTGAAAAACAACACAAAAATGAGGCAGAGCTGTGATAACGTAGAGGTAAAAACATATAAATATACAAATAAGAGCGCTATGTTCAGCATTACCGAATCTGTAAAGGGCATCAGCTACTACAAAAAAATAACCAATAAAATATTTTTAGGAAAATGATGTCAATTATAGTAACAATATTATCAGTTTTTAAGTGTGGTTGTCCCACAATCGGATTTAAAAATCTTTCAATATTTACAGGGATATAAGCAAAAACACACTAAAGCCTAAAATCTTTGTAATTTAAAGATTTATTCATTGATATTAGAGGAAGTCACGTATTGTATATTTGGTTCTGTTTGAATGTATGTAGTACATATTAACAAAATGTTTAAATATTATTTTTTTTAGCGTATCGCAGGTACAACGGAATTGAGAAATGATCTTCTAAGTTTTAAAAATATGTTAAGTGAGCGCAAAAAGGAAAAAAAGTATGCCTGGTTAGGAACATTGGTGGCTACTCAAATGGAAGATATACATTAGACTGGTCGCATCTTGTATGGGATTTTTTTTTTTAAATTTAAATGTTTGCGCTGCTTTAAATATGAGGTTTGGTGTAAGAAATCAAGTCCTAATTTTTCAGCTCAATCCGACGGTGCCTAGTCGTGCCAAGTGGGGCCCAAGGTTCCCCATATGATGAAAAAAACATCTATTCAATCAGATACTAGTTGAAAAGCCGGTCCCAAAGACAGAAAATCAAAAATCTGGCTTCGTTACGATCTTCCGCAGAGAAAGTACTTTAAGTATGCCAAATTTCAGCTTCATATGTCATCCGATGGCTTCAGAAAGTTGCGGAAATAATAGGACATACATACATACAAACATCCGCAAATACTAAGAAATTATATATTGTATAGATAGATTAAAGTATCTGCTAATTAATATTTTAGTATGATACGAACGAACGATTTTTAACCTAATTCAGGTACGCTGAATCCAGTGGTGCTAGCCGTTTTTTTAGGTTAGCTCTGGTTTTCGAGATATACCGTTATTTTGAAAATGAAGGAGGCTGCACGCTTTAGCTTATTGAAAAAACTAAAAAAATCCGAAATTCCGCAATAAAGTTTACTTTACCCAATAAAAAATTTTATCATTTTGCGAAGCACTAAAGGTACATTTAAAAAAATAAGCGCTTGAACAGATTTGCCAAAAATTGGAAACACATTGCAGCTAGCACCTTCAAAAGTGGAATTTTGGACGAAGAAGTGGTACGAATTTTAACAACATCGCACTTAGATTTTTTGAACTTAGAATCGCACTTAGAATTTTTTGCGTGCAGATTATAAAGAGTTGCTTGAGTTAACACTCCATTTTATTGGGGAGCGGCTACCAGATTTTTCACAATTTCGTTTGCCTGGTGCAACATCGCATGCACGATTCATGTCAAAGTGCATTTATTGTTACAAAATATTTCTATTTCGCGAACAGTTCAAATTGACAGCAGCAGAATTGAAAAGTCTTCGGAGCATTTGCTTGTTTTTGACTATCATATATGTACCTTATTGGTTCCGATGTGTGAACGCTATAGAAGCGCCAAAACTGGATCTTGATTTCATTCAAAACGTTGTATCTTATTTTGATAAAGAAGTTTCGACTGCATTGTTGCAAAAAATAAGAAAGCATTTGTGGTATTTGACAGAAGAAACAGGTGGCCTTGCATTTTTTGATGAAAGCGTGCCGTTTTAAATAAAAAAGATGATGGTCCAAAAATTCGACATCGGCAATGACATACATGGAAATTATGAAAAAATTACGAAAAGGAATGTTGTCAATATGGATGAAATTTTCTCTTACGTGTCAAGAGATATATCCGATTTTGTTTCTCCACTGACAAAGAAATTTTTTTCCCGATTAGCCATAGATCCAACATTTTTAGAATCGGAACCTTCTCAATGGCAGCAGAGGGATGATTACTGCGCTGGAAAAGCTGTCTGTCAACATTTGAACGTTGAAAATGATGCGGCAGAAAGAGCAATTAAACTCATCACGGATTACAATAAATCGTTAACATACGATGAGACAGATAAGCAGTACCTACTCCAAGTTGTTGAGCACTATCGTCATTTATATCCGTCCCACAACAAATCTTCTCTTTTAAAATAATCAACTTAATAAAAACATTCAAATAAATTTATACATTTTTTTTTTAAATTATTGTAGAAGCACTTTCCAATTTTTAATGAATTTTTTAAAAATAAAAATTTCGAAATTTTTATAAAAAAAATTATTTTTTTTTTCAAAAAAAAATTATGTTTCTAAAACGACTGCGCATATAAGAAAATAGTTTTACCTTTCTAAAAGTAAATTTTATTGCGGAATTTCGGATTTTTTTATTTTTTTCAATAATCTAAGCCGTTTTTGAGTAACCCGAACATATGTTGTGCAGCCTCCTTCATTTTTGAAATAACGGTATATCACGAAAACCAGAGCTAACCTAAAAAAAAACGGCTAGCACCACTGGATTCAGCGTACCTGAATTAGGTTAAAAATCGTTCGTTCGTATCATACTAAAATATTAATTAGCAGATACTTTAATCTATCTATACAATATATAATTTCTTAGTATTTGCGGATGTTTGTATGTATGTCCTATTATTTCCGCAACTTTCTGAAGCCATCGAATGATATATGAAGCTGAAATTTGGCATACTTAAAGTACTTTCTCTGCGGAAGATCGTAACGAAGCCAGATTTTCTGTCTTTGGGACCGGCTTTTCAACTAGTATCTGATTGAATAGATGTTTTTTTCATCATATGGGGAACTTTGGTCCCCACTTGGCACGACTAGGCACCGTCGGATCGAGCTGAAAAATTAGGACATGATTTCTTACACCAAACCTCATATTTTAAGTAGCGCAAACAATTAAATTTAAAAAAAAAAAAAAATTGCGATCAGTCTAATATACATCCTAATGAACAGGCCGATGCCGCCTGGCAAATCCAATGTTTAATGCGTAAATTAACATCAAAAAGCAGCGCTCATTCTTCCACAAGCTCCTTAACATGTACCAAAGATATTTTGGAGCTATCTATGAATACAGTTTTTGACGAAGATGACTTTATATAACTGGTAGGAACGTACATACATATTTTGAATTTATATATGTACATATTAACGTTTTATTAATTATTTTTCAGCTTAAAATTTCCACTACTGAATTGTATTAACCCCTAGTACAAAAAGTTCATACCCATGTACCTATATTATATTAATTTTTTTATTAACTTCACAGTGTGAACTAAAGAAAAATTTGAATAGACTGAAAATTATAATGTGATATTTAAAATGTAAACCCCTTATTAATGAAAAATATTTTCATTTATAAAAGGTTTATTAAGCATTTAACAAACCTTTTTTAACATGTCCGTCTCTCTGTTTTAAAGTCAGTTCATTTTGTATGAAATAATTTATGTTAATTTTAATATGTAAGTTTTATATTAATTGTTTTATGTACCAATGTACATTGGCATGACCTTTACTTTTTTTTTGATTTCTTATATTCATCCCTATTATGAAAGTCGACAGTAATTGTATTTTCTTAGTCGTTATTGACAATAATCGATTACTATTGTTTTCTTAAAAAGATAGTCATATGAATTACATTTTGTATTTTTTTGTACATAAAACTAAACCGATTTGGGGGGAGACAGTATAAGAAATCAAAAAAAAGTAACGGCCACGCTAATGTACATTCTATGAGCGTCAAAATAAAGTGTAGTAAAAAAATTTAAATTTCACACTTGTATGTTGAAAAACAAGCTTTACACATTCTTTTGACTCTCACTGCAGGTGTTTTTAATGAATTTTAATATCGAGCAATAAGCGCAAAAATTTAAATTGAATTTAAATTAATAATAATGTCGCTTAAGCTATTTTTGCGGTTTGGCTCGATATGTTGATTTTGGGTTGTTTATATTATTATCTTATGTGAATCTTAATGAATTCAATAAAAATTTATCAATAACAGTAAATTTTAATAAAGATGATTTTTTATTTATTTCTTTTATTACATAATCAAACCCTTAGGGACTTACATGGTTCATGAAACCTACTAACTAAATAATTAACACAGGTGTTATGCAAAAAAAGCATATTTCTAAGAGGTGAATTAAATACAAATTTAAAATACTTTCATTTATTCGTAATAAACCCTCGAGCTCAAGATCACTTTTATACAAAAAATATTTGTTATTTATCGAAGAAATTAAACTACATAATTAAAGTACTTTTTTTAAATAAAATTTAAACACATATTAAAATAATAGTAAAAATTAAAATTTTTTATTAAAATGTTTCTGTATTATACATTGGATTTACAAAGTCAAATGAAATTCTGATTCATTTAGATATGTTTAAACTAATTTATTATTTATGGGTGTTCTCGAAATCGAAAACGCAAGAATTTAAAAGTCGTTTTTTTAATTAGATTTTTGTAGTAAAACAAATTTTAGGACTAATATTATACAAATATTTCTCTATTAAACAGAATTCTATAAGAAAATTATAAAAAATTTGATTAACGATGTATTAAAAAGAACTTAAAAATTGCGTTTTTGATTTCCAGAACACCCCTGATGAAAAAAGTATTGCATTAATTAAAATTATTCTTTGTTATTTTTAAAAATTGTTTTATTATTTGTTTTTGCTGTTGTAGGTATATTGTTGCATATATAAATACGGGAAATTTTTTTTTGAAGTTGATGCTTATGTACCTTATCGTTCACCGATTTTAATAAAATATATATCATTTTAAGGGTGTTTTTGTGCAGATATGCGTTTTGATTTATCTTGCGAACATTCGTATACACATGTATTAAGGGTTGTTAAAAATACCAATATATGTACATACAGAAGTATCTACATAGAACCTGTTGTGTTAAAATTGATGAATAGCTAATACATGCTTTTTTACATCCAATCCAGCTTTCCTTCATTATTAAAATATGCTGTAAATTGTTGTCGAATCGATTCGGCCTCACCCTTCCTCGGATTGTATGGGCTTTCTGTATTACTTTTCTGAACACATAAACTTTGCGGTGTACCTAAATAACTTTCATCCGATTGGCCTAAAAAGTTTTGGAGTACACAACATGCAAATGTAATTTTCTCCACTGTATCAACTTTTAAATTAATGTGGGTTAAAAATACTCTAAATCGATTAGAAAGTATTCCAAAAGCGTGCTCAACTACATGCCGAGCTCGGGTGAGGCGTGCATTAAATAATTGTTTTTCCGCTGAATTGGTTTGGTACGGATTGGGTTTCATTAAATGCGTTTGCATAGGAAATGCATCGTCCGCAACAACAACATAAGGCAGACACCTGCCATTACCAACAACTGCATTTGGTGGTATTTCCTTGCCCTCTAGCAAAATGGTTCTAAGTTTGCTCTGTAGAAAAACGCCTGCATCATTATTGCGGCCATTGCAACCAATATCAACATATATAAATTTGCAGTTTGCGTCAACAAGGGCCATTAAAATAATGCTATTTGTTCCCTTATAATTATGATAAAATGCACCATCTCTGCGTGGTGACCGGAAGTTTATGTGCTTCCCATCCAAAGCACCTAGGCAATTGGGGAATTGCCACTTTAATGCAAACTCTTTTGCAATACACTCCCATTCGGATACGTTTTTGGGGAACTGTTGGAAAACATATATTTTTAATAAAAGTAATATACAAAAGTTATTGTTGAATATTATTTTACTTTTCAACTCTATTTTAAGCAAAAGCTAAATTGTGCACTTTTTACCTTTAAATATGTGGCTTTCAAATTTTTCCAAATAGAATTTAGGTATTACACGAGAAATACAAGTCTTTGATATACGAGTTTGGTAATCCAAACTTTGAAACGTTTCCCCTACAATATTTTGTTAAATTAAATAAAAAATTGTCTTCCTGCAAATTATGTTACTTTTTATTAACTTGCCTGTAGCTAGAAATCGCAAAGTCAATGCAAGTTTCTGTGCAGGTGTTATTGCTTCTCTCATTAGAGTGTTGGAACTTGTTATGTCCCGCTCTACTAAATTTAGCAAAGTTTGAAATTGGTATTTTGACATCCTTAAATAATTTTTATAGGATGACTCGTCACTCAATAAGAGCTCATTTGTCAAAAAAGCAAATGAACCACGCTCGTTTCTAGATTTTCTCCAAGGCTTGACCCACTGCCTTTTACTACGTTTTACTGGAAGATATGTGGCCTTGCTGATTAATTCGGTCAATGCTAATAAAAATGTTAAAATCAATAGTTAAGAAACTATAAACATAATTTATAGTATGTATGTTTGCATAGCGCTTACCTATAAGTATGTCCTCCTTTTCACTGTCATCGGAATCCAATTCCATAGCTTCGCCAATGCATTGGATAAATTCACTGAGTACTTCATTCCGAGAATTCATTTTTAATTAATTTCTTTAAAATATAAAAATTGTGCAAAATAAAAAGAGAAAACAAACAATAAAAAAATGTTGATTTATAAAATTAAAACACAAATTTTACACAACTTTAATTTTAAATTAAACAATTGTTAAAATATTCAACACGAATTTGAATTTAAATACATTTTAATAAGAAATATGTTTTAAGCGAAATGTCAAAACGCACATATACATTCATACAAATGGAATAACAGATAAATAATAAGAATTGACACGTGGAAACACCGAAGCTGATTCAAAGAAGAAAATGTGATAAGTTTATCAATAAGACTTGCATTGTGGAAATTGGGACTAATGACTGGCACTAAAGGTGTACCCCAGTCGGAATTATCAACGATTTCTAACAAATCCATCTCTATCATGCCTCGTAATTTCGCCTCGATTTTATCCTTCCAAGCGAGTGGAAGTGATCATGGTTTGCAAAATATTGGAGTAACATTCTCCTTCAGAGACAAATTTACTTCACTAAACCTGTATTTGCCTATTTCATTAGTAAAAACATTCGAATATTTCTCTTAATTTCTTTGTAACCCCAAGATACGAAACTAAAGCGTCGTACTCACCCATTATCTCTATTTGGTTACCGCTATAATTTATGTACGGTGTACAACACTTTAACAAAGTTTTGTTTTGATTTTTAAGAAACGAATCAGCAACCAAGAAGCATGGCGCGCCAGTGTCACAAGTTGCTTCGACCTTAGTCCCGTCAATAACCACTGAAAGCGAGTACATCTTACCCACATTACCATCCGTACTGATACTGAAAATAGAATTAAATATGTTATTAACATTATCATCTTCGGACTCATTGTTATTGTTAGACACATAATTTATTTTGTTATTTTTGGTCCGGCATATTGATGCCAAGTGCCCAACTTTGTTGCAAAAATTGCATGTGCTATTTTTGTATCGGCACTCATTGGATGAGTGATTTTTCCACCCGCAGTGAGAACACGCATTGCGTTTCTTCTCTTTGCTTCTCTCACTGTTATCACGATTTCTGGTTTGCTTAAAGTTGTTGTTGTTGTTTTGTCTAAAGTTGTTGTTTTTTCTCGCCGTTTGATATACAGTATTCCACGGATAATTACCTCGCTAAAAATGCCAATATTTTTGGGTAATTATGCGGGGTAAGCATTTAAACGAATTCGCTTAATTACCTCGTTGAGGTAATTATAAGAATACGTTTAACTACCTAATTGAGGTAATTAAGCGAATACGTCAGTAAGGTAATTAAACGTATTTATTTACAAGATACCTCAACTTTGGTGTATGAAAAAAGTTAAGACAGGAATTTGTACATGTATCGGCTAAATCTAAAGATAGATCAATTAAAAACAATGGGATTTGTTGTTTTTTTTATTTTTATCTCTAATACTTTTTGAGATGTCCTGTCATATCCTACAAGCAAAAGTGTACTCATATATGTATATACAAACTTATGAATAGGGAAATATTAAATATGCAATTGCATGGTTTGTCTTGTGCGACCAATGAAGGCAGAAACAATATATTTATCCATTTTAGAGCTTTTTATAAATTTTAGTATCGATTTGTTTGAGAATTATTTGCATATTTTAGGTTTTGCTGCATTTTTATTGCACACATCTTTCACGTTTTAGAAGCATATTTTTTATGCATGTTCAGCAAATACTATTACATGTCCATAATCCATTTAATATGTTCGTACTTTGATAAAATTTTACCCAAAAGATCTTGCTGCAAATTAAATATGGTTGCATCGTTTCAAATTAAAACATACAGCTTCTTTTCAAGTATCAATCCCTTAAATATTCAAGCTATTTTATCCTTTTAAATGTTAATACAAATTAAAATTAAACGACCTTTCCTTGAATCCATTTAATACAAAATACCTATATAATTTATTCGGTGTAACTAGATACTATTCAGCGCAATTGACTGTTATATGAATCTTAACTTTGTAACATTATTATTTTAATGTAAATATTAAATTGTGGAATATTTTGCTTTTTCGGGCATATTTTTTAAAAATGTTTAGTGAATATTTTATTTTTTTTATTAACATTGGATTAGTTGCTGTGTTGTTGTCAAAGTACTGGGGAAATTAAACGAATGAAATTAAGTTGTTACTTTGTTTTAGGAGTTAAATTTTTAGGGCAATTACCCGAATTAGGTAATTAAGCGTATGGCGGTTAAACGTGGAGTTTTGTTTGAAAAATGGAAGAAAAGAAACGGGGATTTGAAACTCAAGGTAAATAAGCGTGAAAGGCATTTAAGCGTCGGGTAATTAACCGGGTTATACTGTAATTAACTGCGCTTACATCGACGTCGCTGTTTTTCGCTGCTAGTTTCGTTTCAAGTATCATCGCTTTACGCAAGGCTTCATCTGCCGTCAGCCGTTCATCCTCCTCGCACATTCTTTCAAAAAATTTTTCTGGAAGCCCCATCACGAATTGGTTGAGAATAAATGCATCTAAGTTGCTTTTAAACTTACAACTTAAAGCAAGCTTCTTGACTCGTGCATACCACTCAGCTATAGTTTCACTTAAATCTTTTGTGGCTGCGTGAAATTTTTTTTCTTTCATGAAAGATGATTACTGGAGGCATGTAATGTGTATCAAGAAGTTTACACAATTCTTTGTATGTCAGGGAAATCGGTGCGATAGGGCTGCATACGCTGTGAAGTGTATTGTAAGCCTCAATACCAACTAACTTCAACAAGGTTACTTTTTTGGCGTTTTCCTCGGTGATATCTAATTCCATAAAATGTAGCTCCATCTTTTGCTTCCAAATTGCCCATTTCTCTCTTGAGGGTGTGAATTCCGGCAACAATAGTGGTGTTTTTGTCGATCGCTATAAGCGCTTAGATAAACTGCTTCGAAAAAAAACGACACAGACGCTTAACTAATTAAACTTGGTACTACTTTTATTTTTTTACTATAATTTGGCATCACTTTGCATAATATTTTTTTTTGTTTATAAAACTTAAAAAATTGTTTCTCTATTTTTATTAGCAATGGAACATGTAAGTTTGCTTTTGAAATTAATTAAATGAATTCATTAATAATTTATTGCAATTTTAAGTTCAATATGTTATACAATGAAGAGGACGTTATTCCATACATAGAGGCCCTGATTAATGCTATTGATGTGGATAGTAGGAGCAGTAGCGGAGACAGTTCCGATTTGGATGAAAGGGGTGAAGAAGAGTCTGTCGATTTCGTAGAGGTTTTAAAAAAATACACTCTTCTTGAATTTAGAGCTCATATGAGGATAACCCCGTCAACAGCCCGATACTTGATTGGTAATAGAAAACACTTTTGCATTTCACATTTGTTAACCTACATTTTACAATTTCAGATGGGTTTTCATCTTCCCAATTTATTCCGAATTTATGCCATGGTGGCAAACAAGGTATTGACGGAGAGAAGTCCATATTTATGTACATATGGTACATCTAGGGTAGCCAGATTTTAAATTCGGAAAAACAGTACATCGAACACAAAAAAACAGTACAATCAAGAAAAAAACAGTACATTTTTTTTGCGAAAACACAACTATTTATTTAAATTATAATATATTTAAAACTTTTGATTGAATATGCAACAATTATATAACGAAAAACACTTAAAATGTGTAACACCAAATGAATGATTTCCGTTTTATGGCATTTTATACGTATACGAAATTACTCCATTTGCGTTAAAAAAAACACTAAAACGAAGCATTTGGACTAAAGGTTTTTTTTTATTTGAAGACAGGAAAACCATAACATTCCTGTAAGCCATATAAGAAAGGAGAAAAGCCTAACTTAGCTTAAAACTATTAACTCGTTGATTGTGTAAGTATTATATTGGTATTTAAAGCAATTTTCACCACACACATAGTTGCACATATCATATAGAATTTGAGAAAATTTATGTGTCCTAAGTTAATTTTCCAATTTTAAACAATTCTTAAATTATTTACGGCCAATTTGACCAAGTTCAGCTATAATCTATAAAATCCAAAAAACATATTTCAAAAGTAGTTAAGGTGGAGAAAAGTGGTCCTGAAAGCAATTAGGTATTTTTATCAATTTTGAGCCCGGAGAATTTTTAAATTTGTACGTTTTCAATTTCACGTGATTTCGATTTCCAGAACTTGCCCGAATATTAAATTAAAGGAATTAAAGATAATTGTGTTGGAATAAGTATTTAAAAAATATAAAATTTTTAACAAAATTTCGATTTTGTTTT
The DNA here is from genome assembly GCA_949318255.1 of Pollenia labialis. Classification (NCBI taxonomy): domain Eukaryota; kingdom Metazoa; phylum Arthropoda; class Insecta; order Diptera; family Polleniidae; genus Pollenia; species Pollenia labialis. The sequence goes on from OX439139.1 coordinate 81,910,827, forward strand.
TGTCTTTTTCAGGTGTTTAAAGGAAAAAACTATTGGAAGAGGTAGCCATAAAATCATATGGCTTGAAAATAATAACATGAAAATATACAACTGCTGCGATTCACCTATTATAATTAAGATTTCTACTGCGTATTTATGAGAAAACAATGACCACAGCGTAAAAAGTCTTATTATTTTAGAGCTTTTTTGTTTGGAACACAACATTTTTTTTAAGCTATGTACTGTTAAATATTAGGATATTTTCAAAATATGAGTTTAACAGGGATTTTCTTAATATCTTGGTTTTTTGTAGACTGAACACAAAAAAAAACAGTACAAAAAACAGTACAAAGTGTAAAAAACAGTACATTTGCGTACTGTTTCGGACATTATGCATAAAAAAAGTACAATTGCAAAAAATCCGTACATGTACTGTTTAAAACAGTACGTATGGCAACCCTAGGTACATCCATAAACGCGGGGTTGCAAGGATATGCTCCAGTTTGCCTTGAGTTATCCTTGGCGGATTTATACGAACTAAGCAGGGTTCTCATTATTGATTCAAGAGCAGCTGTAGTTGTATTCGAATCCTAAAAACTAAAGAACTGTTAAAACAATTGTAATAAATAAATATTGGAGAAAAAAATCTTACGGTCAGCCCTCGATCAATCATATCTTCTAGGACATGTTGATATGCGAACTTTTTTTCCGAGAGTGAAGAAACTCATCTTTTCTTGCAAAGTAGCAAGCCAGAAATCCCACCGTCTCTTCTCGGGTCCAAACTTTTCGTTTTCTGTAAAATTTTCGTATATTTATTGAAAAAAAAATATCAATAAAAATAAACTTACGCTTTCAATTCCTCGGTCATTTTTGTAATATTTTTTGTTAATTTATGGAATGTCATTTTGAATTTTCAATAGATAACGTCAACAGATAAAAGTTTTCTAACTTGGCAGCATTTTTATAAGTGTTTGATTGTTAAGCACTTTTAAATTTTACTGCTTAGCTAAGCGGATATAAACAAAATTTGGTATGAAATTTTTATATTCGCGTCGACAAAAACACCACTAATGTTGTATAATATTGGCTTGGAGCTGTCGTTCGGTTGGGGATCTTGGTTTCGCCGCGTGTGTTAGAACTTTCCGTCATATTAATGACTTTTGTGTTTTTTCTGCTATTAGTCTAAATACTGTTTGCTTAACAAGCCAAATTTTTTTTTTATATGGAGAATAAAAAATTTTTTTATTAAGTGCAATTTTTTTTTTGCAAATTATAAAATTGTAATACAATAAATATTCTTGACAAAATTAAAATATTTGGTTATGCATGCGGTTTTTATTTTTTTGTATTTTCTTTTTCTCTTATGGTCCTCGTCGCCACTGTAATGTCGTAGGGGCCGTGAGTAGAGAGAAAAGAACAACCACCTTTTAGTATAGCTAATTACCGAATGCCTTTATTTCATTATTCTTAATATCTACTTCTTTTATTATTTGACAAACGAGAAGCGTTGCTAGATAGTAAACTTATTCTTATTAATTCAGTTGTTACATATGAATATAACAGTATATATACGAAAGATTTTTAAATAAAAATTCAGAATACTTTTGGAAATCAAACTTGTTCTCACCTTCTAGCCGGGCACCTTAAACAGTGCTCAGAATTAGTAAAACGTGCTGTGGCTAAGCATAGCATCATATACAACTTAGCAAAAACACACTTTACATTTTTACTTACACTTTACATATCAATCCTTTATATGGCGATCCTGCACACCACGATCCTGCCAAGATTTACATTTTTGAACATATGTCGCTCGAAGAAGTTCCCTCGCAGGAGGAGATAGACGTGATCTTCGCTAAATACAGTATAGAGCATTTTTAAGTAATCATAATGAAGAAATTTGGAATTACAATATGTACACTAGTATTAGTTGTTACATTAATAGGCTTATGGATTAAGATTAGTATTACCAATTTAATAGAAGAAAACGTACAGAAAGTTACAAATTTTATGTCACAGCAGATAAATAGAATATTTTCAATAAAAAATATATTACCTTTTTAAACAGAATATTTTTTTTATACATTAACTCAAGTATAAAATCAATGAATAATTTAAAGGAATGCTATAATAAATACTTAGGATGGATAGTTCTAGCAATAATTTTAATACCTTTAGTTGTAGTTTGGATTTAAAAATATTAAAATTTGTAAAATTATAAGAGATTTGTATAAATGAAAAAAATAACAGCCATTGAATTATTAAAAGTATGTATAAAAACATAAATATTACAAAATGTATTTGAGTTAAAAAATATAATAACGGAGAAAATAAATGTGAAAATTAAATCCTAAATAGAAAAAATATTTGAGAGGATAGAGAAAATAATTATAAATTTTAAAAAGACAGGACCTAGGGGATATCAAAAATCCACAATACTTATAAAATTACAGATAGGAGAAATAATTATAATTCAAATGGCAATTCTACTAGGCCAATGAATAATAATAACAGACTGTATAATAACAATAACGGACAAACGATTATTACAATAACACTGCAAACAGAAGTGACGAAAGAAATAATTATAATAACTACAATAATAATACTCGGAATAGAAATAATAGTCAGAATAACCGTAGAAACGTACACTTCGTACCGGAAAACTACCAGGGTCCGGATGTGAGTCAAGGAACTGCATAAACCCACCATCCCGAGAAACAACAAGAATATTAAATAATGTTTTTCAAATATCAAACAATTTCACTAATTTCATAAAATTAAACTTAGGCAAAAATATAATACTTACTTTCCTAATAGACACAGGAACAGATATCTCTTTATGTAAACTGAACAAATTGGAGGAAGATTCGATAAACATAGACAGGGAACATTCAAGTAGTTTTACAGGAATAACATCAGAAATAATTAAATCTATAGGAACATCAGAACTAGGTTTTATTATAAATAACATAAGCGAAAAGCATAAATTTCACATCATAGATGAAAATTTTCCTATACCAACAGATGGAATTTTAGGAAGAGATTTCTTTACGAAATTCTTATGTAAGATCGACTATGAAACATTCACAATAACGCTTACTTTAGAAAATGAAGAAATTACAATACCTATGAAATCATGGATAAACAGAAATTATTGCACAGAGGTAGAGAAACGGTCAGAAAGTATTCATCCTATAAATTTGGATATTAAAGAAGATAGCATAATTTTAAACAAAGAAATTCAACCAGGAATGTTCGTTAGTAACACAATAGTACCAGGAAACGGAAATCACCATGTAAAAATATTAAACACAACGGATAGCAATGTAATTTTGAAATAGAACCATTAAAAACTACGTTTTAGTAACCCAATCATACTGACCAAAAGAAAGGAATATTAAAACAGAAAAATTTAAAAAGTTACTTGATATATTAAAAATTGACGTTAATGACGAAAAAGCAAAAATGGAATTGATAAACATATTTGAAGATTACCAGGACATTTTCAAATAACTTTTATACACAAGATTTAAGAGTTTCCGACAATAGACCAGTATACATTAAAAATTATAGATTACCACACACACAATATGATGAAATAAATGAGAAAGTACAAAAATTATTAGATAATGATGTAATAGAACCGTCAAATAGTGCATACAATTCACCTTTATTGGTAGTACCAAAAAAGAGCGAAAACGGAAAAGAAAAATGGAGACTAGTTGTAGATTTTCGACAACTTAACAAAAAGATATTGATTGATAAATTTCCATTGACAAGATTAGAAGATGTTTTAGATCGTCTTGGAAGAGCTAAATATTTTTCCACTTTAGATATGACTAGCTCATTCCATCAAATAAATTTAAACGAAGATTCAAGAAATTTGACTGCATTTTCAACTAGTAATGGTCATTATTAGGGACCGGATTTTTATGCAGTTAAAATATAAAAATATGCGCTATAAATTGAAAAAATATGCACTTTAAATTTTTTCTAACACATTTTTTAATCATAAACAAAACATTAAAATAACATAAAACCCATAAAAATTCAGTCTCGTTAACGAAAAAGCAGAAGTAACAAGTAAGAGTGCTATATTCGGCTATGCCAAATTTTATATACCCTTCACCATGGTGCATTAAGAACAAAAAGTTATGTAAACGCCCACATTATGTCGGATGTTGTGTTTTAAAAACCAAGATGCTTGTACCTAATTTGGAAACTTTGGCACTTGCCGTTCTCAAGATATACAGAAATAAAAAAAATACAACAACAACAAGTTTTTTTAGCCCATTTTTTGAGTATTTTGCTCATAAATTACCCATTGTCTAACCGATTTGATAGTTTTATATACCGACGTGTTAAGGAAGAATTTTACCATTTACTTAAGCTATATTTATATATAAACATATATATAAACTTGTAAATATATATTTTAACAAAGTTAATTATAACAAGTAAGAGTGCTTTATTCGGCTGTGCCGAATCTTATATACCCTTCACCATTGTGGGAGCAGAATACAGAGCAACTAGACAAAAACTAAATAATTTTTACATATACATACATACATACACATTCACAATTCCAAAAATTTCATTATAAATTATATTTAAAAATCTAAAACTGGTAAATATTTTTTTACAATCGTTTTTAGAACATAAAAATTAAAAAAAATTCTCTTTGAAAAACCAAGATTTGAACCAGAGGACTCACAGTTTCTAAACTCAACCCCCTAGACGACTAACCCATAAACGAACGTTGTTTGAATATCATTAAAATGAAATATGGCCTATTTTAGGTTTCACAACTCAACTCAGCAAAGTTGTAAACCATAACACAAAAATTACAATTCAACTTATTTGAGTTGTGAACCGTAATAGTGGCCTATATTCACCAAAATGGTTTGTAACATATATGTGTGTTTGTTTGTTTCTTTTAGTATAGGCAGTGTTGTCTTACCGTAGATTTACCTTTTTTTGGCGAGTTTTTAAGTAGCAAAAATAATCAAAAATTCCCCGTTTCTATTTGTTAAAATTGTTTCGTTAAATAGATGAAATAATAAAGAAGGGTGATAACGAAAATCATAATGGGCATTATGCTAATATATGTAACGAATAAGAGACAACCGGATTTGAACTTCGCTTTTCATAAGGACCCAGAATATATACACTTTATAGGGTGTAGGATGAATATTGTAGAAATTACAAACGGAATGACAAACTTATATACATATACCCTTTTACCTTCGGTGAAGGGTATAAAAAGAGTAATTTTGGGATTTCAGTATTTTGGTTATAACTCAGCCATATTTTAACCGATTTGAAAGATTTATATACCGACGTGTTTAAGAAGAAATTTACCATTTACCTGGGTTATAAAACTTGGACTCGGAAAGATCTTTGGTTCCCGAATTTCGGCCATAACTTTTTCGTATCTGAACCGATTTTTCCGAGTTTTTTATAAAATATGTTCTACCAAAAATTTCCGATATTTTGGTATATAAGTCATATCCATAGAACATATGGCGGCCCTAAAATGTAATGTAGGTTTTTATAAATTTTTTGTACGGGAGGTACCACGCCCACTTCTCCAATCCCGCCCACATTTTGTAGGATGGTGTGTATTGACAACCTAAATGTTTGTACCTAATTTGGAAACTTTGGCACTTGCCGTTCCCCAGATATACGGCAAAAAGTAATAAAAATACAACAACCACAAGGGATTTTTTGGAAAAATTAGAGGAAGTCGTGGTTTTTTACTCATATCTCAGCCATTTGTGGACCGATCTTTTTCAATTTTTAATAGCAAACAATTCCGGACCATATGTGACACAAATGTATAATAACCTGATACGGAGGTACCACGCCCACTTCTCCAATCCCGCCCACATTTTGTAACTTTGGCTCTTGCCGTTCTCAAGATACATAGAAATAAAAAAAATACAACAACAAGGGACTTTTGGAAAAATTTAGAGGTAGTCGTGGTTTTTTGCTCATATCTCCGTCATTTTTGGACCGATCTGGCTGAATTTCAATAGCAAACTTAAACGGAGTATATGTGACATAAATATACATCAACCTTTCTCAATTCTGGGGTTTTCGGAAAACCCATTTCAACATACACACTAGGGATATAACTTTTGAACAATTTTTTAAATTATCAAAAAATACCTATCCATGCCATATAGACCATGAAAATCTATGATGAAAAGTGGGGTCACTTTTTCGCGGGCGTTAAAAAAGTTCCCCCCCAAATCACTTTGAAGTTTAGTATTTGGATTTTTTTTGTTTATTAAAAATACAATATCCTTATTGTTAAAACACAAACCATTCATTTATATTTTTATGCTTTTTTACAAATAAGACTTATACCACCAATTATACTACATCCAAACAGTTAAAAGTATGTTAAAATAACAAGGAAACTCCTTTTTTGAACAAAATGGAATTTATATGTGGAGACTGGTATAATGTTTGGTTTTCTAACCACTGCTTTAATGAAATTGATTTTGAATCTTTAAAGCAATCACTGGAACAATTTACACATGCTCGGGAATGCTTTCTTAAACATTGGGTGAGAGAAGACTCTAAAATTCACAAACAACAACGAAGTAACATTTGCGCGGAACGTGGAATCAAACTTGTGCAAGATATTTTTCAACATTGCAGAAAAACTCGCACTTTGAACTAAAGTTTATTTCCTTCAACAAAGATAATTTTTAGTATCTGAAGTTAATATATAGCACATGACTGTATGTATGGTATTTAAAAAATAAAAATTCAAATATTATTATTTTTTGGAAGCTTTTACAAAAAACGGTTTGGGGGGGAGGTTTTTTATCCAAATTGTTCTCAAAAAACTGTTTTCTTGATTATACATGAGTGGCCACCCCGTCGTGATGGGTATTTTTTTTGATTATACCCCTAATACACACGGACAGACGGACAACCGGATTTAAACTTCGCTTTTCAAAAGGACCCAGAATATATATACTTTATAGGGTGTAGGATCAATATTGTGGAACAAATAAACGGAATGCCAAAGTTATATATACCCTCTTACCTTCGGTGAAGGGTATAAAAATATAGTAAAACACAAAATATAAAGTAAAACAATAATGTAAATTAAGTCACTTGTTAGATAGATACATATGTGAACGAACCTTCATATAAAATTAATGAAGAACAATACTCATTTTCATATACATTCATTTTCCACTACGCTGTTTTCGTAAAAATTTAAATTAAATTACCAGAGGTTTGTGTTATTGTTTTGTGTCCTTCATATTTCTAAAAACTTTATCAAGTTTGATACGAATTTGTTTACTTAAGTTACCCTTAACTGCATACATTCCATTTATGACATTATCAATTAATTTAATTTGCACTCTTAATGGATTTGATTTCTCTAATTTTACAATAGTCTCAGAGATAATTTGAAGACTTAAAAATTATCCGAAATTTTATATTTTGTAAATTTGTTATTTTTTTTTTGGGTACTGCATTACCATCGTTCCATTACATCCTTGAATTGTTCAAAATTTTTAGCATAATACACAACTTATTTCAACCACTTTCCCCGCATTGTTGTTATAGGGCCCTAAACGCGATGTGCTTTGCAAAATATTTTTTCCCAAAAATGCACCAAAAATATGCAATGTCAGCAATATATGCAAAAATATGCATTTAAAGCATAATATGCAAAAATATGCACTAACAAATCGATGCCATTTTATTTAAAATTTCTTGATTAGAAAAGATATTAAGTTTATGTTGATCTCAGACTGACGACAACAAATATGCATTTGCATTAAAATCCGGGCCTTGGTCACTATCAATTTAAAAGACTACCATTTGGTTTAAAAATTTCATTCAATAGTTTCCAAAGAATGTTAACAATAGCACTTAGTGGGCTAGATTCCAAAGCATTTTTATACGTAGACGGTATTATTGTATTTGGTTGTAGTTTAAAACACCACAATGAAAATCTTATTAGAGTCTTTGAACGTTTGTCAAAATACAATTTAAAATTAAATGCATCAAAATGTGTATTTTTAAAATCAGAAGTAATTTAATTAGGACATCAAATAACAAAAGACGGTATACGAACGGATCCTTCAAAACATAAAGCTATTAAACAATACCCAATCCCAAAAGACAAAGACGAAGTTAAAAGATTTGTAGCATTCTGTAATTATTACAGACGTTTCATAAAGAATTTCGCTGAGATCACAAAATGTCTAAATGATCAAACTAAAAAAGGAAAAGAATTTGAATGGACAGAAGAATGTCAACAAACTTTTAACGTACTAAAAACAAAATTAATTAACGCACCAATATTAAGATATCCTGATTTTGAACAACCATTTATTTTGCCTACTGATGCATCAAACTATGCATTAGGAGCTATATTATCACAAGGGAAAATAGGAGAGGATTTACCGATTTCATATGCAAGCAAAACACTAGGAAAACATGATTTAAATAAACCAGTAATTGAGAAAGAACTTCTTGCTATGCATTGGGGTATAGAGTTCTTTAGACCTTATTTATTTGGTAAAAAATTTATTGTAGTGACAGATCATAGACCACTTGTTTCACTTTTTTCTCATAGAAACCCTTCATCTAAATTGACTCGTATAAGAATAGATTTGTCAGACTACGATTTTGAAATTATTTATTAAAAAGGAAAAATAAATACTAACGCGGATGCTTTATCTAGAATAAAATTAGATTCTGATATGTTAAAAAATATGATACCTGTAGAAGATGATAGTAGTAAACCATCAAGAATTTTAATAACAACACGTGGAATGACGGCAAAGGAAATTTCTTACAATGTAATAAATAGCTCTGTTCCACATGCATAACGAAACAGTCCGAACTTGCACAAAGTTACCCAAAAGCTTTCCACATAACAATTTTTGTGCAATAAAGAGAGTAATTGAGAGAGTAATTTTTTTCATTTCCTGTACAAATTTGCACGAACTATTTCTTTGGGTAAGTTCGGACAAGAAAAAACAATCAGCTGTTTTTGTTTACATATGTAACTGATAAATAATTCAGGAAATTTACAAGCAAAAGGAAAAGTTTAGTTTTAATTAAAAAACATATTAAAAAGCAAAATGTAAGGTTTTTGTGAAAAATGAAAGTGGTTAAAACGTTATTGCATACACATTTCCCTTAATCTTTAATATAAAAAAAAAACAAAATATAAAAAATTACAATGATGCAAATGTTTTAGTTTTATAATGTTATGACTTTTAAGCGCCTTAAATCACTTAAATCGATCTTAATTTGAAAAGTAAGCAGCATTAGTATTTGAAGATGTTCAAAAATGGTTTTTTGCGTTCCAGCAATTCTGGGTAGTTTCGGCAAATTTAGAGAGTAATTTTCATTTTACCCTCATTAGTCCGAACTTGCCCGAGATCTTGTGGAACACACCTAATAATAGCTCTGTTCCACATGCATAACAAAACAGTCCCAACTTGCACAAAGTTACCAAAAAGCGTTCCACATAACAATTTTTGTGCAATAAAGAGAGTAATTGAGAGAGTAATTTTTTTCATTTCCTGTACAAATTTGCACGAACTATTTCTTTGGGTAAGTTCGGACAAGAAAAAGCAATCAGCTGTTTTTGTTTACATATGCAACTGATAAATAATTCAGGAAATTTACAAGCAAAATGTAAGCCCTACAAGAAGACTACCGGTCATTTTACTAGTTATATGACCGGTAGTGTTGACCAATATAGTGTTATAGTAATAGTAATTTTTTTTGTTTTGGTTATGCATTTCTTGTAGTGAGGTTTGTGTGAAAATGAAAGTGGTTAAAATAGGGTTGCCATTCGTACTGATTTTACCAGTACACGTACTGGTTTTTATTCAATGTACTGGTTTATGCATAACACCCAAATCAGTACGCAAGAGTACTGGTTTTTTTTTAATTTTGCCTCCAAATAATTTTACATGTTTAAAATTGGTTTACTTCCCTTATTACTTTTGATTTGTTATGAATCACCAAGTAAAAATTCAGTCTTTACTCTTAACTTACCATATGCTTTGTATTTAAATAAATAGAAGTGCCATTAGTGCTTTTCAAAAGAAAATGCTGCTTTTGCGAAAAAGAGAAAAGTATTAAAACACTCGCAGGATTGTTTGCTTCGCCTGTCTTCGTTTTGAACAACTGCCAACGTGAACACTTCTTGTTTGTATTCTGTGATTCAAATAAAAAGAATAAGAACGTAAAATGTTTGTTTTGTTTTCCAACGTCCTGTGTGTAAAACAGATATAAAACGGCACATCGTCGTTGCTCCAACAAAATCAGCTATGTGCAAAATTTTTTTATTATACTCTTTTAAACCTTTGTTAATGATACATCTACCCACCAAACCGTTAAACGATATTTTTACTGGCTCGAAAGTTAACAAAAGCAGCTATGTGTAAGCCATATATAAAATGTTTCTACAAAAACAGCTGTGTGTAAAAATACACATAACCGTTTTTCATATCATTTAAAATTCAACAAGTATTTAATTTCTTTTATGTCAAAAAAGTTTCGGTGGTTATAAAAATGAGTAGTTTGAAAATTGTTAGATTCATACTCATTCTATAAACTAAGTATTTCGCGGCATTTTATTAATTTGTGTTTGATTTAACATAGAAAACTGTAAGTAATTACAAAATACTTCAATATATTTTAAAAGTTTATTTTTGCCCATATTATTATAAAAGAAAAATGAAAGGTCAATTGACCGAGCCAAATTACATTTTAAATGAAGTAACAGGAAGTTTTGAACCATTTACGGAAAGCGTTGAACACGATTTTCAAAATGAACGGCTACTGCAAACGGAAGTAAAAAAAAGAAATAAGGAACAAAGAGTTTTGGGTAAAAATTATGGAGTAAGAAAGGCTAAGGCAATTCAAGGAAAACGTTGCGTTCACTTAGCGGAGAAAAAAACTGAAAGAAGTTTGCTATGTGGTGTTGTTAGTGAGGAAGATAGAAAAATCGTGTTTAATTATTTTTGGGACTTATCCTCATGGGATGCTAAAAAAGCATACATACATAAAAGGGTTGGTGCAAGTACCATAAGGTGATGGCCAAAAAGTGCGTGTATGCAAGGAATTTTTGTTAGCAACTTAAAATTTGGACAAAGGTACTTTTCAAACGTGGCTAAAAGCAGGCAATAAAATTTCGTTATGTAAAAACACAAGATCAGAAAAATGTGAATCCGTGTGAGAATGGTTACACACAATACCTAAGGTTCCAAGCCATTACTGCAGAGCTAGCTCAAAACGATTATACGTAGAAGATCAATTTAAAACAAAGAGTATATTGCACAAGATTTATATTGACTGGTGTAAAAAAAATAATAAAATACCAGCAATGCGAAAAAAATTTAGCGAAGTTCTAGAAAAAGATAATATTTAAAAGATCAGTGTGATGTATGCGTAGGATATTCACAAGGGAACACAAATGAAGAAGAGTATCAATTACATATTGCAAAAAAAAGATGAAGCAAGGGCTGCCAAACAATTCGCTATTAATAATAAGTCGCCGGAAACAATGGTTGTTACCATGGACATGCAAAGTGTTTTGCTATCCCCAAAGTTGCAAGTGTCCGAACAGTATTATAAATCGAAACTGGCGGTACATAATTTCACGTTTTATATCAAGAATACAAAGGAAGTTCATCTTTATGTATGGCACGAAGGTGAAGGTGGGGTTACGGCTAACAATATTACAAGTTGTATAGTACATTTTATCAATGAATGTTGTTTAACATATAAAAAAGTTATTTTGATATATGATGGCTGTTCCTATCAAAATAGAAATAAGATTTTGTCTAGTGCTTTGGAAAACCTCAATTCAAAAACAGGTATTGAAAATGAGCAGTTAATTTTAGAAAAAGGACACGCAATGATGGAGGTTGATAGCGTTCATTCAACACTGGAAAGCTGTTTTCATGGTCTAATATATACACCAATGGATTATATAAGCCGCATGCGCCAGGCAAGGCCATCAAAGCCTTACAATATAAACTATTTGGAATTTTTATTTTTTAAAAACTTTGAAAATGTTTCGGGAAATTTGAAGTCAATTAGACCAGGAAATGGTCCCAGAGAAGTGTTGAAGCGACTTCAGATTTATTTTAGTTATTTTTCTAATTTTCAATTTTCTTTGTTATTTATTATTTTTTTTCATTTAAAATTTGCTTAACTTAATTTTAAGTTTAAATTTTGTTTAGATTTTTATTTTATTTTTAATTTTATTAAATTTCAATATTTTTTCTCTGAGTGTAGAGCACTCGTTAGGAATTTCTCTTAAATTTCCTTTTTTTTTTGTAAAACATATACAGATGTATGTATATACATACGTATATACTCTGCTTTGAGTTTGTAGTTTTCCTTTGAGTTTGTTGGCTTACTACAAACCTTTTTGTTTTTTAGTTTTTAAGTATAATCTGCATCAAACCATCAACAAGGCAAGAAGCCAAAATAAATTTGTTGTACATATTAATTAAAAGTAGAAACCTCCCGTGTTTCTTTTTGTTTGTCTTAGAAGTTATTATTAAAAGGCTAGGGAAGTTTCTAGCCCCAACATTTGGTCCTTCGATAAATCCTAGAGGAGCTAGGATTGGAATAGCCAGTGGCAAACCTGTCCACTGAAGGCCAACAACAGTTGTTCTACCGTAACAACTGCGGCAAATTTCTTCAAAGTGTTGTCAATAGTTGTTCCATCGCAACAACTACGACATCAACAGCAGTCAAGAGGGCTACTGGCAGAATATCTTGAGTGAATCCCGTTCAACAAGGAATAAAAAGAAGTTCCCAATTGTGCTTATCATTTCCAAGAAGGAAGAAAGGTCTACCAGACGATTGATTTTCGAGAGGAAAAATCAACAAGGTAACCATTTAGTATCATAAAAAGGATTAGATTGGGTGAGTACAGTGTTTTAATTATATTTAATGCGATTGTGTGATTTTTATTAGAAAAAGTGCAAAAAATTACTGCATAATCATATCCAACAAGTAATCGAACATAACCTTAAAATTTAATAAAAGTGCCATCACTGATATAAAAAATCCCCAACGTACCAACACTGTTAAAAAGTACCACCACTGGTATATAAGAAAAAACAACGGAGTTTTTTACATGCGTACTGCTGTAAATTATGATTGCCATACTCGTCACACTCATTACTAAGTGTTTCGATTCTTATACGTTCCCCAACATTTGGTTATATTTACAATTGGAATTTTACCGACAACTTTTCACATAATTTAAAAATCATACAGTATATGAGCTTGATAAATTAAAAGAAGTGAAATATATTGTGAAAAATATTAAAATAACAAAGCTGTGTGTATTAATATAAAGAATTTTATAGTTGTTAATAACAGTGATTGGAAAATAAGAACAAAAATAAAGCACTGGATTTCTGCAGGAAAGTGTTAAATTGTTAAAAAAAAAATAGGAAGAAATAAAAATAATAAGAAATTCAAAGGGTGCAAATTAAGAATAAAAAATAAGGTAAAATTACAAACAAAAAGGCACTGAATTTCTTCAGAGAAAATAATTTTAACAATAAAATTAAAGTGTTTAAAAAGTGGAAAAAAGAAGAACATAAGCATAACAAGACAACATAAAGCACCACAACAACAACACAACAAGAAGAGGCTGTCTCAAAACTACAGCAAATAAACGAGGGTTCCCAGTACGAAGTTTTTTGCGGGCAAACGGTGAGTTTGTGGAATTCAGCTATTTTTATATTTTTTGATGAAGAATTTGGTACGAGGATATTACAATCAGAAGAAAAACAGTGTTTGGCACAGTCATTTAAAAGAATTTAAAGGGTGTCCCTTCAAGTGGTACACAAATATTAAAAATATCATTAATATTGATTGCAAAAATACAAGCAAATTTATTAAATAAAAGGGTGAACCGAAAAGAGGTAAATTTAAATAAAAAATTTACAAAGTGTCGCTACAAGTGGTACATATTTAAAGCATTATTTAATTAAAAAGCTGAATGCTTATGAACAACCCGTTCTAAATTTGTTATGAAGTGTGTTCGATTATTTTTGAAAAATTGTTTGGAGAAAAGAGTGCGTAATTTTTGAAATATATAATTTATAGCACAATTATAATAATTATATTGGAATTTTGATGAGTAGATTTTTTAAAAAAAAAAAATTTTACAGAATCTGAGTAAAATTGATTTGTGGATAAATATTGAAAATGATTTTATGGTGGTAGAGAAAAATTTAATAAAGAGAAGTTTTAATAAAATTAATTTAATTTTACATTGAAATATAAACAACTTGGGAAAATTTTTTGGCAATTTTGAGGCGAATATTTTTGAAATTTTTTTGGTGAAATTTAAAGCTGTTTTAAACCATTCTACATCGCTTTCATTCGTCGCGAATAATTTTAATATACCTTCGTATAAGGTTGAATTTTTTCACGACTGTTTTTTGGTAAATTTTTTAATTTCTGCTGGAGAAATTGTTGAGGTATAAAATATTTAAGGCTTTTGAGCAAAAATTTTGAAAAATGGTTTCGGAAAGAGCATGTAAATACGATATTCGACAAGTAGTGAATTTTTGTTCTACTTTTGAGAAGATTTCTTCAGAAGATTTGACGATTTCACTTTTAGAGGTAAAGCAGGCTGAACTTGAGAGAAGATGGATGAAGATGATAGCAACAGTTGAGGAATTCATCAGTGGCTATGAAAGGGTGAAAGAAGAAGAAGATTTTCCAGATGAAATTACTAAAGGCTAAAATATTGGACTTGTTGAAGGCTAAGGCCCCACAACAAAAAGCGGCAGATACGACAGTACGTCAGTCATCCCTTAAGTTACCTGCGGTTGAAATTCAAACGTTTGAAGGAGGTTTCGACAAATGGCCAGCATTTAGGGATATGTTTAGGGCAGTGGTTGGAAATGAGCCTTCAGTGGCGCCAGCGCACAAATTATATTATTTACTTGGCAAGACGAGGGGGGAGGCCTACCAACTCATAAAAGATTATGATTTGGTAGATGCTAATTTTGAGCTAGCTTGGCAGGCTTTGAAAAATCGCTACGAAAACAAGCGAATTTTAATCAATAATCAAATTAGGAAAATTTATGGCATCCAGGCCCCTCAGAATGAAACTTTAAAATTTTTAAGGCAACTTCAAAATACGGTCAGCGATGGTTTGTCGATTATTAGTTCGTTTCAAGTTGAGGTGGCTGATAATGACCCCTTTCTTATGCACATTTGCACTTCAAAGCTCCCAGAAGAAACTTCGCGTGCGTGGGAAGATTCTCTGACGAACCATAAGGAATTGCCTACCTGGCAACAACTTAACAAATTTCTGTCTGAGAGAATTGAAACATTAGAAACTTTTACAAATTTGAGGAAACCGCCCAGCCGAGACAATAATACCTCTAGATCTCAAGTTTTCTATTCTGATGCTGAAACTGATAAAGGTAAATTTAGCTGCAAGAAATGCCAACAGAATCATCCATTACGATTCTGCAAATATTTTAAGGGTTTGTCCGTCCATGATCGAATCAAATATGTTTATGCGAACAAATTTTGTGCGAATTGTTTTTCACCCACTCATTTCAAAACGAAATGTCAGAGCTCCAGTAGTTGCAACAGATGCAATCAGAGGCATCACACCATGTTGCATATTGAAGAAGATAAGGCGAAAAAGGTTCCCATTCAACGGGCTTCATCTCATCAGCAAGTTCGAGACAACGAAAGGCCATCAGGGTCGGGTACTCAGAGTAACACGAGGCCATCCAGTTCTCAATCGGGACGATCTGGCACTTCGGGTGCAAATGGGGAATCAGTTCAGGTGAATTTGTCTCAACACAGCGGAACTACAATTTTACCTACAGCTTTGGTTCATGTAGAGCATTTAGGCGAAAAATTTACTGTTCGCGCATTAATTGATACAGGGTCGACTAGAAGTTTTATCCTAAGGCGTGTTCAACAAAATTTAGCGATCCCCCTAGAACGCCATCATAGCGAAATATCAGGGTTTGGTGATACGGTGGTAGGTAGTTCGAAGGGAAGGTGCTATGTCACAGTTAAATCTCGAGTATCCGATTTTAAAATTAAAATCCGAGCGATTGTGGTACCAACATTGGCACATTTTATGCCTTCACGGCCGATCCCAATTCAAACGGTGACAGATATACAAGGTTTGAAGCTTGCAGATCCATATTTCTACAAACCTGCTGCAATTGAAATGATTATCGGTAGTGATTATCTGCCTTTTATAAATTTGAGCGGCGTAAAAATGAATATCGGAAACAATCTTGAAGCCCGAGAATCCCACTTTGGCTGGTATTTGCTAGGCCCTGAACCAGAAACTAGAGTTCAATCATTCCATACATTTGTCTCGCAGTGCAGCGATCTGGCCCTTCATGAGCAATTAAGAAAGTTTTGGGAAATAGAAGAGGCTGAAAAAACAGATTTCCAAGCTGAAAGTGATATTTATTGTGAAAATTATTTCAAACGTACCACAATTCGACAGTCTGATGGACGTTACGTAGTTAGACTACCGTTCAAAGAACAATTTCCGAAAGAGATTTATTTAGGCCCCTCCCGAAATATGGCTCTTGCGCAGTACCATCGAATGGAGAAAATGCTCGATAAAACCCCAGATTTGAAGGCGCAGTACGCTGAAGTTCTCCAAGAATATCTGGACTTGGATCACATGGAACCAGTTGTACATTTTGAACCCAAAGCAGAAAAAATCTCTTCATTTTTTCTACCCCACCACGCGGTAATCAAGCCCGAAAGTAAAACCACAAAAGTGCGAGTGGTATTTAACGCATCAAAGAAAACAGGAAGCGGGTTTTCATTAAATGATGTACTATACCAGGGCCCAACGCTTCAAACGGATTTGATGCAGCTTGTTTTACGTTGGCGAAATTATAAGTACGTATTCACTGGAGACATCCAGAAGATGTATAGGCAGATTTTGATGCATGAAGCAGATCGCCCTTATCAACAAATTTTATTTCGCAACAACACTGAGGGATACGTGAATTCGTTTCAACTTAAGACCGTTACGTTTGGCGTAAATTGCGCCCCCTTTTTGGCGATTAGGACTCTACTTGAGCTAGGTCATGATTGCAGAAACCTGTATCCCAAAGCATCTATTGTTCTGAAGAACGAGGTCTACGTTGATGACATATTGTCCGGGGGACACACGCTTGAAGAGGCCAAGCAGAAGCAAGGGGAGCTTATCATAGCTTTGAAATCTGGCGGCTTTCCCCTTAAAAAGATGACAGCAAATCATCAGTTTCTACTCGAAAGTTTGCCCCGGGAGGATCTTCTAGACGAAGATTTCTTGAAGTTTGATGACTCCAGCTCTTTAAAAACATTGGGAATTCGCTGGAATGCGTTGGCGGATATATTTTACTATGCGGTAGAGCCAATTGAAATTACCCCATCCGCTACAAAACGAAAAATCTTGTCAGTAATAGCAAGATTATTTGACCCTCTAGGTTGGTTAGGCCCAGTCGTTATTGTTGCTAAGACTTTGATGCAAGAATTATGGGAAGCAAAGTCTGATTGGGACGAAGGGGTTCCTCCACACATACTCGTAAAATGGAATTTATTCTTAAAAAACTTGCCATTTATTTCGACACTTAAGATACCTAGATGGGTAGATTTCTCCCCAGGATACAAAATCCAAATACATGGCTTCTGTGACGCCTCAGAGAAGGCATATTGTGGTTCAGTGTATATTCGAACAGAAAGCCAAATAAATAGCCATTTGCTGGTAGCAAAAACGAAAGTTGCTCCGATTAAGCGGACTACCGTTCCGAAACTAGAATTGTGTGGAGCTTTGTTGGTGGCTAAACTCATCCGTAGTGTAGTCACAAATTGTCAGTTCCCCTTTGAACTTTTTTTGTGGACAGACTCGTCCATTGTACTGGGTTGGTTGCAAAAACCTCCGTATGCGCTGAAAACGTTTGTTGCAAATCGTGTGACTCAGATCATCAGCATCGCCAGCACTCAACACTGGAAACACGTTAAGACTGAAGAAAATCCTGCAGATCTGGGCACACGAGGCTGCTCCCCGCAGGAGCTTGCAGACAATCAACTCTGGTGGCATGGCCCCACCTGGCTGCAACTTCCCACACCATTATGGCCAGTACCTCGTACGTTTGACCCAGTCGACTTAGAGACAAAGAAGTCTATAATCAACTTTCATCTTGACGTAAATTGCACAGATATACTTGAAGAATTTTCATCTTTCCCAAGGGCGTTGCGAATTCTTTGCTATCGACTTAGATTTGTCAACCGAGTTCTCAAGAAACCATTTTCCACCGAAAAGTTTATTACAGCTCAAGAAATTAGCTCGATGAAGACTCGACTCATCTCGCTCGCTCAAAAGAGGTATTTTTACCGTGAATACGATTGTCTTAAGGAAAAGAGACCGTTAAGCCGCAAAAGCAGACTGCTTAACTTAAATCCTTTTATTGATAAGGACGACCTTTTACGAGTTGGCGGCAGGCTTATTAATTCAGGTTTAAGCTACGAGGAACGTCATCCAGTTATTGTGCCAGAAGGGTCTCATTTCGCGAGGCTTCTAGTTAATTTCACCCATCGCATTATGCTCCACTCTGAGCACCATATAATGCTACGTGCGATTCGCCAAGGCTTTTACACCCCCAGATTAAAGAATCTTGTCCGAAAATGCATTAGAGAATGCAAGGCCTGTACTATTTACAAGCATAAGGTCCAGCACCAAATCATGGCCGCACTCCCCCCAGAACGTGTGAACTTTTCCCTGCCCTTCACATATACCGGAGTCGATTTCGCTGGTCCCTTCAATATTAAATCCTCGACGTTGAGAAATGCTAAGATTCTCAAAGGTTACGCTGCTGTGTTCGTATGTTTTTCTACCCGAGCCATCCATTTAGAAGTATGTTCAGACCTCTCAACCGATGCCTTTCTAGCCTGCTTTCACCGCTTTACTGGGCGCAGAGGACTCCCCAAGACCATGTTTTCCGACAACGGTAGAAATTTCGTCGGTGCAAGCTATGCTCTTCTTAAAGGCCACCACGAGTTCTTGAAATCTCTTGAA
Source organism: Pollenia labialis (assembly GCA_949318255.1). Classification (NCBI taxonomy): domain Eukaryota; kingdom Metazoa; phylum Arthropoda; class Insecta; order Diptera; family Polleniidae; genus Pollenia; species Pollenia labialis. Next base: position 81,929,908 of record OX439139.1, read on the forward strand.
AAGACTTTAGTCGAAAAGTACTCCACCTTGGGCGTTACCTGGTCTTTTATACCGCCATATGCACCCCATATGGGTGGCCTCTGGGAGGCCGCGGTCAAGAGCATGAAGTCTCACCTGAAGAAAGTTACCAGCAACCTATCGTTCACGTTCGGAGAATTCAGCACGCTTCTAGTCCGTATCGAAGCCATTTTAAATTCGCGCCCTCTATCGCCTCTTACCGAAAACCCGGGTGAAGTATTACCACTGACCCCAGGCCATTTACTTAGAGGAGCTCCAATTACAGCACTACCAGAACCTCCGCTCGAAGAATTACCATTTTTAAAACGCTGGGAAAGATTAAAAGCGCTACAACATATTTTTGCGCGATGGTGGAAAGCTGAATATATAACCGAGCTTCAGCGCCGTTTTAAGTGGCAGAAAGAACGCGACAACTTAAAACCAAATGATATTGTTATAGTCAAAGAGGACTTACTCCCACCTACCGAGTGGCTCCTAGGTCGCGTTAATAACGTAATCTATGGTCGAGACAGCAAAGTACGAGTTGCTGAAGTAGTCACCAAAAAGGGCATAATTTTACGCCCAGTGGTAAAACTATGTTTGCTACCGACAGACAATAACATGACTAAACTCCCACCACAACCTACCAAATAGTCTACCAAATTCCTCAACAAAAATAGAAAATTAGAAAACTCGGTCGCATTAGGTATTTTTTAACACTGTATATACTTCTTTCTTTTCTTTTGCTACAAATACAGATGAAGAAGCGACCACGATGCCATATTTGCCAACTCAACCACCCTCTGCAATACTGCCTGAATTGCCTGGCCTACAATCATTTTCGAGACCATTGTACCTTAACCAGAGGATGTGCAGTTTTGGTCAACTGGGTGGCCTGTAATGCCTTTTACCACACTCGGCTACACCCGCAAGCTAAAAGATGTCCTCGCTGAACCTCAGCGCGAGGGACTTGTGTTAGCTAGAGCTCTGGCCAACAAACGCGGTGGCAACACTACAAGCCACAATCTCTCAAATAGATGACACCCAATTGGCACCCGTGGCCAAGAAACTTCATCTTGAAGAACCCTACAGTACCTCCAAGCAAGCCTCCCTAGGGCCTGTAAAAAGTGCTCTTGAATTCAACAATGCAGCCAGACCAGGACGGAAGCATCTACCTTTGGCTGGATCAAATCTTAGACGTAAAGGGGGTGCTTTTGCCACTCTTCGGGGGGAGCATGTTGAAGCGACTTCAGATTTATTTTAGTTATTTTTCTAATTTTCAATTTTCTTTGTTATTTATTATTTTTTTTCATTTAAAATTTGCTTAACTTAATTTTAAGTTTAAATTTTGTTTAGATTTTTATTTTATTTTTAATTTTATTAAATTTCAATATTTTTTCTCTGAGTGTAGAGCACTCGTTAGGAATTTCTCTTAAATTTCCTTTTTTTTTTTGTAAAACATATACAGATGTATGTATATACATACGTATATACTCTGCTTTGAGTTTGTAGTTTTCCTTTGAGTTTGTTGGCTTACTACAAACCTTTTTGTTTTTTAGTTTTTAAGTATAATCTGCATCAAACCATCAACAAGGCAAGAAGCCAAAATAAATTTGTTGTACATATTAATTAAAAGTAGAAACCTCCCGTGTTTCTTTTTGTTTGTCTTAGAAGTTATTATTAAAAGGCTAGGGAAGTTTCTAGCCCCAACAAGAAGCATAACAGTATTTGAGGAATCTTATACAAAGAAAATAAAATAATGTATAAGATCCGCCATTCAGACGACTGGAACATCTTATCGCAAAAAAGAACGGGGAAAAATTGCGGAGGTGAGGCAAAACCATTGTACACCAAGAAACTTAAAATAAAAGAATCAACGTATAGAATCACTCAAAAAATATATGCATAAATATTACCACTCATTTTATGATAATTTAAATCATTAGCTTTCAATTAACTATTTTTTAATATTTTCAATGTTATATCTTTAAAATACTGAATAAATTCCTTTAAGATATTTTTACAAAATGAATTTACATTTAGATACGCTTAAAAAGTGCTAAGCTTTAATGAAAATAATCATTCTTTCTTCAATCCAAAACAGCTATGTGTAAAAAAAATTTAAAATAATTATTAAAAATGCTCCAACAAAATGAGTTATGTGTAGTTTTTCGAAAAAATTTGTTATAGCTGCCCAATGACCAATAAGTCGAGTTTTATTTCACGAAATACTTAAAGCAATGTTAACATTTGTTCAATTAAACGTTTCTTTTAAAAAAAATATGCTAAGGATACTACATAAAACGTTTTTTTTCTCTCCTGAAAACCTAGGAAAAAACACATAGCTGATTTTGTAGGAGCAACGACGACATGCAAACAGGTAGACATAACCCAGGTTTTACACATGAAAGAACTTTCTTGAAAGTAGAGTATTCGTGTTATCACCCTGCAAATATTAGTACTAGTCCAAACACGCGTGTAAAAGGTAGACCACAAGGGACTAGGACTAGTCCAAAAGTAACCCAAATGTATGGAAAAACATGGTCTATTTAATATTGAGATGTCCTAGGGCAGGGCCATATAACCCAGCTTTGGATTACAAAGGAGTAGTCATTAAACTACTTCATTGTATACACAAGAGGATTAGTTTTAACTTCGTTTGCCCGCCATTTATTGTCCACCCAAGCACAAAATATCAGAACTCGATTTCATAAAATTTTACAAAACCCTGGGTAACAAATTTTTAGCAGCAGGAGACTACAATGACAAGCACACTCACTGGGGATCGAGACTCATTTCTCCCAAAGGAAGATAGCTGCTAAAACCATAAACTCCAGCCAGCTCGACGTATTGTCTGGAGGTCAGCCAACTTATTGGCCTTCCGACCTAAATAAGATGCCCGATCTCATTGACTTCGCAGTAATAAAAAATATTAAACGTGAACAAATTTCGATAGCATCGTCGTTTGAATTATCATCTGACCACTCCCTAACGATTCTTACATTGTCTCATAAGGAACCAATCCATAACAATCTCCCAAATAGAAACACCAATTGGTTAAAATACAAAAAATACGTTAGTTCACACTTATCTCAAAACATCTCACTAAAAACTGAGGAAGAAATTCAGTCAGCAATATTGCTCTTCTCAGAAACAATAACGGCTGCAGTGAAAGTATCTACCACAGCTCCAAAGCCCACCAAAAATAAAGGGTACATGTGCCCATCAAATATACAAAATCTAGTCCAAGAAAAAAGAAATCTTAGAAGACAATGGCAACTTCACCGCTCTCCAATCCTGAAAAGCAAGCTTAAAATCTGCCAAACAGCCCTACATAAAGCACTCGAAGAAAATAAAAACGCATCTCTGAATCCTTATTTACAGGGCCTAGATCCAACAGACAAAACGGATTACAGTCTTTGGAAAGCAACCAAACAACTGAAAAGACCCATACCCTACGAATCTCCTCTACGTCTTAGTGACGGTAATTGGGCGAGAAGTCACTGCGATAAAGCCAACGCTTTTGCCGATCATTTAGAAGAGGTATTCACACCCAACATCACTATGTCGGACATACAAGTTCCTCAAATAAATAACATAGTAGTTTCTCCCATGAAACTTAGATTCTCTAAAATAACAACAATTGTTAAAAATCTCAACACCAAAAAATCTCCTGGTATAGACTCAATAACATCTAAAATGATCTGCGAATTGCCATACAGTGCGCTAAGACTTATCCTTTTCATCTTTAATGGTATCCTACGCATAGGCGTTTTTCCTCCGTCCTGGAAATCGTCAGAAATTATAATGATTCCTAAACCGGGAAAGGATCCTAGTATGGTCACCTCATATAGACCAATCAGCTTACTTTCCATCCTATCAAAGTTGTTTGAAAAAGTATTCCTGCAGGCACTGACACCATACCTCAATGACCAACAATTAATTCCCGCACATCAGTTCGGATTTCGTAAGGACCATAACACCATTGAACAAGTACATCGTATCGTGACTCAAATTAGAAAGGCATTTGAAGAAAAACTTTACTGCTCTTCATTATTTATTGACATCTCACAGGCCTTTGCTAAAGTCTGGCACAAAGGGCTTATATATAAAATAGTTCAATCCTTACCGCAAAATACCCATAGATTACTCCACAGTTACCTGACAGACAGATCATTTGTAGTCAAATATAAAAGCTACACTTCAAGCTCTCGGAATATCTCAGCTGGAGTTCCTCAAGGCAGTATACTTGGTCCCATGTTGTATATTCTTTATACAGCAGATATGCCAACAAATTCTCAAATTCATACCTCAACTTTTGCAGACGATACAGCATTTATGAGCCCTCACAAAGATCCCAAAATTGCCTCCTCCAACCTACAGTCTCATATAAATGAGCTGGAATCATGGCTTAACAAATGGAAGATAAAAGTTAATCCAGCTAAGTGTGCACATGTGACTTTTACACTGCGAAGAGAAAACTGCCCCACAGTTACAATAAATAACACCAGAATACCTGAAAAACTCCACATTAAATACCTAGGAATTCACCTTGATCGCCGTCTCACATGGTCCAAACATATTGACTCGAAAACAACGCAATTAAAACTCAAAACTGCCCAACTCGGATGGCTTCTAAAATCCTCATCTTCGCTTAGTTTAGAATGCAAATCTCTACTCTACAAAACCATTCTCAAACCAATATGGACCTATGGAATCCAACTTTGGGGAACAGCATCCACTTCCAATATTGCAAAGTTACAAAGAAGACAGTCAAAAATATTAAGATACATAGCAGGCGACCCCTGGTTCATTCGTAACGACAATATACATAAAGACCTCAATATCCCGTCAGTTCGCGATGAAATAGAAAAATATTGTTCTAAATATATACCCAAACTAGCATCTCACCCTAATCCCCTAGCACAGAACCTACTCTCGTTTAGAGGCCACTCACGGCTAAAGAGGGTAGACACCTTGGCCATAGCACAAAGCTAAAATATGTTTAAATGTTCTCAATATGGTCTTCTATTGCATTGGCAATAGAATCACAAATTAAAAATAGTTTTTAAGATGTTATTACTTATTGTTATTTTCTACTAAGAAAGATCCAATAAATAAATTAAAAGTTGAAAAAAAAAAAAAATATTGTCTCACTACAAACAATTTTTTACAATGACATGGTCCATGCTTGCATTACATCGGACCAGTCCATGGAGTAGTCCATTTAATAAAAATGGATCAGGCGGTCCAATATTATTTGCAGGGCAACGAAAAATCGTAGAAACAGCCGATTGGCTGAAAGCACAAAAATTGTGTGAATGTTAGTGAAAAAGTGTAAGTGTATTGCAACTTTCAAGATATTACTTTCATGTGTTAATGCTAGGTCGGCGAAATATATCAGATAGTCAGCAAAAAACAGTATCTTCATTTCATTCATGGCCACAGCTACGCTTCAGCTGATTTTACCAGCAAACTTTTCAAACAAATCATCCCTGATTCTAAAGTTGCTTCCAATTTTAGTTGCGGAAGAACAAAATTATTGGCAAAGTATTTAGGGTATTCACAAGGTCTCCTATCCAGTCACATTTTCATAAGTCATAATTTAAAAATTGCTCCAAACTATTGTTCTTGACGTTAAAAAATTTCTTAAAATAACTACATATTTTATTTTAAGGCATATTTTTGTTTGTTATTCAAAAACAAAAAATTTTAAGGGGTTTTAATTTTATAGCCTATGACAATATGGTTAGATTGGAGACCTCTTGAATACCCTCATTATATTGACAATAATTTATATGAATTTATATTTTTTTTGTGCATTTACAACATAACTTCTACTTCTATTAATATTGTGACGTGATGTTTTTGTTGTTTGTTGTATGTATTTTGTTAAGTTCTTGCTTTAAAAAATTGAAAAATGATTTTTTTTTAATGTTTAATTTTCTTTTTGTTTTAATAATCGTTTAAAACTTATGAATTCAATAAAATTTTGGGTCAAAATATGTGTACTGGTTTTTTTCCGAATGAACTGGTATTTTTCTTACGATGTACTGATTTTTCCAATTTCAAAAATTTCAACCCTAGGTTAAAACGTTATTGCATACATATTTCCCTTAATCTTTAATATAAAAAAAAAACAAAATATAAAAAATTACAATGATGCAAATGTTTTAGTTTTATAATGTTATGACATTTAAGCGTCTTAAATCACTTAAATAGATCTTAATTTGAAAAGTAAGCAGCATTAGTATTTGAAGATGTTCAAAAATGGTTTTTTGCGTTCCAGCAATTTTGGGTAGTTTTGGCAAATTTAGAGAGTAATTTTCATTTTACTCTCATTAGTCCGAACTTGCCCGAGATCTTGTGGAACACACCTAATGATAGTAACATATCCCAAGGCCAACATAAAAATCGTATGTGGGAATGTACATCTTTACAAGATATAAAAAATATTCGCGAATTAAAATTTAATATTATTAAAACCGGTACAAAACATATAAGAAATGGACCTAAAGATGGCACCATAGAAAATAAAGATAACAGCTTTGTAATTAATATTAATGAAGATCTTGCAAAATACGTTTTGTCTCTAGAGAAATTGATTATTTATATGCATAAGCAGAATATAAAAAATCTCGCTTTATCATGCGAAGATAAAATTTTTGAGCTCATATCAATTGAATATCTGAATAAAACTTATAATGTACATATACCAAAGAATATTGAAATCAAATAAATATAAAAATTTCGAATTAAACATTATACCTATTATATAAACCTTTGCAATATATTACAAATAAGAAATCACAAATGAATATTATAAAAGAATTCCACAATTCACCATTATCAGGACGTTTCGGTATTAGAAAGACAGTACTAAAGTTAATACAACGTTATGAGTGGATTTTATTAGCAAATGCGATAAATGCCTAAGAAATAAACAGACAAAATATATTAAAGAGAATATGGTTATAACCGAAACACCTAACACTAGTTTTTAAACAATAGAAATAAACACTGTAGGACCTTTAAGAATATCAAATGGTTACAGATACATACTTACGCTATATTAACTAAATATGTAATAGCACACCCGATTGAAACAAAAGATTCTAGAAGTATTGCCAAAACATTAGTTGAACAATTTATCTTGAAGCATGGATGTTTTAAAATTTTAAAGTCTGATAGAGGTACTGAATTTAACAATGAATTGTTGAAAGAAGTTTGTAATTTACTTAACATAAACCAAAAATTTTCAGCACCATATCACCACCAATCCATAGGTTCTATAGAACGCCATCATCGTGTATTAAATGAATATTTACTAAATTTTGTAGATGACTATGAGTGGGACAAATGGATACCATACTATACATTTGCTTATAACACCACACCACGTGTTAACACTAACTATTCACCTTTTGAATTAATTTACTGTAAACTAACACCATTACCTACAGACAAAATACAAAACACAAATAAGCACTATGACATAGAGAATTACGCTAATAAAGTAAAAATTAGATTAAGAAAATCGCTAGAAAATGCTAAAAAATTAACAGAAACAGCAAAAAATAAATCAAAAGAAATATATGATAGAAATATAAATAGTAGTAACTTTAATGTAGGAGATTTAGTATTAATTAAAAAAGAATCTAGAAAGAAAAATCAAAGCCCATACAAGGGACCATATGAAATAATAAAAAGATTAGGAGTAAATTCTTTATTAGTAGATAATCTTGAAAAAATTTATCATAATAATATACTCAAATTATATAAACCTAATACAACAAATAGAAAATAAGAAATATGACTGTAAAATAATAACAAGACATTTTTTTTTATAATATTTAACTTAATTATTACAAATACAAGTATTTTAAAGATTTTATTCATTTCATTCATAAATTCAATCTTAAGGGCAGAGGTGTAGTGTGTTTGTCAAACCACATCACACTTACCTAAAAATAATAATCACAATTACCTAAAAATAATATGTAGCGTGTTTATTGTAACACAACAACAAAGTTCTTTATGAAAATTATTGTAAACTAAAACCATTTGGCACACTTTTAGTGAGACCACCCAAACGACAATGTTTGAATACAAGCTAAAGGCATTGCACTCAAGGAATTCGTCAATGCAAGCGAATTTACTAAACACATGGCATTCGAAATATTATTTATTTTTTTTTTTTATTTATTTATTTATTTCAGTCTATAGATTAAAAAATCCTTACAGACATACATAAGTGCTTAAATTAGAGTACACTAAATAAAGAAATTATTTTAGTAATTAGTTTAAATAAACAATAATTTTTTTTTTTAAACATCGTTACTATCAGAAAAGTCAATTAGATGGTATAGACTATTAAATTTTAATTTGACGAAATGAGTCATTGTTTGCGTTAACAGAACGATAATACCTTAAATTTAACAGCTGAAAGTTTCGTGTAGGTCTAGCTGGAACATTTAAGTTAATTTTACTCAACAAGTAATCAGAATCAACATCACCGCGTATTAGACCCATTAGACACGAAATACTTAGCATTGTTCTTCGACTTTTTAACGTCGGTAACTTAATAAGACCAAGTCTGCTTTCATAGGAAGGTAATACAAGTGAATTCCATCCAAGACCTCTTAAACAAAATAAAAGGAACTGTTTCTGTACACATTCAATGCTGTTAATATAAGTATTAAAGTAAGGATCCCATACAATTGATCCATATTCCAAAATAGGGCGAACCAGAGACGTATATAGATGTTTAGTGATATATGGATCAGAAAATTCTTTTGACCAACGTTTCATAAGGCCAAGTACTCCATTAGCTTTATAAACCATCAATGAAATGTGATCACAGAATTTTAGTTTATGATCTTAAAGAATACCGAGATCAATAATATTGCGAACTTTATCCACTAATGTTCCATTTAGGTAATAACTAGTATCAAGTTTTAATAAGCGGAAAAATGACATGTGTTTACATTTTTTTAAATTTAAATCCAATAAGTTGTAATTGCACCATTGAGAGAAAAGTTCAATGTCAGCCCTCAAATAGTATTGATCAATAATATTGTTAAACGAATTAAAAAATTTTACATCAGCTGCATACATGAGTATGTTGGAGTGCTGAACAACGGATGGCAGATCATTAATAAATAATGTGAACAAAACTGGACCAAGATGACTTCCTTGAGGCTCACCAGAGAGAACAATAATAAATTTTGAGGTAGCATTCTTAAATTTTACTTGTTGGGTTCTATCTAAAAGATAAGATTTAAGCCAGCGTATTGTGTTGTTGCTAAATCCCATACGTGATAACTTGTAAAGTAAAATATCGTGGTTGACTTTATCAAAAGCTTTACTAAAATCCGTGTAAATAACGTCGGTTTGTTTATTATTAATAAAACCTTCATTTACAATAGTTGTTAATTGTAAAATGTTTGTTACAGTGGAACGTGATTTCCTGAAACCATGTTGACAAGGTGATAAAAGGGAAGAGATTTGATGATATAAACTATCAGTCAATATCTTTTCTAAAAGTTTGGGAATCGCATTCAGCTTTGCAATACCTCTATAATTCGATATTTCTAGTTTACTTCCACTTTTAAAAAACGGAGTAATATAAGATTTTTTCCATTCAGGCGGTAAGTGGCCGAGTTCAATAGATTTATTGAAGATAGTTGTAAGAGGAATCCATAAGTAATCTGCACAATTTTTTTAAATACAGTTAGGTATACCATCTGGTCCGGGATTAAGAGAGCACTGCAGAGACTTTAAATTGGATAGTACCGTTTCAGTGTCAATAAATGAAAAGTTGATACATGTAGAATGAGATATATTATAGGGATAAGAAGTTTGATTATCAAATGACTTCTGTGAATACGTGGTTAAAAAAAATCCGCAAATAAGTTGCTAATAGAAATATCATCACCAGCACTCCGAGATCCGAAATTCAAATATTTAGGATAAGCACTTGCACGACGCTTACTGTTGATAAAATTGTAGAAAGATCTGGGGTTGGTTTTCATTTTAATTCTCATATGACTTAAATAACTTTTATATGCTAGTTTACTAGCCATATTGTAATTAGATCTTATAATACAATAATTCGTAAAATCAACAGATGAGCCGGATATCTTATATTTTTTAAAAAGTTTGTTTTTTCTGTTTTTCAATTTAGATAAATAACGATTATTCTATGGAGGGTCATTATTATTGCGAATAATTTGTTTGGGAACAGTTTCCAACAAGCAGTGATGTAATACAGCATAAAAATTTGATACGACGTTATCCAGATTATCTCCTGAAATAATAGTATCCCAATCAACGTTCGATAATAAACAGTTCAAATTTGTGTAGTCCGTACGGGAAAAACAGAAAGCCATATTATTTAAATTTACTTTTAGTTCCTGGGAAGAGATTTTTGTAGAAAGGAAAATATCAAGCTGTATCGTAGGATGGTAACAATCTTCAGGTTGAGAAATAGGTAGCGAGCTTCTAACATGTATGTCTGATGGCTGGTTAACAAAAGCAAGATCAAGGAGTTTCCCAAATGCGTTCGAGACGTAGTTTATCTGAGAAAGTCCACATGACAGCAAAGGCTGAATAAATTCAGCTGACGAGCTTGGAGGTATATAGGAACAAGTAATGTAAAGATATGAAGAATACAGCTTAATTTTAACGGCAACAAATTCTGTATCATCACTGGATGTAAGGTTTATAAAATCACAAGGAAAATAATCTAGCACTGCAATAAGAACTCCGCCACCAGATTTATGTATCCTATCAAATCTAAAAATCTGGTATCTCGGGCATTTTTTCTATTATTTAACCAGGTTTCAGTACAGACAATGATATGAAAGGGAAATCCAAAGCTATTGGCATAAAGGGTGGATAATTTTGTGTTAAGGCCACGTACATTTTGGTAACCAATACTTATTACGTTATCAGTCAGAAAATTATTTCATTTTTTTGAATATTGTCATGAGAAGGTAAATAAGCTATATCAGAACGAAAAGTATTTCTGTATTCATACTCGTGTATAATAGCGTTAGGAGGCCAAAAATTAGGATTGACAATGGTATTAAAATTTGCTTCTTCTTTCAGAATACTTGAACTTAAAAACACTTATATCAATTTCATTACCAAGTTTACAGTTAATGTATTGTTTTATTGCATCTGATGTTGTATCTGAAGCAAAACGAGCAGCAAATATTGTCTTTTTTGGACCAATGACTTTAAGTTGAATCGGGTTACCAGTGACATTATTAGGAACAGTAATTAATAGAAGGCAGAATCATGACCTGCTGTTCTTCTTCTTGTACAGATAAATATGATGTTGTGTTTGTATTTGAAATTTTTGTTGGGTCAGTAGACATTGATGAAATCGAAGTAGGCAGCTTTTCCTTAGAATGAGATGGTATGAGAGATGGAATATTGTTAGAAGGAGAAATGGATGATTCCTTATTGGTTACAGGAGGTGTTAAATTTAACGAAACATGTGATGGCGTGATCGAGTGTATAGGAATGAGAGCTGGAGTGATAGAGTGTCTAGCCAAAGGTGTTGCCGGAGGGTTGTCATCAGTTGAGTTAAGAGAAGCAGCAGTTGAAGAATGTGTAATATATGGTACAGCAGGAGACTTAAAATCAGACTTCTTCCTCTTGGGCGAAGATAGGTGTTGTGAGCTTGCAAACTTATCCAAATTAGGAAAGTTTGTGAATAATTCGTCAAATTTTAAAAGCTTAATTTGTACCAGGGAAAATTCTTTATTAAGCTGGTCAAATTCATCTTTATAACTTTTGAAAAATTTGTAGAACTCTACGTTTATCAACTTACAGCGGAAACAGCTCCACTGCATGGATTAAGCCGGGTCACCAAGGGCGTCAGCATCACGTGCCTTAAGTCCTCCACTACATTTTAAATGACAGCATCCTAGGCATAGCCAGCAAGATATCATGCGGTCGGTACCGGTGATGTTACAGTTAGGATTAAGGCAGTCCATAGTATTATTTTTTTTTAAACGTGAAATATAACAAGTAAGAGTGCTATATTTGGCTGTGCCGAATGTTATATACCCTTCACCATTTTGCGAGCAGAATACACAGCAATTAGACAAAAACTAAATAAAACTGGTAAATTTTTTTTTTAAATAAGAGACAACTGGTTTTGAACTTCGTTTTTCATAAGGGCACAGAATATATATACTTTATGTAGTGTAGGATCAATATTGTAGAAATTACAGTGATATATACCTTTTTTACCTTCCGTGAAGGGTATAAAAAGAGTAATTTTCGGGAATTCAGGGGTCTAATCACTATCGTATCGAATAAACTATTGACTTTTTTTGCATACGATAGACACTGGCGTATCGAATGAAAACTCGATAAATGTAATGTCGATCGAGTTTCAAGATACCAAAATAAATAATTTCGATGAATTTTGCTCGATATCGTATGCGGTGATTAGACCCCAGTATTTCGGTTATAACTCATACAAATTTCCGACATTTTGGTATATAAGTCATATCCATAGGACGTATAGCAGCCCTAAAATTTATGTTTTTATAAAAATTTTGATGTTTTTTAGCCCATTTTTTGAGTATTTTGCTCATAAATTACCCATTATCTAACCGATTTGATAGTTTTATATACGGACGTGTTAAGGAAGAATTTTACCATTTACTTAAGTTATATTCGTATATAAACATTTATATAAACTTGTAAATATATATTTTAACAAATTTAATTATAAAAAGAGTAATTTTTGGGGATTCAGTATTTCGGTTATAACTCAGCCATTTTTTTACCGATTTGGCAGATTTATATACCGACGTGTTGAAGAAGAAATTTACCATTTACTTTAGTTATAAAGCTTGGACTCGGGGAGATCTATGGTTCCCGAAAGTGGGTATTTAAAAAAAAATTTAATTTTGGTCATAACTTTTTTGTATCTGAACCGATTTTCCCGAGTTTTTTATAAAATATGTTCAACAAAAAATTTCCGATATTTTGATATATAAGTCATATTCATAGGACATATAGCAGCCCTAAAATTTAGGTTTTTATACAATTTTTAATTTTTTTTGTACGGGAGGTACCACGCCCACTTCTCCAATCCCGCCCACATTTTGTAAGATGGTGTGTATTGGCTACCTTAATGTGTGTACCTAACTTGGAAACTTTGGCTTTTGTCGTTCCCCAGATATACAGCAAAAAGTAATAAAATTACAACAACCACAAGGGATTTTTGGAAAATATTAGAGGTAGTCGTGGTTTTTTTCTCATATCTCAGCCATTTGCGGATCGATCTTGCTGAATTTCAATAGCAACCGATGGTAGACTATATGTGACATAAATGTAAAACAACCTAGCCGCTATCATGTCTGGAGTCTCCGGAAAACACATATCAAACGTAAGACGGACAGACGGACGGATATCGTTAAATCAACTTCTCTCCCCATAAGGACCCAGAATATATATACTTTATAGAGTCTAAGATCAATATTGTAGAAATTACAAACGGAATGACAAACTTATATATACCCTTTTCCACCTGAGGTGAAAGGTATAAAAATTCAACAACAAGGGATTTTTGGAAAAATTTAGAGGTAGTCGTGGTTTTTTGCTCATATCTCCGTCGTTTTTGGACCGATCTGGCTGAATTTCAATAGCAAGCTTAATCAGAGTAAATGTGACATAAATATACATCAACCTAGTCCACATCGCTTCTGGGGTTTTCGGAAAACCCATTTCAACATACACACGGACAGACGGACAACCGGATTTGAACTTCGCTTTTCATAAGGACCCAGAATATATATACTGTATAGGGTGTAGGATCAATATTGTGGAACATACAAACGGAATGACAAAGTTATATATACCCTCTTACCTTCGGTGAAGGGTATAAAAATATAAAAATAGGTGCAGTTCTAATTTTTTTCCTTTGGACATTTTTTTGTTGGCTGAGATATGGATTTATTATTGTTATTGTTTTATGGCTATTGAGTACTGTGTTATTTGTTGTTTTAAATTTGCGGTATTGTTTTTCTGTTTGGTTTAAGTGACTTTGTTGAATATTTTTTATGTTTTTGTATTTTGCACAAATGACTTGTTGTTATTGTTGAGAAATTCTTTAAAATATTTGCAGTATATTTTTGACAAAACAAAACAAAAACAGAATAGAGACACTTTAAATAAATAAATCAATGTTTGTTTAAAAGAACAAAATAAAACAAGAAGTTTAAACACACGACAAGAATTTGGTTATTTCAAATCGAATTTAATTATTATTGTTTGTAAACAGAATATTAAAGAATTTAAAAGTTTTAGCAAAGCACTATGAAAACACGTCTTACTCTTTCGACTCTTTAAAAGTGAATATGAGAGATAATGTTTCAAAACACAATGTGTAAATGAAAAGTAAGAAAGTAAGGCAACGCACTTGAAATAGTTCAAAGAATAATAAGTCCAGTAAAAAAAGATTGAATGAATAACGAAATAGAAATTTAGAGTAAAAGATTGAGTGGAAATTGGGTTAAAACACTGACCAATCAAAATGGAATGTTTTAACTCAATAAATCTCATCATAGCTTAGAAAGAGTAGAATAGAACGTAGAATTAAGAATTGTAAATAGTATAAATAAGAATGATTTTTAAATAAAAATTCAGAATACTTTTGGAAATCAAACTTGTTCTCACCATCTAGCCGGACACCTTAAACAGTGCTCAGAAAAAGTAAAACGTGCTGTGGCTAAGCATAGCATCATAAACAACTTAGCAAAAACACACTTTACATTTTTACTTACACTTTACATTTCAATCCTTTATAATAATGTTGAGCTTAATAGATGATATAGCTTTAAATAGCTGTCTACCCTTCGGAGTAGTGAGTCGTGAGCCCCAGAACGTGTGCTTTGCATTGTAATCTCCCGCCGCTATAAATTTATTGCCTAGCGTTTGTAAAAAGTAATGAGTTGATCATAAGTTATTTTGTGTCTTGGGGGACAGTATATAGAAGATATGGTGATGTTCGTGGCCGAGAGGCATATTGTTGAGGCCTGAATTTGAGCAGTTGGAATGTAATTTTTAAGTAAAAATCTTAACATGCATACCAGAATGTAGTAATAAAGTGAACTCACAAGCGCATCTGTTTGATTTTGTTCGTGTGTGACGTTTGTCGTCATTTTTTTTAATTTATTTACATTTTTTATAAAGGCATTTTTAACCTTAAATTACAGCCCCGATTATCGTTTACAACACTTAAATGTTGTGTTGTTTTAGCTACAACACAACACTTAATTTGTTATCGATTATGGTTTACAACATCTAGGTGTTGTGCATGTCACAGGGCTGCATTTGATATTAGTGCTCAGTATCCATAAATTTACATCCCTGCATATGAAAAACTGTCAAGTTTGAAAAAAAATTCAAGAATATTTGTATACGCGCAATATTGTTGAAATTAAAAGTAAAATAATGGATATAAATACCGAATTATTTTTTGATGATGACGATGATAGCAGGATGAAAACATATATGGCACGTATACGGAAAAGAATTAGGGATAGTTCCAACCCCTTGGAGCTACCAAATGCTGAGTACGTATAATTTATCTGAAGTCATTAGCTATATTAACACATACATATATGTATGTATTTTAGTTTTATAAAAGAAACAAGAAAGCCGTTTTAATACAGTCCATGCAAAAGCAAGAAATGTAATTGAAAGAACAATTGGAGTTCTTAAAAGCAGATTCGGTTGCTTACTCTCTGCGAGAGGATTGCACTACACTCCCGAAAAAGCGACTCAAATCACAAATGTTTGTTGCGCATTACACAATTTAAGCAAACACTTTAAGACAGAATTTAATGAAGAATTGCCTTTTCCATTAGAAACAGAAGTAGAAGTTGGAGAACCTGCAGAAACAAACATTAAAGAGTCTGCACAACAAAAATGTTAGCAATTTTAAATGAATAAACATTTATTTAACATATTTGTCGCTTTAATTCCGTTGCTTTAATTCAGTTCATTAAAAAAATATAAAAAAAGAAAAACTTAAAAACTAATTTATATGTAAAAAAAATATCTCCAAATTCTTAAAACTATAACAAAAGGTATTTAATATACATATATATTTATCACAGCTCCTGAATTATTTTATTTGTTAATTGAAGTTTGGCTTCGATCAATTTCATTTTTAATTCATACATTTGTTTATTTATTTGGTAATTTTTGTATGAATTACTTTCCAACCTTTTCAACGTCTCTTAGATCTTCTCCTGATTTTTTGCTTGCGTTTTTAATATTTGTAAACGTTCTTCCTCAATCTTTTTCTTTCTACGATTTTTGGGCAATTGTGTTTCCGTAGATAATCTGTGAAAGGCTCTTCAGATCTAAATCTTAATTCCGCCCCATTTGAATCTTCTTGATTTTCCAAACCCATTGCAGAACCGTTTGGATTTACTTGGGTTTGCATTGAGACAAGTTCCACAGTGCTCTGTTCTAATGAGCTCAAGCTTATTTCTGTGGACGAACCACCACCAGTAGCTTGAAAATTTATTTTATTTGCAGCCAATTTTCTTTTTAAATTTGCCTTATAGTGAGTCCATACTAAACATCTGCATAAATGCAAAAAAAATCAGCTATGAGACACCCACCAAAAATAACGGCACATATTCATTTAATTCATTTGCAATGAGAAGCAATGAGTGATTGTAAAAGATACTTGAGTTGTTTAAAGTATGAAAGCATCGAACTCGATCAACTTGTAGCGTTCACACAACCCACGATTCACACTCGGCACAACTCGGTAAGCATAGAATATGGTTGCTTCGGTATGAATATATGTTGTATGTTGGTACAAAAGAGAAAAGTACGTGTACGACTTTGTTATATACAATGAGTTTGTAAGATGCATTCGAATTATACAATATTATTCGCGTTACCCGAGTTAACTGAAGAAAGATCATAAAGGAAAAGCACAATTTTTATTCTTATTCAAAAATTTTTTTTTAATTATTTCTTAGTAATAAAAACAAAAAAGTATAAAACACAAATAAATATTAAATTCATAAATATGTAATTAAAATTAAGTTTTTACAAATCTAAGCAATCTACATGTTAGAATGTAAAAATCATCTTTCCTACCGAAACAGGGTTGGACCCAATAAGGCAACGTTTTTCAGAAAGCAGGTTTCTAGCACATGAGAATGTTCTTTCTGATGAGACGCTACTTGCAGGAGTTGCCAATATTTTGCAGCTTAACTTATAGAGTAGTGAATATTTTAATTTATTGAACTCCCACCACTGAAGAACATCAAAATTGTTGAGCATAGCTTCATTTACACTTTCGTACAACATGATTTCGTTTCAGTTTGTGCTTTGTTGTGATACAGACGTGTATTATTAAACCCGCATACAATTTGAATTAATTTATAATTTGATTTTTTATTTAAAATAAACATTCAGCGAATGAACGCAATATTAATGATTTTTAAATAAAGTATTTAGCATAAAAGTGATAAATTATTGAAAACGAAAAATTAAATAAAGAAGAAGAAAAAATATAAGTGAATAAATGTACATACCTACATACTTATGTATGTATGTATGTCTACATAATCTTGCAAAAACATTTTAATTTTGTAAAGAACAATATAAAAATAACAAAAATATTAAAAGCACAGAATACGATGAAAAACAAAAACAATATTTTGTATGAGCAAAAACAATGAGACAACAATAAAACTTCATGCAAATGAAAATAATGCTGAAATAAATAAAACAAAACAATATTAACTACCTAACGGCTAAGCCAATTATTCGTTTACGTTCCCTCTCACCCTCGGTATTTACACAAACGGTGGATAGTGACTCATTAAAAAAACTACAACTATACCTGGTGACAAGTGTTGCCAGGCCAGCAAGTATTGCCGCGACGTCAAAAACTAATTTAGTGGGATATGATACCATGAATTTAAACACAAATGCAATGGAAAACCCCCCTGTAAAAAGTTGTCAAAAGCCTCAAGTCCAAGTTGGTATGAACAGATACATAACAGTGCTTAAACGGGGTCGCAGCCCTACCTTTGCAGCAGTTGCTTCGGCCTCAAAAGTACCAACTTTTGATAAAATAAACTCTCAAAATCGTTTTGCAATTCTGGAGGATGAATCCTCTGAAGCACCAAACGTCATAAAATCTTCTAAGCCACCCCCGATATATCTTAGGGAACAAAACTCAAGTGAGTTAATAAAGAGCGTGATCTCGGTAATAGGTGAAAATTCGTTTTACGTAGCGGCAATCAAGCGTGGTAATATAAACGAGACAAAAATACAGGTTAATCATGAGAATGATTTTCGTAAACTAACAAACAAATTCGAAGCCCTTAAAAAGAGCTTTTATACATATCAACTGAAGAGCAGCAAAGGTCTTCAGGTAGTGATCAAGGGCATAGACTCGTGCGTGGACCCTGAAGAAATTAAAACCCTTTTGGAAGAGAAAGGCTTTAAAATAAAAAACGTTACAAATATTAAAAATAGAGAAAAAATTCCCCAACCACTTTTTCGAGTGGAGTTTGAACCCGGCGACGTAAAACTTAAAAAAACGACACGCATCCTATTTACAATTTAAAATATATTCTCTACAGAAGAATAACTATAGAAGAGCCGCACAAAAGAAATGGTCCCGTTCAATGTTTAAACTGTCAAGAGTATGGTCATACTAAGGCATACTGCTATTTACACCCTGTTTGCGTAGTATGTGGTGAATTACATGGCACAGTTCTTTGCGATAAGTCTAAAACCGATCCCAACGTAAAAAAATGTAGCAACTGTGGCGGTAATCACACTGCCAATTATAGAGGATGCCCTGTATATAATATCGTCAAGCAGTTGGTTGGACCGAAAACTAATCCTCCCCAAATGCAGGTAACAAATCAAGTAACCACAAATGGCATACAAGCTCCGCAGACTGGTAATACCAGAACCTCCTATGCTAACGTTTTAAAATCAAACCATGTGCCTATGCAAGGTGCCTCGCCAAGTAATGATGAAACTCCGGTTTCTAATTTAAGTCGTCTAGAAAAAACCATGGAAACATTAGTGCAAACAGTAAATAATTTTACAAACACAATGGGTAATATGATGCAGGAGATTCTTAGAATGCAATCGATGTTATTGCAAGCTGTACTTAACAAACCATGAACTGTTTAAAAATTTGTTTTTGGAACGCAAACGGCATCCGCCAACATAAGACTGAACTAGAATACTTTCTTAAAAATAAACAAATTGATGTTATGATGGTTTCTGAAACAAATCTGACCTCAAGAAACACATTTAAAATTAATGGCTACATACTATATGAAACCAAGGACCCTCGAGATAGAGCTTGTGGAGGTTCTGCCATTTTGATAAAAACCCGAGTCAAACACTACCTAATGTGTGATCACCGTGAAGACCACCTGCAAGCAACGACTATTTGTGTTGAAGAGCTAAATCGAAACATAGTATTTTCTTCTTTATACTCTCCACCTAGATTTTCCATATCAGAAGGCCAATATTATAAATATTATAAATCATTAGGACCCTGTTTCCTGGCCGCTGGCGATTATAACGCTAAACATACCTTCTGGGGGTCACGACTTATAACACCAAAAGGTCGTGCTTTGTTTAACACAATCTCTAAAATGGGTTTAAATGTGGTCGCGAGCGGACAACCAACATATTGGATAACTGATCAGCAAAAAATTCCAGATGTTATCGACTTTGGCGTGTTTAAAAACATCCCCACAGAAACGATTCACGTTGAAGCTTCGTTAGAATTATCCTCTGATCACACACCTACAATAGTTACTATAACAAACACCAATAGAATTGTATTTCCCTCTGGTTACATAGCGACGTCAGCTACACAAATAAATTGGTTAAAATATAAAAAATATCTCAGTACCCATTGCACAGAAAATATACCGCTTAGCACACCGGAAAATGTGGATCTCTCTATTGTCAATTTTGACAGTTATCTTAAACTAGCTGTTTAACATTCGAGCAAAACCCTCAAAAAAACAATTATAATAAAACATATTTTACAGATGTCGAGCGCCTCTTGAATGAAAAAAGGAGAGTGCGAAGAGAATGGCAATTGCACAGATCCCCTCAACTTAAAAATGAATTAAAAGAGTGTACAAAAAGGCTAAGAAAATTTCTGCAGACTCAGAAAACGGCTTCCGTGGAAAAATATCTTAAGGACCTGGATGCAACTCCACAATCAGACTACTCATTATGGCGTGCAGCTAGAAAACTCAAAAGACCAGTTATCTCGAAACCACCGTTAAGAACCCAGAATGGAAGTTGGGCAAGAAATGATAATGAAAAAGGAAACCTGTTTGTAAATCATTTGAAAAACGTATTTACCCCAAATATACCTGACGATACAGCGGACGAGTTACCGCCTGTTTATGTTAGAGCAGCTATCCCCCTAAGATTTGAGATAAAGGAAATAGAAAAGGCTATTTGTGAATTAAACACCAAGAAGGCACCTGGTATTGATAAGATCAGTAACAAAATGCTTTTGGAGCTACCTCGCATAGCAAAGAAAATTATTCTTTATATTTTTAATGCTATTTTACGCCTTGAATACTACCCTCAAGATTGGAAGGTCTCTTTAATAACGATGATACCAATGCCAGGAAAATATCACACAAAAGTTGAGTCATATAGGCCTTTTAGC
Source organism: Pollenia labialis (assembly GCA_949318255.1). NCBI lineage: Eukaryota > Metazoa > Arthropoda > Insecta > Diptera > Polleniidae > Pollenia > Pollenia labialis. Next base: position 81,950,639 of record OX439139.1, read on the forward strand.
TATTACCTAATATATCAAAGCTGTTTGAGAAGCTCTTAGCGTCAAAATTAGCCCCAATTTTAAATGACAATGGGTGTATACCTAATCAGCAATTCGGTTTCAGAAGAGAGCATAGCACAATTGAACAAACCCATCGAATAGTAAACGCCATAAGAAAAGCCTTTGAAGAAAGAAAATATTGCTCCACTCTCTTCATAGATGTTTCTCAAGCTTTTGACAAAGTCTGGCATGTAGGCTTGTTACATAAATTGAAGCTAAGCCTACCGGTTAATACACACAAGCTGTTAGAAAGCTACCTGGTCGGTCGAAAATTCGTTATTAAAGAGGGTGATTTTTTAAGTTCTCCTCAGCCAACTGAAGCTGGAGTCCCTCAGGGAAGCATCCTGGGCCCACTTTTTAACTTAATATATACCTCGGACATGCCAACAAACAATTACACCCTAACCTCAACTTTTGCTGATGATACAGCTTTTCTAAGCGTACACGAGAACAGTCGTGAAGCATCTCGATACCTGCAGGAACATATATGTATTTCAGCTCGAACTATGGTTAAAGCAATGGAGGATAAAGGTCAATGAGCAAAAATGCGTACATATAACATTCACCTTGCGTCGGGAAACATGCGCCCCTATTAAAATCAATAATCAACTAGTGCCTCAACAATTGCATGTCAAATATCTGGGAATTCATCTAGATCGGTGTTTAACATGGAAATGCCATATAGAAGCAAAATTAACCCAAATGAAACTAAAAGCAATTCAAATTAACTGGCTTATTGGAAGAAATTCTGTTCTTAGTCTCGATTGCAAACTACTACTTTACAACGCTATTTTAAAGCCAATATGGTGCTACGGTATTCAACTATGGGGCACTGCCTCGGCCTCTAATATCGAAAAAATTCAAAGGCGCCAAAATAAACTTCTTCGAATAATTACAGCTGCCCCATGGTATGTTAAAAACTCAAATATCCACAAGGATCTAAATGTGCCACTGGTAAGGACTATTATTACGAAGTATGCGGTAAAATACTTAAAAAGACTAGAGTTGCACCCAAATCCACTAGCTCGAAATATTTTAAATGATATCGGCCACTCTCGCTTAAGGAGAAGAGACACTGCAGCACTTACCCATTAGGATGAGCGATAAACACCTATGTATATATGTGAACAGAACCCGTGATGAAGAAAATTTTTGTCTGGCACTGGCAGGACATAAAATAAAGTATTAGGTTAAGATTTGATTAATTATTGTTAGTTCATATTTAATATATGAAGATTCAATAAATAAATAATGAAGAAAAAAAAAACTACACCAAGGCCCATTGAAAAGGTCTGCGCAAGAAGCCTGATGATCATTGTTTATGTTCTTTTTAGTTGTCAAAAGTTGTTTACATGTGCATGTATACATTTATAGTATGCCACACATACACGTTTTTTCCTTTTGCTTTGTATATGTGGTAGTAAATTTTTGACAACTAAAAAGAATCGTTTTTTGTTTTTGTACAAGTAACATCCCTGCAAATAATAGGACCAGTCCAAACACGCGTGTAAAGAGTAGTCCACAAAGGACCAGGACTAGTCCAAAAGTAACCCAAACGTATGGAAAAAACCTGGTCTATTTAACATTACGATGTCCTAGGAGAGGATCATATAACCCACCTTTGGACCACTAAGGAGTAGTTTTAAAACTACTCCATGGTATATAACCCACCTTTGGACCACTAAGGAGTAGTTTTAGAACTACTCCATGGTATACTCAAGAGGATTAGTTTTGAAGTCGTTTAAAAACGAAAGCACGTCGTTAAAAAACGAAGACATGTCGTCTCACTACAAACACTTTTTAATAATGACATGGTCCATGCTTGCATTACATCGGACCAGTCCATGGAGTAGTCCATTTTATCAAAATGGGTCAGGTGGTCCAATTTTATTTGCTGGGATGCAGTCTACAACTGACATGAAATGTTTAACATTAACACTAATATGATGTTAGTGTTAAGTATAGACTCATCATGTTAGAGGGTTTCTCATGTTATAACACGGTTGTTAATGCAAATGTTTTAACACGCTTTTATAACATAATGTTATAACAGCAAATGATGTCAGTTGTAGACGTGGAGTAAGCAGACCTGATAGATGGGCCTTGAACTACACTATTTGCAAATAAGATTTTAAACATTGCCACACGTTTAAGTTTTTTTGGTTTTTATTTCGATATGGCACCTTCATATAACAACTCAAATAAAATTAGTTAAAAAGTGTGTAAATAGAATTTAGAAAATAAGAAAATACAATATAAAAAAACAATATATAAACACAACGAAAATAAAAATACAAAAATGTTTAAAATAAAAAAAGAAAATGTTCACTGCACCTGGGCAAGAAGGAGACTGAAGAACTTCTTGCGTTAATGAGGGAAAACCGTGTAATTGAGCAGCTTGATGGCAAAACACGCCGAAACAGAAATGTTTATGTCCATCTTGCAGATGAATTGGCCAAAAAAGGTAAGCTAACATTATAATACTGCATATACATATTAATATATGATCAAATTAAAAAAAATGGAACAAATCTAGTTTACCGACGCAGCTCCAAATAAAAAAAAAAGTACGTAGGGTGATAGAAAATTGAAAAATAAGAAGAAAAAATTAAATAAAAAAATTGGCGCATACGCTTAGTTTTCGAGTTATGGACGTTTTTAGTTTTCATAGAAATGTGTAATTTTTCCACTACATTTCTAAAGGTATATGGCCAATATTGGTATCATTTTGAAGGTTTTGACTAGATCTAGAATTTATTTAAAAATTGTTAACTCTTAAGCTCACATTACAGTTTTTGTGTACTTAGTGTATAATACATATATTTAAATAAAAGTGTAATAGGTACAAATTTTATAAAATAACAAACACCAATGTCGCAAACATACACTTCATGTTTAGCCGCCCTTCGGCCGGACGCAAAGATTTTCTTCTCTGTGGTATAACAAACACCGGCTTCGCTAACTAAAGCTTCTCTGCATAGCCGGCCTTCGGCCGGGCGCAAGGATTTTCTCCTCTATGGTATAACAAACACCGGCTTCGCTAACTAAAGCTTTTCTGCATAGCCGGCCTTCGGCCGGGCGCAAGAATTTTCTCCTCTATGGTATAACAAACACCGGCTTCGCTAACTAAAGCTTCTTTGCATAGCCGGCCTTCGGCCGGGCGCAAGGATTTTCTCCTCTATGGTATAACAAACACCGGCTTCGCTAACTAAAGCTTCTCTGCATAGCCGGCCTTCGGCCGGACTCAAGGACTTTCTCCTCTATGGTGTAACAAACACCGGCTTCGCTAACTAAAACTTTTCTGCACCTAAAAAATGCTTAAATTAGCCTAAAGAGGAAAATAATATGCGAATACAAAAACAAAATACATATTTGCAATCGTGAGCAAATTACCTTTAATTTGAGTACCCACACATATCACTAAGTAGGTGGGGCAGTTTTTTAATTCCAGGGGGGCCCACGGGCCTCAGCGCCCTTAAATTTTAATTTTGGTTTTTTTCTCTTTTATTCTGAATTGGGTGGCAAATTTTTTTTATTTTTTTTCGTAGCCCTTTAACCTGCACTTCAGCCAAATCACATATTTCTATGAAAACTAAAAACGTCCATAACTCGAAAACTAAGCGTTTGCGCCAATATTTTTATTTAATTTTTTCTTCTTATTTTTCAATTTTCTATCCCCCTAGGTACTTTTTTTTTTTATTTGGAGCTGCGTCGGTAAACTAGATTTAAGCCAAAAAAATCTTAAGGTTTCAGTAAAAGCAGTGAGCAAATAAAATTAAAATTCCGCACGCTTAAAAAAGAATTTATAAAAATAAAACGCGGCAACAGCAAAAGTGGTTCTGGACGACAAACTATGGAGCACTTTGACGATTTAAACGAGCTGCTAGGTGATCGTCCAGCATCGGCTGTACTGGGCTTAGACACAACGGTAGTAGAAACCATGTTCGCTGAAGACTTTCCAGTGGGGGAGATGATGGAAGAGTTTTTAGACGAAAGTATTTCTGGATGTGGTGAATTGCCTCAAACAATGGCTACTAGTCAACAAAATAGGGAAAAAGTCCAAAAAAAAAGAGTAGGTGCTATTTTTTCGATACTTATAAAAACGGCTTAAAGATATTTTTGTATTTGAGGAAGCGCTATTCAGACACCTTTAATTGAAATTGCAGCAGAAATAAAAGAGTCGCAGCAATCGGTTTTAAACTTAATTAAGGAAGAAAATAAATTATTTATAGAAGAGGAGCGTCGCCAATACGAAGAACACGTGAAAGAAATGAAACAAATAATGGCAGAAGAACGAAAAGAAACTAGAGAAATGTTGATGGAAGTACTTAAAATGTAATAAAATATAAAAAATGTATGTATTTGTGTATTTTAAAAGAAGTCAAACGTTTTATTAATATTTTTTTCTCATTTCAGGTGATTTTTTAAGCCTTATTTTACTGCACTTATAAGAATTAACTATAGTTAAAAGACTGCAGCCACTAACGGTTTTTTTGTACAAATTAATGTGCCTGATAGTTTTGTAATCATTTAATTTTTTTTTATTTATTACATACATATATGTATTGAAGCTTCGGATTCCTTAATTTAGCTGTTTACTTTGAATTATTTTTATTAATTTAACTCTACTTATTTACCTACATTTATACATATTTAATAAATAAAATAAATTTTGTGTTGAGTTTTAAGCTACGTTCACAATCAAAAAAACATTTTCACTTGGTGATCATAATAGAGCAACAATTTCTTTTGTAACTACACACATTTTGCATCAAGAAACCGTTTGCAAATTTAAGCCACAACAATATTTTGCATTTATTTTTATTTTTGTAATTATTTTGTTAAAATTTTCATTTAAAAATAAATAAAATTATTTTGAACGTCAGAAACAATTTTATACAAATTGTTGCTGAAGTTGTAGTTGTCTCAACTTTAGTTACATTTTAAATTTAACTAAAATTTTTTTAAAAATGTAACTAAAGTTTCTTCATAATAATAATTTAATGAAAATTAAATTTGATGAACTTAAGCCTGATTAAAAATTTGGATTAAAAACCATAAATAGTTCAACAAAATAACCACAATTCTGATTATTGTTAAAGCTAAGGCACGAGCTCTATGTGTACATTTGTCCTTCAAGTTGTGCTGAAAAAGGTCAACAAGAAAAAGAAAGGCAAAATGAAAAAACAAAAAAAAAAAAAAATGTACTTTGGACTTCAAGAAGAATTCTTGACATGAGTACGAAAAAACAGAAGTTAGGTAAAACATGTAAAAAATCAATTAAATTGATAATCATTCGAAAAAAAGCAAATTTCGATCTACCAAAGGTTAAAATACAATTTGGTTTAAGGATTGATATTTGACTATTGACGTCAGCAGTCGTCGATGGCTGCGAGTGTAAGACGGCAAATCCATCTGGGGAGATCGAGTGGTTGCGATCGAAACATGTCATGGTAACCAGCCGCCTGGGTTCGAATCTCAGGTCAGTCAATAATGAATGATAATCAATAACAATTTTAATTAATTTTCATGTTGTAAAATTCCTTTCTTCATAAAAATAATTTAATGAAAATTAAATTTGATGAACTTAAGCCTGATTAAAAATTTGGATTAAAAACCATAAATAGTTCAACAAAATAACCACAATTCTGATTATTGTTAAAGCTAAGGCACGAGCTCTATGTGTACATTTGTCCTTCAAGTTGTGCTGAAAAAGGTCAACAAGAAAAAGAAAGGCAAAATGAAAAAACAAAAAAAAAAAATGTACTTTGGACTTCAAGAAGAATTCTTGACATGAGTACGAAAAAACAGAAGTTAGGTAAAACATGTAAAAAATCAATTAAATTGATAATCATTCGAAAAAAAAGCAAATATCGATCTACCAAAGGTTAAAATACAATTTGGTTTAAGGATTGATATTTGACTATTGACGTCAGCAGTCGTCGATGGCTGCGAGTGTAAGACGGCAAATCCATCTGGGGAGATCGAGTGGTTGCGATCGAAACATGTCATGGTAACCAGCCACCTGGGTTCGAATCTCAGGTCAGTCAATAATGAATGATAATCAATAACAATTTTAATTAATTTTCATGTTGTAAAATTCCTTTCTTCATAAAAATAATTTAATGAAAATTAAATTTGATGAACTTAAGCCTGATTAAAAATTTAGATTAAAAACCATAAATAGTTCAACAAAATAACCACAATTCTGATTATTGTAAAATTTTTAATTTAACGAAATGGAAGACTTCAAGACGTGTGTAAAGAAGCTTAATGGAGAGAATTATCAAATTTGGAAATACAAGTTGGAACTCTTATTGATAAAAGAGGACTTGTGGGAAATAGTTTCCAATGAAAACCCGACTACACCAAATGCATTTTGGACACAAAAAGATGGTAAAGCTCGTGCAACAATTGGACTTTTAGTTGAAGACTCAATTGGTACATCTTCGTAATTTAAATACCGCACACGATTATTGGGAAGCTTTACGAAAAATATACACATGAAAAATCAACTTTATCAAATAAAGTGATGCTTTTAAAGAAGTTATGTCGTATGCAATTAAAAAGCAGCCAAGACATGGAAGCGCATATTTCTGAAATGCTTGAAACTGTAAACCGATTAAATGGCTTCGGAGAGAATTAAGCGAATCATCTCCAGGTGGCATTTTTATTAGGAAGTTTGCCAGATGAGTATAATAATACTATTACTGCTTTGGAAATAAGATCAGAGGAAGAATTAACATTAGATATTGTGAAAGAGAAGTTAATCCAAGAGTTTAGGCGAAAACAAAATGGTGACCAAGAATCAAGTTCCACTAATCTAGCACTAAAAATGCAAAACTCAAAAGTAATAAAAAAATGTTACGGCTGTGGTAAAGCTGGGCATCTTAAACGAGATTGTCGTGTCAAGAAACCTGAAAATAAAACTTCAATAAATAACGCAAAGAAAACTGTAAATAGAGACGATAATACTGAGTTCTGTTTGAATTCTGGTGAGAAATTAAGTCAGTATGAATGGTATGTAGATTCTGGTGCAAGTTGTCATATGAGCAGCAATAGAGAATTTTTTACAACATTAAATCTTGAAATTGGTGGTGATATTTATTTAGCCAATGGTAAAAAGATAACTGCTCAAGGTTCTGGAGAAGGATTTATTTACAGTCAAGGAAAAAAATTAAAGATAACAGAAGTTTTGTTTGTGCCGGATCTAGATGGAAATTTATTATCGGTTGCTAAAATGGTTCAAAATAATATTCAAGTTTTATTCAAAAACAAAAGATGTGAAATTTCGAAAAATGGAATTATTTTAGTTACTGCAGAACTAGTTAATAACTTGTATATACTTAAAAAAACGGAAGAAGCAAACATAGCCAAAGTATGTGAAATCGAATGCATACATACATTTCATCGCAGATTTGGTCATAGAGATCATAAAGTTATCAAATATGCAGTTAATAACAATTTAGTATCAAACGTAAAATTAAAGAATTGCAATTGTTCTGATGTATGTGAAACTTGTTTTAAAGGCAAGATGACTAGACAAGAATTCCCTAAAGAAACCCAAAGTCGATCAGAAAATATTTTGGACTTGATACATGCAGACCAATGCAGGAAGTTACTATTAGTGGAAACAAATACTTCTTAACTATGGTTGATGATTGCTCCAGGTACTGTGTTGTTTATTTTTTAACAAATAAAAGTAGTGCATTTGAAAAGATAAAGGAATATGTGGCCTATGTGGAAAATTTATTCAAAAAATCTATTAAAACTTTGAGAAGTGACAGAGGAGGTGAATTCAAAAATAAAGCACTAAGCAATTTTTTGAAAAGCAAAGGAATCAGTCAACAATTTACAGCACCATATACTCCAGAACAGAATGGGGTAGCTGAACGTAAAAACAGAAGTCTCATAGAAATGACTCGCTGTTTGCTAATAGATTCCGGATTAGATCTTAAGTATTGGGCAGAGGCAGTGAATACTGCGAATTATTTACAAAATAGATTGCCATCGAAGTCAATTAATAAAACTCCTTATGAATTATGGTATTCAAAACAGCCATCTATGAAGCATATAAAATCGTTTGGTTGTCAGGTATATTTTCACATAAATAAAAACTTTCGTCAAAAATTGGATAACGTTGCTAAAAAGGGATCTCTTGTTGGATTTTGTGATGAATCAAAGGTATATAGAATACTTGATAAAGATACAGACAAAATAGTTATCTCCAGAGATGCCAAGTTTATAGATATAATTGAATTTTGTAATAGTAACAAAAACTATAGTAACAGTTTTGTTCCTATAGAACTATTGAATGTTAATGACAAAGAATATGAAAATAACCATTTGTTAGATGAGAACTGTGAAGATAATTATGACACTGCTGATAGTGAGATTGAAACTGAAACAAATTTTTCAAATAACAGATCAAATACTGGTGATTTACTAGAACAAAATAATAAAACCCAAAGTGTTAATGAAATTCAATCAGCTGTTAGAAAATCATCAAGAACTAACAAAGGCGTGCCACCAGCAAGATATAATTGTAAAGCTGTTACATTTGAACCAACAACCTATAAAGAAGCAATTGAATGTTCTAATCAGCGCTGCCAGAAGTAAGATTTTACCTTATTTTTTAAGATTTTTTAACCGAAAAAAGATTTTAAGATTTTTTCCCCAAAATCAAGACTTTTTGTTTTGTCTAGACGAAGGTTAGGTTCAATTAAAAAAACCTTCTTTGTACCCATTTAAAATTTTTTTAACTAAATAATACAATTTTGTATAAGAAATTAAATTTTTTGTAATGTTTTTTTTTTGTTTATTTTATGTATTAAATAAAATATGAATTGTTTTTATTATTTATAATAAAAAAAACTAATTTTTTCCAAAAATAAGATTTTTTCTTCAAAAATAAGATTTTTTTTTGGTGAAATTAAGATTTTTTGCTAAAAATTTCTGGCAGCCCTGGTTCTAATAGTAAAAACTGGACGACTGCTATGGAGGAAGAAATACAAGCAATGTATTCGAATAATACTTGGGATTTGGTAGAATTGCCTAAAGGAAGGAAGAAACGATGGCTGATGGAACTGTCAAATATAAAGCACGTCTCGTAGCAAAAGGTTTTTCTCAAAAATATGGTCAAGATTATGACGAAGTATTTGCTCCTGTAATTAAACAGTCTACATTTAGAACACTTTTAGCCGTTGCGTCTTATAAAAAAATGCTTGTCCATCACATTGATTTTAAAACTGCATTTTTAAATGGTGATTTGGAAAATGAAATTTTTTTGAAACAACCAAAAGGATATAAAATTTCCACAAAGAAGAATCTAGTATGTAAATTAAATAGAAGTATCTATGGTTTAAAACAGTCAGCTAGATGTTGGAATAAAAAACTTAATGAATCGTTGATAAGTTTAGGATTCAGAAGGGGAAATACTGACTGTTGTTTATATACCAAAGGAGATAATGAAAATATTATATATTTACTAGTATATGTGGATGACATTCTCATCATTGCAAATAATGAAATTATTATAAATGAAGTTGTAAAAGAACTTTCTAAATTATTTAAAATTACTAATCTCGGAGCTCTTAAACTATTTCTAGGGATAGAAGTTGAAAGAGTTTGTGGAAAATTTTATGTACACCAAAAAGCCTATATAAACCAAATTCTTGATGTCTATGGAATGGTGAATTCAAAAAGTTCAAAAATTCCTTTGGATGTTGGATATCTAAAAGAAAATTTATTAGCAAATGATCAGTTAGATTCAAATGATTTATATAGACGAGCAATTGGATCATTATTATATTTATCAAATAACACCAGACCTGATATTACTGTTGCTGTAGCCATACTAAGTCGCAAAATATCATGTCCCACCAAAAGAGATTGGAATGAAGTTAAGAGAATATTTAAGTATTTAAATGGCACTAAAAACTTAAAGCAAATGATCTTAAACTAATTGGATATGCTGATGCAGACTTTGCAGGAGATGTGAAAGACAGAAAGTCTACTAGTGGATACGTATTTCAACTCGGTGGAGCTACTATTTCATATGCAAGTAGAAAACAAAAGCAAGTAACATTGTCTTCAACAGAAGCCGAATTTGTTTCACTGGCAGAAGCTACTCAAGAACTTTTGTGGTTAAAATTATTATTTAAAGATTTAAACTTACATATATCAGACATTACTGTAATGGAAGATAATCAAAGCTGTTTGAAATTATTAGATATCGATAAAATTAATTCACGTACAAAACACATTGATATTAAATATTACTTTATTCGTGAAATCAAAGAGGCTAAGGAAATTAAATTTGAATACTGTCCTACTGAAGAAATGTTAGCAGACCTATTAACGAAACCATTAAGAAATATAAAAATAACTAAATTTCGAAAAATGATTGGCCTTATTTAAATGTTTTTCAAATTGAGAAGGGGTGTTGAACAAAATGTTTTTTATATACTTGTTTAAAATACACTTTGTAAAACAATAATCTTTTTCTCCTTTTCGTATTTGAATATTATGTTATTGAAAGAAAAAATATTTTTTCTAATTTATTATATATTGTGTCTGAATTCTTTTGTTAATAAAACTTTTACAATTTATTTCAATTATTAATAAAATCACATCCGCTGTTATTATTAATAACCCGAAAGGATATTTATTAATTAGTAATTATCCAATATTTACAACTCTATCTTAAAGCCTATCTGATGCTACGGTATTCAGTTATGGGGCACTGCCTCGGCTTCTAATACCGAAAAAATTCAAAGGCGCCAAAATAAACTTCTTCGAATAATCACAGCTGCCCCTTGGTATGTTAAAAATTCAAACATTCATGAGGTTCTCAATGTTCCATTAGTTAAAACTGTGATTACGAAATATGCAGTAAGATACTTAAAAAGGCTCGAATTGCATCCGAACCCACTAGCTCGAAATATTTTAAATGATAGCGGCCACACTCGCTTAAGAAGAAGAGACACTGCAGCACTTGTCCAATTAGATGAGCGATAAACACCTATATAAGTGAACAGAACCCGTGATGAAAAAATTTTTGTCTGGCCCTGGCAGGACATAAAATAAAGTATTAGGTTAAGATTTGATTAATTATTGTGTGTTCATATTTACTATATGAAGATTCAATAAATAAATAATGAAAAAAAACATTCACACAATTTTTGTACCTTCAGCCAATCGGCTGTTTCCTCGATTTTTCGTTGATAGTACGTATACACTACTTGCAAGTAATTACTTGCATGTACAAACGCCGGGTAACAGTAATTTGAAGTTGTGTTCGCAAAAGAAAGAAAAAATCCAAAAGTAACACAAAAATATATATATTCTGCTTTAATTTGCTATGTTTTAGTTAAGTTTTATATTTGTTCACACAATATAGTTATTTAAAGCTATTTTTAAATTTTTTTTAGTTCATACAAAACACGTTTAACTGGACTTGCACTGCAATATTCACGTTTGACTTATTTTAAAAAGTGAACTGTCTTAAATACTGTCTGGACGCCTACGTTACGAAGACAGTTAGTAATGTTTTTCTAGTACTTACGAGACTTCGAGCCAAATCTAGTTGTTTTTGACTAGATTTCCCATACGAAACAAAATCTACTTCGTGACTAGATTTCGCCGAAATCTACTTAAAATCTAGTAGTACTTAATGATGCAACTATGGGTTTTTCAATATAGCACTAAAAAATACTTCCCTGCACAAAAAAAATGACATCTAAAAAAAACAAAACAAAAATTGTTAATAAAAAAGTGTTAACAAATTAAAAGGAACAAATAATATTGATAAAATAAATATCGTTGTTTATTAATAAAAGGCAATGCAAATATTTTAATGTATATTCCTTTTTGTGTTTGTATGTGTTACGAAAAGACTTAAGTTAGTTGTTTTGTTATAAAAACAACATCTCGCTAATGTCAAAATAGTATAATGTAAACGCACTAGATTTCGAAGAAGATTTTAATTCAAATCTACAAGATTTCGGCCTAATGTAAATGTAGTATAATATGTAAATATATTCTTACTGTCTTGCCAGTACTGTCAAATGTAAACGCTGTGTTACACACAAACTTTTTCGGTCCGCAAGAAATGTCCATGGTGTAAATTGCCTGCTATCAACAGTGTGGCCATATCCAAAAATATTTTACAGCTAAATCGGCTTAAAAATAATGCTAAAAAATGCTAACAAAAATCCTAAACTGCCAAAAAATAATGCTAAAGTTTAAATTGTTTTATTTTTTTGTTATTTTAGTTAAAATACCTTTATACATAACTTATTTTACATAATTCTTCCCTATAACCTCACATCGTATCAATAGAACAAGCTGATTAAAGAATAACAATATAATATTTATGAAACATAAAAAGTCTTAAAACTATAAAAGAAATATATTTCAGTCTTTATATACGTACAAAAAAGTTTTTAAACAAAAGGTACCATACCATAACAAAAAATCAAAGGAACTTGACCCATTAATGGGAATTATTTAGTATTTTAATAAAATTTATATAACATGTTTAATAAAATATTTAATTTTATAAATTAAATACGTCATTAAATAAATATTCTTCTTCAGCTTCTGAAGAATCGATCAAGATATCATTATAATATATTAACGTCATTCTGTTTCGAATTTTCGTTTTTTAGATATTTATACCACTAAAACCCAATTTTAACTTCCGCGTTGCTAACTGGCAAGACCAAGAACTGCATAGCAAAAGAAACTAATTCGCTGAATGGATATTCATGTAATGAATTTTTATATCCATTTACATTTATCCAGAAATCAACTGTCATATGAATTTGGTTTCATCCACTGATGTTCCAAAGTCCCAATTTACAACGTTGAAATTGAAAGGCAGACATTTTTCTTATTCTCTTTTGAGCTTGCCTTAACCTTTCACAATCGAGAAATTAATAGACAGACAGAGAGTATTCATTTTCTTACTTCGTTCTCTTTCGCTGTCGACGAAGATGAACATTTAACAGGCAATGATACTAAACCGACATTGATGTGAGAAAAATGATATGAAGCAACAAGAAGAAAACTGCAAAAAGTGGAAAAGAGAAACAAAAAATGTCCAGTACAGATAGTCATGTACTACACACTCTACCTCTACAACCCCTCACCAACAAACTACGTCTGTCTGCCTTCCACTTGCCACATTGTAAAAGTTGTAATTTCTTCTACAGTGAAATCAATAATTTCTTCTTTCGTTCGCTTAATTTGCATTTATTAGTTTTTAAACAGTTTTCTAAGATGACATATAAATTGGGCTATAAATATATTTGTTTTTTTTTCAATTCAAGTCGAATTTATTATAGGTGGTCTTAAAAGCCCAGATGTCAAAATTTTGTTTATTATCTTTGTTTCTGTGAAATAAAATAATTTCTGTTTATGGCATTGTACAATGATTTTACAAAAACAAAATGCTTGTGGTTTTTGTACGAGTTGTACTTCTTGTAGCACCGAGATTACCTTGAATGAATTCGCCTTGGGTATCTCTTTTCGATTCCAAAAAATTCAAAATCGTAATTGAGGGAAAAAATCGTCTTAAAATGAATTTAATGGATCATTCTGATCAAATTTTAAAATCACTTGATATGAAAGGTCCTTTAAAAGATTGTACAGTTTCTATAGCAAAAAAGTAGGGGTTTGTATTTGCATTCAACAAAAGAGTGTGGTAGTTTTTCAAAAAAGATTACTTTAATATTCTTAAATTAAATAATGCTAAAAAATGCTATATATGTAGTTAAAAAATGCTAAACAAAATGCTAACTGCTAAATGAAAAATTTGCAGCTAAATCAGACAAAAAAATGCTAAATCTAGCTGCAAAAATGCCAAAATGGCCACGCTGGCTATCAATATCATATTTGTTTCTGTGTACTGCAGTCGTTTCTACATTATTGTCCTGTTTGTCAAGTCTGGCAATATTTTGCTCTCTTTGTTCGTAGAAAATTTACTAATTTGTATTAATTAGTTGAGGTGTGATTAATTGTTTAATTTGCGGATTTAAAACTAGAATTAAAGGAACGCGTTTATGCATTTATTTTTAAAAATTGATAGTGAAGTTTTACTATTAATTTATATGATTCACACCTTTAAAATTTTCTTTTGAAATAAAAACTAAAAATATGTATACTCTGGTTTTTAATGAACATTCGTAGAACTAAAAATAGTAAAACATTTTTAAATAACCAAAGGTTTTATAGAAAAACTAAAAATACTTTGGTTTAATAAATAAACATTTATTGTTTTAATAATAAAAGTTAAAAATTGAAGTCGATATGTTTAGTATAAGTGAATTGTGTTGCATGTTTTGTTGTCCTCCATGTCCTGGACCAATTGCTGCAAAATTAGCTTTTCAACCTCCAGAACCAACGTACAAACTAACGCCTGCTGACGACGCTAATATAAAGTACAATCTTCATCTGTTCGACCGTGCCGAATGGCAATTTTCTGAAAGGGATAAGTCAAAGGTTGAGGCATTTTTTACAAGAACTTCTCGTGGAAATCTAATTACCTGTATTTATGTTCGCTGCAGTAAAAACGCTAAATATACTCTATTATTTTCACATGGCAATGCGGTTGATCTTGGACAAATGAGTAGTTTTTATATATCTCTAGGTTCACAACTAAATTGTAACATATTTGGTTATGATTATTCCGGGTATGGAATGAGTGGAGGGAAGCCATCCGAAAAGAATCTATATGCTGACATTGAAGCAGCTTGGCAAGCAATGCGCACAAGGTAATTCCATAATTGTCGCAATTTCTAAGCTTTGAATATTATTATTTATTCAGGTTTAACATAAGTCCGGATACGATAATTCTATACGGTCAAAGTATTGGAACTGTACCTACTGTGGACCTTGCTACCAGACATGAAGTGGGAGCTGTAATACTACATTCACCTTTGATGTCAGGTCTTAGAGTAGTCTTTAGGAATACAAAAAGAACGTGGTTTTTTGATGCTTTTCCAAGGTAATATTAAAAACAACCTTAAATACTGTATTAAGAATCGCCCATTATCTAAAAGTCGAGTTTCAGTAAAATTTAATGCATCGATTGCAGATAGTAACACAACATAAGTTAAGGTGAAACAGCTAACTAATGCAACGCCACTCATCTTAAATTATACAAAAAATTTGTTTATGCTTTATTCGCAATAGGTGCGTTTGAGTTCTTTTGCAGTAAAATGCAGTAAATGAGCAAACTGAAAAATTTGCTCACACAAAAAACTGTTGTCTAAATAAGTACGCGAACACTAAATTTGTAAAAATTCGTAAAATAAAGGCAACAGCTGATTGCAAATAATTGAAGTGTTGAAAAATGTTTACACTTTTGACTACTTAACTGGGTAATCGATTAATACTTTTTATAAGACGAACATTTATGGAAAATACAAATAAATTTTTTTATGTAATCTTTCATATTTGTTTGTTTTTTATTTTATTTGATTTTACTTATTTGTGGCCGGTTAATTTTTTCAAAAGAACATGAATAATTTCTTTTGTCTTGATTACTTAAGTACCAAGTGCTTTACACTTTTACAACTCTGAAAAACTAACTTAACAGAAAAAAAAGTTGCCAGCCTTTGGCCGGGCCCAAAGATTTTCTCCTCTATGGTATAACAAAAACCGGCTTCGCTAACTAAAGCTCCTCTGCAAAGCCGTCATTCGGCTGGGCGCAATGATTTTCTGCTCTATGGTATAATAAAGACCGGCTTCGCTAACTAAAGCTTCTCTGCAAAGCCGGCCTTCGGCCGGGCGAAAGGATTTTCTGCCCTATGGTATAACAAATACCGGCTTCGCAAACTTAAGCTTTTCTGCACCTAAAAGATACTTAAATTAATCTAGAAAGGAAAATAATATGCGAATACAAAAACAAAATACATATTTGAGCATTACATCGTGAGCAAATCACATTTAATTTACTCTAACGCAGCTAAAATGCAGCATCATTTTCACTGGTGTTCAAAATACAGCAACATTTTTTTTCACAAACACACATTTTGCATTAAGAAACCGTTTGTAAATTTTGCCCACCACAATATTACTTATTTATTACTAGCTGTCCCGGCAAACGTTGTTTTGCCATAAACCTAATTTCAAGTGAAAGAAAGAGGAATAAAACGCTGTATACCATGATCGGCGATGAAAAAAAACAATAGCTATGGTGCCGCCTATCGGAAATTGGTCATACCAACCTAGAAACCTTTGTATGGTAATGCTCAACAGCTGTGCTAAAGATCATAGCATGATCGAATGCACAGTTTATGATTTAACTCATTTCGAGTAATTTTCAGTGGCGCCACCTGTCTGAAATTGGTCATATCAACTTATAAACCGTAGTAACTAACGCCACTTTTTTATATATATATATATACATTTTGTTTACATTTCATACAAATTGTTGCTAAAGTGGAAGTTGACACAACTTTGAAAAAACACAGTACAGTAGTTTTGACTTAACTGCCTTTTGTTTACGTGCACTTTTGATTTAACTGCACAAAATTGATATATTTTGGAATTATTCTTTCTAATTCCATACAAATTCCTTTTTTAAGTGCACTTTCTATACCTGCACATTTAAGATAAATGCACAAAATTTTTGGCATTTTAAAATTATTTTCATACAAAATATCAAAGTTAGCTGTACTTTGACTTAACTGCCCAAAATAAATATTTTCTGGAATTATTCTTCAAAATCCTTGTTTACATGCATTTTGTATACATACCTGCAATTTTTCATATTTTTGGGCAGCTTTCAAATATTTTTCATACAAAACATCAAAGTTAGCTGCACACATAAAAATATATGGTGGCCACTTTTTCACATAAATTTCCAATTTAAGCTGTTTATAAAAATATAAATGGCAATTATTTTGTTTTTTATGTTTTATGTTCTTTTGGCATGAAAAATACGGTGACGAGTTGTAAAATAATACCTACATACATGAGTCTCATATGACTCTTAGCATGCATTTTGAAAGACTCGTTAGATAATCTCAACATACATCATAAACGATTCCATTAACGATTATTATAAACGTTTTTCGCTGCGTTATGGCAGAATCTCTCATACGAATCAGCACATGTAATAGTGTCTCCCGTATAGTAATCGTCTACAATTAAAAAATGAGCTCGTCGATGATCAAAAAGACTCTGTGAGATTCCCAGTAAGCTCCTGGCTTGAAATAAAATTTTAATAAAATATAAATTTATGTATTAAAAAAATTATTTTTTTATTCTACTTTTTAATCAAACACTTTACTTTATCTGCACTTTTGTGCAGGTAACCACAATTGTGTACCTGCACATTAAGGCAGGTAAATGCATTTTTGATTTACCTGCACAAAAAATCGTGCAAAGGAGATTGTGCAGCTAATTCAAAACTACTGTAGTTAAATTAGGGTGCCTCGGAAGGCTAGTTGGTAGTTAGCTAGCCTTTCAGTGCGAGGGTTGTGGGTTCGATTACCTCCAGAGACCCTGGTCTGTTTCACTACAACGGGCTAAAGGTCTACGTTACTATTGCTCAGTTAATTAAGTTAGAAATATAATTTGTAACTCTTATTAACATGAACGGCGTTGACTATTTTCGCTGCTAGCAACTGAACTTCAGTTCAGTCGTCATCTGTAATCGACCAATAAATCTATTAAATTCTGTAACAGCCGTATTCATAACAACTTATTTATGATTAACTAACAATTTTTAATCAAAAATTGTTAAAGTTGTATTAATAAACGAAAAATAGTTCTATTAAACCTTTAATAAACCATTTATACGATCTTAAGAGGGATGAGCGGTCACTATGGAGTCCAGGGACGTACTACCACAATCCCACTATATAGAATCGATGGGCAGGAAAACTGTCTATCGAACGAACGTAGTGGTAGTTCTGAAATAATTTCAGAACTTAAGAAATTTTATACAAAAAAATTCTTCAAAAATTCTACGATATCTCTGAAACTACAGGGCAAATTTAAAAACAATGTAAGCACGACTTAAAGATAATGACCCCTAATCATAGTCAAACGCTAAAGTCGGTTCGTTTTAGAAACAACTTTAAAATAAAAACATTTAGGGCCCATACATATGTATTTTGCGTTTCTTTCCAAAAAAGTTTTCCTCCAAATCATTAATAATTGCAAAATATGGGCCAATATCCGTAACTAAAAATCGTCAAATGGCGTATAGAGCGCTTAAACTTTCGGACGACGATATTTCTAAACCGTAACGTATTTTTATGCTGATGTCTGGATTAACTAATAATAAATAGACATCATGCAGGTATCACTCCTGAAATAATTGAACTGTCGGTGGAGGGTATCAAAGATTCGACACAGCCGAATATAGCACTCTAAAGCGGCTTATATACTTGCAAAAAAATTGTTCAATTTAACGTATTGTACAATTATATCGCCAATGTGGATGTGATATTAGATGGTATCACAATATATTGTCAACAATCAAAAGACTTTTGATTTTTATTGCACAACGAAAAGAAAGTGAAATGTGCTGGCAACATTGTGCAATGCTGTTTGTGTTATTCCTATAGGTTATGTTTACCTTTTTATTGAATAAATGAAATTTTTGTGCGACTAATTGCATAATATAGGACAAAATGGAAATAATATGGCGAATATCATATACAATAATATTGCAGGTGTATGGGCCGCTTAACTTGTTTTATATAGGTTTTAAAAATATTGCCACATGAGGAAATTATATAGAAATTCCTAGAAATTTCAATGTAATATGTGTAGTTTGAAATTAATGAAAACTTCGTACAAATTTTAAACTTAAATGTGAGATTAATCAAGGAAGACGTGCAGTGTAAAAATGACGCCATCTTACAAAAATTATATTTATTAATGTAAATTCTTTTTTATTCTAAAAATATTGATTTTTATTAAATTAATATTTTTTTTTGGTAAAATAAAATTTATATTTTTATATAACAAATAACTCAAGCTTAAACAAATTAATATAAATTTAAATAATAAAGATGGAATAAGAAGAAAATTATATTCATTAAAACTAAGTTTTTCAATTTTATTTTAGTGTTTATTTAATTCTTTAATTTAATTCTTTTACTACAATTATAATTTGGTATAATTTCACAAACTTAATTTCTTTCCCACACAATTTGCTTCTATTTTTTTTCTTTTTTCAATTGACAACCAAATTTGACGTTTTATGTTAGCAATAATTGTAAACGAAAATGGAAAAAAAAACACATTCCAAAGACAAAGACAAAACAACAAAAACTAAATAAAAAAGTGAAAAGAAAAAAGAAGAACATTTAAATTAATTTTACTTTTATTTTGTAACGAAGCGTTTGTGTGTTGTGTGAATTTTTTACGTAGTAACCAAAATTTTTAATAAACAGAAGGCTGGCTAGCTAGGACATCGTGTGTAAAAAATTAATGATTATGGAATGGGGTCGTAAAGCCTTGTGACTTAGAACTAAGGGCTTCCAGAGGGTCATGGGGGTAATTCTGGCAGTCGTGATCGAATTCTTTTTAGATTCTAAAGCATTTATCTTTCCTATTTCTTCAGTCGATACTGAACGAATCTTAATAATTTGTTCAGTCTTGTTTTAACTCAAACCACTGAAAAAATAATTTCCCAGGATGAAAATTGTAGTTGAGTATTAAAATTCAAAAGAAACTCCCAATGCAATTTAAAAGCCGATCTTTCTAATCTAAGATTCACAGAAATGGGCGTTAGACCTAGTTGTAGTCAAAATAGATTTTCGATTTTTGAAGATTTAAATGTAGAATCAAACACAAATAACAATGTACAAATTAATCCGATCACGAAAAAGCATACAGGGGTGTGCTGGAAATCGCAAACGCAAAACGCAAGAATTTGGAAGTTGTTTTTAATAAACTTTAAACCTAATTTTTATAATTTTTGTTTTAAAATCCAGTTTACAGTCTTGCACTATCGTCTGATCTGTAAAGTTGTAATTTACTGTGCCTTTTTCTACTTAAAAGTTTACGGTTATTTTCTTATTGTTGTTATTTTTTTCTTCACAACATTAAATAAAATAAAAAAAAGCTAACAGTTTTAACTATACACAATTAAACGCATAAGAGAGGATGATGTTACTGCCTCATTTGGGCAAAACATGAATAAAAGAAAAGCGACTATTAGTTCTCAGAGAGCTAATCAATAGATGATGAAGATAACAACGAAATTGTTATCGAGCCTACTGTCAAAGTCAACATACCACCAATAACTATTCTAAAGTGTAAAATAGAACAATTACACGAAGTATGCAGATAACTAAAAATTAATGATTACTCGATACGTAAAATATCAATTGGTTTAAAGCTTTTTTGCTCCAATAAAGAAGATTTTAAAAATGTTTGTGATAATCTCACTAAAAAATTCGAACTCGAATATTTTACATATGGGCATTTCCAGCGAAAAGTCTACTTTTTGTCACGTAACGCCAGAAGTATTTTAAATTGTTTCTCAAAAAATTGTATATGTATCGTTTACTTTTTTATATTTTGGTGTAAAGCGCAACAAACTCTACATTAAGTAACAAAAGGGATAACGATTGAACAACATGGTCCGAAAATACAACCTTATTTGCAATCTGGCGTTACATTAAAAAAGTAGACTTTTAGATGAAAATTCCCAAATTTACCTTAAAACGAGCAAAGATTTTTAAATTTGATAGCTTGAAAAATAAATCTATATAAGTCCTAAGTTAACTAAAAAAGGTTTTGTACAAAACATCTTGCTCAATTCGTAGTATTATTCAGTTTTGTAATGCAAGTCAAAACCCACTTCCGTTTTTTTAACGTCACGCCAGCGCAGATTTTTGCTTATATCTGCAAATCCTTAGCGTCGATTACTGTAATTTTTTTTCTGAATATAGTGCTACTTCATTACTTCGTATATATAAAAACCCTTTTTACAAATTTGACTTCGTCATTTAATTTTTTTACATTTTGGGGTACAAATATCACGACACGTCAAAATGGAAATGCCTATATGCTGCTAAAAATGAAAAGCCATATAAAGCTGTGCTGTTAAGCCTAGATAAAAAAGACACATCTGTAATTAAAGCACACCTATTGGATATGGGCCTTAAAGTTATGGATGTTAAAATTGCCACTAGAGGTAGAGATAGCAATAACGAACAAATTATATTTATTGTTTACTTTGAAAAAAAGTCAATCACGCTAAGGGAACTTAGGCAAAAGTACTCAGTTATGAACTACATAAAAGTAAGATGGGAATACCAAAAACCAAACAAATCAAAACTGACTCAGTGCTACAATTGCCAGATGTTTGGACATGGTTCCAGTCGATGTATGGTCAAAACGTTTTGTGCCCGCTGCGCCGGGAACCATAAAACCACAGAAATTGAGGCAACTATTGTAAAATGTGCAAATTGCAATGGACCCCACAAGGCAATGTCTCCCGATTGTCCTAGCAGGGAAACTTAATCAAATGCGGCTACGTGCTCAACCCAAGAGTATAGTACAAAAAGTCAACAGTACAATACCAAAACTAATTACAATACAAATTTTCCTAATACTCTTAATCAGGGTGAAATACCAAATACATCAAGAAGAGACAATAATTTACCTTATTCTCATAACTTCAACAATAATTCCAACAATAACCTGTTCTCTTTCCAAGAATTGAAAAATCTAACTTTCGAATTAATCTCAAATTTAAGAAAATGTAAGTCTCGAGTAGAGCAATTTGAGGTTGTTTCAAACCTCGCATATAAATTTTTATATTAATGGCTAACAACATAAAGTTATTACAATGGAATGCCTGAAGCATCCGAACTAAAAAAGACGAATTATTTCACTTTCTGTTAAGAACTGATATCGACATATGCTTACTTTGTGAAACCTGGCTTAACAATAATGTTTCTATAAAACATCAAAACTTCTTTTGCTACAGGCTTGATCGACAACATGGAGGAGGGGGAGGTGTAGCCATCTTAATAAAGAAGAATATAAATCATCAACTTTTAACCCCACAAAATACAAAGATTATTGAAAATATAGGTGTAAGAGTTAAATCTGGAAACGAATTTGTAGACATTTATTCATATTATCACCCTGGTGGATCGTCAGGAAGGGACAATACTCGAAAACAAAACTTTATATCCGATCTCCGTAAACTAACTAGTACAAATAACAACTACATTATAGGAGGTGACTTTAACTGCAGGCACAGATATTGGGGATGCTAAAGAAACAATTGCTGGGGTAACATTTTACATGATAAACTCCAATTAAATCATACGCAGATTTTATTTCCTCATGAATATACCTATATACCGGCTGATCCAAATAAACAACCCTCAACTCTAGATTTCTTTTTAACTAATGTGTCACAAAATATCTCCGCGGTTAAAGTGGTAAATGATTTGAGTTCCGATCACCTCCCAATCGTGTGTACTGTCAACATGAGTTATGAATCGGTAGAAAATTTGCACTACAGCTATGGTAAGGCCAACTGGCATCTGTTTGCCAAGTTTATAAACAGAAATCTTCCCATGCCAGTCGATTTTAATGAAATTACTGACACTAATCAAATCGACAACATGATAATTGATTTTAATAATACAGTTAAAACTGGAATCGATGCAAGTGTGCCTAAATGTAGATCATCGCCAGCGATCAAACCGCTACCAAATAACATTCTAATTCTGATGCAATTTAGAAATGTATACAGAAGAAATTGGAAGCGATATAGAGATGTCAATGATCATCGAGCAATGAGTCGCCTAAACAAAAGTATTGCATACGAAATAAATCAATTTAGAAACAAATCATGGAACAACATGTTGTCCTCTTTAGAGAAATCATCTTCCCCTTTTTGGAAGGTTTCAAAAATTTTAAGGAAGAAATCTACCAACATTCCAATTCTCAAGCACAACAACGTAGTATGTTACACCAAGCTAGAAAAGGCTGAAATGCTGGCTCACTCATTTAAAATGAACCATGATATTTCAGTTAATCTCAGCGACTCTACTACAATTTATGAGGTAAATAATGTTGTAAACCAAATTAATTATACAAGCCCAAATCCTCAAGAAGGTTACTACACTACTCGTGACAAGGTGTCTGTCCTTATAAAGAACTTAAAGAACAAAAAATCGCCAGGATTGGACAAAATCAATAATAAGTGTTTAAAAAATTTATCTATTAAAGGTATAAGCTATATCACGAACATCTTTAATGCTTGCCTAAAATTATGTTATTTCCCCAGTGCATGGAAAATATCAAAAACTATCCCGATACTTAAGCCAAACAAGCCAGTTGAATCCCCTCTTTCATATAGACCAATAAGCTTACTTTCTTCCATAAGTAAAATTTTGGAAAAAATTATTAAGGAAAAGCTTACACAGTTTATGGATGCAAACAATGTACTCCCATCGCAACAATTCGGGTTTAGAAGTGAGCATAATACGTCCCAACCTCTTTTAAAAATTAGAAAACTAGTTAAAAATAACTTTCAGGATGGTAAATCAACGGGAATAGTTTTGCTGGACATAAAAGCTGCTTTTGACTCTGTTTGGCACTACGGACTTATAGATAAATTAAAAAGATTTGATTTTCCTACCGAACTTATAAAAATTATTCAAAATTTTCTACAAAATAGATCATTCAACGTCTACATAGGAACAACATGTTCACAACAAATAAATATTACTGCTGGCTGTCCTCAAGGCTCGTGTCTGTCACCGATACTATACAACATCTTTACTGCCGATATTCCAGCATTAACAAACTGCATTACGTCTATATTTGCAGATGATACGGCGATTCTTAGTTCTGATATATATTCAGCTAGCATAAGTTCAAATCTGCAGTCAGCTCTAATTGGTTTGAGCAACTATTTTCAAAAATGGAAAATTGTAATAAACCCTGAGAAAACTCAGGCTATTTATTTTACACGAAGGCGCAAAACGTGTTACACTCCTCAGAGTTCACTTCGATTTATGAATCATGATATTCCGTGGGAAAACAACGTTAAATATTTAGGAGTAATCATGGACGGTTACAGAGATGGTAATTATAACATGATTCGAATTTTAGCTAATCGGCATCCGGGCTTTAAAACTATTCATATAAATGCGCAAAGTCTTTTACCGAAAATCGATGAATTCCGTTTTCTTTTTGAAAATTCGTGCATTGATGCAATATGTATTTCGGAAACATGGTTTGTACCTGAAATTTATGACAGTGTTTACAAGATAGATGGTTATCGTATTTTAAGATCAGATAGGCGTAACAATGGCGGAGGTGTGGCAATCTACATTAGGAACACCATCTCATGTAAACTTATTTGTTCATATAATGAACCTGGTGATGTTGAATTTATTTTTATTGAGGTTAACTGTTGTGCGAACAATATGCTACTAGGCTGTGTCTATAGACCAGATAGGTATATGCAATTGGACACGCTTGTTGATAAATTAGAAAATATTTCTGTAATGTACTCTGAAGTTATTATAACTGGTGATTTCAATTGCAATCTGCTTGAAAATGAAAATCTAACTACTATCATGTCTACACTAAATTTATCCGCTGTTAATACTTTTAGGCCTACGCACTTCTCGGCCTCAAATAGTACATTACTCGGTTAAGTTTTTGTAAGCAACGGACACAACTATATGAGCAGTTAGCTGTACCTTCTTTTTCCAAGCATGATTTAATTTGTATGTGCTATAAATTTACAGTGGAGACAGGAGTTAGAACGTTTAGTGTTCGAGATTTTAAAAGTATTGATTTAGAAAACTTATATCGTGATCTCATTAACTCTGAATGGGATCGAATTTTCTATTTACCTAATGCTGATGAGCAAGTTACCGTTCTCAACATATTAATACTTCGGATTTATGACAATCACGTACCGGTAAAAATTAAGACGGTTAAAAATATAGCTAAGCCGTGGTTCACAAATGAAACTAAGTTGTTAATTAAAAAGCGTGATGACCTATACCACATGTGAAAACGATATAGAACACCTGAACTGCATAATGAATTTTGTGTAGCGCGAAAAGCCGTTGTTTAAAAAATCAGACATGCGGGTGTGTTCTAGAATCCGAATCCACTCGAAAGTGGATTACTTTAGCATTATTGGTGTTCTGCATTTCACATCCACATGTTTTTATTCGTTTTCAATTAGAGTAGATATGGGTTGGTGAAAGTAAACCGAATCGACTTTTATTGTAATATGTGATAAAATTTTTAACAAAAAAATTAATATTGCTTTTAGCTTAAAATCTTCTTAATCCAACTTAATCAAAAATATATCGTTATCTAAAACGCAAAAGGCCCTTACTAACCCTAAATTTAAAGTCGACGTTTTCATTGATATTGATGTAATTATACCAAATTTTTTTGAACGATTTTTATGTTATTTTCAGACAATTTGTTTCTTTAATCGATTTAGCGATCTCTTAGTTTTTGGGTTTGTTTAAACTTTGCAATTTTTCGCGAATTTTAGCCATGTTCGCGATATAAGCGATTTGGTCGTGTAAGTTTTCTGATTCTTTACAGCTTTAACGATTTATAATAAATAGTTGACCTTGCTTTCATGCCGCTGTTTGCAAATTTTTGCGAATTTCCTTGAATTTAGCAATTTTTACCGATTTTTTGCCATTCCTTATAGTTTTAGGGACTTTAAATCAATTTTATGGCTGGTTTGAAATATTAAAATTTTTCGCGAATTTTCGTTTTTTTTGCAATTTTTTTTTTTTGTTATTTTCCGACATTTTGTTTTTTTTAACCTATTTAGAGATTTCAAATAAATTTTAGTGTTTGTTTAAAAGTTTGCAATTTTTCGAGAATTTTAGCCATGTTAGCGATTTTTTTTGTGATTCTTTACAGCTTTCACGATTTTTAAAAAATATTAGACATTGCTATCATGCTTCGGTTAGCAAATTAGCGATCATTAGTTCAACAAAAGTGTTTTCGAACAAAAACTTCGAATACACAAAAACATGCGGATTTGAGAACACCAATTTATCAATTATGCTGATTCAAAAAATTTTTCGTTTTCAATTCGAGTCTAAACCTAGAACATACCTGATGATAAGTCTTCGTACTATTTTAATAAATTTAATTTAACACTAAAAGTAAATGGAAACATATACGAGATATTAGCGTTAGTAAGTCAGTTGAACGTTTAGTGGAAGTTGATGTTAATTTGATTAATGAAAGCTTTATGAATATTCCTTTTCCGACAATCCAGTTTGACTTTTACGATGGAAATACACATTTAGTTTCGTGCAACCAGCTAAAATTTCAATGCGTAAATGTATCTGATGTTGCTAACGCTTTCAATGCAATTAAATCCAATGCAATAGGGTTAGATAATATTGATCCAAGGTTTGTTAAAATTATTCTGCCATGGATTATTCGATATATCACCCATCTTTTTAACACCATAATAACCACCAATAGATTCCCAATGCAGTGAAAACATGCCAAAATTATCCCAATACCTAAAACCGGATCTGAATATCGTCCAATTGCGATTCTGCCATATCTCTCTAAAGTTTTTGAAAATTTATTGCATAAACAAATTTATTAACTGATCGCCAATCTGGATTTAGACCACAACGTAGCTGTATTACTGTACTAACTGATGTAATAGAGGAAATTCGAAATAGTTTAGATGATAATAAATTAACGTTCCTTGTGTTATTAGACCATTCAAAGGCCTTTGATACTGTGCACCACTCAATGTTATGCATGAAATTGTTGAAATTATTTAATTTTTCAACACTAGCAGTGGAATTAATATCGTCATATCTTTCAAATAGATCTCAATCAGTTGCAAACAATGATTCCTTATCACTAGCTTTACAGGTAACAAGAGGTATCCCTCAAGGCTCTATTCTTGGACCCCTTCTATACTCGTTATATGCTAACGATCTTCCAAAACAAATCAAATATTCCAAAATACAAATGTATGCTGACGACGTTCAGCTGTATCTTAGTAGCAGCAAAGATTCAATTACGACAAGAATACAAGAATTAAATCATGATCTTGACAAAATATATACATGGGCTTTAGCTAATGGTTTACGTCTTAATCCAAGCAAATCAAAGTGTCTAATAGTATGCAAAAAGGCAGTTCGAATAGATTTTGATATAGACATATTGCTTGGGGGGTTTAAAAATTGATATTGTGGATTCAGTAAGAAACTTGGGAGTAACGTTTAATAAACATCTAACTTGGTCAAATCACATTACTCAAGCGTGTGGTAGAATATATGGTATGTTGCGTAATTTATATGCTACTCAGCACTGTGCGGCTTTGAAAATAAGTATACTACTAGCAAAAACTTATCTCTTGCCTACACTTTTATATTCGTCTGAAATTTTTACTGGTTGTAACACAAAGGACATGAGAAAACTTACAGTAACGTACAACAACATCATCCGCTATATATTCTCGTTAAAAAGGTTCGACAATGTATCGCAATATTCCTGTCGTATTTTCAGTATATCTTTTCCAATCTATTTACGATTTAAAAACCTTATTTTTCTTCACAAAATTATTATGACAAAGGAGCCAGATTACCTTTACAAACGTTTACGGTTTACAAGATCATGCAGAGGAAAAGGTATACTTCAATTTCGTCACCGGGACCATACTTCTGAATGTCAATTCTTCATATTAACCATACGTCTCTGGAATCAACTTCCAAATAATTTGCAAACCACTAGCAGCGCAATAAGGTTTAGAAAATTACTATTAGAATATTTTTCGTAATACTTGTTTGTTTAAATTCCAACGCAAAATTATTTTATTTATGTTATTATTTTTTTTATTTATGTTTATGTTATTATTTTAATTGATTATTTTTTATCTTTTAATTCTGTAGCTTTAATTTATATGCACTGTTTTTGCAGTTTTATTTTTAAATATTCAACTAAATTTGTTTAACTTAACGTGTCTGATTCTAATACTATAATTTATAAGATATTGTGTCTTGTTGTGTTAGAAAATCTATGTTATACTAAAAATTTGCGATGTTTTGATATATAAGTCGTATCCATAGGTCATATGACAGCCCTAAAATTATAAAAATGTTGATGTTTTTCAGCCCATTTTTGGAGCATTTTGGTCATAAATTACCCATTGTCTAACCGATTTTATAGTTTTATATACCGATGTGTTAAGGAAGAATTTTACCATTTACTTAAGTTATATTTATGTATATATAAACATTTATATATACATACTTGTATATATATTAACAAAGTTAATTATAAAAAGAGTAATTTTTGGGGATTCAGTATTTCGGTTATAACTCAGCCATTTTTAACCGATTTGACAGATTAATATACCGACGTACTATGCTTCGTTCCCATATAACGAAGGGACAAAAATAGAAGGAGTTGTCAGATATTTTTGAAATTTGGTACACTAGTATAAAAAAGCTTAGTTAAGAAAAATTAGAATTTTTGGAAAAATCGGCCCAAGGACACGCCTACCTCCCATGTGTCCTGAAATTGAAAAATGTAATTTTAGCTTCAATAATGCCCACAGAATTACAAAAAGTGGTCATGCTGATACACATGCAACTAGCAACGTGTGTGTAAATTTTTATTTAAATCGGACTAAGGACTCAAGGTCCTGCTATATATCCTCTTTCTTAAAAACGCTACCACTCCTACAAAAATTGTCTGATCGTAATAAATTTTGGTATGTAAATTGACATTTGCAAGATATATATTTGTGCCAAATTTGGGTAGAATCGGATTATCAATGTGGAAAATACAAAAACATCATTTATTGAAAAATAGGATAAACCGGTTAAAATGCTCTTGCAAAAATAAAACTATAAGGATATTTGAAAGATAACATAAATGAAAAAATTAAAGAGGAAAACTAGCAATGTTAACGTCATTAAAAAATTATGAAAAAATCATATCGCACTTGATCCATCAAAATTTTTATTTTTCCACTTTTCGAAAAAAGTCGACGAGTATTATTCATATCCGCTGTTAAAATATCGTGCTATTTTGCCTACTTTTTGATAATAAAATAGTTGATTTAAAAATTCTTTTTCATGTGCCTTTAATATTAAATTTAAAATTGTTTTGCTTCTACTGAACATTTTGAGTTAATACCCTCAACAGGAGTGCGATTTATTTTGATAAAAAATTAAAATTTTGGATTTTTAAGCAAAAATTTGTTTATCTTAAATGGGACAAAAAAAATGATGTAACTATATCATTATTAGATCAAAAACACCGAAGGTTTTTAAAAACTTAGCTCGAGTTATATTTTTATGGCCCACTGAAATTTTTAATTTTTTTAAAGGTGTTTGGAATGTGTAAAAAAAACTATTTAATGTTTGTAGAACATTTTAATCCTTTAAACACACGTTTTAAAGGTTTTCAATAAGAATATTTAAAAAAGAGACCTAAATGACTCCTAAAAATGGGAGATAGAGGGTTTAATAATATGTTAAGCTCAAAAGTAGATTTATTAAATTTTTGCCAATTATTTCACACGACTTAATAATAATATATGATAATTTACAATTTTACTGTTGCTTATATCACACGAACTTATGATCTTTTACAACCCCTAGTGAAATTCGATGCAGAAAATTGCTGTAGAATATTTTAACCCTTAAACGTGCGTGTAAGTGGTGTTCTATGAGGAGGGACTGAAATGACTCCTAAACATCGCAGATAGAGGGTTAATTAGTTCTATGAAAAGAACCGTCATCAACTTTTATTAAAATCATCAATTAACCTTATTTAGCTTAGAATTAGATTTAATACATTTTTTTTGACTTACTCAAAACGCCTTTAAAAAAAAATTAAAAACTTCAGTGGGCCATAAAAAAAGAACTCCAGCTAAATTTTGAAAATACTTCAGTGGTTTTGGTCTACTAATGATATAATAAAATTTTTTTATTTTTTAACATTCAAAATATAAAATCGTTTTGCGCAATGATATTAAACACTCTTAAATGCCTGATATTTGAGTAAAAATCATAATATTAGGCATTTCAAAAAACGCATTTTTTTTAAGTTGTGGTAAAAAATAGGCACTAATTTTTGAATACCCTGTTAGCTAACAGTATAAACTTGCAAAAACTGAAAAAAATATCTAATTTTATATAATTTTTTTTTATACTCCATCAAACTTAAATAATTTTTGGATTTTCAACAAAAAAAAATGTGTTTTTCAGAGCAATAAAAAAAGTTATTTTGTAAATAATTACTAAATTATAAATTTAAATTTAACTGCCAATATATCAAAGTACTTGAAAACCAAATTTCGAGCGACTTTTTAAAAAAATTAATTTTTCAGAATTATTTTTGTGAAACAACTAAAACTCATTTTTCTGTTAAGTAATTTTTGCAAGAAATTATCTGCTTTTAACGCCCTCTCGTGGTGGCAAAAGCAATCAGAAAAAATTTTTTTTTTAACATTTATTTGAGATACCTTATTATCTTTTAAAAAAATTTGTATTTAAAAACAATTTGAGACAAAAATTTTTTTTTGGATTTTTGTCTATGGGACAAAGCATAGTGCGACGTGCTTAAGAAGAAATATACCATTTACTTGAGTTACAATGCTTGGACTCGAGAAGATCTATGGTTCCCGAAAGTGCGTATTTAAAAAAAAATTAAATTTAGGTCATAACTTTTTTGTTTCTGAACCGATTTTTCCGAGTTTTTTTTAGAAAATATGTATGTTCTACTAAAAATTTCCGATATTTTGGTATATAAGTCATATCCATACGACATATGACAGCCCTAAATTTTTTTTATACAATTTTTGATATTTTTTGTACGGGAGGTACCACGCCCACTTCTCCAATCCCGCCCACAATTTGTATGATGGTGTGACAACCTAAATGTGTGTACCTAATTTGGAAACTTTGGGTCTTGCCGTTCCCCAGATATACAGCAAAAAGTAATAAAAATACAACATCCACAAGGGATTTTTGGAAAAAATTGGAGATATTCGTGGTTTTTTGCTCATATCTCAGTCATTTTTGGACCGATCGGGCTGAATTTTAATAGCAAAATTATATTAAGAATACCTGACATAAAGATACCCCAACCATCATATCTGGGGGCTTCGAAAAACCCATTTCAACAGACATTTAAACTTCGCTTTACATAATGACCCAGAATATATGTACTTTGTAGGGTGTATGATCAATATTGTAGAAATTACAAACGGAATGACAAAGTTATAAATACCCTTTTACCTTCGGTGAAGGGTATACAAATACGCATACGAATTTGGTTCTTTTTCGAAATTCGAACATTTAAGAGGTGAAAATCTGAACTATTTTTTGGACTTTTTTACAAAACATTTTCCTTCATTTATTGACATATTCATACTAAATTATGGGCTGCCACTACAATACTGAAATGTTTGAGACTTAATGGGGGCAAAATAAAGTACCCAAAAAAAGAAATACAGGAAATTTGATGTTTTTCATTAGCTTTTTGGTTCTACTAAAGTAGCGGGTTAAATACTAGAACTCAAACAAGTTTAAACCTAGGTTAGGTTAGGTTCCATGGGCAGCCATCAAAAGACAGCTCACTTGGGTCCTTTATTGGTCCCTTTGTGATACCCTGCGCCAATGCCCATCCCTTAGAGCAGTTACTCAGATGGCGTCACTGCAAAGTCCAACCACCTCGTCTTCCTAGTGAAGAGAAGGAGCGATTTCAGTTTCATCCCAGATAGATCCTCCAGGCAAATACCGGTTCCAAAGACATCCGACGATCTACAGTTAACCTAGATGTCGTATAGACACCCGTTAGGGAAGCAAGGGCAGCCTTGCTGTCAGTAAATATACGTATATCTCCCGATATGCGATGATACCTCAGCCAGTTTGCCGCTGCCTTATAGCCGAGATTTCCGCCTGCAGGACACTACATCCATCCGGCAGACGAAAGGAAACCTTCACATTCAGTTCCTCTATGAAGAAACCTCCGCCGACCCTCTCACCTTTCCTCGAACCATCAGTATAGACCCCCAGGGTTGGTTCACGGAAATTATCCAACAGCACACTGCTGTGCGCCACTTGCGTCACGAACCCCGCACCAAAGAACGGCACCGGGGTACAGTTATCCACTCCATCAGGGACAATCGTACGTTTGATTATCCCGGCGTGTCCAAAGTCACGTGTCGACCAGCTGTTCACCGCGTGCAGCCGTGTCGCCGAACAAAGAGCCAACTGTCTGGCCATTATGTCCACCGGGAGCCAGGTCAGTATCTTGAACAGCGCCCTCGTTGGAGTAGATCGCATTGATCCCGTAATCATCAGCGCGACAAGTCTCTATACTTTCTCAAGCATCGCACGGTGTATGCCCTTATCCAATGCAGTCCACCATACAACGACCCCATAGTACAGCGTCGGCTTTACCACAGCCTCAAAGATACAATTGACACACCACGGGCTCATACCCCAGTTTCTGCCGATTGCACCCCTACACGCATATATGGCAACTATTGCCTTTTCCACTCTCATCCGGACATTTAGTCCCCATGACAGCCTGCTATCCAGAACCACGCCCAGATACTTCGCACTTTGAGATATCCGAAGCTCAGTTCCATTTAACCTCGGAAGCCTAAAGTCCTCGGTCTTATACCTCCTCGTAAAGAGTACCAGTTCCGTCTTAGACGGATTTACACCCAGACCGCATGATGCACTCCAGGTACTGAGTACCTTCAAAGCAGCCTCCATACACTGGGACATTACGCCCAAATGCCTCCCTTAGATGGCCACTGCAACATCATCAGCATACGCCACCGTTTTGATCCTCATGTCGTCCATCCTTGTTAACATGGTGTTCATAGTCAGGTTCCACAATAGTGGGGATAGAACTCCCCCTTGGGGAGTACCCCTGTTCACCAGCCTCTGAACACTGGTTTCACCTATCGTAGAGCAAATGACCCTATTCCGTAGTAGATTGTCCACAAATCTACATATGCCAGCGTCGATCCCCAGACTCCCCATGGACGTCACGATAGAGTCCGGGTTGACATTGTTGAAGGCCCCCTCAATGTCGAGAAAGGCCACAAGTGTGTACTCCCTAAATTCGAGCGATCTCTCAATGGTTCCGACCAGAGAGTGAAGAGCCGTCTCAACAGACCTGTCCCTTGTGTAGGCATGTTGAGAGGCAGAGAGTAAGCCCCTTGGGATGGTCATCCTCAAGTGTATATCGATAACCCTCTCAAGAGTCTTAAGAAGAAAGCATGCAAGACTAATCGGTCTGTAGTCCTTCGGCTCGGTGTGAGAAGCCTTACCCCCTTTGGGTATAAAGACCTCCCTGCACAGGGTCCATTTCACAGGAAAATACGAAAATCTAGCGCATCCCCTGTATATGGCCAACAACCAGGGTATTATAAGGGTCGAATTCCTCTGCAGGTCCGCCGGAATTATACCGTCCATACCCGGAGATTTATATGGGCTAAAGCTATCGATAGCCCACTTAATCCTATCGTAGTCCAATGGTATGGACATAGGAATGGGAGTCGCCTCCCGCGACCGATCCCGCAAACCCCATTGGAAGTTTCCAGGAAAATGAGTATCAATCAACACTTCCAGTGTTTCTTGACTATTCGTGGTCCAACTACCATCCGATTTCCGGACATACGTCGGGACAACCTGGCTCGAGGCCATTACCTTACGTAAACGGTTCGTCTCAGAGGATCCTTCCACGCCGCTACAGAAGTTCATCCAAGCAATCCTTTTCGCCGATCTAACCAGGTTTCTAAACCTTTTCAATGATGACTTATAGTCCGCCCAATTTCCATGGCGCTTTGCCACATTGAACAACCTACGACAGTCAATTCTCGCCTGCGCAATGTCAGGATCCCACCATGGTGGCCGGTACCCCTACGCACCCTTGGCCTACACGCCAAGGAAGTCGCCAACTGCAGTGAGTTCGAAAGCAGATCCACTGCCGTATCGATCCCCCGATATCATCAACCCCAGGAGGGTCAGATAGAGACCGGACCAGAGAGGAGTATTGAACTCCCCAGTTCGTACGTCTCCTGTTCAATATAGCCATCGATCCTGAAGACCTAAGCCCTAGCCTAAATTCCACATATCTGTGATCAGAGAGCGAACAGTCATTCGACACCATCCAGCTCTCGATCATATCGGTGTGGTCTATACTAACTAGCGTGACATTAAGAACCTCACACCTATTTGCAACAACAAACGTAGGCTCACAGCCGCTATTTACTACTCCTAAATTATTATAAATAATAAAGGAGAATAGTGACTCACCTCTTACATTCGTATCCGTACTGCCTTATATAGTGTGGTGCGCATTAGCATCGGCACAGATTATCACCGGTGTTCCAGTGCTCGCGGCCTTTAAAACTGCATCACGGATGAGCCCGTTGGGTGGATCCTGCCCGTGGTCATGCGCCATATACGCCGAGACCATCCAGACTATACCGTCCGGTGTCTTAAGAGCAACAGTTGTGGTATCTTCGTCACTGTAATCAGAAAGAATGAAGATATTCAACGAGTTTTTAGCTAAGACACAAGATCTTGGACCATCACGAGCTCCTTCCCTCTTTCTACCACACGGAGAAGCAGTGCAGCAGATGCTGCTTGAGAGTGGTGGAGGTTTATCTGCAGCACCTTCACCATGATCCATTTTGGCGACCACTGTGACATGTTGACGTCCTCCTGGTCAGACTCCAGCAGCACGTCCTCATCAACCATATCACCCAAGTGATCAAAGAAGTCACCCACCAATCCTGAGAAAGACTGGGTATCCTCTTTGTCGCTTGAGCCCACGGCATCGTCGCAAGCCATGCTTTCCACAGGTTGCTTGGCCTCACTTACCGATGGAGCCGGATTGCCCTTGTCACTTCGGTAGACACGGAGCAAGATCGTACTAAAACCATAGTAGAGCTTGCCCTGCCTAAAAAATAAACTTTGGCATACAAATATGTCCACGAAGAAAAAGGAGACGCTAACAAAGTAGCGGGTATAGCAGTGAATCACAGTCAAATTGGCCGACCTTTAGAAATAAATTTAATATTTCTCGG
The DNA here is from genome assembly GCA_949318255.1 of Pollenia labialis. NCBI lineage: Eukaryota > Metazoa > Arthropoda > Insecta > Diptera > Polleniidae > Pollenia > Pollenia labialis. The sequence goes on from OX439139.1 coordinate 81,985,773, forward strand.
TTATATTAAAAATGCTAAATTATAACCCACAAACTTTAAAATATTGTACATTCATTGTTAAAAAAATTTATACCAATTTAAAATATGTATAACAAACAAAAATGTTTCAACGTCTTTAAATTCAAACTGTCATAATACATACAGTCTGGCATCACCGGCGACATCGAGTGATTGTTCAAGCATTGCATCAGTGAGTTTTTTTTAGATACAGAAAGCAGAACTCCAGGTTTTTTCTTACAAAGCCTTTGATTACAAAAAACACAATTTATTTTATTTAAGTAAACCTGAACATATGAAAATAGAAAACCCCGTGCTTTATTTAATATTATTACATGGTGTCAGGTGCAGAAGTAAAATAAAGTAAAGAAAAATAAGAATGAGCGAGGTACAAGTATTAAAAGACGAAATCGAAGCCCTACGCGCTGAAATAACAAAATCAAGAAACATGGGAATAGCAACCCATAGTATTCTTCCACAGATACCACTTCCCGGTCCAATAAAGATAATAGGTGAAAATTTTAAGTACTTTAAGCAGCAGTGGGAAAATTATTTAACAGCATCGGGTTTAACCTCACAAAACGAAGAAACTATAAAAGCAATTCTTCTAACAGCCATCGGAGACGATGCCTTCAAAAGGTATACTAATATGCCAATAAAGGAAGATGATGTACAGACAGCTGCCGCTCTATTGAATGAAATAAAAAAAAATCTACCACCGGCGGTAAACAAAAGGTATATAAGGACCGTCTTTAATATGGCAAAGCAAGACGAAGAAGAGTCATATGACGAATATTTTAACAGATTGAGAGGTTTGATCAAAAATGCACAATATGGTCAACTGGAGGAGGACCTTTTACTTGATAAAATAATATGCTTCATCAAGGATCCTAACCTGAGAGAAAGGTTATGGCTTGACGGCAGTATAACTTTGTCAAAAGCAATTGAAATATGCAGGTCAAAAGAAACGTCAGAAAAACAGTTACGTGGTATTGGAACTAACCAAGCTGAGATTAACAAGGTGGAGAAAACCATAACGAGAGGTAAATATCAGCAGCAACAACAAACACAGCAAAGAGTAAAAGCCGAAAACCCATTGTGCAAATTTTGCGGGAACGAGTATCACAACAGGTTAGAACACTGTCCAGCTAGAAAGATAACATGCCACAAATGCAAGAGAAGAGGACATTATGCCAGAGTTTGCATGTCGAATAGATCAACATATACAAACAAACACAGTAACAGTTCAAGAGCTGTAAAAGAAGTCGTAACAGCGATTAAAAGCGCCGAGGAAACATCAGACGACGAGTTTATATTGAGCATAGGGTTGCCATTCGTACTGATTTTACCAGTACACGTACTGGTTTTTATTCAATGTACTGGTTTATTTTTAAATTTTGCCTCCAAATAATTTTACTTGTTTAAAATTGGTTTACTTCCCTTATTACTTTTGATTTGTTATGAATCACCCAGTTAAAATTCAGTCTTAACTCTTAACTTACCATATGCTTCGTATTTAAATAAATAGAAGTGCCATTAGTGCTTTTCAAAAGAAAATGCTGATTTTGCAAAAAAGGGAAAAGTATTAAAACACTCGCCTGCTTCGCCTGTCTTCGTTTTGAACAACTGCCAACGTTAACACGTCTTGGTTGTATTCTGTGATTCAAATAAAATGAAAAAGAACGTTAAATGTTTGTTTTGTTTTCCAACGTCCTGTGTGTAAAACAGATATAAAACGGCACATGCAAACAGGTAGACATAACCCGGGGTTTACACATGAAAGAACTTTCTTGCAAGTAGAGTATACGTATTATCACCCTCCAAATATTAGTACTTCAAACACGCATGTAAAATGCAGCCCACAAGGAGCTCACTAGTCCAAAGTCACCCAAACGTATTGAAAAAACATGGTCTATTTAACATTACGATGTCCTAGGGCAGGGCCATATAACCCAGCTTTGGATTAGAAAGGAGTAGTCTTAAAACTACTTCATTGTATACACAAGAGGATTAGTTTTAACTTCGTTTAAAAGCGAAAACATGTCGTTAAAAAACGAGACATATTGTCTCACTACAAACAATTTTTGACAATGACATGGTCCATGCTTGCATTACATCGGACCAGTTTATGGAGAAGTCAATTTAATTAAAATGGATCAGGCGGTCTAATATTATTTGCAGGGCAACGAAAAATCGTAGAAACAGCAGATTGGCTGAAAGTACAAAAATTGTGTGAATGTTAGTGAAAAAGTGTAAGTGTATTGCAACTTTCAAGATATTACTTTCATGTGTTAATGCTAGGTCGGCGAAATATATCAGATAGTCAGCAAAAAACAGTGTCTTCATTTCATTCATGGCCACAGCTACGCTTCAGCTGATTGTAGCAGCAAAGTTTTCAAAGAAATCTTCCCTGATTCCAAAGTTGCTTCCAATTTTAGTTGCGGAAGAACAAAGTGTTCTAAAGTTGCAACCAAATTATTGGCAAAGTATTTAGGGTATCCAGTCACATTTTCATAAGTCATAATTTAAAAATTGCTCCAATTGTAATTCAAAAACAAAAAAATTCAAGGGGTTTTAATGTTATAGCCTATGACAATATGGCTAAATTGGAGACCTCGTGAATACCCTCATTATATTGAGAATAGAGTTGTGTCGTTCATGAACGAACTCGTTCAATTGAACGGATCAGTCAGTTGAACGATGAACGGCCGTTCAGTGTCATCGTTCAATTCCATTCAATCGTTCACTTGCATGGTTAACTTGGGTCTTTTTAGTCAGTCGGTCACTTGGTTACCGGACAATTGGTTGAAAAGAAACAACAATACTAATATGGTGTATATGTGATGCCAGTATAATATACTTTTTTCATTTACTCATTGCTACATTGCTTTACACATTTTCATAGCACGATCAGCGTTGTCAAGTTTCTTGGGACCTAATTTTCAATTTGGCGACATAGCGATTTTTTTTGGCGGCTTTTAAAATATATGGCGATTTTGTTGGCTATTTGATAATGCTATGTTCACACTTGGGTTTGTTAACGCGTTTAAGCAAAATGTTGTTACATTTGAGATGATTAAGATGACAGATGGTTGAGAAAAAACCCAACAAACAATTTTATATTTCTTTTAAGTATTAATAATGGATACAAATACTTTTTAAAGTTATCAGAAGATTATTTTAAACATAATTATGATGAAATTGTGAAAATTTGTGAATTACTTAAGGAAAAACATATAACATTAAGCAGAAATCGTGGCCGGTTGTACACGTTCATGTTCAGAGAATTCTATATGTTGCTTAAACGAGCTTAAGAACCCAAGTGTGAACATAGTATAAGCCATGAATATGTTTTGAGACTCGTAGACAAATTTACCATTTGTTATTTGGAAAGGCTATTTCAATGATGGTATTCCATCCAATTTAAACCAGTTTTTGAAAAAAGCATATAGCTATGAGGATACGTCCGGTACGTACCATTTTAAATAACTCTTTATTGAAAGAGTTCTTTTTAATAATTAACTCCAATAGAACTCGCCTTCAAAATAGAGAGCAATATAAACTTCTTGACACGTTCATACGAGTTATAAATTATATAAATGTAAATAGCACTTTTGTAGCTTCACACGATATCGACCCCTTTGCGCGAAATTATCGTATGTTACAAATACCAAATTTTACAGGACAGCCATTTTTCTACTTTTCTCTGCTTTCACTTGTAATATCAAAATGAATATATACATGTGCTTAGATAAGATATGAATAAAAGCGAAACGCGTGCATCGATTTTTATGATCTTTGTCTCATTTTGCTCATAGGTTATGTGACTTTGCGAAAAAATAACTAGACTTGAAACTTTTTTCCATTTTGGATTTTTATGTATTTAAAAAAAAAAAAATTTAAATTTTTAGGCAAAAAATAATTTTTTCCCTTCATACATTCATTTTTAACTTCGAAAGTGTTACTTGTATAGGAAAACAATATATGAACAGATTAAGGGAATTGTAATTCTTAATTTTTTAAAATTTATTTCAACTAAATTGGGCTAGTGGTTGTCGAGCTATGTCAAACAACAGGGCCTAAAACGTGATAAATTCCCCTATACGATAGTACTAACTTCAAATCGATACTAACTTCAAATCGCAGGTAAGAAGACAAAACGAATGATGCAGAAATTCTTCTTTTTGGGTCTAATTTCACATACAGTTCACAGAATTGAGTTGGCAAATCATGTGTTGTACTGTGTTATTCTACAATGTTTATGAGCGTTGCCAGTTGTTCTTTATATAAAACCCGCCAAATGCAAATTTTTTTATTTGATCAGAAAATTTTATACATATATATTCCATTTAGTTTTAAAATTAGATTTTTAAATAAATAACCAACTTCAATATTCGACAGCTTTATTTATTAAAGCAAAGTCAAGTTTTAGAGCACGAAATTAGTATGGAAAACCCACTTTTAATGTATACATTACTTAAGCATTCGTTTTTGAATAAAGCGACTCATACACTTGCAATAAAATTGTTCAATTTTACGTGCTGTACAATTATATTGCCAATGTGTATGTAATATTCGAAGATGCACAATATTGGCAACAATCAAACGACTTGATTTTTATTGCACAACGTAAAGATAGTGAAGTGTGTTGGCAACATTGTATAATGCTGCTTATGTTATTCCTGTAGGTTATGTTAACTTTGTATTAAAAGAATGAAACCATTGTGCAACTTATTGCATAAAATAGGACAAAATGGAAATAATATGGCGAATATCTTAAACAATAATATTGCAAGTGCATGGGCCGCTTAAGACTATTAAAATAAAAAAAATAGTTTTTAAGAAACTACTTCTGAATTTTAAAAACTAAATCCAACCTGGTAAAACACCCAAGATGGCAGACTTATTATTTTTAATGCATTCCTACAATATGAGTAGGTATCAAATGGTAGGACTTGCTGAGAATAAGTCAAAAAATTAAGTGCCTAAATCTCTAAATCAAATATGACGGACTAAGTTTTTATGCTCTCCTTCAATATGGGTACCAAATTAAATTAAAAGTTAAATAATATGTATATAAAAAAAAAAACTTTTATTAAAATGCTCTAAAAAGAAAAAATGAAAATTTTACTTCAAAACTTTTACTATCACCTTATAACGTCGTTACACAATTTATTTGATTTAAAGCTTGTTGCAAGATTTAAATAACTTGCAGCCAATTTCACCAAGTTCAGTTATAACTAACTTTTACTTTAACTTCCAGTTAACAATATTTTTTTGACAGTTATTATAACTGAACTTGGTGAAATTGACCGTTGATGTGATTGATTTTAACTACTAAATTTCTCAAACAAAGTAAATACAAGTTCTTAAATCTCGCGACAAGCTTTCATATTTAAAAAAATTGTGTATTAACAGGCAACATGCTCTTAAATCATATAAATTGATTAATGACATTATAAGTTTTAAAAACAGGCAGTAAAAGTTTTTAAGTAATTCTTTCTCTTTAAATAAAGTTACATTAGCATTTAGAATATGAGAACACCAAACAAGTATTAAAACCGCCACGTTTCGCGAGAAATCATTACATGTGGCAGCCCAGATTGTATTATCAAATTTTTTATGCAGTGTGGCAAATTGCCACTGGCAATGTGTTAAAAGAAACAAGTATAGTATACTGGTATAACATAAGCACTATAATAGTTTGTTTTTTTTCCATCCGTTGTTTGGTAAACGAAAAAACAAATGCGAATTTGATTTGCGTTTGTTATCCATTTTTGGGTACACTCAAAAATTTTTGCAGTAACTGAACGTAATTTACTAAAATCATTTTCCGTAAAATTAAAACTTAGTGAAAATTTTGTTATTTTATAACTAATGTGCTGTTTTCACAACACAAGTGATTGAACGTGTAGAGTAATTTATATGAAAAACTCTCAAAAAACTTAGTGCTTTTCATATAAATTTTACTACACATTCAATCACTTGTGTTGTGAAAACAGCACATAAACTAATTCATAAACTTACATGTTGTTCCAAAAATAAATATGTTCAGTTATTTGTTATGCTTTAAATAAAACTGAAATGGGTACTTAACTGCAAAGTTAAATCTCAGTTAGTCTTTACGTTCTGTTCTGTTACGAATCAGCTGATTTGTTTTTGTTATTAAAAACCCTATGAAATTGATTAGTATTTCTGTTCTGTTGCGGTTTAGTTTGCTAAAATCAAAAACTAGTTAAGTAATTGTAAGTGACAGCAAAATAAATAACAAAAAATACATATTTATATTAAAATAAACTATTTTTTGATTAAAAGAATTCATAAAATTTAATTTTTTCAAATCTATGTGCATTAATGTTATTTAAATAAAACAATGGACAATGCAAAATTAATAAATTTCTCATAAATGGCTGATAAGTTGCTACAGAAAAATTAAATTTTACAATATCGAAACAGAACGGCACGGAACAGAACAAAAACAGAAAGTAAAGACTAATTCTGCCTTTATTTTAAATTATTTTATTATTTACATACCTACATATATGTTCACATAGTGAATAAAACAACAAAAATGTTTCGCCAATTTGGTAGGTCTGTCTTAGTATGTACATACTTAAAATCGAGTTAAAATTAACTGAAAATACCTTAGAATGTATTTTTTGTAGTTACTATCAGGGGTGTTCTGGAAATCGAAAACGTAAAACGCAAGGATTAAAAAAATTATTTTTATAAAGATTTCTGTAAAAAGAATTTTATTGCAAATATTATACAAATATTTCTCTATTAAATAGAATTTAGTAAATAAAATTATAAAAATGTATTAAAAATAACTTTTAAATTCTTGCGTTTTACGTTTTCGATTTCCAGAACACCCCTGTATATTTAAGTTTAAAATAACGGAAAAATTTATTTTTTTTTAAAGCGTTTCTCCGTTTTAAAATTAACATTAAAAAAATAGCTGTAAAATTTCTTTATTTTAAATGAAATGACCCGTTTTCTAATCAAATTTTCAGTTATTCAATATAATATTCTTTTGAATTTACCTACATAGTATTTTGAGTGTACCATCACACAAGTATGCTATACTTGTTTCTTTTATCACATTACCGTATTCAATCAGTTGTGAATGAATGTTTTGCCGTACAAAACCAATTTGGCCTGTTGTTTTTGTCTTCTTGTACATAAAACGAACGATTGAACGGAATGAACGAACTGAACGAACGGGTTCACTTTGAATGATTGAACGAAAATGACCGGTCACTGAAATGAACGATTTGGCACAAGTCTAATTGAGAATAATTTGTATGAATTTAGAATTGTTTGTGCATTTACAACAAATGTGCGGATCAATGACATTACTTCTATCTATTTTTAATATTGTGGCGTGATTTTTGTTGTTGTATGTATTTTGTTAAGTTCTTGCTTAAAAAAATAGAAAAATGAATTGTTTTAATGTATTATATATAATGTATAATTTTCTTTGTGTTTTAATAATCGTTTAAAACTTATGAATTCAATAACATTTTGGGTCAAAATTTGTGTACTGGTTTTTTCCGAATGTACTGGTATTTATCTTACGATGTACTGATATTTCCAATTTCAAAAATGGCAACCCTAATTGAACACCGTATAAGGCGAAGGCAACAACAGCAACAAAGGACTTTATTTAGAATTACACATTTATGATAACCAAAACAGAGCTCATAACATAAAATGTCAGCTTGATACCGGCGCAACATGCAATATTATAGGAGTCAACAACCTGAAGAACATAGAAGCAACACCAAATATAGAAAAAACACATACAAAACTGAGAACAATAGAAGGGAACCAAATTACACCCATTGGAGCAACACAAATGATCGTAGAAAAAAATAAAGATAAGTATAAATTATTATTTTATGTCATAAAAACCAATCACTGCCCGCTACTATCATTACAAACATGTCGGTCATTAAAACTTATAGAGATATGTAAAAAAGTCGAACACAACACCGCGGAGGAAAAAGCATACAAAATTATAAACAAATATGATGACGTTTTTCAAGGCCTAGGCAGACTTAAGGGCAAGATAACATTGGAAATAGACAGCAACATAACACCCAAAAGCGAACCTCCGAGAAGAATACCGGTAACATTACGTGAACAGCTAAAAGATAAATTAAATGAAATGGAAAAGATGAATGTAATAACAAAAGAATGTGAACACACAGACTGGACAAGCAATATTGTCAAAGTAAGGAAAAACAATAATATAAGAGTTTTTATCGACCCACGACAACTGAACGAGGCTCTAACAGACGTAAAGTACCAACTTCCGACAGTAGAAGAAATTTTAACCGAATTGTCAGATGCCAAAATATTTTCAATACTTGATGCTAAGCACGGGTTCTGGCAGCTCCAGCTAGACGAAAATAGTAGCAAGTTAACATCCTTCTGGACACCATTTGGAAAATACAGATTCAACCGTGTACCATTTGGCATAAAGCCAGCAATGGAAATTTACCAGATGCGACAGAATCAGGAGATATCCGGACTGAAAGGCGTAGTTTGCATTGCAGATGATATTTTAGTTTTTGGAAAGGGTGACACAAAAGATGAGGCAATTGAAGACCACACCAGAAATTTAGATTGTTTATTACAGCGTATACGCGAAGAAAATTTAAAAATTAACAAGACGAAAATGAAAATATGTCAGGAAAAAGTCAAATTTTTCGGGCATATACTTACCGGGGACGGCGTAAAGCCAGATCCCGAGAAAATCAGAGCCATACTAAGCATGCCGTCGCCTACTGATAAAAAGGACACCATGCGATTCTTAGGTCTCGTAACCTATGTAAGTAAATTTTTACCTAATATGTCGAAAATCACCGAGCCCCTTAGAAGAATAACACATGAAAAAGCAAATTTTAAATGGCAAAAAGAACAAGAAGAAGCATTCCAAAAGCTAAAAAAACTCATAACTGAAACACCTGTTTTACAATACTACAACGCAAAAAAACCTATCGTGATTCAAACCGATGCTTTCGCACTCGGCTGTACCTTGCTACAAGAACCCAATAATCTACGCTTCGTCGACACTAACGCCAACACAAAAGAATTACGCACAGATTGAGAAAGAAAAGCTGGCGGTACTATATGCATGTAAGAGGTTTGACCAATACATTTGTGGAAGAGGAAACATTACAATAGAGACGGATCACTTACCACTAATCAACATATTTAAAAAACCCCTGCTTAAAACTCCGAAAAGGCTTCGATCCATGATACTAGCGTTGCAACGATACAACTTCAACATAAATTATAAAAAGGGACACGAAATGTACATAGCCGATACTCTATCTAGAGCGCCAGCTCACCTAGAGAACTCAGTCGATATTTATAAGATTGAAAAGGAATTGAACTACTAGATTACAGTGACGACATAGAAGATTAAAATATAAGTTCAACAACAATTGAAAAAATAAAACATGCAACGATCAACGATAGCGTTATGCAGACTCTAACCGCAACTATAAGAGAGGGTTGGCCCGGTAACAAAAGCAGTGTAAGCGATAACATAAGACAATATTGGAACGTAAAAGATTAACTTGTAGTCAACGATAACTTAGTTTTAATGGGAAACAGGTTGCTCATACCTCAACAAATGCGACGCGAAATCTTGAGTAGATTACACCAACCACATTTGGGTATTGATCTAACTTTAAAACTCGCTCGAGAAACAGTATATTAGCGTGGAATAACAGAAGATATAAAACAGATGATAGCAAACTGCGCCATATGCAATACATATGCAAGAAAACAGCGGAAGGAAGCCATGCTCATTTCAGAAATTCCGTCAACACCTTTCGAAATCGTATCTATGGACGTATGCGAACTGCATATAAATGGTACACATCAGCATTATCTAATAACAGTAGACCACTATTCTGACTTTTTTGAAATTGACAAACTGGTGAGTTTAACAGCAAAAACAACAATTGATATATGCAAAAGAAATTTCAGCAGATACGGTGTACCTGCAAAAGTTATTACAGATAATGGAACCAATTTTATAAATGCAGAATTCAAAACGTTTGCCAAAGAGTGGGAGTTCCGTCATGAAACATCTGGTCCCCAAAGCAGAGGCAGCAGTAAAGATCGCAAAACAACTATTGAAAAAAGCTATGGCATCTAATACGGATTTTTACAGATCCCTACTCATTTGGAGAAATACCCCAAACAAAACTGGCTCCAGCCCTGCTAAACGGCTCTTTTGTAGATGGCTAAGGTGTAATCTCCCATCTCTTAATTTAAGCCAAGAAATTATACGAAATGTTTCAAAACAAATTAAACAACAACGAGCATACAACAAAAAATACTTCGACCGTGGGACGCGCAAGGAGAATAACTTAAAGGAAGGTGACAGCGTTTATTTCAAAAAGCGTCCAAGTGAAAAATGGATGAAGGGTAAAATCGAAGAAAAAATCACAGACCGATCATACATAGTTGGGTCGCACCAGGCAAAGTACAGGCGCAACACGATACACATAATGAAGCCAAACACAGTGACGCCCAACATAGAAAAACACCAAAACACAGCGAATTTGCCTGCAGAATCTACATATGAATCCAATAATCAAGGCAAACAATATTTCGAAATCAAACCCAACACCCAGGTCTCAGAGGAAGGTGATTCCCAATACCAACACAATCATAAACAACAACGAACTCGAAGAGAGACTAAACTTCCAAGGTATTTAGAAGAGTACGAGGTTAATTAATTTTGGAAACCAAAGGGGATGTCATAATATATACAGTCTGGCATCACCGGCGACATCGAGTGATTGTTCAAACATTGCATCAGTGAGTTTTGTTAGTTACAGAAAGCAGAACACAACGTTTTTTCTTACAAAGCCTTTGATTACAAAAAACACAATTTATTTTATTTAAGTAAACCTGAACACATGCAAATAGAAAACCCCGTGTTTTATTTAATATTATTACACAAACATTGTTGATTTTAAACGTTTTTTTTGCAAGTCTTTTTGGCAATCAAACTTCAAACAAACCTAAAATTATTAATTAATTCTGATTCTTTGGAAATTAGAATTATGAATTTTATGAAAAATTTTAAATATTTGTCGAAATCTGAGGCAATCTCCGAATTTAAAAGTCTTTTTAAAGAAGTTATTTTAATTTATGGTCCGTAATGCATTCAAATTGTTAACATTTAATGTTAGATCTCTTGTGGAGTCTAGTAGAAGATTCGATTTAGCAAATGTTCCCAATTAAAATAATATTGATTTTGCTTTTATTCAAGAAACGCATCTTGGATCAAATCATAAAGTTGATTTAGATAACTACTTCTTTGTTAGAGACTTCAGTTCGCAAGGTGTAAGCATTGCCATCAACAAAAATTATTACTTTTCTAGAGTAGAAATCTCTTACTTACTTTTTCCCCATATTTTTATTGAGGTACGTATTTCTATCAATTATGTCATTAAAAAAATTTTAGTTGGCTGCGTTTATATTCCCTGCAACTTCAACTCTGCTCAATCTGAAAATAGGCTTACAAACATTGCCAACTTTTCAGACGATTTTAATGCTTTAATATTTGGTGGTGACTTTAATGCTAAAAATATCTCTTGGGGGATAACTGCAATAATTTAAATGGTAATTCATTTTCTAACTGGTTAAATCTCTATTCACACTCCTTTGTTAGACTTTGTGACTTCTATCCTAACGGTTCCTCTTTTTTTGATCATTTTGTTTTAAGCTCTAATATTGTTGATATTATAAGTCCAAATTACAATATAAACTAGTCTACCTTCCTTCTGTGATCATTTTCCTCTAAATTTTAATCCTCGGGTTTCATAATCATTGATTTAAGAACGATTTGACTACTTTAAGTTTAAGTTGTACTTAATTCAAAAAAATTTTTTCCCTCTGATTTCGTTAAAAAATTATTTAAAATTAAATATAATTGGCAAAAATAATTGAGAAGGATTTACCACAGAACATTAAATAGACATAATAATAATTACAAACTAATTTCCAAGCAAATTCAGCTTTTGAACATATTGATTAAGGAACAAGTTAGTAAGGAGAATATTAAATATTTTTGTGAAATTCTAGAAAAAATTTAACCGTGTCCTCGAGCACATAAACAAATTTATAATTTTTTAGGATTTAGAAGAAGGACGAATATTGTAGATTTGTCAGTTTAATGGCATAATTATTAAAAGTGATACAAATAAATTAAATATATCGAGAAATCATTTTGCAGAAGTCTATTCTTGGAATTCTTTAGATAGAGATTCTTCTGATATATATAACTTTGTGTCTTCTTTATATAGACATAGCTTATTTTCTTTTAATGATTCTTTTCCTGCTTTAAACAATCAAAATTGTGTTCGATTAGTAAGAAATCCGCAGGTATTGATAACATTTCCAATTTTGTAATTAAAAAATTATCGATTAAAGCTTTTGAATTTTTAGCTATAATTTTAAATAACTGTATAAATAATGCGTATTTTCCAAATAGTTGGAAAATATCTAAAATTTATCCAATTAAAAAGAATCCTAGTAACAGATATCAATAATCTGAGACCCATTTCTTCATTGTCAAATTTAGGAAAATTATTTGAAAAGTCATTCGTGAATGAATTAAATTTAGACGATAATTATACATATTTCAAATTTACAATTTAGTTTCAAAAAAGGGCATTCTACTGTTGACGCTTTATCTAAATTTCAGAATGATGTTATTTGTAATTCGAGACAGCGCTTCAGTACAGTTGCAGTTTCGCTTGACGTAGAAAAGCCTTCTAATAGAACAATTCATAATGCAATTCTTTTCAAAATGCACTCAATTGGGTTTGATCATCACGTAATTAAACTTTTTAAAAGTTTTTTCGATAATAGGCGTTTTTGTATATGGGCTACTTCAAATTTTTTGAGCTCCTGCTGAAACCGACATACTATGGCTCTTATTTCGTTAAGTTTTATGAATTGAAAAAAACGTTGTACAGGGTTTGGATGACTATACTTAAAGGATATGACGTGCAAAGTTGAAAAGTCCTCACCTTAAGAATTGGTGGTCATCTAAAATTCGAAAAATTTAAAAAACGACTTGAAACTTGCAAGAGTTTTTTCAATCATTCCGTTTTCTTTGTAATAGTTTTAAGCTTTCAGATCTAAACCCATACAAAATATAGTCACTAGACTTGGAGGATATATCCACTAAAAAAAAAATTTTGATATCGCTGCTGGGTGAAAAGTTGCATGGTGTTTTAAAGTGAAACCAAAATTTTCCGAATTTTGAAATTTTTGAAGATTTTACATAGAGTTTTTGCGCCGTTTAATAAAAATGAGTTTTAAGCGCAGAATTAAAAAAACTGCGTAATTTTTTAAAGTTTGAGGTGTATCAAGTTGGTGTCAGCGCACCAATAACGTATCACGGACATCACAAACTTAAAATAAATTAGCGTAAATTTTTTAAAAATGTATCTTTTTTGCGTCTGACAATCTGAATTGCCTTTAAAGTTGGCTAGTGTATTGCGTGATGTGAGTAACTTCGTAAAGGGCACCTGCGAGGCCAAAACGCACTTTAAAATTTTTAAACGCAAAAATGTTATGAACTTTTGAAAATTTTTGCAAAAAAACAATTTATTTTTAAGCTTTTTTTTATATCAAAACATGTCATGGGAACATGTTTAGGTATCTAAATAGATTCTTCGCGACGGACTAAACTTATAAAGTGCAAACAAAAATAATTTTTTCAACCCTGGCGCGTGCAGCGGCAGTTTTTTCCAAACACATTTCGCCTTGTGACAACTGAAGCGCTGTATCAATTCCGCTCAAACGTACATACTAAAATTGAAAACGCACAAAAAAATTTTAAGGATTTAAAATTTTATGGAGGAAACAAAATGTTTCTAACCTCAAAAAGCATCCTTGTATAAAATATTTGATTTGGTTTCAGCCAAATAGTTTTTTTCCAAAATATTGCAAATTATGTCTTATACTAGCCGTAATTTTGTAAAATGTTTAACAATTTTAAATAAATTTTTATATGCATACACGATCAAAAAAATTTTTTTTTATTTTTTTTTCCAGTGTATTTTAAAAAGTATTCAAGCTTTTACAAATATTTTAGTGTGCTAAGAAAGCCCTTAAGGGGTATTATCCACACGCGTTATCTTTTTTAAATTTTTACAAAAACTGTAATTTTTATACTTTTTTTTTAATTTTTAACTTTAAACCGCAGTAAAATTTGCGCCGTGTAATAAAAATGATTAACGCGAACGGATTTCACATGCTCAAATATCGGTTTATACACACGCAAATCAACATTGATGTCAGACAAAAAAAAAAATTTTAAAAAAATGTCTAGGTGTCGTAAATTTTTGAAGTTGCTCATATGTACAATTAAATAATTCCTTATCTGCATCTGGAAAATGTCCATATTTTGTTGTCCCTCAAAGTAAAAACTTAAACTTTTTAAATTTAATGGCCATTGTCAGTTCGGTTTGTGCTTTGTTGTGATTCAGACGTGTGTTATTAACCCCGCATACAATTTGAATTATAAATTAATTACATTTAATTTTTTTTTTAATATAAATATTTCGCAAATATACGCTAAACATAAATGATTTTTAAATAAATTTTTTAAAATAAAAGTGAACAATTATCAAAAACGAAAAAATTAAATAAAGAAAACTAAAAAATATATATGTTTGCATGAATGTACATTAGTGTCGCCGCAAGTTATATGGACAATTTTTTTTTTCGTATTTTTACTTGGCAAACCCCTTAGATTGATTCCAAATTAGAAAAAAATAATATATAAAAAATTTTAGATCGTTTGCTTAGTTATTGGTCGTGCCTTGAGCCCACAATGTTTGCTAAAAATTCTATTTTTCTCACTATGTGTCGCTTTAATTGTTGATAATTTCAGTAATATTTATTTTAGAGAAAAATCTTATTCACAAATATTCTAGGGCTATATCTTATGAACAATGTTGCTCTGTATTAGTTTTCTTTAAAATTAATATTTAACCCAGAAAAAGCCAAATTAAAAAATAACACCGAAATATTCACATATCTACGCATTCTTTGCCTTGTGATTACACTACGTGACAAATTTTCTACAAAGTCGTGACCAAATAAATCTGACAGCTAATCTTTATGTAAAACTTTCCCCTGAATCCGAATATGAAGTCAGAATTGTCGAAAGTAGAACCGTTTTTGAGATATTTCAAAATAACCGTTATTTGTGTTTTTAAAAAAGATGACGTGACTGAAACGCAAATATCTTAAAACATTTTAAACGGACTATGTATTTCTTTCTTTTTATTGAGAGGTAATAAAATTACATAAATAAAGCTATGTTCACATTATGTGTATTTGTCATATGGAATGTCACTTTTCTACCCACATGTGTTTTCATGTGTGTTGGGGTGAATATTGGGCTGGTTACCTGTTGAAGAGGGTCTGATGGCCTCTTGGGTGCAACTTCAAATGGGTACGTTGGCGGGGGCACTGGAAAAATCGGCACACTCAAACGATGAGATAAAAACCACCCTTAAATTTGGTTGGCGCTTGCTCTTTTGTTCCCTTTCTCCTGCGTGATGGATATTAAACTAAGCCACTTCACTTTTTCTTTTTGTTGAAACGTTATAATTTTCAACTTTATTATTTATTTTAGCTGATTTTACAAAAACACGGTTTTAATTTACTTTAATTTTATTTAATTTTATGAAAATATCAAAAGCCGGCGTCTGGCTGGTGCAAAGTTTTATAAAAAAAAGTAACAAAAAACTTAAAAGTGAGGCGAATTCAAACGTCAGACAGAATATCACATGAGGTGTTGCCAGATGCCGCCACCACATGTGATGCCGCTTCACACGACAGAACTACCGGGAAACATGAACACCCGGTTCACACCAGCCAGACGCCAACATACACCCCGCCTTGCAACGGTGGTGCAACATGGCAAGGAACTACGTTAAGATAAATCTATAAGACTTAAATAAAATAGAGAAATTTAAATTTAAATTTTTTTTTTTTTAATAAACTTGATAAAAAAAAGATATGAAAAGGCAAAGAAAAAAAGTTCAAAGTTCATAGGAAAAAGTAAAATGAAAATTAACAAAAGGTAAATAACAAAAAATAAAAAATTCAAAAAGTAACAAAAAAAAATTCAAAAACTTAACAATATTAGGGTACAATATGAAAGAATGTGCGCCTTATAGGGCCTCACACATCTTCCCGGGTCACCACTCCTTCCCCGAAGTAGGCAAAACCAAAGATGGTGTCCTGGACATGGATGTTCCCCGGCTTCCCCTTGGCAGGTCCAATGAACACCCGGCTGGCCACATCTGCCCCCAGTGTAATGTGGTACGATCGACTGCGGTTCCAGTGTCGGTCAGCCGATGAGGTATCGCCCCGCTCCATGTATTCGGCTTCGACGGTGGCCACCGGACTTTTGCCCTTCGGGCGCTCCTCCACTGCTAACTCCACCTCTAGTGTACGGCCCTCTTCATCCCGACGGAAGAAGGCTAGCATGGTGCATCCTCGGGTTACGACGCAACCCAGGTCATTGGCCTCTTTGCGAGTGATGGATGACCTAGCCACCGTGGGGTCCAGTAGTACTCGCGACCAAAACGTCCTCCGGCTGGTCCGGGCTACCACGCGGACTAGGGCGGTCATTTTTACCCACACCCGTCCCTCCGGCATCGGGTGAAGCCAACTGTTGTGGTCCTGGCGGCAGCGGCGACATCTGTCGATGCTTCTGCAGTCGGCTCGGGTGTGGGATTGGGCCAGACAGTTGTAGCAAAGCGCCCTGTGGGCCACGACTCGCAACTTCTCCTCCACAGGGAGGGTGATAAATCGGGAACACTGTCTGACCGCGTGGAAACGATCGCAGAGGGGACAACGGAAATTGGTATTGAAGGCGGCCATGAGGTTCTGAAAGTGAGTATAAGGTAAATATTTGGGAAACGGAAAATAAGTGTATAAATGTGCATATTAGGGTAGCGCCACTAGTTTGTGAACCGGTCGAGTGATTACGCCGTTTTGGGTTTTTAAATCGGCTACTCGCACCATGGCGTCACTGCCGCGATAAACTCGGACGATACGACCCAGACGCCACTCAGTTGGGCAGCCTGGTTCACTTTTTAGAGCTACGAGGTCGCCTTCTTTTAAGTCTAGCTGAGGGTGTTGCCACTTGTTACGTTTGTTGAGCTCCTTAAGGTACTCCTGCTTCCATCGGCGACAGAACTCTTGCTGTAGGGCCTTAACTTTACGCCACCGATTTACAATACTTAGGGGTGGAGACAACTCTTCGGGCTCCGCAGGGGTGAGCATAGCTGTGCCTATCAGAAAGTGGCCTGGGGTAAGGGCAGACAAATCTTCAGCGTTTTCTGACATAGGGCCAAGAGGACGCGAATTGAGACACGCCTCTATTTTTGCCAACACGGTTGAGAACTCCTCGAACGTAAATTTAAGCTGACCAGCTGACTTTTTAAGGTGCATTTTTGCGCTTTTTACCCCTGCTTCCCATAGTCCTCCCATGTGAGGTGCTGCAGCAGGGATAAAGTGCCACGACAAGCGCTGGTGACCATAATTCTCTACAGCCGTGTCACGAAGCTCTTTAACGTGCTTGGCGAAGTCTGCGTCGATTTCTCGAGCGGCGCCAACGAAGTTTCTGCCGTTGTCGGAATACATGCAGCTTGGGCAACCACGACGGGCAACGAAGCGGGCCAAGGCTGCTAGAAAGGCAGGGGTAGATAAGTCGCTAACCGCTTCAAGGTGAATCGCCTTCGTAGCGAAACAGACAAAGAGACACACATAGCCTTTGGAGATTCTACAATACCTGCCAGTGAAACTTTTTATTTCGAATGGGCCAGCAAAATCAACGCCAGTATTCGTAAAAGGGCGGCAAAGGGTAGTTCTTTCTTGGGGCAAAGCAGCCATTATTTGATTTTGCAGCTTTTTCCGATAGAGAACACAGACTTTGCAGCTACGACAAACTGTTTTTATCAGATTTTTTGCTCGAATGATCCAGCACTCCTGCCGGACCACGTTCAAGACTAGCCGAGG
The DNA here is from genome assembly GCA_949318255.1 of Pollenia labialis. Lineage (NCBI taxonomy): Eukaryota > Metazoa > Arthropoda > Insecta > Diptera > Polleniidae > Pollenia > Pollenia labialis. The sequence goes on from OX439139.1 coordinate 82,003,857, forward strand.
GCCTCCGTGCAGGACTAAAGTGTGAACGAACTCAACATACAGGCGAGCCAATCTACTGCCATACGCCAAGATAATAGGGTGCTTTTCATTGTAAGACAGACAAGTGCTAGAGCTAAGACGACTATTAGAACGAATGATACTGTCTTTATCAACAAAGGGGGTAAGTGTTAACAGGGGGCTCCGTGAGTCAATTTTCTTACTCGCTTTAAGACAGCTAAACTCCCCTGAGAAGTGAATTTGCTGAGAGAGATAAAATAAACGATTTCTAACGAACCTCAACTCATTAGCCGAAATCTTCAATGAACCATACTCGACCTTTTCGCGTTTTTTCTTACTTGTCAGGGCAACAAATCGAAACATGTAGGCGATTACGTGATATGCTCTAGCTAAACTTAAAAACCTGTCTAAAATGTCTTCTTGATCAGTCGATCTAGCAACAAAAACTTGGGCTCCTTTCGACTCTTCTGCCGTTTCGAACTCGGTTGCTCCTACGGGCCACGAAGACTGCTCTAAGTTGAGCCACTCAGGTCCGTGCCACCAGAGCCTATTATCTTTTAAATCCGCAGGGATCAGCCCCCGGGTTGCTAGATCGGCAGGATTATCACCTGACGCTACGTGACACCAATTTTTATTCCCCACCTTTTCTAATATTGTAGCCACCCTATTTGCCACGAACGTTTTCCAGCTACAAGGGGGTTTTCTAAGCCACGCCAAGACAATTGTGGAATCGGACCACAAATAAAGGGGGGACTTGTTCACGTTAAAAGTAGGTACCACACTGTCGACTAAATTTGCCAAAAGAACTGCTCCACATAACTCCAAACGAGGCAAAGATGGCTTTTTTATTGGGGCCACTTTCGTTTTACACGTGAGCAAACTTGATAAAACTTTATTTTCGAACTGTACCCTTATATATATTGTAGCTGCATATGCCAACTCAGACGAGTCACAGAACCCGTGAAATTGAATAGTACAGCCAGGCGAATACTGAACCCAACGTGGAAGCCTAATTTTTTCAATATCCGCATAATTTGCCGCAAAATTCTGCCATTTTTGCAGAGCTACTGGTTTGATAGCTTCGTCCCACTCGATCATATCAAGCCACATTTGCTGCATTATAATTTTTGCTGCAACTACCACTGGAGCCAACCAACCCGCAGGATCGTATAGCCGAGCAATGGTAGAAAGAACCTCTCTTTTGGTATACGAGTTTTTAAGTGTTATCTTTTCACACACAAAGAAAAACACATCTTCAGCCGCATTCCAGCGAATCCCTAACGTTTTCGTAGTGCTTTTTTCATCGAGCGACACAAATGACGAATTAAGCAGATGATCATGGGGCAAATTTTTCAAAATTTCTTCAGAATTTGAGGTCCATTTTCTAAGCTCAAATCCTCCACTATCTAGAATACTAATCAGTTCTTCCCGCGCCACCAAAGCATCAGCGATTGAATGAGCACCAACTAGGGCATCGTCTACGTACATATTTTCTCGCAATATTCTAGCGCCTAACGGAAAACGTCGCTCTTCATCTTTTGCCAACTGTAGAATGGTTCTAAGGGCCAAATATGGGGCACAATTTACGCCAAAAGTCACCGTTTTCAGTTGGTAATCAGCAATTTCCTCGCTATCACTGCTACGAAAAACTATTTTTTGAAAGGGCCTATGTGTGGGATTTACAAAAATCTGCCGGTACATTTTTGAAATGTCCGCATTAAAGACAAACTGAAAAAATCGCCATCTCAGAATTAGATTAACTATTTCAGCTTGTAAAATAGGGCCAGTGTACAACAGATCATTTAAACTTCTGCCATTTGCAGAGGGACTCGAGGCATTGAATACTACTCGCAATTTAGTAGTTGTACTCTCAGGCTTAAAAACGCCATGATGGGGTAAATAATAACCCGGGTCACTTCTAGCATTTTCTGCTTTTTCCATGTGCCCTAGAGCTATATATTCTTTTAGGACCTCATCGTACTGGGCCTTACGCTCAGCATTGCGCATCAAAGATTTTTCGTTTCTCAAAAATTGACAAACAGCTATATGCCTATTGGGACCAAGCGACAGCAAACTATCTTTGAAGGGCAGACTCACAGTATATCTCCCTTCAGGGTTTCTAGTGGTAGTAGAATTGTAGATCTCCTCACATTTTTTATCCTCCTCTGATAAAACACGCCTATGAGAAACTTCTTCTAACTCCCAAAACTTCGACAATTGGTCATCAATTGCTACTTTTGTCATATGAGACACACTAACAATTCGAGGGGAAACTCTAGCAGGCGTTGGACCTGTAACTATCCAACCAAAAATGGTTTCTTGAGCCACTAATGATTCAAAAACACCATGCCTTACTCCGCCACGAAGAATAGAAGGATACAAATCACCTCCTAACAACAGATCTATCTCACTACTTTCATAAAATTTCGCATCAGCAAAACATAACTTGGGCAGCTCAATCTCTTTTTGGGGCAAAAAGGTATGTGTTGGAATACTACCAGGTACACGATGGACAACTAGGGCCTGTATATTAAGAGACATATTCTGATCGAAAAGAGAAACAATAGTAAAAACTGCCATTTTAGAAGATGTGCTAATTATATCTCCGCCTAAACCTGAGACTTCTGCAGAAACTGGATTAGTTGGCAACTTTAACAATCTTTGTATCTTTTCCGAAACAAAACTTTCATCCGAACATGGATCTATCAGGGCACGAACCTTGTAACAGGAACCAAAACTTATAATGTTAACCCAGGCTGTGGCTAACATAACCTTTTTTGCAACAGAGGTATGATGCGATTGAACTACACCAGAAGGGCCGGAAACATTAGTGGACTGTATTTGATTTTGACTATTTTGACTCTGAGCTTGAGAATTAGTGTTCGACTGGTTTTGATTATTATTGTTACTATTTCTTACTATATCTTTATGTATAAGTGTATGGTGTTTTCTATTGCACCTAGAACAGCTATTAGGACTAGTGCAATCCCCATACATATGCCCCAAAGTAAGACAATTAAAACAAAAACGAAACCTTTTTAAAGTTGAAACACGATTCTTATAATCCATGCTCAAAAATTTATTACAAACACTAATCTTATGCCTCTCCTTACACAATTTACATGAGCTCGAGTCAACTTTTGTGTGATGAGCCTTAAACTGCTTAACTTTCGTAGAAATATTGTTATTATTTGAAGGGCCTGCTTGGGAACCACTGGCAGCTACATTGTTCGCTACTATAATGTCAGAAACACTCTCAAGGGCATGAAATCTATCGGTCAAAAAATTATTTAATTCTTCCCATTTGGGAACCTCTGTTTTATTTTTTACCGATTGCTCCCACAGATGCAAAGTATTTTCTGAGAGCCGAGACGAACATTGAAAAACAAAAATTGGGTCCCATGAGGCAATATCTACATTATATAGTTTTAGCACCGAAATACAATTATTAATCTCCCTTTGGAGCCTTTTTATTTCTGCAGCCGTTTCTCGTTGACATGGAGTCAAATTAAATAAAGCTTTTAGCAGACTATTTATTAACACCCGTTTATTCTCATATTGGGATTTTAAATTACCCCACGCAATTTCAAAATTTTCTGCTGTAAGGGCAATATTTCTGTTTATATCCCGGGCCTCACTATCTGTTTTTTGAAATAAATAAAACAACTTTTCTACAGGGCTAAGTCTAGAATTATTTATGTAGATTGCCGTAAACATGTCCCTAAAGGTGGGCCACGATACGTAATCTCCATGAAAAACGCCAGTATCACAAGGGGGTACCGGTATTGAACAAAGGTTGGGAGCCACTGCTCCCTTGCTTTTTTGTTTTTCCTCATCTACTACCTGATTTGCATTCGCCAAAATATTTAAACATTTTATATAGGTTTTTCGCACCAGAGGAAATTTTGTTTTGACCGCTACTAATTCTTTTTTCTCCTCTATAGTGTCCCCGGAACACTCGTCATAAATTCTTTTAAATTTCTCCCAACTTTTCTCTAACTCGTTTTTCTCGAAATCGAACGCAACATTGGTATACGTTGAAAAATCTTCTTTTTTCAACATAACCTCCATGTTCGTTATCTCATCTGCAGCCCGAATAAATTTTTCAAATGTAGACATATTCTTAATTTTTAATTGAGCTACAGAAAAACAGATATTCGAGTTGTTTTAAGAGCAATAAAAAAATTCCCAGCAAAAATTAATTGAAAACAAAATTCACGCGCTGGCAACACTTTTCCTTTTATTTATCAAAATCAAAAAACCAAAAATTCTTTTTGTTGGATTTTCTTTTTATTTATGTATTATAAAAAATTGAGGCAAAATGGAATTGAAATACAATTTCAACGAGTAACGGGTAAACTAGCGAGTAAAAAAAGATGGCTCTTCAAAATTGCGCGGCTTCAAATTGGCGCAATCTAACCTCACTTTTCCCGAGACACAAATATGGCGCGACACAATATACTGTATGCAAATTTAAATTTCACAGAACGTACCTTTTAATATTCCTTACGGGCGAAGGACCAAAATGTTGGGGTGAATATTGGGCTGGTTACCTGTTGAAGAGGGTCTGATGGCCTCTTGGGTGCAACTTCAAATGGGTACGTTGGCGGGGGCACTGGAAAAATCGGCACACTCAAACGATGAGATAAAAACCACCCTTAAATTTGGTTGGCGCTTGCTCTTTTGTTCCCTTTCTCCTGCGTGATGGATATTAAACTAAGCCACTTCACTTTTTCTTTTTGTTGAAACGTTATAATTTTCAACTTTATTATTTATTTTAGATGATTTTACAAAAACACGGTTTTAATTTACTTTAATTTTATTTAATTTTATGAAAATATCAAAAGCCGGCGTCTGGCTGGTGCAAAGTTTTATAAAAAAAAGTAACAAAAAACTTAAAAGTGAGGCGAATTCAAACGTCAGACAGAATATCACATGAGGTGTTGCCAGATGCCGCCACCACATGTGATGCCGCTTCACACGACAGAACTACCGGGAAACATGAACACCCGGTTCACACCAGCCAGACGCCAACAATGTGTATGTCAAAATTTGAGTTTTACATAAGTTTTTTTGGTTCAGTTTGTGCTTTGTTGTGATACAGACGTGTATTATTAAACCCGCATACTATTTGAATTAATTAAATTTGATTATTTTTTTTATTTAAAATAAACATTCCGCGAATGAACGCAAAATACATAAATAATTTTTAAATAAATTATTTAGCATAAAAGTGATCAATTAATAAAAACGAAAAATTAATAAGATAAATAAAAAATATAAGTGAATATATGTACATACATACTTATGTATGTATGTAGGTATACATAATCTTGCAAAAACATTTTAATTTTGTAAAGAACAAAATAAAAAAAAAATAACAAAAATATTGAAAGCACAAAGTTACGGTGAAAAACAAAAACAATATTTTGCATGAACAAAAACAATGAGACAACAATAAAACTCAACGAGAGAAATTGCTATGTAACAGTTCATGCAAATGAAAATAATGAAATAAATAAAACAAAACAAAACAATATCAACTACCTAACGGCTAAGCCAATTATTCGTACACGTTCCCTCTCACCCTCGGTATTTACACAAACGGTGGATAGCGACTCATTAAAAAAACTAAAACTAGACCTGGTGACAAGTGTTGCCAGGCCAGAAAGTATTGCCGCGACGTCAAAAACAAATTTAGTGGGAAATGATGCCATGCACTTAAACAAAAATGCAATGGAAAAGCCCCCTGTAAAAAGTTGTCAAAAGCCTCAAGTCCAAGTTGGTATGGACAGGTATATAACAGTCCTTAAACGGGGTCGCAGCCCTACATCTTCAGCTGTTGCTTCGGCCTCAAAAGTGCCATTTTTTGATAAAATAAATTCCCAAAATCGCTTTGCAATTCTGGAGGATGAATCCTCTGAAGCACCAAACGTAATAAAATCGTCCAAGCCTCCCCCGATATATCTTAGGGAGCATAACTCAAATGATCTAATAAAGAGTTTAATTTCGTTAATTGGTGAAAACTCTTTTTATGTAGCCGCAATAAAGCGAGGTAGTATTAATGAAACGAAAATTCAAGTAAATAATGAAAATGATTTTCGCAAAATAGTGAACAAATTTGAGGCACTTAAAAAAAGTTTTTATACATACCAACTCAAGAGCAGTAAAGGTCTGCAGGTGGTGATTAAAGGAATTGATTCATGCGTAGACCCAGAGGAAATTAAAACATTCTTGGAAGAAAAAGGTTTCAAGATAAAACATGTGGTAAATATTAGAAATAGGGAAAAAAATCCTCAACCACTTTTTCGTGTAGAATTAGAGCCCGGCGACATTAAGTTAAAAAAAAACGAAACGCATCCCATTTATAGTTTAAAATATATTCTATACAGAAAAATCACAATTGAGGAGCCGCACAAAAAAAATGGACCTGTTCAGTGCTTAAACTGCCAAGAATTTGGCCATACCAAGGCATACTGCTACTTACCCCCTGTTTGCGTAGTATGTGGAGAACTACACGGTACAGTTTCTTGCGATAAGTCTAAAACCGACCCCAACGTAAAAAAATGTAGCAACTGTGGCGGCAATCACACTGCCAATTATAGAGGATGCCCTGTATATAATATCGTTAAGCAAACGGTTGGACCGAAAACAAATACCCCTCAAATGCAGGTTGCAAACCAAGTAAACACAAATGCAATTCAAGCCCCCCAGCCTGGTAATAACAGGACCTCTTACGCTAACGTCCTAAAATCAAACCATGTGCAAATGCAAGGGGCCTCGCCAAGTAATGACGAAACTCCAGTTTCTAATTTAAGTCGCTTAGAAAAAACCATGGAAACATTAGTGCAAACAGTAAATAATTTTACAAACACAATGGGTAATATGATGCAGGAGATTCTTAGAATGCAATCGATGTTATTGCAAGCTGTACTTAATAAACCATGAACTGTTTAAAAATTTGTTTTTGGAACGCAAACGGCATCCGCCAACATAAAAATGAATTAGAATATTTTCTTAAAAGTAAACAAATTGATGTCATGATGGTTTCTGAAACTCATTTGACCTCAATAAATACGTTTAAAATTAATGGTTATATACTATATGATACCAAGGACCCTCGAGATAGAGCTTGTGGAGGTTCTGCCATTTTGATAAAAACAAGAGTCAAACACTACCTAATGTGTGATCATCGTGAAGATTACCTCCAAGCAACAAACATTTGCGTTGAAGAATTAAATAGAAACGTAGTAATCTCATCGTTATACTCCCCACCTAGATATTCAATATTAGAAGGCCAATATAATAATTATTTTAAATCATTAGGACCTTGTTTCCTGGCCGCTGGCGATTATAACGCTAAACATACCTTCTGGGGGTCCCGACTTATAACACCAAAGGGTCGTGTACTATTTAATACTATTTCTAAAATGGATTTGAATGTGATAGCGAGTGGACAACCAACATATTGGCCTACTGATCAGCAAAAAATACCAGATGTCATCGATTTTGGCGTTGTTAAAAACATTCCCTTAGAAACGATTTATGTTGAAGCTTCCTTAGAATTATCTTCTGACCACACACCAACAATTGTTACTTTAATGAACCCCAATAGAATTGTATCTCCAACTGGTTACTTAGCGACGCCAGCTACACAAATCAATTGGCTAAAATATAAAAAATATCTCAGCACCCATTGCACAGAAAATATTCTGCTAAGTACACCGGAATATGTAGATCGCGCTATTCTTAATTTTGACAGTTTTCTGAAGCTAGCTGTGCAACATTCCAGTATTACCCCAAAAAAAACTAAAAATATTAAAATTTATTCCACAGATGTTGAGCGTCTCCTTTCTGAAAAAAGAAGAGTTCGAAGAGAGTGGCAATTGCACAGATCCCCTCAACTAAAGAGTTTATTAAAAGATTGTACAAAAAGGCTAAGAAAGTTACTACAGACTCAAAAAACAGCTTCTCTGCAAAAATATCTTAAGGAACTTGATGCAACTCCGCAATCAGACTACTCATTATGGCGTGCAGCTAAAAATCTAAAAAGGCCAGTCGCCTCTAAGCCACCATTAAGAAACTTGAACGGAAGTTGGGCAAGAAATGATAGCGAAAAGGGAAATCTGTTTGTTAATCACTTAAAAAACGTATTTACCCCAAATATATCTCACGATACTGCGGTCGAGTTACCACCTGTTCCTGCTAGAGCGGCTGTTCCCCTAAGATTTGAGATAAGAGAAATCGAAAAGGCTGTTTGTGAATTAAACCCCAAAAAAGCCCCTGGTTTTGATAAGATCAGCAACAAAATGCTTTTGGAGTTACCCAGCACAGCAAAGAAAATTATTCTTCTAATTTTCAATGCTATCTTACGTCTTCAATACTATCCTCAACAATGGAAGGTTTCCTTAGTCACCATGATACCTAAACCAGGAAAGGATCACACAAAAGTTGAGTCATATAGGCCTATAAGCTTACTTTCTAATATATCAAAGCTGTTTGAGAGGCTGTTAGTGTCAAAATTAACTCCAATTTTAAGTGAAAATAGATGTATACCTAACCACCAATTCGGCTTTAGAAGAGAACACAGCACAATTGAACAAACCCATCGTATAGTAAACGCCATAAGAAAAGCCTTTGAAGAAAGAAAATATTGTTCCGCTCTCTTCATCGATGTTTCTCAAGCTTTTGATAAAGTCTGGCATGAAGGCTTATTACATAAATTGAAGCAAAATTTTCCAGCAAACACACACAAGCTGCTAGAAAGCTACTTAGTCGGTCGTCAATTTATTATTAAAGAAGGAAAATTCTTTAGTTCACCTCAGCCAATTGGCGCTGGAGTCCCACAGGGCAGCATTCTGGGGCCTCTATTATACTTAATTTATACTTCGGACATGCCAACGAGCAACTACACACAAACTTCAACATTTGCAGACGATACAGCTTTTCTAAGCGTCCACGAAAACAGTTATGAAGCATCTCGTTATTTACAGGATCATATATTTCAACTAGAAATATGGCTAAAACAGTGGAGGATAATGGTAAATGAGCAAAAATGCGTACATATAACATTCACCTTGCGGCGGGAATCATGTCCCCCTATTAAAATTAATAATCAAATAATACCTCAAAATTCGCATGTAAAATATCTCGGTATACATTTAGATCGCCGTTTGACGTGGAAAAGCCATATAGAGGCAAAATTAACTCAAATGAAACTAAAAGCCATACAAATTCATTGGCTTATTGGAAGAAACTCTGTTCTTAGTCTCGACTGCAAACTCCTACTTTACAACTCTATCTTAAAGCCTATCTGGTGCTATGGTATTCAGTTATGGGGCACTGCCTCGGCTTCTAATATCGATAAAATTCAAAGGCGCCAAAATAAACTTCTTCGAATAATCACAGCTGCCCCTTGGTATGTTAAAAATTCAAATATCCACAAGGATCTCAATGTTCCATTAGTTAAAACTGTGATAACGAAATATGCAGTAAAATACTTAAAAAGGCTCGAATTGCATCCGAACCCACTAGCTCGAAATATTTTAAATGATAGCGGCCACACTCGCTTAAGAAGAAGAGACACTGCAGCACTTGTCCAATTATGAAAAATTTTTTTTGTCTGGCACTGGCAGAACATAAAATAAAGTATTAGGTTAAGATTTGATTAATTATTGTGAGTTCATATTTACTATATGAAGATTCAATAAATAAATAATGAAAAGAAAAAAAAAAAAAAAAAAAAAAAAAAAAAACATAAGTTTTGTAATTTACATGTTCACATAATGGTATGTAACGTACATTTGAAATAACCTATCAAAAATAAAAAAAAACATTTTTAATAATTAATTAGTGTATTTTTTATCTGTTTTATTATTTATTTACTATTTTAATATGTATGTATTACAATTTCAATTAATTTTTGCCGCCACAAACAATTTTGTTAATAAAAAACAGCTGATGTCAGATGCTTTGTCACTTGAAAATAGAACACGTTCTAAATCAAAATTGTCATGTGTACTGTACACAGAGAAATAACACATGATAGTGTTTGAAGGGGTTCAGACGAAATGTACATATTTAACATGTGAAAAAGTGACAATCCACATGACAAATACACATAATGTGAACACAGCTTAACAATGGATTGTTAGTGAAGATCAGTGATGTTATACACTTTTTTGAAAAGTTCTTACGCAGTCCGAAAAAACCCTATTTTTCTCTACAAAAATCCCTGCAACTTTCAAATGATAATATAGCAATACAAATAAATACATTTGTATTAATGCATGTAAATTTTTTTTAAAGTTATTCCCAGAAAGCATTTGGATGATAATTTTTTATTAAAATCACCTGAATAAGTCTTCTCAGATAATTTTTGTTGATTAAAATCTGATTTATCAGTTGAGCGATTGAAAAAGGATTCATATATAATTCATTGACGAAGAAATAAAAAGATTGGCGAAACTAAAAATTATTGCCAATTAATGAAAATAAATTGTTCAAAATAAAATTTGTTCAAATAATCAAGAGCCATAATTCTGCTTTTATCGAAGAACAAATTAAAAACATGACGATTAAAAATTTATTTAAAACATAATCAAAAACTTTATAATTAACGATTGAAAAATTAGATGATAAATACTCCCTAATAATTATCAAACTACCATTAAAGTGCTCAAAAAGAGACCAGAAAATTGTATCACAAGTTATTCTTTGAGGTGATTCATTGCTAGGGTACCATTTTCTCACACTCACTTTACTATTTCGACTTTACTCCAAAACGTTTTGATTCCCATCTTTTACATATGTATTATATATTTCTTGCTCTAGAAAATAAGGTTCAACAGATCTTCTTTCTTCTAAAAGAACTTATCACAAAATTAGGTTAAAATCAAAGCTGAAATTACGGCAAGCAACGACTCAAAGAAATTTAACAATTTTTGTTGCTGCCGTATAAACAAATTTATTAGTATGTTATTATAAATCGAAAAAAGCTAGCAAACGTATAATTTTCCCACATTACTGAAAAGTCCTTACATTTTAATGATTTCAAAAAATCTGTCCTTTTTTCCCTACGGCTATTTTTTTAGAAGAAAATCCCTACGAATGGGGATTTTTCCCTACGTATAACACCACTGCACTAAGGGTAAAACGTTGCTATTTTTGGCATAAATTCCATTTTTTTTTGCTTAAAATTTAAAATCTGCTGTCGTTTTTTGAATTCGTATACTCCAACGGTTATATAAACGTTTTTTTTATAATTTTTATGTTGCACCCTGTTATTTTATGAAAGGAAAAAGTCAGCTGTTTCATGGTTACATTATGAAGAGAAAATGCGCGCGAAATTTTTACTAACTTTGATCGTGAGTAAAACATTAATTTTAAACAGTGTGAACAAGTTTAAATATGGAAGAAGTTAGAAAAGGTATGTAAAACAATTTGTGATATAGCTTAAAAAATAGTTGTGTGTTATTTTCTAGCAATTCAGTGTGTTGTTGGTGTGTTATTATAGGTCAAAACTAACAAACATACGTGTGTTGTGTGGAATATAACTTCTGTGTATAGAAAGGTTATTTGCCCATAGTGCACTGGTAAGATTGTTCAAGAAATTACAGAGTTACAGGGGACAAAAGTTCCAGCTTCATTGACAACTTTATGACTTTGTTCAATTTTGCTTTTTTCAAGTTATACTTTTTAAACTAATGATTTAAAAATCCTAATGTTTTATTGCATTCGACATTAGATTATTTTAATATGAACATTTTGCGCACAACAAGACATAGATTGGTACAAAAATGACAAAGCTACAGAAGATTTTTAAATTTACCCACATAGAAATTCAATAGTTTTAAGTTATTTTTAATATTTATTTTACTAAAAATTTAGCTTTGCATATTTATTTGTTGTCTTTTTCTTTGGTTTGATACAAACCGAAAAGTGGGTGAGTTCAATTAATCTTCTGCAACTTTGTAATTTTTGCACCGATCTGGATCCTAATGGGCACAAAATGTTTCAATTGAAATAGGCTAATATCGTAAGTGATAAAACTTAAAAAAATGTTATTTTTTGGTTTAAAAAAAATAACTTGAAAAGAGCAAAATTGAACAAAATCCTAAAATTTATAATGAAGTTTGAAGTTTTGTCCACTATAACTCTGCCATTTAATGACTCATCTCCACAAACGACCCATGGTTATTTAAGAAATTTTATAACCTCTGAATAAAAAGAAAGAAATACATAGTCCGTTTAAAATTTTTGAAGATATTTGCATTTCAGTCACATCATCTTTTTTAAAAACACAAATAAAGGTTATTTTGGGATATCTCAAAAACGGTTCTACTTTTGACAATTCTGACTTCATATTCGGATTCAGGGGAAAGTTTTACATAAAGATTAGCTGTCAGATTTATTTGGTCACGACTTTGTAAAAAATTTGTCACGTGGTGTAATCACAAGGCAAAGAATGCGTAGATATGTGAATATTTCGGTGTTATTTTTTAATTTGGCTTTTTCTGGATTAAATATTAATTTTAAAGAAAACTAATACAGAGCAACATTGTTCATAAGATATAGCCCTAGAATATTTGTGAATAAGATTTTTCTCTAAAATAAATATTACTGAAATTATCAACAATTAAAGCGACACATAGTGAGAAAAATAGCATTTTTAGCAAACTTTGTGGGCTCAAGGCATGCCCAATAACTATGCAAACGATCTAAAATTTTTTATATATTATTTTTTTCTAATTTGGAATCAATCTAAGGGGTTTGCAAAGTGAAAGTACGAAAAAAAATAATAACGGCCACCCTAATGTACATACATATGTACTAGAGTTGTCAGCCGATTAAGAATAATTCAACTAATGGATTAAACAAAGCCAAACTCTTGTTCGAATAATTTTAAAATGGCCATTTTCGAAGAACGAATAAATCGATTAATTAATGTCGATTAATCGAACAAATTTTTTATTACAAAATAAATTAAATAAAAGCTTAGAATTTAATTTATTCTCATACGTTTCTAGTGATTTTATACAAAATGTAGGAAAGTAAAAAAAAAATACTGTAGCCATAGACCTGACTGTAATTAATCTCAATTTTTATCAAGCAAAAATATAGTTGAGTACACTAGTATTTCAAAAATTTATTTTATGTTCTTATTGAACAAATCCTTGACAAAAAATTGTATTAACTTCTTTCTTTTTAAATCAAACGTTAAAAAAATTTCAAGAAAGGGGGGTTTTCAATATGGGATGAAATAAACAAAAAGCTAAAAAATAAAGAATTGATTAACATATATAAATCATATAATGAAAGAAGAAAATGTGGTTATTGTATTATCCTTTTTTAAATTATATATATTTTTACCATTAGCGTAAGTGGAAGATAATCTAACGACATGTCGAACTTGGTCCAATATAAAAATACAGAAAGAGAGACAGCGGTTGCTCTATAAAACAAATTGTATGCAAAAGTTAAGCTGAAGATGGCAGGTCTGCCAACGTCAAAGCAAAGACTATAGATTTATAAAGATATTGCACGGCCATACAAAGTTCATACATTTTTCTGTCTATATTAAATTTTCTAAATCCACTTGTGAGAGTAAATTACAGTCTTTATTATTACTCTCAGAAAACTTTTCTCACTTATCAGCGTATATGTTTGTGCACACGCGTTTGTGTGTATGTATGTGTATACATTGCATTTAAAAAAATACAAACAAACTAAAAGAAGTCTCGTTTTCTCGTTGAAAACACATTTAAATAATAAAAGATGTTTTGTTTGCATCCCATTTATGTGCAAATAACCTACGTTAAACCAAATGTGACAGATTTTAATTGTAGGGCAATAATACGTGTTTTATTGTTGTACAGATGAAATTATATCGATTCGCACCGAAGTTCAAATGCTGTTATTGTCTAAATTTAAACAATTGTAGGCATATAAAAAATAATTTTTATGAAAGTTCATAAAAGATATTTTATGTTTTCTAAAGCGTAATTGTAATTGTGTTAGTAATAAAAAACTCAATGTGAATTTGATGATAATCAAAATACTTTTAATTTTCATAAAAAATTGCCACCAGTTTGATGTGTATGCACGTAATTTCTTTCAATTTTATTTATTTTTGTTTAAAAATGTAAAAAAAAATTAATAAGTATTAATTTTTTTTTATTAAAATTGTATTATTTGAAAAATTATTAAATCGTTTCCGCTCAAAAATCCAATTTATTTATTATTTCAACAAATTATTATAACAAATTATGCAACAGATTCAGGCTTTGGAAGTTTGTGTGCTCCTTCCGTCTTACTTTTTGAAGTTTGTAAAATTCTTTTAAAGGTCAGCAAAAATGTTTTTACAAGATAAAGCGATGAAAATAAAAAATTTATTGTTGAGCAATGCGTAAATTGTATCAAAATTTTAATTTATTCTTTTTGGTTTGCGTACGTATGTACATAAGTATGTGATAAACACAGGATTGAGATGTTAAATTTACTAGTCCTTATATTATTACGGAAGCATTACAGATAAGAAATATTTAAGATCGTATCTACAAAGTCATCGATAAGATACTGGAAAAGCTAAAATTTTTAACCATTAAACTTGTATGAGCCAGCTTATATGAGCAAATATTATAAGAAATAGAAATGAATATTTTTATATATGAATATTGTAGGGAAAATATATTAATGTTATTGTTGTTCCAATCAAAATGTACATATTCGCACCGAACTCATAATCCTATTTTGTAGCTTTTCATAGTATGTGCAAACATACTAGCTCACTACCAACTATTCTATCAGCGCCGGGGTTGTGGGTTCGATTCCCGCCAGAGACTCTGGTTTCTTTCCTGCAGACAAGCGAAGAGCTTCGCGGGATTAGCATAGGACAAAAAAAATATGTGAATTTCGCTACTTACAATATACAGAATGAATCCAATAAAATCAAAGCCATATTATTAAAATTATTCGCATATTATAATTTTATTTTTATTTATTTATTTAAAAAGTGTTATATTTTACAGCAACTTAAACAACTTAAATAATATTCAACAAATTCAGACAAATAATTATATTGATGACATAGCCTCGTACACGGATTGTCAAAACATGCGCTCTATTTATCAAATATTATTTTGCAACACATATTAATTTT
Organism: Pollenia labialis; assembly: GCA_949318255.1. Taxonomy (NCBI): domain Eukaryota; kingdom Metazoa; phylum Arthropoda; class Insecta; order Diptera; family Polleniidae; genus Pollenia; species Pollenia labialis. Next base: position 82,019,014 of record OX439139.1, read on the forward strand.
TTTGGCAATACTCGTAACGATTCAAGTTTTTAAATCTGAAAAATAGCCAATAAAGCTTTCAGATCATAAAAGGTATTATTAGACTGGAAATAATATGGAATTTTATTAGAAATATTATCATACATTTCTCTTTTAGTCGTATTAAAGTGCTTTTCGGATAGATTGATCCACATTATGCAAATTCTGAATCGACTAACACAAAAGCCTTTAAGTGTGATTTCTAATCTCAGGAAATCAAAAGCATAAAACCTATTTTAATGTCCCTTTCCGTCAATCAGAGAGTACTCCCACTCCTGATAGAAATCGCAGATATATACAATGAAAATGAAGAATATTTTAATAAAGATGCCGATTGCTTTACATCCAATAATGTGCCAATAGAATTAACATCGAGTCGATATTTTGTTGGTTACATATCACAACGAATATCATGCGTTAAATGTCGTATGGATATAATAAAACCAGCGCAAATTTTGTCATATCCTTCAGAAATGTTTGTTCATGCAAAAAATTATCAAAAAGAATCCGACTTTGGAGGTTTGTGTGCTCCCTCTGACTTATTTTTTGAAGTTTGTAAAATTAATAAAAAGGTCTTTGAAAAATTATTTTTACAAAATAAGGAAATGATGCTAGAAACACAACTGGGACGAACGACGAATAATTCGCAGCGAATATTCGTCGTCAGAAATAGAACACATTGGTATGTATGAGAATACACACACTCGTTGCATAGACCGAAATTCGTCATGCGTAACGAACACGGCGATAGGTTTATTTCTATTTCTTACGCAGACGATCGACGAATAAATTGGGACAGAGACAGCTAACCGCAGCTAAATCATGAAAGCTGTAAAGAATCACAGGGAAAACTCGTTTCTAATGCGAACTTGGATAAAATTTGCAAAAATCGCGAAAATTTTTAATATTTCAAACAAGCCATAAAATTGATTAAAAGCCTCTAAATCTATAAGGAATGGCAAAAATTCGATAAAAATTGCTAAATTAGCGGAAATTCGCTAAAATTTGCAAACAGCGGCAAAAAAACAATGTCTAATATTTTTTAAAAATCGTTAAATCTGCAAAGAATCATAACCCTTATAGATAAAAATCGCTTATATCGCGGACATAGCTAAAATTCGTAAAAATTGCAATATTCAAACAAATGCAAAAATTTATTTGAAATCGCTAAATCAGTTTAAAATACCAAAATATCCGATAATAACATAAAAAAGTTTGCAAACATAGCGAAAATTCGCGACAATTTTTCATTTTTAAAAGAACCCATAAAATTGATTAAAAGTCCCTTAGACTATTAGGAATGGCAAAAATTCGTAAAAAATTGCTAAATTAGCGGAAATTCGCAAAAATTTGCTAACAGCGGCATGATAGCAAAGTCTACTATTAATTATGGTCGTTAAAGTTGTTAAGAATCAGACAACTTACAGACACAAATCGCGAAAATGGCTGAAATTCGCGAAAAATTGCAAAATTTGAAACAAACCCAAAAACTAATTTGAGTTTGCTAAATCGAAATGAAGAACACCAAAAATGCTTAAGAAATCCACTTTCGAGTGGATTCGGATTCTAGAACACACTCAATTAATAGTTTTTTATGTTTTTTTTTTGTTGAAATATGGTCAACCTATGATTTGATAAATGTTAACAAACAAAGAAATTTTAATAAAATTATTGCTAGTTAAAGAAGATGAAAATGGATGAAAATGTTTATATAATCAAGCGTCCAAGGTATTTATTTTTATAAATTAAAAAAAATTCAAATCTTATTAATACTTGGAATTTACGCACTTATTGTGTCTCATTTGACGAATTTACGCAAATAATTCTTGCCGATGAATTCGTCGTCCTATGCGAAGTTCGTCGTTCGTCCCAGTTGTGTTTATACCATGAAAAGCATAACAAATTTATTGTTGAGCAAAGCGTGAATTGTACCAAAAATTCAATTTATTCTTTTTGGTTTGAAAAGAATGACGTATGTTATAAACACAGGATGCAGATTAGGCTGGGTCAAAAAAATATTTTTTCTCTTATCGACTTCTAATAGCGTAAATATGTTGTATTTTTGTCTGAATTAGATCCCTGTAAAATATTATTAATTTATTTTTAGTGTAAGAGCCCGCGCTTTGACCTTCAATTTTGTTAAATTTTTAATATAGCAACAATAGCATTTTAACGACTTTTAGGTTCGTGAAAATAGTGTCAGAAGCATTCATGACTCTTTGCGCTAAAAAAGTTAAGCGATTGTTTAATATAGACGAAACTTGAATCAAGACGAGAGATGCCCTGATTTGACAGTTAACAAGATTTTGTTACCAAAAAGGATTTTATTGTTTTATTTTTATTTTTTTTAAGTTTATTTCAAAATATTTTTAGTTTTAATTAATAATAATTGATAGCAAATAAAATATTAAAATTAAAAAAATGGACTTTTTTCAAATATTCTTAATTCTTAGGAGCTCATGCGCGGGCTCAAGATGTCACTTTTTTGAACTTTTTTTTTTTGCAATTTTTATTTGTTTTAACGTTATACAAAAAAATATTGCTATTAGAATATGATTCGAGAACTTTTATTTTTTCTCATACATCAGTGACCCACCCTAATGGAGAAGCTTAATTTACTACTAGTTCTTATATTATTACGGAAGCATTCCACATTGGAAACTTACAACTACAAATGATCAAATATTGAAAAAGTAAAAATTTTAAACCATTTAACTTGTAAAGACCTCATAAGTAAAATTAATAAATACTCATAGTAAATTCGTTTGATATATGTATACATACATACACACATGGTAAGTGCATAATTAAATAATCTAAAAAATGGAATAATAATTCGGTGCAAATCGATGTAGTTTGAGTTTTACAAAAATAAAACACATACTGTTGCCCTACAATTACACAATTGGTCGCATGTGCCCTTACGTAGGTTATTTGCACATAAATTGTTTGAAAACAAAACGAAACCAATTAAAAAAAATACCAAAAACCGGTTTTAACAAAAAAAAAAAAAAAAAACACACACACACACACTTTGGCTGGCAAAAACAGCAAACATGTGTATATATTAATGCATGTGGTTTCTTGCTCTCTTTAGTTCTCTGAATGTGAGCACGAAGTTTTTGCTTTCTTTTTACCTCCCGCCCTCACAACATTTTTTAAAATTTCAAATGTACTAAGTGCAACATCTTTATAAATCTATAGTCTTTGGCCAAAGTAATATCGGAAGATTATGGAATTAATTGTTTTACAATGCCTTTAATGGCTGATGGCTTAAACGCTGGTTTAGTTGAACTAAACTTGAAACTATATGTAGTTTAAACTCAACAACTATAAATCAGTGTCCCATGTATTATATGTAGTTAAAAAATAACATGTGGCAGCACTACGATAAACCTTATTAAATTCATATGGTCTGTATTGGTAGTTTAAACGCCCAATGTTATGCGTTTAAAGATGGTCTATATGTTAAGTGATTTATAGATTTGTTGGTTTAAACACATTTTAAACCAAAAAGAGGGTTTAACTTGCTTTGATTTTTTAGCCCTAACCATATGGAGTTAAAATGAAAAGTTTTACGATAAAAAAAAGAATTCATAGCAGGTATATAGCAGTGCTTAAACGGGGTCGCAGCTCTACCTCCTCAGCTATTGCTTCGGCCACAAAAGAACCATCTTTTGATAGAATAAATACACAAAATCGTTTTGCGATTCTAGAGGATGAATTCTGTAAAGCACCAAACGTCATAAAATCGTCTAAGCCACCCCCGATGTATCTTATGCCATGTTCGCACGGTGCTTTGGATTACTTCGCTCTCTGTTTTAATTACTTATTTGAATTACCATGTTCGCACGGCATTTTCCTAATCGGTTTTCACAGTTTATATGCTTCTTCTTTTTTTTGTTAATTGTGTTTATTGCTAAATTTAATTGTTTGTTTGCGGTTACTTGTATTACGAATGGAAAGAAAAAGTAAGTAAAACATATTATTTAAAAGAAATACATACAAATAAAATATTTATTTTCTTTTTTGGATTCCATTAAATTTTATATTATAAAATTACTTCCTTTACATTTGTTTACTTTCTTTATGTTATATTTTGTTTGTGTTTTAGTGCTTTGACAGCTATTGATGGAAAAAAACCGATAAAAGTTAGAGATCACATTGATTTTAAAGTAATCCACAGGGTAATAAAAATTGAATTACGTACAAATGAGATAATCCGCTCTCAAAATTTTGTATGACGAATTATGTAATTTGGATCATAATTAGGCTGTGGATTACGAATGAGAGATTGAATTACGAAAAAACGCTGTCGTGCGAACATGGTATTAGAGAGCAAAACTCAAATGAGTTAATTAAAAGCTTGATTTCGTTGATTGGTGAAAATTCCTTTTATGTAGCTGCAATAAAGCGAGGTAGTATAAACGAGACAAAAATACAAGTAAATCATGAGAATGATTTTCGCAAAATAATTAACAAATTTTAAGCAATTAAAAAAGTTTTTATACATACCAACTAAAGAGCAGTAAAGGTCTTCAGGTGGTGATTAAGGGAATTGACGCATGTGTAAACCCAGAGGAAATAAAAACTTTCTTGGAAGAAAAAGGCTTCAAGATAGAACATGTGGTAAATATTAAAAATAGGGGGAACAAATCCCCAACCACTTTTTCGAGTGGAGTTAGAGCCGGCGACGTTAAGCTAAAAAAACGAAACGCATGCTATTTACAGTTTGAAATATATTCTGTACAGAAAAATCACGGTAGAGGACCCGCACAAGAGAAAAGGACCGGTTCAGTGCTTAAACTGCCAAGAATTTGGTCATTCCAAGGCATACTGCTACTTACCCCCTGTTTGCGTAGTATGTGGTGAACTGCACGGTACAGTTCTCTGCGATAAGTTGAAAACCGACCCCAAGGAAAAAATGTAGCAACTGTAGCGGTAATCACACTGCCAATTATAGAGAATGCCCTGTATATACTATCGTCAAGCAGTCGGTTGGATCAAAAACTAATCCTCCCCAAATGCAGGAAACAAATCAAATGACCACATATGACATACGGCTCCGCAGCCTGGTAATAACAGAACCTCTTATGCTAACGTCCTAAAATCAAACCATGTGCCAATGCAAGGTGCCTCGCCAAATAATGATGAAACTCAAGTTTCTAATTTCAGTCGTCTAGAAAAAACAATGGAAACATCAGTGCAAACAGTAAATAATTTTACGAACTCGATGGGTAATATGATGCAGGAAATTCTCAGAATGCAATTTATGTTATTGCAAGCTGTACCCCACAAGCCATGAACTGTTTCACAATTTGTTTTTGGAACGCAAACGGCATCCGCCAACATAAAAATTAACTTGAATACTTTCTAAAAAATAAGCAAATTGATGTCATGATGGTTTCTGAAACTCATTTGACCTCAAGAAATACGCTTAAAATTAATGGTTATACACTATATGATACCAAGGAAATGGAGGTTCTGCCATTTTGATAAAAACCCGAGTCAAACGCTACTTATTGTGTGATCATCGTGAAGATTATCTCCAAGCAACGAACATTTGCGTTGAGGAATTAAATAGAAACCTAGTAATTTCATCGTTATACTCCCCACCTAGATTTTCCATATCAAAACGCAAATATTGTGAATATTATAAATCACTAGGCCCCTGTGTTTTGGCCGGGGGTCACGACTTATAACACCAAAGGGTCGTGTTTTGTTTAATACAATCTCTAAAATGGATTTAAATGTGGTCGCGAGCGGTCAACCAACATATTGGCCTACTGATCAGCAAAAAATTCTAGATGTTATCGAATTTGGCGTGAAACGATTTATGTTGAAGCTTCCTTAGAATTATCTTCCGACCACACACCTACAATTGTTACTATAATGAACCCCAATAGAATTGTATCTCCGACAAATAAATTGGTTTAAATATAAAAAATTTCTCAAGACCCATTGCACAGAAAATATTCCGCTTAAGCGGCCCATACACTTGCAATATTATTGTATATGTCCAGTTGGCTATGTCGTGCACGAATCATCAATGATTCTTGCAAAGAGAGACAAAGAGAGACAATGTCGCTCAGCCTGTCGTTGATGACCACATGCACGACATTGTCGTCCATATAGACGTTGATGACCACATGAACGACAATGGATTCTACTTTATCGTCAACGATAAACAAGAGTTACAGCTTACACGATAATGTCGCCTATAAACTTAAACGAATTAATAAAAATATACAATAGCACATATGTACATATTTTTAAAATCATACCTTAGTCTTTGAGTTCTCAGACTTGACTGACTGATTCTCTTCGCTTTTCTTTGGTTGTTTTTTATTATTTTCGTTATTTAACAGTTATTTTTATTTTTTTATTGGGAACAAATTATTTTTGTTTGTTTAGAAGACATCTTACAAGACAATGTCGTTCATATTGTCGTGCTTAGAAGTTGATAAAGGACTCCTTACAAGACACTGCCGGTCATGTTGTCGTGCATACACTTTAATACAGGACAGCTTACAAGACACTGTCGCTCAAACTATCGTGTATAGTTGTTGATAGAGGATACCTTACAAGAAAATGTCTGTCATGTTGTCGTGGATAAGCTTTGACAAAAGACAACTTGAAAGACGATGTCGGTCATGTCGTCGTTTGTTAACTTCTTTAAAAGACAGCGCACTAGACAATGTCGAGTATTTTGTCGTCCACGACATTTTTCTCAAAATTGTCTTCCAGAAATCCCAAGTGATAGAGGACATGTCGTGCATAAATCGTTGACGACAATGTCGTCGACGGCAGTTTGGCCAACAGGGTGATATTCGCCATATTATTTCCATTTTATCCTATATAACGCAATAAGTCGCACAATGGTTTCATTCATTCTATAAAAAAGTGAACATAACCTATTGAATAAAATTGACCTCTGGGTGGCCTAAATTATTTAAAGTTTTATAGATTTTCCTCTCTTAAGAGATCAGAGAAGGAGAAATCTATAAATGTAACGAATCTTTAACTTGCTCCTTGGAGCAAGTGAAAGTAGTTGCAGGTAAGGGAATAAAAAAAATATTAAGCGGGTAAGTCAATCGTTAGAGGAGATTGGGATACTCGTGGCTTGCTTACCTTGGGTGTAGGGTGCCTTTTCAGTAACAACACTTCAACTTCAGATTTCAATTCACAAGAGTTAATTTATTTTGTATTTAGCAATTTGCGTTTTCCAACAATGTAATTTAATTTCTAAATGTAAAGGTTTATATTTAAATTTAATTTTAAATAATTAGGCAGAAAAATGGTTACACAAAATGATTAGGTAAAAAATTATTACAAGCAGAGTTATTGAGTGATACGCTCTCAATACTAAGTATAAGAAATAACACTCAATCAGCATAAATAACACTCAATAACATGAGAAATAATACTCAATGGATTTCAACTTTAAATGAGATGATATCCTAGTGAACAATTCAATTTCAAAAAAAATATATTAACAAATCACAGTCGCAAAGGACATATCAAACTCTAATCAACTTCAATTATAAAAAAAATAAAAAATAAGAAATATCAATAAAAAACTCAGTGTGTACAATGTAAATTGTACACCTATAGAAATAACATAAACAGCATTGTACAAAGTTGCCAACACATTTCACTTTCTTTTCGTTGTGCAATAAAAATCAAAAGTCTTTTGATTGTTGCCAATATATTGAGCCGCCTTCGAATATCGCATACACTTTGACGATATAATTGTACAATACGTAAAATTTAACAAATTTATTGCAAGTGTATGAGCCGCTTTAGTATTTTTTTTTTAAATGTTTATTAAATTTTATTCAAATAAATTCACAAATTGCCTAAATCTACAACCTACGAAGCCATTGGCTTGTCTGTAGGAACTTATGCTATTTTGGAAATTCATTAAATGTGTTATTCATTGCGAGGTTATGTAATATTTTTTATTCGTACTTGATTTCCCAATTTTTATTTTTGATAAATACACTGAAATTTATTGTTGATGGGATAAGCTATTCCTATGCGCATTTCACTGGTTGCATAGGCCAGATCATCAGGAAACTTCATCCGTAAAGATTTTAGAAAAACTAAACATATTAAACCAAATAAAACTGTTAAGCGTATAGGAATTACTGCAACAGTTCTATTTGTAACAATATCAATCTCTCCTTATGTTCCCCACTACAATTGATTCCATATTTGTTGTAATATCTTTCAACTTTGTATCTCCCATCAGCTCTCTGTCTTGTGTTGTGTGAATGATCTATTACTTGTAGAAATCTTGAATCGTTGTGAAACTTGTTTATTATCGTTAAGTTGAAGATATTCTTAACGTTGAATTTGCCAAGCCTTTTAGCAATGGTATCAGTTGTTTTATTGCTGTTGGTAGTGTTATTAATGTTAATTGTGTTGTTGTGACGCCTTTTGATTTGTGTTGCATTGTTTTGGCCGGTGTTGTTTCTATTATTGTCAGTGCTGTTTCTGGAATTATTGGTACTAGTATCAATGTTATTGTTAGTGTAGCCAGTGTTGTTGATCCTGCCAGTGTTGTTTATATACTGGTTGTTAGTTGCCAAGTTGCTGTTATTGCCAGTGTTGTTGCCGATGTTTAAATAAATAAAAGGATTGTTGATTTCCGTATTGTTACTTCTTGTGTTGTAAGGTGGGTTGATTCGTCTTGTAAGTAAAGAATCGGACCAAGTGTTGAGCCTTGCGGTACTCCGTTGTGGGACACAACTTTTTGACTAATATTGTTTTTAATTTTTACCCGATATGATCTGCATTCTAAATAACTCTTGAACCAATCAACACAGTTTCCCCTAATGCCATTTCTTTGTAATATTTCTATTAGTTTCTTGTGAGAAAGCGTGTCAAAAGCTTTGCTAAAATCAACGAACAAGGACAGACAATGCTTTTTTTCACTTAAGGACTTGTTAATAAAATTAGAAAAATTTCCTAACAAATTGTTTATAGTTTTGTCTTTTTGGAAGCCGTATTGATTTTTATTTATAACGTTGAATCTTTTTAAGAAAACTGTAATTCGTCCCACTATTGTTTCCTCAATAACTTTTTCAATTACGGACAAAATTGATATTGGTTTGTAATTGTTGTAGTCTGATTTGACCCCAGATTTGTAAATAGGCCTTATTAACGATACTTTTAGTAGTTCAGGCATATAAGAGTTATTAATACTTGAATTTATCAACACTGTTAAAATTGGAGTTAACCATTTTGCATTTAACTGAATGTCTTTCGGCCTTACATTATCTATTCGCGCTCCCTTTTTGGTATTGAGGATTTTTAAAAGGTTAAAAACTTCCTCCTCACATGTTGGTGTTAAGTACATAGAGTTTTGTGCTGTATGTGTTGTAACTTTAGTTGTTTTGATGTCACAGTTATGGATTATGTTTTCTACATATTGATAAAAATTTTCTGCAAAATTATTTACAATGTTTATAGTACAAATTTAAGAATTTCAACCAACAAATATGGCCTATAGGCAACATTGGTCCAGTATGTTCATAATTTACATAAGAATATTTGTTTCACTAGAAATGAGTGCAAGGGGTTTGACAAAGTTAAAAATTGAAAAGAATTATTAATTTGATTGGTATAATTGTGCTGAAGAATGTGAAGGTGAAGACATCGAAAATTATGCATTTTTGGCAATTTAGGTTAGGTTAGAAAGTAAACTTCACACCCTCACCCAGATACCAATATGGTCCATTGTGACGCCTTAGAAAGTAGTGAAAGATGAAAAATCGGACTGCACAAGCCAAGAACAACCGTACTAAACAAAAAATTGTCTTACATGTTCGCAGTAGCCAGTCTTCTGCCGCGCAGCCAGGTCATTCCCATTACAAATCAGATTCTCGAGCCTACACACCGAGACATCTCCTAATTCGCGCAGAAATCTGCTGCCCAGCCAAATCAGCCTGCTGATCTGTTGCCTGTGACAGTGGCACTGAAAGTGCTCAACTGTCTCCAACTCCTCTGGGTCCTCACACAACCTACATGTATCCGACAAGTCAGACCCCATTCCCACCGCCATTCTGCATATCATAAGTGGCTTGTGATAATACCTATCATGGTCCTGACGAAGGCCTTACTCTTACCGAGCAGCGCATCTGAATTTGACCTACTGAGCACCGGCCACAGCGTGCGCGATACCCGGTAGTCCGTTCGGCTCCGCCACACCCGATTAGTCCCGCTCAGAGCTCATTCCCTAATTCTTCCAAAGTAGAACAGCATTGGAGGCCTAACCGCCTGCAAACTGTCAGGATCCTCCATTTCCGAGCCCAGTCTCGCCAACTCATCAGCTATCTCGTTGCTGGTGATATTGCAGTGACCCGGTACTCAGCACAGTCTCTCCACATAATTCCCTAGTATTTCTCCTTAAGCCCTCCTGCAATTATCCACTAGCCTGGAGTTCATATTTTTGGGAATTTAATAGAGGAAACAAAACAAAGCACGAACGAAACCGAATAATTGGCTGATATAATTGAGAGGATTGTTGACGACGAACATGATAATAATAGTAGAACGGAAAATAGTTGATTTCTTTAACAAAAAATATGGTCGCATTTGATCTTGCTAATGTTGATGTATCTATATAAAATTAACAACCGTTCCATATTCACCAGCTCTATCATCACTAGCTCTTATATAGCAAAATCCGTAAAAAATAAAATATATGACGAAACTAGCCACTGCGTTGAATAGGGATCAAAAGGACGATGCACGATATGTCACACAGGATTTCCATGTTCGCAGTACAGCAAATTCAGAGTCTATTAATGCTGTAATCCATAAAAGAATTGTTTGTATTATATCACACATAAAATATAAAAAAATTGGAATAAATAAATATGTGGCATTTTGATCAAACATCTTAAGTCGAGATAAGATGGCAATAAAGCTTTAACCAAAACTCGGTGAAAAAAAATCATTTTTATTAATTAATAAAATAAACCATAATCAATTGAAAACTTCGTATATAATATAAAATTTTAAAAACGTAAACCAAAATGTTTTTTGAATGCAAATTCGTATGATGAGCAAAATTAACAACGAAAAAATTTTTGAACCGCTCAAAAAAATCGGGGCTTAACCCTTAATTGAAAAAAGTGTATTTGGCTTGCAAGAATAGGAATAAAATTTTAAAAATGTTGCTGTTAATTACACTTCCATTTTACATACCTTATTTATTATTAGGGACCAGATTTTTATGCAGTTAAAATCGAGTTTTATGCGCATAAAACATACACTTAAAATAGAAAAATATGCGCTATAAATTGAAAAAATATGCACTTTTAATTTTTCTTAACACATTTTTTAATCATAAACAAAACATTAAAATAACATTAAACCACTAAAAATTCAGTCTCGTTAACGAATATAAGGTACACCAAAAAAGCAGAAGTAAAAATAAAGTAAAACACAAAATATAAAGTAAAACAATAATGTAAATTAAGTCACTTGTTAGATAGATATTTCAACCTTGATATAAAATTAATTAAGAGCAATACTCATTTTCATATACATTCATTTTCCACTACGCTGTTTTCGTAAAAATTTAAATTACATATGCCAGCAGTTTGTGTTATTGTTTTGTGTCCTTCATATTTCTAAAAACGTTATCAAGTTTTATACGAATTTGTTTACTTAAGTTACCCTTAACTGCATGCATTCTATTTATGACATTATTAATTACTTTAATTTGCATTCTCAATGGATTTGATTTCTCTAATTTTACAATAAGATAAGATAAGAGATAAATCCGTAATTTGAAGACTTAAAAATTATCCGAAATTTTATATTTGGTAAATTTGTTATTTTTTTTTTTACTGCATTACCATCGTTCCACCACTTTCCCCGCATTGTTGTTAAAAGATACTTCTCCCAATATGCGACAAAACGCGATATGCTTCGCAAAATATTTTTTCCCAAAAATGCACCAAAAATATGCAATGTCAGCAATTTATGCAAAAATATGCATTTAAAGCAAAATATGCAAAAATATGCACTAACAAATCGATGCAATTTTATTTAAAATTTCTTGATTCGAAAAGATATTAAGTTTATGTTGATCTCAGACCGACGACAACAAATATGCATTTGCATAAAAATCCAGGCCTTGCTTATTATATATGTAATTTTAATTTTAATTTTTATTTTCAATTTTACAATTATATAAACAAACGGAATAAAGAAAATTGTGGCAGTTGTCTAACCGTCAAACGTTTTTAAACGATAAAAGTTTATCATAAAACAATAATTTGGGAAAATAAAAACTTTAGATAGTACTGAAAACTATCGATGGTGATACTATAGTAAAAAAACATTGACAGTGCTATCGATAGTATCATACCACTCGTATGTATGCATTAATTTAGAGTAATAATGCTATGTTCATACGACGATAGAAACCACTGGTTTCGCTCTCTGAAACTAGATTGCCAAACATGCTGTTCATACGATTTATTCCTGTTTCATTTTGACATTTAAATAGATAAAAAAGTAAAAAAAACTTAAGAATATATCGTCCCCTTAATATAACAATAGCGTATGTGCTCATACGCTATTATTTTTTTATTGCATATTTAGAATCTCCAACATTGATTCTATGTCTGGTCAAAATTTCGTCAAGTTCTACTTCCAAAAAGTGGGTCAAAATGTCGTTGGAAAAAATAGTGTATAATTTCTTGTTCAAAATTTTCCTTCAATAAGTGTGTAAGCTCATATGCGCTATTTTACTTGAAATTGCCACTCCAAAATTGTTAAAAGAATAATAGTGTATACGCATTATACTCCATTTTAGGCTTTAGAAAAAAATACAATTTATGAAAACTTTAACTCATAAAATAGCTTATAATAATATACACTATTGTTTGAGAAATAGTTTCATTCCGACCATCGAAAGCTGCATGATCTCCAAAATTTGTGCAAGAAGAATGTAATTCGTCGTGGCTCGCAGTCATTTTTTTTATAACTTACAAGGTGGAAAGAAGCGAAATTATTTAGATGAGCCAGATGAAGCAGAGGAAGAGAAAGAAGACGAATGAGCTTCTAGTTATTTTTGATTTACGCAATGTATACCTTAATTTGTCATAATTTTTTGTTTTTAATAACCCAAATTGAAAAGTAATGAAGTAATGCCACTGAATTAACAAAACTATGAATTAATCACTGTTTTATAATGTTACAAATTGATATTTTTGAGATCAAATATTTTAATAAAAATACCGTAAATTTATTGAATAAAACAGCGTATACCATACAAAAAAAAAATAGTGTATCAGGATTATCATACGAATTCCTTAAAAAATAAAATAGCCTATATGGAGGACTTGCACTTTGAATGGCATATGGATGGTCTTAAAGGATACGTAGAATAAAAAAAATTGGTCAATTTAAAGACAAGAAACTGTATTATGTATTCGTCGAAAAATGCAATAAGAACAATTTTTTTTTACCGCGATATTGAGGTTTTAATAGACATCCGATTTGACAAAAACTTTAAACACGATTTTCTCAAAACTCCAAAAAAAAATTATACGCTATTGTTATATTGAGAGGACGATATTATTTAATACTTTAATTAATATTATTATATTATAATTATCACTATATTTTATTAAAAATCAATTTTTATTTTGTTTTTTCTTTGTTTTGATATTTTTTGAGAGCTAGTTCAGATAAACTAACGATAACTGTTATTAAAAATGGAGATGATAGTACATTTTTCCTGTTTCGCAGCCTGTTTCAAAATGAAACGACCTGTTTCGCTCTCTAAATTTTGTATGGGAAAACAAGTCGTTACAATCATGTTTGGGGCGCGAAACAGGAATAAGAGAGCGAAACACGAATATTGCTGTCCGTGTGAACATGGTATAAGACTGAAATGTTGATTTGCCACATAAAATGATTAAAACTGGGATGATGCCTTAAGTGTACTAAATCAGCCATTGGTGTACCATTGTACTTTTCAAATTGAAATAGTACCAAAAAAGTACAATTGTACCAATTTTACCAACCCTAGTCTAAGATCAATATTGTAGAAATTACAAACGGAATGACAAACTTATATATAACCTTTCCACCTGTGGTAAAGAATATAAAAACTCTTCTCTCTTTAATTTAAAATTGGGTTTCTTCTTTAATAAAAGTAGGAAAGAAAGAGCTCAAATTGTTTACATTTTTTTTGGACAAATTCATTTTAAAGAATTTTTTTTCAATAAAAGCTCTTTTGAGATTCATACCAATGCTGTAGATTGGCATGGCTGTAAAATTAAAGAAAAATATCAACTTAAAAGTGAAATAATATTCTGGTTTTATATATCACTCATAAATTATTTATTTACTATTTTATTAACAGCATTGATAAGGTTTCTAAAGTGAAATCACCAGTTTTGGTCATTCATGGCACTGATGACGAGGTAATTGACTTTTCTCATGGAATTGGCATTTATGAAAGATGTCCAAAGGCTGTAGAACCTCTTTGGGTTGAGGTAAGTAATTCTTAATCGAAATAAAAAAACAGAAAAAGTATATTTGGCTGGTCTTTGCATATTTGTACACTTATATCAAAAGAAATTTATTCAAAATAGTTCAGTATACTGAATATGGGCATTTCCATTGTAAAATGCCGTGATATTTATACGAAACAATGTAAAAAATTAAGGCCCTAATTTTGTAAAACACAACGCACGCCAAAGTTTTATGTTGAAAGCAAAAACAAATTCATAAATATTTTGTAATTTTGTTTTTGCTTTGTACATAAATTTATTTACCGTTTTAAAATTTTCAACGCCACAAGCAATGAGGCGTATGAAATCTTAAAAACCAATGAGAATTTCTGTTAGAGGCAACAAACAAAATTACAAAATATTTATGAATTTGTTTTTGCTTTCAATGTAATTCTTTGTCGTTGCGTTGTGTTTTACAAAATTAAGGCCTGAATAAAGACACATTTTTAAAAAGGTTTTTTATACCTGCAAAGTAATGAAGTAGCACTATATTCAGAAAAGAATTTACAAAAATCGACGCTAAGGATTTGAAGATATAAGCAAAAATATGCGACAGCGTGACGTTTCTAAAAACCAGAAGTAGATTTTAACTTGCATTACACAATCGCCCATATCTGACCTACTTCATCCTACTATTTTTTATTGTTCACGACAAAAGACACACATAGAAAAATAAAACCAAAACGGTAACGCGTATTTAAATTGCCAACCAAAATTTCAATTAAATGAGTAAAACAAAACACAAAATAGTCAACTTAAATGACTGATAAAAAGCAGCATATTTGTGGATTTGTTATCCAGTTATTGAGCAAAATTGGGGAACAAATTTAAAAAAAAATGGTAATTTAAAAATTTAAGTCACACATACATATGTTTACAATAAGAAATTTTTGGCTAAGAAGAGAATGGTACAAAATTTTCTTGGTTCAAGCCATATTTTCTGGTGATTTAGTAAATTATTTTTTCCGTGTATTAACGTAATAAACTTTTAAGACCATATGATACGCTGCACCACAGCTAATTGAGTTAGCCGTATTTAATCATAATTAGATTTTATGTGAACAAATATTGGTGAGGAAAAAAGTTTTTAGAATTTGTTTTTATCACAATTTAAATGTATGTACCAAATTTTATCAAATTATCTTTGAAAGTGCGACTAGTCCTTTGCGCACAAGGTTTACATGGAAAGGCCGGATGGCAATCGTGAAATCGATTCAGAAATGATGAAATACAAAATCACAGTGATGACTATAGAAACTGATTTTTTAATAACGAGTTGAAATTCTATATAACAAAATCTCCAGTCAGAGACCTTTAAGGGGTTTTAACATGGAGATTAGAGATTTAGTCATCAGAATTAAGTGATTCTGAAACATATGAAAACCTAAATAAAATAATTATAAGAATTAATTTTCTTTTTATAAGAATTAAAAGTGCGAAAATTCTTATTCTTCTGTATAAAATGCTAAGTGGAATGAAAATAAATTATAAGTATAAAACGTTTTTAAAAAACAAGCTTTTATTTGAATGCGCTAAAAAGAAAAAAAATAACTTTTTGCTTTAAAACTTTTACCATCAACTTATAACGTCATTACACAATTTATCTATCTATATCTATATATATAAAATATATACATATATAAAAATGAAAATTTTTTGTATGTTTGTTTGTTTGTTTGTTTGCTTGTTTGTTTGTTGGCTTATAGACTCCTAAACTACTGAACCGATTTTCCTAAAATAAATATATATAAAATAGGTTATTTATTTTTTCGATAGGGGCAGGGGAATTGGTACCCCCCATTGGATGCCAATAGTAAATATCGCATATCTTAAGAGCCGCTGTACGCATTTTGTTGAACTTTTGGAAGTAGGATCTTTTGAGCCCCCAAATTGAAATAAAATAGCAGCGGGGGAAGTGGTTCCCCCCATAGGACACCAATACTTAATATCGCATATATTATGAACTGTTATAGTGAGAATGTTCAAACTTTGTGGAAGTCACTCTTATGGTATACTACATTTTTAAAAATTAAAATAAAGCGGGTAGGCGCAGGGGGAAAAACCTCCCATAGGATGCATATATTAAATATCGCTCAACTGAAGAACAATTAAAGGGATAGTCTTCAAACGTAGTTAAAGCTACTATTATGGTAAACTAAAAATTTCAATATAGAAATGTGCGGGGTAGCCAGAGGAGGAGCAGTACCCCTCATAGGTAGAAATATTAATAAGAGCAACTGCAAGCAATTTGTTGAACTTTTGGTAGTAGGATCTTCTGAGCCCCAAAATTGAAATAAAATAGACGCGGGGGAAGTGTTACCCCCCATAGGACGCAAATGTTTAATATCGGATATCTTAAAAACTGTTATAGTGAGAAAGTTCAAACTTTGTAGAAGTCACTCTTATGGTAAACTTCACTTTGAAAATAAAAATAAAGCGGGTAGGCGCAGGGGAACTACCTTCCATAGGATGCATATATTAAATATCTCTCAACCGATAAAGTGCTTAAAGCAGTGTAGCGAAGCGCACCGGGTTAAGCTAGTATGATCTAAAAGGTTGTCGCGAGATTTAAGTACGTGTATTTATTTAGTATGAAAATTTGAATAGTTAAAATCAAGTTTGTTTCCCTGCACAAGTAAATTCCGCGACAAGCTTTTATATCATATAAATTGTGTAATGACGTTACAAGTTAATGGTAAAAGTTTTAAAGCAAAAAGTTATTTTTTTCTTTTTAGCGCATTCAAATAAAAGCTTGTTTTTTAAAAACGTTTTTTACTTATAATTTATTTTTTACTTTTTAGCGCATTTAAAAAGAATTTTTACTTTTAATTTTTTTAAAACTCGCATTCGCGTTCTCAGCAAGCATTAAAAACTTAAGGTAGAAGTACATAACACGCGTTATTGCGCGTAGACTTCTGTCAAAAAAAGTTAAACTAGTGTATTTTAATAGAACAAGCTACATGCAAAATATTTTGACGCGTTAGCGCCAGAAAGTTGGTTTACTTTGAACTTTTTAACGCGTTGTGTATTTTTGACAAGTAATCAGCTGCCAAAAAAAAAAAAAAATTTTAACAAATTTGCGAATCGCGAAAGAAAAATTTATTGAAGAGCTTCAAAAATCAATAAATAAATATATCAATAAAATCAATAAATCTTGATATACTTTCGAACCCGTTTTCAATGCACAAATAAGTAAACAAATAAAAAACAGCTGACAGGAACGGCTTTTGTAACGCGTGTTGTGTAACTTACAATTTTTCATGCGCTAAAGCTTTTAAACGCATGACAAACGTCGACGAATGAACGCGTATTATGTACTTCTACCTTTAGTCCGCCATATTGTATCTAGAGTGACGGTCACTTTATTTTTCGAGTTAATCTTAGCAAGCATGTTCCATTCTTTCAGTTGATACCCATATTGTAGAAGTGCATTAAAAAGCTAGTCCGCCATCTTGTTTGTGCCGCCATATTGAATTTAGACTGACTACTTTATTTATCGAGTTATTCTTAGCAAGCCCTTTCATTTGATACCCAATATTTTAAAAGTGCATTAAAAGTAACTAGTCCGCCATGTTGTGTGTGTCCCATTTATTTTATTTAGAGTGACCTCTTTATTTTTCGAGTTATTCTTAGAAAGCCCTTTCATTTAGTACCCATATTGCAGAAGTGCATTAAAAATACTAAGTCCGCCATGTTGTGCGTGGCCACTATATTGGATTTAGAATGACGTCACACAGTTTGCCATGCATTGTCATCCAAACTGAAAGTGTATACAAAATTTCAGCTCAATCGGTTGAAGATAACTGCTTCAAAATTGAGTTGCAAGATTCCACCCGAACAAACATACATACATACATTGTAAGTTAAATAAAAGCTTTTAAAAAGATGCAATTTTTAAATATTTTGTTGCCATTTGTTGTTATTCAGGGGGTTATTATGTAATTCGATTCGAAACGAAAATACTTTCGAAAGAAATTTCCGTATCGAAAATGAAATGGTATTTTCTAATCCGTTCGAAAGCCCCACAGATTTGTGTTTGTTAAAAAAAGGGGAAAACAAAGTGCTGCCAAATTTATAGCCGGTAAATTTGACAGTACCTGTCAATATTGACACAAATTTTTTGAAAAACAAGCGTTAATTAAAAAACGTTAAATTTTCCGCAAAATGTAAATATAAGTGAAAACTTCCAAACAAAATAAAATAACAAATAACACTACGTGACAATTTTTTGACCAAATTAATTTTACACCTAATCTTTATGTAAAATTTTGGATATTTGCATTTCAGTCACATCATCTTTTTTAAAAACACAAATAACGGTTATTTTGGAATATATCAAAAAATGTTCTACTTTTGACAATTCTGACTTCATATTCGGATTCAGCGGAAAATTTTACATAAAGATTAGCTGTCAGATTCATTTGGTCACGACTTTGTTGAAATTTTGTCACGTAGTGTAATTATTTATAAAAATATAACGGTCTAAGAACATAAATTCTGTTCCATTGTGGTTGGAAGATAGCGATAAAGAAAGTGATGCAATTGCAGAAATACATCCGATACATACGACATTACGAGCCTTGTAATAGTACGTAAGAAAGATTTTTAATTATCAAATTTAATTATAAAAATACTATTTTTAGTTTCGTGAAAAACTTTCGGCTTAATAAAAATTCATTTATGTATGTAAACAATTGTATATACATATGTAGGGTGATTTAAAGCCACCTGAAAGATCGACAGTCATTGCACCTTTGATGAAATTAGCTACAACATTAAAATGTTTGGTACCAGGTGGATACCAATATCAGATTGACCAAGATCGTCTTGTAGGACTTTCACACTCATCAATTTCCATATGCTTATCTGAGGTATGCGAAATAATCGAACAAAATATTTGACCGAAAAAAGATGGAGGCGAAAAGATGGTTTTTTTAATAAATGTGGAATACCTGGAGTAATTGGCCAAGTAACGATGAGCATTTATACTTCTACCGAAAACAGACATTTAACTCTTCTCATACCTAGTAACATAGCACATTTGTAAAAATAGTTAATACAAAATCGATTAAATGAAAACTCACTTTTTTCCACTTTTTCAATTCACGATACGGTGGACCAACCGCATCTTAATCCTTTGATAGTCTTTGCCACAAATCCTTCGACTTGCATTAAGCATTTGCAACATTGAGGTGCCCCTTTGCTCAACATGCATGTGCAATTATAAAATCAACCATCACCATATTCTGTCTTGGTTTTGTAAACATTGCTTTATTTAAGCTTTCCCTAAACACAACCCAAATTTAAAAAAATTTCTATGTATAAAAATTTTCAGACTAAAAACAAGGAGTTGTGACAACAAACACAGTATAATTTGTGATTTCAAGCATTTCAAGTCACTCACAGTTCTGAATATAGAGGAAATCGTATGATTTAAATTATATTTTACACTTTTTGTAAAAAGTTTTATTTAATTACTTACATTTTTAAATTTTTTATTGTTTTCGCAAGCACAGCACCTTTCGAATAATTTACGAAAAATTTAAATGAACTGACATTTGCTTTCGTATTATATAGTTGCAATTGTAAAAGGGTAATTTATAATTTACGAAAAGGGGTAAAAAAAATCCCACAGAAAGAAAATATTGCCGAACGTTCGAAAATAAATTTTCGAAAAACGTACTACATAATACAATTTGTACGAATTCGTAAATCTTTTCTTTCGAATCGTATTACATAATAACCCCCCAGTATGGCAATGCTGCGAGGTTTAAACTACCTCTTAAAAACGGCAAACACAATTACTACTCGATTAAATGTATTCTCAGATTAATTAATTATAGTTTGCCGCTTAGATTAAACTCGATGTTAAAAACCCACTCTAAGTCGGCGTGTTTAGAAAATTGTTTTCTATAGATTTGACCTACATGTAAAATTAAAAACTCGTTAGAACAATAATGGCCAATTTTCAGGATCGATATTAAAACACATTTATTTTTAAAATCGTTTTAAATACAAAATTCTCTTCTTCACTAAAAACTTAAGTAGAACTTAAGTCACCGATGTGGTACACTTAATTTCAACTTAAGTTTCTATTGTAATATTTTAACAAGGTGGCCTCAATATCACAACAATACAACGACAACAGGCAACAAAGCATTAACAGTCAGCTGTTTTTCAGACGACCTTGTAAATAAATACACTTGTTTATATTGTTTTTTGTATTTATTAGTGCTACCATAATTTTATCTTAATTAAATAAGACTTTTCAAATAAAACTCAAAAAACCAATCTGTATTTAAATACGATTTAAGTTTTTATGAAAATTAACTTAATATAGATTTAAATACAATTCTGAAAATTGGGCATAAGTGATAAAAAATGTGTATTTAAAAATTACTTTTATAAACTTTTGTATTTTCTCCTTGCTCATCCTTTGTTATTTTTCCTGGAGAGTTCGATCGTGATCGTCATGATAGACAGACGTATAGCGGAGATCGATTTAGTTTCAACTGCACTTCTTCTATAACATACAAGAGATAGAGACTCTAAAAAAAATTTTTTAAAATATGTAATACAAAAAAAAAAAAATGAGTGAGCACAATGCTCGTCAAATAGTAAAAATTAATGACAATGATAACAACATAATTCAACCAAAAACTAATTTAACAGAGAATACTAGAAAAAGAAAAAGCAACATGCTAGGTGAACAACAAAACAAACAAATTAAAAACAATTAATGGGCTATTTGAAGAACATGTAAAAGTACACGAAAATACAACAACTGCACACGCTGCAAGAAAAAACTCTGAATATAGAAACAATATTAATAACATTGAAAACGCGAATAACATTAAACGGTTAAAAATAATCAAAATAAAAACACTGGCATCCCACCAATAGAGTTTATTAAAATAGGCCTTAACATATCAGAATTTAAAATTAAAGAGTTTCAAAATAAAAAACATTCTTTGTTTATGTCATCTATAGATGATTATTTAAAAGTGAACGCATATTAAGAAAAAACAAACACCAAATTTTCACATTCATCCCAAAACATATATGTTAAAACCAAATCATTTTTACTAAAAGGCCTTAGTGCTGACACTGACATTATTAAAATAAAAGTGAATTTTAATGCATAGGATGTTTTTTTTAGCTGTACGAACACTTAGGGCCATTATTACAACTTACAAATAGTTATTTTTAGGATGCTATCTGACAGATAAATAGTTTTTGGTTATTACAAGTTAACATTAACCTAAAAAGTGACTGATAAGCTAACATCAGGTTTATCCTCATGGTAACTTTACAAGTGAACTTTAAGAACTTGAAGATGCCATATTTTCTGCTGAAGATATGGTAACTTCAATGCCAGTCTTAAATTATTCCACTCTTTCAAAATTCATAATTTAACACAAAAAACAAAACAATTTACCATAAAAACAAAAATAAAGCACAACAAATTTACTTCTGCTTTCAATTAGGGAAATAAACAAAACTAAGGCGTTGCCACCATGTATTTTAAACGAACAAAAGTAGTCGGTATATACTGCAATGTTCCCACAGTATATAAGTTACATTTTTTATTTTATCGGACAGTTGTAATAATGGAAACAACTTATTGGTCACTTTATCGTTCAAGATAGCTATTGTTCACGTTAACTATCAGCAACTTTATCATAAGGTTGTAATAATGGCCCTTAAAATGATAACACAAGACAAGCTATGGTTGGAATAACATTTTTTATTATAATCTGGTAGATAATTTCATGGCATTTATTTTTAAAAGATGATTTCAGGCATTTGTCTACCGCGCTACAAGTTACACGGTCCATTCTGTTAAATTTTTGACCACTTTTTCTAAAAAAAATCTGGCCGTGTTGCGTAAGTGTTGGCTTGAATATTGGCTTCCAATAAACAAATGACCTAAAATAGCTTCATAAAAAGTTGTCCAGATGCGTTAAATCGCACGACGAGGGGCCAGTTACAGAACAACTTCCTGAAATTGTTCTCGCACCAAATACAGCAATTTTGCTTATTGACGTAGCCTTTTATTCACTAATCACTAAACACAATTCTTTGATAAATGTGCCCGCGAACAGGTTCATTTTTTCAAAGTAAATTTCCTCAATTGTGAAGCGCCGTTGTAGCAACAAATAATTCATAATGACTTGCCAAATCTTACTGAACAGAAATGTCTACAAAGTTTGACATTCTCAGCTCTCAAAGAAATAGTTACGAATATCAAAATTAAAAAATAATTTTGGGTTTAAGTACAATAAGATTTGAAAAATTACAATTTTTTACTGAATTAAGTACAATTTTGGGATTGTAATTTATCATCCCTGGCACAAATGTATTTGGTAGCCAAATGATTGTTGTGTGTGTTTTTAATATGCGTATCAAATGTGCAAAAAAATAAGAGCTACCCTGCAAATAATATTGGACCGCCTGATCCAATTTGATTTAACTCCATGGACTGATCCGATGTAATGCAAGCATTGACCATGTCATTGTTAAAAAGTGTTTGTAGTGAGACGAAATGTCTTCGTTTTTTAACGACATGTTTTCGTTTTTAAACGAAGTTAAAACTAATCCTCTTGTGTATACCATGGAGTAGTTTTAAGACTACTCCTTTGTAATCCAAAGCTGGGTTACAAGTAGAGTTTTTTTCCGAAGTTTTTCGGGAAAACGGGAAATTTTTTTAAATTTCCCGGGATCCCGCTCCATATAAATGAAACAAAGTAAATTTGTTAAAAAAAAAAACTTTTTTAGAAAAGCGTAAGGGAACTTGTTTGCAAAGTAAGTAAAAGAAATGCCTAAATACTACAAAACTTAATTACGATTTTATATGTAAATTTCGTATCATTATGCTCTAGATACAAGATAAAAAGACAATTTAATTCATAAAACAATAATAAAAGCAAGCAAAAATTGTGGTACTCAAGATATGAGATCAAAAAGTAAATTCATAAAGTAGATAAAATATTTTAAATAAATACGTTTTATAAGTATATACATATATTTTAAATAAATATATTAACATTTTTTAACAGCTTACGAAATAACATTAAGACACACTCAATGCGTTTAGAAATTCGGCAAAGCGTATATTTCTTATTTTATTTACTTATTACTATGTTTCCAAAAAATTTCGTTCAATTTTTTACCGAGGTTGGACAAATAGTTTAAAGTGCAAAATTTTAAAGTTGTTGCATATTTCTAATTCACGTCCGAAGTTATTTTTTTTCTTTTTTATAAACAACGTCTATATCAGTCAAATGTATGTCAAGGACTTCATCTTACAAGAGTTTCTTTTTTCCCACACTTTTTCGATTCTAATAATTTCGTTTTACCTAATAGGGGGATGCTCTCAATAATCCACTCTAAATTGGACTTTTCTTTCCATCTTCTTATTTTAATTTTTCAGAAATCATCAAATTAAAATTCACTTTTTGCTTCGTACATAGCGCAAAGTTATTACACAATTTTAAGCTCCTAATAAAAACTTCTATACATACCAACTAAAGAACAGTAAAGGTCTTCAGAAGAATATTAAAAATAGGGGGAAAATCGCTAACCACTATTTCGAGTGGAGTTAGAACCCGGCGACGTACAGCTTAAAAACGCATCCGACTTACAATTTTTAATATATATTGTACAGAAGAATCACTATAGAAGAGCCCCACAAAACAATTGGAATCGTTCAGTTTTAAAACTGCCGAGACCGAAACGAATCAAAGGTGGGTAGCAAATCAAGTAAACACTAATGACATTCAGACTCCGCAGCCTAGTAATAACAGAATCTACTGCGCTAAAGTAGGTAAATCAAACCATCTGTCAATTCAATGTGTTTCGCTAATAATTGATGAAACTCCAGTTTCTACCCTGGAAACATTAGTGCAAACAGTATATAATTTTACAAACACTATGGGTAATATGATGCAGGAAATTCTTAGAATGAAATCGATGTTATTGCAAGCTGTACTTAACAAGCCATGAACTGTATAAAAATTTGTTTTTGGAACAGAAACGGCATCCGCAAACATAAAAATTAACTGGAATACTTTCTTTAAAATAAACAAATTGATGTTATGATGGTTTCTGAAACTCATCTGACATCAAGAACTACTTTAACAATTAATGTATATATATTATGTGCTACCAAGGACTCTCGAGATAGACCTTATGGAGGTTCTGCCATTTTGATAAAAGCTCGAACCCAACACTACTTAATGTGTGATCATTGTGAAGATTATGTGCGAGCAACGAACATTTGTGTTGAAGAGCTTAATCGAAACATAGTAATTTCATCTCCACCTAGATTTTCAATATTGTGAATATTATAAATCACTAGGACCTTGTTTCCTGGCCGCTGGCGATTATAACGCTAAACATACCTTCTGGGGTCACGACTTATAACACCAAAGGGTCGTGTTTTGTTTAATACAATCTCTAAAATGGATTTTAATGTGGTAGCAAGCTGACAACCAACATATTGGCCTACTGATCAGAAAAAAATTACAAGTGTTATCGATTTTGACGTGATTAAAAACATCCCCACAGAAACGATTTATGCTTCGTTAGAATTATCTTCCGATCGCACACATCTACAATTGTTACTATTATGAACCGAAATAGAATTATATTTCCGTCTGGTTACCTAGCGACGTCAGCGTCACAAATTAATTGGTTAAAATATATAAAATATTTTAGTACTCATTGCATGGTAAATATTCCGCTTAGTACGCAGGAGAATGTGGATCTGTATTGTTAATTTTGACAGTTATCTTAAACTAGCTATGCAACATTCCAGCATTACCCTTAACAAAATCAAAAATAATAAAATATACAGTAGTATTGCCCAAAAAAAAACAAAATTTATTCCACAGATGTCGAGCGGCTCTTGACAGAAAAATGATAATTTGAAGAGAGTGCCAATTGTGCAGATCCCCTCAACTCAAGAATTTATTTAAAGAGTGCAAAAAAACGGCTTTGCTGGATAAATGTCTTAAGAAACTGGACGCAACTCCATAATCAGACTACTTATTATGGCGTCAGCTAGAAATCTAAAAGGGCAGTTGTCTCTAAATCACCTTTAAGAAACTTGAATGTACCTCCTCTTTATGTTTGAACAGCTATTCTGCTATTCCTCGTATAGCAAAAATAATTATTATTATTGTCTTTAACGCGTTTTTACCAAAGCCAGGTAAAGATCATTTAAAAGTTGCGTCATATAGGCCTATTAGCTTATTATCAAATATATCAAAGCTATTTGAGAAATTATTAGTGTCAAAATTCGAATTTAGAAGAGAACACAGCACAATTGAACACACTCATCGAATAGTAAATGTCATAAGAAAAGGCTTTGAAGAAAACAAATATTGCTCAGCACTCTTTATCGATGTTTCAAAAGCTTTTGATGAAGTCTGGCATGAAGGCTTAATGCATAAAATGAAGCAAAACTTACCAGCAAACTTAGTCGGTCTTCAATTTATAATTAAAGAAGGAAATACCTTAAGTTCACCTCATCCATTTGGTGCTGGAGTCACACAAGGCAGCATCCTGGGCCCTCTATTATACTTAATTTATACATCGGACATGCCAGCAAACAACTACCCCCAAACTTTAACATTTGCGGAGGATACAGCTTTGTAAGCATGCGCGAAACATCGCGTTTCTTAGAGCATCATATATTTCAACTAGTCAATGAACAAAAATGCGCACATTCAACATTCACATTGCGCCGATAATTATCATATAATACCTCAACATACGCATGTAAAATATCTCGGTATACATCTAGATCGCCGTTTAACGTGGAAAAGCTATATAGAGGCTAAATTAACTCAAATGAAACTGTAAGAAAAGATAAACTCACTGTTTATTGTTGATGTTTTTGTTTAAGCTTTGATATTGTTACGAGTAAAACTGAGGTTTATAATTCTTATTCGCTTAACAGTTTTATTTGTATAATATCTTAAGCTTTTCTAAAATCTTTGAATGAAGTTTCCTGACGATCTGGCCTAAGCAACCAGTGAAATGCGCATTGGAATAGCTTATCCCTTCAACAATACATTTCAGTTTCTCAATAGTATGAAATGGGAATTTAGCACATTTGAAAAAAACCTTATTAATTAATTTTTGAATCCCAAGAAAAACTTTGATAAAAGCCATTCAAATTCATTTGCTTATTGGAAAAAACTCTGGCCTTAGTCTCGACTGAAAACTTCTACTTTACATCTCTATCTTAAAGTCTATCTAGTGCTACGGTATTCAACTATGGGGCACCAAAATAAACTCCTTCGAATAATCACAGCCGCTCCCTGGTATGTTGATAACTCAAACATCCATAAGGATCTCAATGTGCTATTAGTAATTATTACATTATATGCAGTAAAATATTTAAAAAGGTTTGAACTACACCCAAATCCACTAGCTCGACATATTTTAAATCATGGCGGCCATACTCGCTTAAGAAGAAGAGATAATGCAGCACTCATCCAATCAGAAGAACGTTAAACACCTACATATGTAAGTGAACAGAAACCGTGATTATATAATTAGGATAATATTAGATTAATTATTATAAGTTCATACTTTATATTTCTGTGGCATTTTAAAAAAAACATCTAAAGTTAAATTGAAAAGTTGAAAAAAATAATGTTAATCATACGAATTTTCATTCAAAAACATTTTTTTACGTTTTTAAAATGAAATTTTTCTTTAAGTTTTGTTTATTTTATTATTTGATACAAATTATTTTTTCACCGATTTTTTTTGAGACTTAAGATGTTTTGTCAAAGTGCCAAAGTGTCAAAGATATGAAGATTCAATAATTAAATATTGAGAAAAAAAACATAGTTTGTTAGTATGCGTTATAGAAGTTTTTTTAAATAATTCCTTATATGGATACATATGTATTAGAGTTGTGTCGTTCCGAAACGACCTACTTCCATTGAACGATTCCCTAAAAGGAACGGTGCGGACTTTTTCAATAGTTCCTTTTTTATCGTTCCTCGTTCCGCAATTGCAATCCGTTGAATCATCACATGTATTTCTGTAGGTTAATTTTTTGTGTGTTGATCAGTGTTTACGACTTTTATGTATTTATATCGGGTCGTATAAAAAATTTCTAATTAAATCAATTACTTATTTGACCCAAAGCAATATATTCTAGCAATATACCACTCGTTCACCACCAGCAACGGCATTTGGGAACGCGCAGATTTAAACAGGTATAAATTCACCTGAATAGATTGAATTAGTTATTATTTTTTTACAAACATTAAAAAATTATATAATTATTATCTATGTATGTATGTAGTTATTACGCCACAACAACAACAAACAATAACAAATATTTGTTTGTTGACGTTTTAACGAACGACAAAGATGATTTCTCGTTCCCGATCGGAACGATGAACGGAAGGAGCGACCTAGTTCCTTTGATCTTTCGGATCGGTCGGAACGATTTTACAAAAGGAACGATTTTGCCCAACTCTAATATGTATGTAGTAGGGTATTCATTTAGTCGGGACTTTGCTTTAATCGGTTAATCTCTTGATTAATTAACCGTCGTTTTCGTTTAATCGGTTAATTTAGGTATTGATCGGTTAACCGATTAATAAAGTTTTTCTATAAATTAAGTAATTTCAATAAATAAAAATGAATAAATTATTTATTATTTGGAGTTTATTAGTAACATAAAGAATAAAATAACAATTCTTGACTAAAACGAGCAAAGTAAATGTTTGAGAAATCGAAAGTAACCCGTAATAGAGAATATCGAATTTCTTAGTTTTTTCCTTTTAGGAAAACAAAGTTATTAAAATTTTTTTTTAATTAAACCCACAAACTTAAGGAATCCAGAATTTAATAAAAAAAGTTAAAATTCAAAAAATATTTTAAGTCGCATATATAAGCGGACTAAACTAAAGCACCCCCAATTAAAGGTACAAAAAAACTATTAAAATCAATATTTCGTTGCGAATCCTTTATTTTGGATGACACACGCACAACTTTTAGGCCACTTTTGACGTATGTTTTGGGTCGTTATCTTGCTGGAATGTCCATTTAAGTGGCATTTCTTCTTCAGCATAAGGCAACATTACGTATTTTAATAATTCCATCAATCTTATGAATTGGCCCAACCCCTTGCCCAGAGAAACAACCCCAGACCATTATGTTCCCGCCTCCATGCTTTACAGTGCCTTTGCAATATTTATGATTCAACCGTTGTCCATTTGGTCTGCGTACACGCCTTATGCCATCTGAATCCTTTAAATTAAACTAAGATTCGTTAGAAAACAGCACAGTCCTCCTTTTTTTGACACTCCAGTTGAGATGGGTCTTAACGAATTCACGTCTGGCTTTTTTATTTTTTGACGATATGAAAGGTTTTTTTGCTGGTCGTCGACTGAATAATCCGGCCTCCACCGCCCTTCTGTGAATCGTTCTTTCGCTAATTTTTAAATCTAAGCGATTTCGTATTTGACTAGAAGATGCTGTAGGATAATTTTGGACTGTCCTTTTAATTAAGGAGTCTTCATGTCGCGAAGTTTCACGTGGCCTTCCTCCAGAATGAGTAGGAGATGTGCGATCAGTCTGCAAAAACTTTTTAATTAGCCTTGAAATAATTGATCTGTTGATCCAATATTTTGCACTCAATTGATGTCTTAAAAAGCCGGCTCTCCAATCATTAAAAATTCTTATTTTAAATTCACTTGAGTACTTATTGCGTGCCATTACTCTTATCACATAATGTATGAAAAAATATTTTCTAAACACACACCTTTTGTATATGAGACGGAACAAATAATTAAAAACACAAAAAATAATTGTTAAGGTTGGCCTGGATATTAGGACTCATAGTATAGGGTTTCTGTTGAAAAATACTACGTTTGTACTTAAATGCTGTTGTATATGAAAAATTTTAATTTTTAAATGAAAGTAAGACGAATATTTACGTGTTTTTAGACAATATATTGAAAATTAGATAATATTTTGAAAATGCCCTACATTTGCCTTAAAATTAAAAATCTGCCTCTTTACCCTACTCTTGAAATTTTCCGAAATCTCCATTCAAAAAAGGGACAATTTCCTACCATTGGCATCAGGGTTATCAGATAGATTTTGACCTTTTTCGCCAAATTCAAAGTCAAACATCGCCAAAGCCTTAGCTTGTAGTTTTTGACAATAAAATACATATTTTTTAAATTATTTAAAATAATTTTTTAAGGCCTTAAAAAATAAATTTCTACCGTATCGCTAAAATACGCCAAAAATTCAAGAAAAGTCGCCAGCCATGATAAATATTTTGTTCGATTTTTATTTAGAAACAAAAATGGTACACTGTTTACTATAAAAGTTTACAGAAGTCAACTTAAAGTAAAAAAAAAATTTCTGTTAGTATTAACTAGGGTGATCGATCGAATAGTATTCGACCGGTTTTAACCGGTTATTTTAGTTTTGCCCAAGTCGAATATTTTAAAATGTCCATTTTTCGAATATCGAATAAACCGGTTATTTTAGTAAAATAAACCGGTTACTTTATTAATGTGTAATTTATATACGTTTTCCTTCCTTTTGTTATAAATGTACCCGTAATTTAAGTATTTTTCTAATTGAATATTTGGCAAACTTACACTTTTTATAAAAAATGTCAAAACAAAATGAAACAAAAGTCAAAAAAACATTATGAGCTTATATAAGCGTGTGTTCTTGTAACAAAAACCAAAAACAATTTAAAGTACTACAAAAAAAGTTCAGCTTTAAAAGTAATTAGCAATTCGACAGTATTATAAATATGTACTATACATATCTTTATAAAGATGTCATCTCTGGTGATATTTCGAACTGACTTAAAAGAGAATTGTGCTTAAACGGCCCTAAAATGATAAGTTGCAAAGGTTCTTTAACGACTTATTAATAATTTTTAATTAGTCTACAAGCTTGACATTAATATACGCCAAGTAAAACTTGACCCCGTTCCAAGTAGTTTTTAAGAGACTGCAAATAATACTTTACTAAAATATGCTGCCAATAATGAATGAAAAACTCTTAAGTAGTTCTAGCATATCTTCATGCTTAAACCAAGAACATATTGGCGGAATCAACGATATGGGAAAATTCATCAGTTTTATTTATTAAAACATCAAGAACATAAAATAAAATTGAAGGAATCAAAAATGTCCTGGAAGTTTTTAAATTGTTTGATCGACGAATTGACAGATATTTCACATCAAAAGCATGTTCGTATTACTATTGTTTCTATAATGCTGAAACAAAAAAAAATTTAAATATATAATCCTGGATAAGAGGTTTTGTTTGCCACTTTTCAAAAATATGGCTGAAGTTTACTGCTTCATATAGACATGCTTAACCAGCAACAAATTAAAACTCACTTACAATAAATTTGGGAGAATTTCTCAAATAATAAATTTATTAAATTCCTATACATATTTTTAAAACCAAAGTTTTTCAAAAATTCTAAAGCCTATGTTCACCCCTATTAAATATTTGACTCCTAATGTAACCACCAGTTTTCTTAAAGAATTGTTTGCTTTTGCAAAACGTTTGGCTAGAGCAAACATTATTTAACGGTTTCTTAACTACATTATATATAAATGCAATTATCATCTTATACATATATACATAAAGTTAAGCAAATAACTAGAAATTGCCTCAAATAATGCTTAAGTTTAATCAATTTACTGGTCACGCTTTTTTTGATTTTATCGTCAAATATTTGTGGTCTGAACATACCTTAAGTCATATCTAAGTATTGAGGCCCTATGCTCCTTATGGGATTGACGGGAACATGTATGTATTTTGTTGGATCCTTACCTTCGTGATTTGTTTTGTTTTTATTCTAATTAACTTTTTATTACAAAAACTAATTTGATTTTTGTATTTGTATGTATTCGAATTAAAACCCGTTAACCGGTTATTCGTAAAATGCTTAACCGAAAACCTGTTTTTTTAAAATAGCAACTATTCGTATTATTCGAAAACCGGTTATTGAAAAATGTCGAATAATCGATCACCCTAGTATTAACCCAGCGGGAAAATAAGGAATTGATTACATAAATAATGTATTATTTTCGAAAGATCAATAAGGCATTCATTGGAAGCGAGAAAGTGATTTTATTGACACAAAAATTATGCATTGATTACCACGTATATTCCCAAATTTGTAGAACAAGGAATGAATTGTTTCTGAATTTTACTTTTTTGTCTTTCCTTTTGAAAACATTGTGAGGGTATTACGATTCAAGAAGTTCTAATTGCATTCTACTTCAAATGCGAGTTTTAGTGGAGTTCTTTGTTTCAACATAGGCATTACTTGTTGTAATTACCAGCATTTAAACAACAGCCAAAGCAAGTTCCTTAAAATGGGTACATACCTGACATTATCCTTGTAGCTTTAGAATTTTGACCAAAACTGATTTAAATTAAATGGAATATCATCATTAAAATACTCTTTCCAATTAACAAACTGTAATTTTTTCCATTGTGTTTCATAAACATCCAAAGGTACGTTAGGATTCATAAAAATCTTTAAAATATCTTTAACAACAACGAATTTTATTTATTGAATCTTCATCTATTAAATATGAACTAACAATAATTAATCAAATCTTATTCTAACGCTTTATTTTATGTCCTGCCAGTGCCAGACAAAAATTTTCTTCATCACGGGTTCTGTTCACATATATAGGTGTTTATCGCTCATCTTAATGGGTAAGTGCTGCAGTGTCTCTTCTCCTTAAGCGAGAGTAGCCGCTTTCATTAAAAATATTTCGAGCTAGTGGATTTGGGTGCAACTCTAGCCTTTTTAAATATTTTACCGCATACTTCGTAATAATAGTCCTTACCAGTGGCACATTGAGATCCTTGTAGATATTTGAGTTTTTAACATACCAAGGGGCAGCTGTAATTATTCGAAGAAGTTTACTTTGGCGCCTTTGAATTTTTTCGATATTAGAGGCCGAGGCAGTGCCCCATAGTTGAATACCGTAGCACCATATTGGCTTTAAAATAGCGTTGTAAAGTAGTAGTTTGCAATCGAGACTAAGAACAGAATTTCTTCCAATAAGCCAGTTAATTTGAATTGCTTTTAGTTTCATTTGGGTTAATTTTGCTTCTATATGGCATTTCCATGTTAAACGCCGATCTAGATGAATACCGAGATATTTGACATGCGATTGTTGAGGCACTAGTTGATAATTGATTTTAATAAGGGGGCATGTTTCCCGACGCAAGGTGAATGTTATATGTACGCATTTTTGCTCATTCACCATTATTCTCCACTGTTTTAACCACAGTTCTAGTTGAAATATATGATCCTGCAGGTATCGAGATGCTTCACGACTGTTCTCGTGTACGTTTAGAAAAGCTGTATCATCAGCAAAAGTTGAGGTTAGGGTGTAATTGTCTGTTGGCATGTCCGAGGTATATATAAGGTAAAAAAGTGGGCCAGGATGCTTCAATTGGCTGAGGAGAACTTAAAAAATCACCTTCTTTAATAATGAATTTTCGACCGACCCGGTAGCTTTCTAACAGCTTGTGTGTATTAACCGGTAGGCTTAGCTTCAATTTATGTAACAAGCCTACATGCCAGACTTTGTCAAAAGCTTGAGAAACATCTATGAAGAGAGTGGAGCAATATTTTCTTTCTTCAAAGGCTTTTCTTATGGCGTTTACTATCCGATGGGTTTGTTCAATTGTGCTATGCTCTCTTCTGAAACCGAATTGCTGATTAGGTATACACCCATTGTCATTTAAAATTGGGGTTAATTTTGACGCTAAGAGCTTCTCAAACAGCTTTGATATATTAGGTAATAAGCTAATAGGCCTATATGACTCAACTTTTGTGTGATCTTTTCCTGGCTTTGGTATCATCGTTATTAAGGAGACCTTCCAATCTTGAGGGTAGTATTCAAGGCGTAAAATAGCATTAAAAACATAAAGAATAATTTCCTTTGCTATGAGAGGTAGCTCCAAAAGCATTTTGTTACTGATCTTATCAATACCTGGTGCCTTCTTGGTGTTTAATTCACAAATAGCCTTTTCTATTTCCTTTATCTCAAATCTTAGGGGGATAGCTGCTCTAACATAAACAGGCGGCAACTCGTCCACTAAACCGTCTGGTATATTTGGGGTAAATACGTTTTTTAAATGATTTACAAACAGGTTTCCTTTTTCATCATCGTTTCTTGCCCAACTTCCATTCAGGTTTCTTAAAGGTGGTTTCGAGATAACTGGTGTTTTGAGTTTTCTAGCTGCACGCCATAATGAGTAGTCTGATTGTGGAGTTGCATCCAGGTCCTTAAGATATTTTTCCACGGAAGCCGTTTTCTGAGTCTTCAGTAATTTTCTTAGCCTTTTTGTTCATTCTTTTAATTCATTTTTAAGTTGAGGGGATCTGTGCAATTGCCATTCTCTTCGCACTCTCCTTTTTTCATTCAAGATGCGCTCGACATCTGTAAAATATATTTTGTTATAATTGGTTTTTTTGAGGGTTTTGCTGGAATGTTGAACAGCTAGTTTAAGATAACTGTCAAAATTGACAATAGAGAGATCCACATTTTCCGGTGTGCTAAGCGGTATATTTTCTGTGCAATGGGTACTGAGATATTTTTTGTATTTTAACCAATTTATTTGTGTAACTGACGTCGCTATGTAACCAGAGGGAGATACAATTCTATTGGTGTTTGTTAAAGTAACTATTGTAGATGTGTGATCAGAGGATAATTCTAACGAAGCTTCAACGTGAATCGTTTCTGTGGGGATGTTTTTAACCACGCCGAAATCGATGACATCTGGAATTTTTTGCGGATCAGCAGGCCAATATGTTGGTTGTCCGTTCGCGACAATATTTAACTTCATTTTAGAGATTGTATTAAACAAAACACGACCCTTTGGTGTTATTAGTCGTGACCCCCAGAAGGTATGTTTAGCGTTATAATCGCCAGCAGCCAGGAAACAGGGCCCCAATGAATTATAATATTTATAATATTGGCATTCTGATATTGCAAATCTAGGTGGTGAGTATAACGATGAGATTGATATGTTTCGATTCAGCTATTCAACACAAATGTTTGTTGCTTGAAGATAATCTTCACGATGATCACATATTAGGTAGTGTTTGATTCGGGTTCTTATCAAAATGGCAGAACCTCCACAAGCTCTATCTCAAGGGTCCTTTGTATCATATAGTGTATAACCATTGATTTTAAAGGAATTTCTTGAGGTCAAATGAGTTTCAGAAACCATCATGACATCAATTTGTTTATTTTTAAGAAAGTATTCTAATTCATTTTTATGTTGGCGGATGCCGTTTGCGTTCCAAAAACAAATTTTTAAACAGTTCATGGTTTGTTAAGTACAGCTTGCAATAACATCGATTGCATTCTAAGAATCTCCTGCATCATATTACCCATTGTGTTTGTAAAATTATTTACTGTTTGCACTAATGTTTCCATAGTTTTTTCTAGACGACTTAAATTAGAATTTTCATCAGAACCTTGCATTGGCACATGGTTTGATTTTAGGACATTTGCATAAGAGGTTCTGTTATTACTAGGCTGCGGAGCCTGAATGTCATTAGTGTTTATTTGATTTGGTACCTGCATTTGAGGGGGATTAGTTTTCGGTCCAGCCGACTGCTTGACGATAGTGTATACAGGGCAACCTCTATAATTTGCAGTGTGATTGCCGCCACAGTTACTACATTTTTTTACATTGGGGTCATTTTTAGACTTATCGCACTGGACTGTACCATGTAATTCACCACATACTACGCTAACAGTGGGTAAATAGCAGTATGCCTTAATATGGCCAAATTCTTGGCAGTTGAGACATTGAACGGGACCATTTCTTTTGTGTGGCTCCTCTATAGTAATTCTTCTGTAAAGAAAATATTTTAAATTATAAATAGGATGCGTTTCATTTCTTTTAAGCCAAACGTCGCCAGGTTCTAACTCCACTCGAAATAATGGTTGGGGATTTTTTCCCTATTTTTAATATTTGTAACGTTTTTTATTTTAAAGCCTTTCTCTTCCAAAAATGTTTTAATTTCTTCAGGGCCCACGCAAGAGTCTATGCCCTTGATCACTACCTGAAGACCTTTGCTGCTCTTCAGTTGATATGTATAAAAGCTTTTTTTAAGGGCTTCGAATTTGTTTGTTAGTTTACGAAAATCATTCTCATGATTTACCTGTATTTTTATCTCGTTTATATTACAACGCTTGATTGCCGCTACGTAAAACGAATTTTCACCTTTTACCGAGATCACGCTCTTTATTAACTCACTTGAGTTTTGTTCCCTAAGATATATCGGGGGTGGCTTAGAAGATTTTATATATATATATTTTATATATCAGAGGATTCATCCTCCAGAATTGCAAAACGATTTTGAGAGTTTATTTTATCAAAAGTTGGTACTTTTGAGGCCGAAGCAACAGCTGCAGAGGTAGGGCTGCGTACCCGTTTAAGCACTGTTATGGACCTGTCCATACCAACTTGGACTTGAGGCTTTTGACAACTTTTTACAGGGGGATTTTCCATTGCATTTGTGTTTAAGTTCATGGTATCATTTCCCACTAAATTTGTTTTTGACGTCGCGGCAATACTTGCTGGCCTGCAACACTTGTCACCAGGTCTAGTTTTAGTTTTTTTAATGAGTCACTATCCACCGTTTGTGTAAATACCGAGGGTGAGAGGGAACGTAAACGAATAATTGGATTAGCCGTTAGGTAGTTAATATTGTTTTGTTTTATTTATTTCAGCATTATTTTCATTTGCATGAAGTTTTATTGTTGTCTCATTGTTTTTGCTCATACAAAATATTGTTTTTGTTTTTCATCGTATTCTGTGCTTTTAATATTTTTGTTATTTTTATATTGTTCTTTACAAAATTAAAATGTTTTTGCAAGATTATGTATACATACATACATACATAAGTATGTAGGTATGTACATTTATTCACTTATATTTTTTCTTCTTCTTTATTTAATTTTACGTTTTCAATAATTGATCACTTTTATGCTAAATAATTTATTTAAAAATCATTAATATTGCGTTCATTCGCTGAATGTTTATTTTAAATAAAAAATCAAATTATAAATTAATTCAAATTGTATGCGGGTTTAATAATACACGTCCGTGTCACAACAAAGCACAAACTGAACTTTTATATGTGATAACAAATTGCCACATTTTATAATGGAAAACATTTCATAAGCTTCAAATATATTCATGTTTCAAGGAATTTTATTTATTCATCAGCCATTTCAGCATAATTAAGTTTCAAATTCTGACCATACATAAGAATGCCTCACATTTAATTCATAAAAATAATATTATTACTTCGTAGGTATTAAATTTTAAAATAAATTCATGGATCATCAGAAATAGCCAACAAAATCGCCCACTTTTTTTATAAATCGCCATATCGCCAAATCGAAAATTAGGTCGCCAAACAAGTTTGAAAATCGGCACGTTTGGCGAGAAATCGCCACATCTGACTACCCTGATTGGCATCACTGATATAGTTGTATATATATTTGGGGGATTAACAAAGTAATCATAAAGTTGTTTAGTCATATGTCTTTAAATAATTACAAGAAATATATATAACTGCTGTGGGCAACCGCTTATAATTAAGATTTCTACTGTAAGTAATAGACAATTGGTTTATTATTTTTACGCAAATGATTTTTGCATTACTTATGTTTTTACTAACAAACTTGGTTTTATATATGGAACACGATGTGACGATATTAAATGACTTTTAGTAATGGGTTTGTAACTTACAATTATTTTTCAGAATGATGAGAAGCTAAATACCAACTACACCATTGCTGTTGTAAATAATAGTAGAATGCTACTGGGTGATTTTCTTGAAGAACGAAACCTCCCATTGCATATGAACTAGCATCCACTTGCAGATTGACGTCATAGAGCTTAAGTACTGGTGGTTTACTTATAAGTTCTTTTAAATTTTCAAACGATTTTTGTTGAAGGGCACACCACTTAAAAAGTTTTGATTTTTCTAAAAGAGATCTTAGCGGGCCTGTTACATGAGAATAATTTCGAATCAATTGACTGAGATAAGTAAATTTACCAAGAACACGTTGGAGTTCTTTACGATTTTGTGGTGGGTGAAGCCTTTTCACTGCATCAATTTTGTCGGTGTCTGCGTACATAACATTCTCTCTCAGAATGTGTCCCAAGAACTTAACTTGCTTGCGCTCAAACTCGCATTTTTCTTTATTCAGCTTCATCCCACTTTTTTCGATGATTTTTATAACTTCAGCTGTAGTGCGTCGAAGTTCTTCTATAGTGGTAGCATGAATAAAAATGTCATCGATTGCTACCTTTACGATTGCTGATGATTTACCAAATGGCAGTCTCTTACACGAGGTGTAGACAATGTTAATAATTTCTTGGTACGATCAGACACCGAAATTTGCCAGAATCCTCTTTTACAATCTAAGATTGTAAAAAATTAAGCACCTTTTAACTGTGCTGAAATTTCTTCCAGTGTATTCTTTAGAAAATGACGCCGTTTTATGTTTCTATTAACACTGGTTGGGTCTATGCAAATTCTTATTTTATTATTTTCCGGTACTACTACCATCGGAAAACTGCCGGTGTGGGTTCATTTGTAGGTTCAATTACGCTCATTTCAATCATTTTGTCGATTTCTGCCTTCTAATCCCTAATTTTGAAAGCAATACGTCTTTGATGAATTATATCAAACTTAGGATTGTCAATTAAGTCAATATCATACACAAAATTTTTTATACACCCGAGGCCGTTGAACAACTCATCCTTAACCTGTGTTCTTTTAACAAAATTAAGCTTTTCGCAAGTATCTGCTCCTAGTATTATTTTAAAATTTACTCTGCTATTCTTTTTCCTTACTTAAGAACTACTGTTTGCTTTTGTGCTAATTTCGTAACTTGACATATCTCGATGGCTTTAGCGAAGGAAATATTTTCTGACAATAGTTTAGTACGCAGGGTATCGCTCCTTATTCTTAAAATTAGCTGGTCACGTAACAGATTGTCGTTTAATTTCCCGAACTCGCAGTTTTGTGACTGGAGTCACACACGATAATAAACGATAATAAATTACTTTTTGTAATTAGTGTGTAACTTACAAGTAACTTTTAGAATTATGAGTAGCCAAATACTAACTACACCATGGCTATAGTAAAGGGAAGTAGATGTTTTAATTGTAGCTGAATGGTGAACGATCAGCCTCTCAAATACTTTTTGGCTTTTTTATATAGCCAATAAATTTATTTATTTATTGAAAACTTATAATTAAAATATAATAGTTATTAAAATGTGCGTCTTTACGATTCGATTATGGGATTTTCAGGCCGTGTAGTATCATGTTGAGCTAACGATTGGTCGATATCCATAGAAGTATGATAACCTCGACTTTCCTGAACTTCAGAATTGTTGTCGTTCGGTAGAAACGCAGGCTTTAAACGGTCGATGGATACGTTTACAACACGTTGGCGCAATTGAATCCTAAAAAATTTTTCCTCTTTGTTGAGTACTTCGAATGGTACCTCGTATGGAGCTTCCAAGGGGGTACGGACATGATCAACGCGAACAAATACATGTTGGCAATCTTTAAGACCAGGTTGTATAAACATTTTGCTAGTGTCGTGTCGCGAAACTGTTGTTGGTTTTAATGACTGCATTCTATGACGAAGGTCTTTGATGAAATCAGTTGTCGGCTGTTGAACTGGTTTATGGTGAAAAAATTCTCCGGGTATACGAAGTTGTGACCCGAATAGCATTTCGGCTGGGCTGGCTTTAGTGTCTTCTTTCATTGCAGTACGAAGTCCTAGTAGAACAAATGGTAATATGAAAGTCCAATCATTTGTTGCGTGACATTTTATGGCAGCCTTTAATGTACGATGCCACCTCTCCACCATTCCGTTAGCTTGCGGGTGATAAGCAGTGGTTTTCAAATGATTAATACCAAGCAATTGCATGAGCTCCTTAAACAGTTGAGATTCAAATTGTCGACCTAAATCGCTTGTAATTCGTGATGGTACACCGAAAGAAGCTATCCAGCCGTTAATTAAGGCAAACGCGATTGTTTCAGTTGTAATATCCGATATAGGTATAGCGACTGGCCATCTGGAAAAACGATCAATACATGTGAAGCAATATCGTTGACCTCTCGATGGCGGGAGCGGGCCAATGATATCAATATGAATTTGATCAAATCTTTGGTTTGTAGGGCCAAAATTTCCAAGAGGAGATTTTGTGTGTCGATTAATCTTGTTTCTCTGACATTCCAGACAAGTACGAACGAATTCAGCAACATCTTTAGACATTGATGGCCACACATAACGGTTTGACATTAAAGCTTTTGTTGCCTTTGAACCAGGGTGCGACAAACAGTGAATTTTGCTGATAATTTGTTGACGAAATTTTTGTGGTACAAAAGGTCGCAGTAAGCCGCGGCTAACATCACAGTAAATTGAATGCGCGCAATCTGGAATCGAAAGTTTCTGTAATGATAACGAGTATTCCTTACCAGAAAGAAAAAATGACTTCAGTTCCGCGTCTTCGTGTTGTTCTGCTGCCATATCTTCTAAATTTACACCTTTATCGATTACGTTTACTCGAGAAAGTAAATCGGATGCATTATTGTTAATACCTTCCAAATAACGTATGTCTGTAGAAAATTGGCTAATGTAATCCAACTGACGAATTCTTCGGGGTGAAGTTTTGTCCCGGTTACTCCGGAAGGCAAAGGTCAGGGGCTTATGGTCCGTGAAAATTACGAACTCTCTTCCCTCCAATACGTGTTGAAAGTGTTCCATACCTTGATAGATGGCGAGTAACTCGCGATCGTACGTGCTGTATTTTTGTTGAGTCGGGGTAAGCTTTTTCGAAAAAAGCCCAATGGCTGACTGATACCTCCAACAATTTGGTGGACAACCGCCCCTACTGCCTCGTTGGATGCATCAGTAGTGAGCGTTATTGGAGCATCGTTAACGTAATGATTTAGTAAAGTTGCATTTGCCAATTCGTTTTTGCATGCTTGAAATGCCTTTAATGACTCTTTGGTCCAATTAATTGGTGTTGTGTCGTTTTTCTTATTTCCACAAATCATCTTTTGTAATTCCCTTTGGCTACATACAGCATGTGGGATAAACGAGCGGTAAAAATTTATCATACCCAAAAATTGTTTCAATTCGTTGGCTGTTTTGGGGATTGGGAAATCTCTTACTGCCTGCACCTTTTGCTCCGTTGGTCTAAGGCCCTCGTGAGAAATCGTGTGCCCTAAAAAATCCACATGGGTCTTATCGAATCGACATTTCGAAAAATTTACTGTTAAATTATACAGACGAAGTCGTTCGAACACATTTCGTAAATGACACTCGTGTTCCATTTCGCTGCCAGACACGATCAAAATATCGTCTATGTAAACGAATACATAGTCGAAATTACGAAATATATCGTTCATGTGCCGTTGAAATGTTTGGGCAGCATTTCGCAGACCAAAAGTCATGCGCTTGAACTCGAAAAGACCAAATGGTGTTATGATCGCAGTTTTGAGTATGTCGGATTCCTCTATGGCTATTTGGTGGTATGCACGTTGCAAATCGATGACTGAAAAAATATTTTTACCATGTAAAATCGCTCTCACGTCTTGAATAAATGGTATCGGGTAACGATCCGGTACCGTAACGGTGTTTAAAGCGCGATAGTCGCCACAGAGCCGCCAGTCCCCATTAGATTTTCTAACCATATGTAATGGGCCTGTCCAGCAACTATTGGATGGTTGACAGATATCGTTGTCGACCATGTACTGGAATTCAGCTTTAGCTGCAAGTAATTTTGCACCGGTCAATTTTCGAGCCCGGGAAAAAACGGGATTACCATTTGTTACGATATGATGAGTAACGTTTGTCTTTATAGCCTTTTTGTTTGAGTTAAATGTCGCCAAGTCTTTATACTGGGACAGAAAACTAGAATATTTACCGTTTACGTCGTAGGATAAAACTGGAGAAATGTTAACTTGAAGTGTGTCGCATTTTACTTCCATTAAAGTTTTTCTGTCGATCAGAAGTCTTCGCTTAACGTCAACCAATAAATCAAATTTTTGTAGAAAATCAATACCAATTATAGCAGTATTGACGTCGGCGATAATGAAGTTCCATTCGAAAACACGCCGTAAGCCCAATGATAATTTGATTCGGCGTTTGCCGTACGTTTTTATTGCAGACCCATTGGCTGCAAACAATTTCGTCGAATGAGGTAGACTTCGTTTATCAATGTTACGTGGGGGAAGGACAGAAATGTCCGCCCCGGAGTCAATTAAAAATTTTAAATTCGTATTTGCGTCCGAGATCGTTAGACGGGCGATGGTATTGTGTTGCACGTCTGACCCCTTCGAAAACAAGTCAGACGATTCAATTAGTTTTTTGGCTCTGAAATGAACTTGCATGGTTTTCGGCACGAGCGGGCCTTATCGCCAAATTTCCAATGACACCAGCATTGCTCAGATCCAGCTGTATTAAACGTAGTATTTGACTGACTGTTTTTACGAGCAGAATGATTTGCAGAACGACTGGCAGAGCGGCTACGACGTTTTTGGAAAAGTTGTTTAAAGTTTTTCTCTAATCGCGCCATTCGCTGATTGATTTCCGATATTGTAGAACTTGATCGTGTAGTATCTACAGAACTCACTTGACGATCGTCGCTGACTTCAAGAATCTTGTCGGCGAGTTTTGCAAGCTCGATTAAATTCACACTTGAAGTTTGTAAAATTGCTCGTGCATGACTTGGTAGACGTTGCAGCCACAAGGTTTTTAAAAAGTCCTCGCTTACTCGGTCTTTGGCTAGGTTACTAAGTTCGCCCAACTCGATGTCGGAGAGTAGCTTTGTGTCTTCTTTTGTTCACTATCACAAAAGCGTTCGATCATGCACTTCTTAAGATTGCCGTATTTACCATCGGCTGGTGGTGTAAGTATTGCATCAGCAATTTGTGACAAAACGTTTGATTCTATGGCTGCTACCACCGTGTTAAATTTAGTCACATCAGTAGTGATATTTGCATTTCCGAACTGAGCCTCCACCTGTGCAAACCAAATTTCAGGTCGCTCTGCCCAAAACGGTGGAACCTTGACGGTAACACGATTGACTACCACTTCGTTGGTGGCAGAAACAGCAGTGGCTGCACTACCGGCAGCTGGCAAAGTAGTAGTTGTTTTGTCTTGGTTTTCCATTTTGTTGAGATATTCATTAAACGTCGGGGTCACCACTTTGGCTTTTTTATATAGCCAATAAATTTATTTATTTATTGAAAACTTATAATTAAAATATAATAGTTATTAAAATGTGCGTCTTTACGATTCGATGATAAAAAAGCAAGTCATCTATCTTTTTCAAAACGAACAATGTTGCTAACACAACATTAACTTAAAAATTCTTTTTTCATCTACACACAGAGTTGTGAAGAGGTAAGAATGCCACAACTTTACAGTAATGAAAAATCAATGAACACAGCAATACAATTTTTATTCTGTCTCAAACACAACAAAATTATTTGTAAACAATTGTAAAAATATTATTTAGGACATTATGACTTGATGGCACACCTTGTGAATCCTCCAATTATATATGCATACTTGTGTACAAACAAAAATATGTATATGTTTTAAGTTAAAATTTTCATACAAAGTTTTCAGATAAAGTTTAATAAATCTTTTTGTTCTTAATATAAAATATATTACATAAAAATTTTAAAATTTTTACTAAAATTGTTATTTTTTTCGTACAAATTATTAATTTCTAAATTTGTTCCTAATCGTTTGTTGTTGTTGTTGTTTGTTGTTTTCATTTATATGCGTATTTGATTTTGCATTTCATTTAAGAATTATCACTTTTTTGTCGTATTGTTGAATATTTGTAATATTACTCTACAAAAACAATTACCCACAAAACTGGTGTTTCAACAACAAACTTGTACAGGCCTAAGCAACGTTGGATGAAATGACAGTGAGTACAAGAAAAAGTAAAATTTTATATTAAAATAAATATAATATCGATTCTTGATGCATTGAAAAGTGGAATATGTAATATATGTTTAATGTATCGTGATTGGTGGTTGAATCAAAACTGAAGTTATTTATTATTTACTTTCATATGTACCTTCGCTTTATAACTAGTAACTTGACAGATCATCTCTAATAATATGTTGGCGGTGTTGTACCTTAACTCACACCTAGGGTGCGTAATAGCACAACTCCCATCACAAGTTTAATAATAAGTAATAATTAAATTTAGATAATTCATTTCAATTCGGTTTTATATACAAGAAATACAAAAAATTCCTTTTGTTACAATGCACACTGGGAAATTCCGGCCAAAAATCCATAACTTCTTTATTTCTTTACGTAAATGGCTCAAATTTTAATTTTTTTATGGAAAGACCATAGAAATGGTATATATTTTTCCGTTTAAGGTGGGTGGGTAGAGTGAGTACAAATTAATTTTTCTTCCCCTGTACTCGCGACTGCATAACAATATAACGGGTCTGCCATCTAACGTGAATGGTGCTTATTTCGTGAACGTAACACTTAGCACATGTCTGATTTGACAGATAATTAGTTTTATCCTTCCGCTGAACGAATATGGTTGTGTATACGCTTGAACAACGCTGGGAAATATTGCGACATTACTTTGAAAATCATGGTAATGCTGCAGAATGTGTGCAAAAATTAAAATCATCTTTTCAGATGGAGCTTATTTTGATCTTGGCGATTATGTAAACAAGCAAAATTGTTGCATTTGGGGCACAGAAAACCCGCACGTATACATTGAAAAGCCGTTGCACCCAAAACGAGTCACTGTTTGGTGCGGATTTTGGTCCAGAGGCATAATTGGGCCATTTTTCTTCGAAAATGAGCAAGGAGTGACCGTTACAGTCACAAAAATTTAAGAGGAGGATATTGCCAACATTTAGTTTCAACAGGACGGCGCTACCTACGTGCCACACAGCCAAAGCTACACTCGATGTTTTGCGCCCTGTTTTGAGCATCGCATTATCAGCCGCACTGCTGATGTCGTGATTTAACACCGATGGACTATTATTTGTGGGGTGCCGTCAAAGATAAGTGGTACGCCGACAAGCCAGATACAATTTACGCTTTTAAGGACAATATTCGTG
Organism: Pollenia labialis; assembly: GCA_949318255.1. NCBI lineage: Eukaryota > Metazoa > Arthropoda > Insecta > Diptera > Polleniidae > Pollenia > Pollenia labialis. The sequence goes on from OX439139.1 coordinate 82,063,800, forward strand.
AAGCCATTGGTGAAATACAGCTGCACACAATCGATAATGTGCTTAAAAATTGGACCGATTGTGTAGGTTACTGCATGGCCAGCCGAGGCAGCCATTTGAATTAAATTATTTTCCAATATTAACCGGAAGGATTGTACTTTCAAATAAAAAAAGAAATTTGAGAAAATATTCAGTTGTTTTTTTTTGATAGCATTTAAAAAAAAAAAGTTATTTGGCGGACCCTTTATAACAAATATCAAATATCAGTAAATAGCTGAAATTTGGCATTCAAATATTGGGAATATATTCAGTATAAAAATAAAAATAGCTTAACAGAAAAAAGTGAAAATTATATTTTATATATTCGAATTTCCAAAAGGTACCAAAATTTATATGAGAGCTTTTAAAGAGAAGAGAACACAATTTAAATTTTATTATTGTCTTTATTACTTAAAAAGATAAATTGTTTACCAAAAAAGTACCAACATTATGTTTTTGCCCTTTTTATACCCAAAATGTGCAAATTTCAAAAAAGTACCAAAAACGTCCACCTCTGTTAGATCACGAGATATAATGTTACTAATTTTACCCGTTCTCTCCTTTTTTATTTACACATTGGGAGCGGAGTCTACCTACAAAATTTCAAGTGCCTGGCTTAAGTTGCTTGGGCTGGGCGATGATCACCCAGTAAGTCACGCTAATCTTATAAAAATCTATGAAATCACTAAAAATGATATAGTGACTAGGGTGGCAGCTGAAATGTATAGTACTTACTTTTGATACTTAACAGTGCTAGATATAATTATCACTTAACTTTCCCTAGCCCCACCTTTTTTGTTATGGTCTCTTTAAATTTGACTTATTTTAGGTTTTATTTATGTACATTTAAAGTTACTCACAATCACTTCACTTATCCGAAAAAATAACGCGCACAAAATCACAATTATCACAAGGAATGAATAATTACTAATACGGCTTAAACATAACGTGCTTATTTACAAAGAAAACTTGAATGGACAAATAATAGCTTACTTTTATTTCAAAGTACAAAAATCATCTTTGAAAACCTTAAATTTGTAAGAAAAAAATTATCTACTTTGCTCCACTATTAACAGTAAAATAGTTATCCAAGAGCCAAAATAAGAAACGAGTTGTATGTTTTGAAGTGTTCGCTATAATCTGTCATCAAAATTTTATTGATATTAAAAAAAAATAATTTTTGGAACTTCCCAGTGTGCAATGATATACTAATTTTAAAATATAATAGCATATATAAAGTTGTTCCTTGTCATTAGGATGTTGTAAACGCCGAAAATTATGAGACACGAAGTAACGTTCGCCCCAAAAGCTGATTCAGCTAAACCCGATGGATTTGTGCCAATGGAAGTGCTTGGAGCTGTTTGTTCGTTAACATTAGCCTTTCGTTTTGTGCACCGCAAATCATTTGGTTAACGTGACTTGTAATTATTCTGTTATTTCGAGTTACAATACAGCGATAGGATTGTGGACCTAAACGTTCTTTAATCGTAGCTTCTTGCCACGACGCTTTATTGGGATTCGAATAGTCTCGCACAGAAAAACTTTTACCGGAATCAAAACTTACAAATCGTGCCTTTCTCAACAATTTTGTTTTTTACTAGAGGTTGACTGAGAATTCGTAAATTTGTCTTAACCTCCTTACCTACTAGCAATTTAGTGGGGGATTCACCCGTAGTACAATGTTTTGTTTTTCTGTAATCAAACAAGAACGTATCTATAATCTCCTCCAGATCTTCACCATACATATAGTTAAGTTATGGCAACAAATATAGTTTTTTTATTCAAAAACTACACTGGCCCGGTAGGCTAGCTGGTCTATCAGCGCCGAGGTTGCGGGATCGAACCCCGCCAGACACAGACAAAAATGAGAAAAATAAATAAAATAATAAAAAAAAAATAAAAAAAATTTTTTTTTACTTTATTGAAGTATTCATCCAATGAATAATATTCATAGATCTAATGTAATGTATTATTAAATGCATTTTAATGAAACAGGTTTCATTGATCCAACAAAGCGCTGCATAGGTTCCTTTTCAATGAAATTTTTCATGGGATTAATGTCAAAATTCATTGGTATTGCGAAGAAAATTCTTTCAGTGTACAGTCACACAGATAATAGTACGTACGCCTTAAAAATTCTTTAATTTTCCAAAAATTTGTGATATTTAAAAAAATAAATAAACCAAAAAATTTTAAATGAACGCAAATATTTATTTCATTATGTACATTTAAGACTATTGATTTGTCCGCATACTTAGGTGCGAAGTCGAGTCGCTTTTATCTGTTTATATCCCTAATAAATGTTTTTTTCTTGGTACACTTCGCACTGTTACTGAATGAACACTAATATTGTGGTAGTTTTCCAAAGTGTTTCGAATTTCCACGGCTGCTGTTTTAGGATTTTTACTAACAACACTTTTTATAAATTACTCAACTCGTAAGGAAATTTTGGGTGGACGTACAGTTTTTTCAAGCTTGCTAGTGATTGAGACTCAGACAAGTGTTTTATTTCAGTCTGCACTGTAGACTTGACACGTCCAACAATTTTAAAAATTGAACTTATGCAATTCCTATCGTGCCTTTATTTCAAAATATGTTCACGCATTTCGGTACAAATGTTCTTACTTATTTTAACAAAACAGTTGTATTTTTTTTTCTAAAATTACTGCAGGCTTGAAGAATTTGCTTGCAAATTTAGCTTGTAACACTTTCCTTATATTATTTTTTTCTTTAAATCTGCTTAAGTTAAAATGGACTATTTGGCATCGTACATATAATTATCTGTGCTGTCAGATTAATTTTTAAGTGTTAAAGTATAATAATCGAAAAGTGACACGAAATTTTTGAAGATTGATTTTGAAAGTGTGTCGATGCCTTGCAAATGCAAGCAAAAATATCGATCAGAAATCCAAGGTTATTCTTAAACTCCAATTTTCGAGGGAGTACGTACTATTATCTGTGTGTTAAGGTGGGTCGAAAAAATTAGGTATTAAGTTTCAAGAACTTTAAAAATCAAGCCATGAATAACGATATGATTGGACCTTAAATGGCAGCGCTATATATAAAAAACAAAAAGGGCTCTGTTAATGGAAAAAGGATTAAGTGTTTATCAGTTCAAACACATAAATTTGAATTGACACTTAAATCCAAAACAATATTCCTTGCAAGCACTTGATACTTGAAGGAAGCCGGCAAATTAGTAAATAAAACACAATAGTTCTTCTTACTAATAAAAGACGACTGACTAATTTTTATTGTTCCCTTTCTTTTATACACTTAATTTTGCTTAACTTAACTAATAGTAAAATACTTAACAAATCAATAATTATGAAATAAATAATTGTGAAATAAAATTGCTGAACGAAATAAACCAAATTTTAAATAGGTCACGGAAGTGAAATGTTGTGTATGCAGTTAACAAAATTACGACATAAAAATTAAAAGAAATGTGCAGTAAGCAGTTAAACAAAACAATTGGTTAATCAACTTTAATTTATTTAAACAGAAAGAATTTACATAAATGTATGAATATGTGTTTGTGTATTGAGAATAAGTAAAAAAAATAATTAAACTAAAATATGTATGTATATTTGTGTATTTTCTTAACATTCTCCACCGCGTTGAACACCGTTCAAGTTAATGCAGCTGAGGTTGATTGATCGACTGTGTTCAGGATTCTGTAACCACTATTGTTGATGGCTGCGATCTTAAAGCCGGCTTGGGTGTGACTTGAGATGTTTTGCTGAAATTTGAGCGGATCTTCCAACTCACCAGACCAAGTAAGATGATAACGCAACAAGTTGAAGAGGTGTAGCTAACTGCTTGATGATGTTGACTTCTTGAGTAGATGAGTTGTGGTAAATGTTCTAGAGTGGATTCATTCAATTGTTTTTGTAGATTTTTTAGCTCCTCTAGGTGAACCTTATATTGAGTTGTTGTAGTGTTAACCAAAAGCCTTTCTATTTCCTGTTGGCGACTTACTGAGTTGGTATCTTTTAGTCTTACATAGGAGGTATGTACAATATTCGATGCTTCGTAATGTCCTCGTATTGTTACAAAATTTTTTTTCATTACACAGATGCGACCAATTTCCATAATTCCGGCATTTCTGATGGTGATGAGAGTAGTTTCCTTACCACATACAATTGATGCTTCAATTTCGGTAGTAGTTGCAAATATCCATTTATTTTGGTGATTCAATTGACTCCAAACTGTTGTCCCTGGAATTCTATTAAGATTGCAATTGGTTGTGGATTGATTATTAAAAATGTTTATCTCGCAGGGATTGGCAATTGAATTTCTTCTGAGTTTCGACTGCTGATTTTTGCAAATGTATTCATCATCCTTTGGTTTGATGCAACTTGCTATGTCATCGTATTTAAAAAGTATTTATTCATCTCTGTGCGCATCTGTAGCTAGGTATGATGTATCTGGTTGAATAACGATTAATGTATTATTTTTTATTGTTGGAACTGGTATTATTTTGAAAAGCTCAACAAACTGTTGGTTAACTAGAGGTATCTTAACTTCGAACATAACTTCTTGTTTTTGTCTATAAGTAAAGCTTATAGAGTTCGATTAAATGATCACCTACTGTAGGTAGAGCATGTGCAAGTGGCAGATTAGCCTTGATGACAGTAATCAGTAATCTCTTTTTTTAATTGATGGGGAGACAAAAAAGAGGGCTTATTTTTCCATGATGAGTATCAGTCAGGACGTTAATGATTGCAGCCTCTATTCTCTGTAGGTTTATTGCTGTTAATGCGAAGTGAGTTGACAGAAGTCCAACAAGTTGAGTGTTACTCAGTTGGGGATTCCTTAGCAACTTCATTTTTGTTTTGCTCAACCATTTCTAAAATCTCATATAATTTTTGTTGAGTATTAACCTCATCCTGTTTGATAACGTTGATGGTTGAATCAATTATTGATGTTTGATTTTTTAAGAGGCTAGTTATGTGTTCGGTTTCGATTTTTGCCTTATTAATAGTCCTTGACATTTCTTCTGCGTAGTCCTCATCAAGAACACCAAAAAGTGAACGTGCAACAGTGCCAACTACATTGAAAGGAGATCTTTTTAGGCGTCTGTTAGTAAATAATTCCTTATATTGGAGTAATTTGTTTCTCATTTGCTTAATGTTGTTGACGAAAATATTGCACATCGCGTGTTGTTGCATTACAGGGCACAGTTGCTGCAAGGTTTGCAAGCCTGATGACAAGGATTTTCTTTCTGACACAAAAGGCATTAAGTCGTAATACACTAACATTTTCCATTCTGCCGTATTCAGTTTTACCGTTCCTATTCCTTCAAAATAAAAACCCGGGTCGTCCTTAAATTGTGTAATTAACAAGTTGTTGCATAGGAAAACAGGCATTAGGAATAGTGTTAATAATAAAGATAGTATTATGGGGTTACTTGACGCCTTGAATCTTTTTGTTGGAATGGTATCCTTTTCATCTTTTCTGGACAATGATCGTTCTCGTGTTGGTTTTATTTCTGTTGGGGTTTCTTTGTTATCTTCTGGAAATACTGGAGCCAGTCTATGAATGGGTCGCTTAAATACCCCTGTTGATGTTTTTACTTCAGCTACTCTTACAGCACCGTCATCACCAGTGAATACATTTAGAACTCTCCCTAGTAGCCACTTCATCGTGGGAAGATTATCTTCTTTCATGATAACCATATCTCCTTTTTTAAGATTGCTTATCTTTTGTTTCCATTTGTGACGTTGTTGGAGTTCATGTATGTAAGTATTCCGCCGACCACCTTTTCCAGAATTAATGTTTTATATGTGAAACTAACTTCCAGTGTGATATGCTAGATGTTTTCAAAGTTTCTGCTCTGCTGTCTACTTGTGACGTTAGCGCTTGGCCAATAAGAAAATGACCAGGTGTCAATTCTTCAAGGCTGTCTGGATCGTTTGATAGCGGATTGAGAGTGCGAGAATTTAAAATGGCTTCGATTTCTATGATAATTGTCTCTAATTCTTCATAGGTAAGTGTTTCAGTTGTCACACTACGTACCAAGAGTTTCTTTGCGGATTTTACTCCAGCTTCCCATAAACCTCCGAAGCGTGGCGCTCTTGGTGGGATAAAATTAAATTGTATACCCTTAGAGCTGGAAGCTGAGATGATTGCCTCTTGTGCATTGTCTGAATATATGTTTTCAGATAATTCCGCTAAATTTTTTTTGCTCCGATAAAATTGGTGGCATTATCACAGTATATATTCTGACAGTGTCCACAACGAGCAATAAATCGTTTAAGAGCTCCAATGAATGATTCAGTTGACAAGTCAGATACGAGTTCTAAGTCTACTGCCTTTGTTGCAAAACTACAGAATACAGCTACGTAAGCCTTGGTTGCCTTTTACCTCTCACCCTGTAGTGTTCCCACAATGGACCACAATAGTCTACTCCAAAGTTTATGAATGGTCTAGCAGGAACACCCCTTCTGGCAGGTTGCCCATTATTTGTTGATAAAGTTGTGGTCGCGCTCTAGTGCACCTTACACATTTTTGAATAACTGATCGTGCTGTTATCTTTCCTTTGATTGGCCAAAACCGTTGTCTCATTGTGTTTAGAAGTGATTGAGATCCACAGTGTTTGTACTCTTCATGCATCATTATAAATAATAATTTTACCAAAGGATCGTTATATGGCAATATTATTGGGTGTTTTGCGTCTGGTGGTAGAATGGAATGTTTTAATCTGCCTCCTACGCGAAGAATACCTTTGTCATCCAAGAATGGTTATAGACTGCATATAGAGCTACGTCATCCCTCAGTTGTCTTATTTCAGCTGCAAAATCCGACCTTTGTATGGCATGAATAATTAGAAGAAGTGAATTGTCTAGCTCCTTGGGAATAGGTTATATGTTTTTTGGTCGATGTGTCTTTGGTATCCGTGAGTTCCTTGTGAATCGAAGCACATATGCCAAAATTCTTTGTAATTTTTTAAACGAGTTTTTGTGTTGAATTTCATATATAAATTTGGTGTCAGCTGTTACTAGTGCTGTCGTAACTACCTTTTTTAGTTCCATGCTATCTGTAATAGAACTTTGGGGAGAGCATTTAGTTGGCCACAGTTTTTCTTTTCCATGAAGAAACACTGGCCCATGAAACCATAATCCACATGTAGACAGATTTGACGGTTGAAGGCCTCGGGATGAAATGTCGGCAGGATTATCTTTCGATTGCACATGTCTCCATTGATCTGGCAATGCTAATGTTTGAATAGTTGATACCCTATTAGCCACAAAAGATTTATATAAATTTGATTGTGATTTTATCCAGGAAAGCACAATTTCAGAATCGGTCCATAAAAACATAGACTGATTTTTAAGCCTTAAATCGGATTTTACTCTGCTACCGAGTTGAGCTGCTACTACTGCGCCACATAGCTCCAGTCGGGGTAATGTTTGTTGTTTCAAAGGTGCTACTCTTGATTTTGCACAAAGCAGGCGCACAGCTACTCGTCCATCCTTAGTTATTGAACGAATATATACAGCTGCGCCAAAGGCCCTTTCCGACGCATCGCCGAACACATGTAATTGTATTTTTGTTGAAATCTCGTTACAGAATATATGTCGCGGTATTTTGAAATTGTTTAGACTTTCCAACTCACTTCGAAATGTATTCCAAGTAGAACAAAGATTTTTTGGTAACGGTTCATCCCAGTCTAATGTCAGTTGCCACAACTGCTGAATAAATATCTTTGCCTTGACAACAACCGGAGCGAGGAGGCCAAGGGGATCGAAAAGTTTTGCGAGCTCGGACGTGACTGTGCGTTTCGATATTACTTGAAGATGGTTAATGTTTACCTTAATGCAAAATTTATCGGTTTGAGGCATCCAATATAATCCCAGTGTTTTTATTGTTTTGCACATATTGTCATTAAAATCTAAATTGACTTCCCGGTCACTATGCGGTATATCCTTCAGCAATCTAGAAGTATTTGAGCACCATTTTCTAAGATTGAAACCGTGTTTTTTCAAAATAGTTATTAGTTCCTTTTGAGTTGCAATCGCAGTCCTTAAGATATCAGAACCACCAAGGCCATCATCCATATAGAAATTTTCCTTTAGCATTTCTGATCCAAGTGGGTAACGTTCCATGTTTTCCTCCGCAATTCTCTGTAAACATTTTGATGCCAAATAAGGAGCTGCTCTGGTACCATATTTCACTGTATTAAGCCTATAATACTAAATTGGTACTGAAGGATTTTCTCTCCATAAGATCAACTATTATTGATGGTTGTCTGGACTAATTAATATCTGTCTGTACATTTTTTCGATGTCTGTTGTAAAAACAAATTTAGGCATTCGAAAACGGAGTAAAATAGAAAAAAGCTCACTTTGGATACTTGGCCCAGTGTACATTAAATCATTTAGAGAATAGCCTGTAGACGTTTTTGCTGATGCGTCGAAAACTTACTCGGAGTTTTGTTGATGTACTGTCAGCTTTTAGAACACAATGGTGTGGAATAAAGTATTTCGGATTCGGTATGTTATCCCGGCTGACCTTTTGCATGTGTCCTAAATTCTCATATTCTTTCATGAATTGGATGTACTGGCCTTGGATATCGACATTTTTCTGTAGACGTTGCTCTAGACTAATAAATCTTTTGTACGCTATTCGATGAGAATGACCCAATGCTGTTGGATCTTCGCTAAAAGGTTTTCTACTGGAGACATTATTTTCTCATTTGAATCTACCTCAGCGAGTTTCCACAGTTGCTTGTTCTAACGAAGTTTCACTGTCAAGAACTGCACATGTTAACGATGCACGTGAAAAGTCAGTTGTAAATTGTTTGAGTAATCCGCCTATAATCCAGCCAAGCGAAGTATTATGCAGAATGGGAAGATCGTTCATGAGTTTTATTGTACCGGGCTGTATTAGATTATAGTAAATTTCTGCACCGAGGAGAATATAATTTTTTCCTTTTGTATTAAAAAGGAGATCTGCTAAGTGAATGTCCTTTGGAATTTTCCAATTAGAAACATCTAAATTACGATTTGGCTGTGCTGGTATAATTGTTGGTAAAACATGCCTTTTTTGGTATTCTTCCAACACCATTAATGGACAAAGAAGTCTCTGTTGTTCTATTTTTTATGAGCCTTTCGGTTACAATATTCACTTGTGAACCTGAATCTAGTACAGCCTTGAATTCGCCTAACATGCCATTTGCTGCCTTGATAATAACACTTGCAGTGGCTTAAATTACATTTTTCTGATCTTCTGCTGATGCTGAAGAGACTGCAGTAGTATTGGCTGATGTTGAATCGTTCCTTGAGGGTGACGTTTGCTTTGGAGCCATTGATGTACCTGGAGATTTTTTTGTTAAATGTAATAAAGTATTGTGCTTATTATCACATTTTTTACATTTACCATAAGTACAATTCTTGGCTGTATGATCGGCCTTAAAACAGTTTACACCAAGTTTCTGCTGTTGTACCCATTTGAGTCTTTCAGATTCTGTCATCGCCGCAAATCGTTTGCAATAATAAATGCGGTGTAATAATTAGGTGGGGGCTAATTATTAATATTAATGTTGCCAACAGTGAGAGGTATCTGAGGATGATACGGGTTATTATAATTACTCGGGAAGTAATTATAATAATGAAAGAAACAAGAAATAGGGTATGAGTGAGGGTAGGGTGTACACAAATTGAGATTGTCTGAACTTACCTTTTTTTTAATCCTTTGATAATGAAAAGCGGAGGTTGTTTCAATACAGGCACTTATGTTCATATGTATAATATTTACAAAAATTTATTTTGTTTACGATTTAAAATTCCAATAGATGTGAGTTTAATTTGATTCCAATGTTTTATTAATTTTGGTGTACTTCCTTCTTTGTATTGGACTTTATTAATCCTCAGTGTTTTTGTATGAGTACAATCGTTGCATTAGTGACTTACAGAGTTTTAATCACAAAGCAATTGATTGTCGGTTTCCTTTTTCTTTAAGCAGTGGACTGTTTAATTTTTTCTTATTTTCTTTTCTTCTTTTAAATCACTTTATTAATACACTACAGGCAGGGCATTAAACACTCACAAATATTTGTTGTTTAATTTGCAGAGAACGCAATGTTGCTGTTTTATACGTATGTACATATGTATGCACGCGTGTAAATACAGAGTACGCAATTTACAGGCAATTTAAGGGGTGGGTAATAAAGTTAAGAGAGCGCACACGAATAACTATTTACTGTTTTAACGAATTATTTAGTTACCCGCGCAATACCAAAAAGATTTTTTGATTTGATTTTAAATTGAGTAAGAGAACGTAAAGAATAATATGAGCGACAGTTTTTTTTTCTTAAGAGTTAACAAGTTACAAGAACAAAACAAATGGATTATGTTCTTACTAATAAAAGTCGACTGACTAATTTTATTTTTCCCTTTCTTTTATACACTTAATTTTGCTTAACTTAACTAATAGTAAAATACTTAACAAATCAATAACTATGAAATAAATAATTGTGAAATAAAATTGCTGAACGAAATAAACCAAATTTTAAATAGGTCACGGAAGTGAAATGTTGTGTATGCAGTTAACAAAATTACGACATAAAAATTAAAAGAAATGTGCAGTAAGGGCCGGATGGCATATCAGCACTGGTATTGAAACAGTGCTGTTCGACGTTAGCTCGTCCGTTGGCCAACCTTTTCAGCTCTTCGTACCGTGCGGGAATCTTTCCCTCTTGCTGGAAGGTGGCCAATGTTCAGCCAATCCCCAAGAAGGGTGAGGCTACTAACCCTGACAATTACCGCCTAATCGCAATTTGCTCTTCGCTCTCGAAGGTGATGGAGAGCATGGTTAATTACCATCTTGTGAAATATCTGGAGCCAAATTCACTTCTCAGTGACAGACAGTATGGTTTTCGTGGTAGCCGATCTACAGGAGACCTGTTAGCGTTTCTTTCAGAACGTTGGAGTCGGTCCATTCACCGCTTTGGTGAATGCAAAGTGGTTGCTCTGGATATTTCCAAGGCGTTTGATCGGGTGTGACATGGTGCGCTTGTGTCAAAGCTTATTGCTTTTGGTGTCGGTAATGATTTCTCTCGATTTATATCGAGTTTCCTCAGTGATCGCACTATACGTGTTGTTATAGATGGGATTGCATCAAACGAGTTTCAGCTGAATTCAGGGGTACCGCAAGGTTCTGTCCTTTCTCCTACGCTATTTCTTATATTTCTTAATGACCTTCTTAGTCATACTTCAAATCCTATCTACTCTTTTGCAGATGACAGCAACATTTGTCACTCATATTCCTTCGATCATAGGCCAAGCCTTATTGAGATTGGGGGCAAAAGGCAAAATATGAATGACACTCTTAATCAGGACCTAGCTACAATCTCTGAGTGGGGTCAAGCGAATAGGGTCGAATTTAATGCACGCAAGACCCAATGTTGTATGTTGACACACAGACGGGCCGTGGGACCAACTATGTCATCTGTATTAATGGGTGGCATTGATATTGAGGAATCGGATACTCTTGATGTTCTGGGCATGAGAATACAGTGCGATGTCCGCTGGAATAAACACGTTTTTAAAGTGTCGAAAGAAGCATTCAAGTGTTTAGGTTTTTTAAAACGGTGCAAGACTTACTTCACTTCATCCGATCTCCTTACTATCTATACCACCTATATCCGACCGAAGATGGAATACAACTCCCATATATGGGCAGGGGCTTCAAAGTCTATTTTGAATCTTCTGGACCGTGTACAAAGGAGGGCGGTGAAGCTCATCAATGACAGTAGGGTATCCAACTCTATTGACTCATTGGAGCATCGTCGGAATGTGGGTTGTGTGGCACTTTTCTATCGATATTACCATGGGAGGTGTTCCACTGAGATAAGTGAACTTATTCCACCCGCCCGAGTATTTCTTCGTAATACTCGCTCATCCAGTGGATCACATCCGTTTGTAGTCGATTGTCCTGTGTTTCGCACAACGCATTATAGAGAAAATTCGTTTTTCAGTCGAACTATCCGTATGTGGAATAAACTTCCCGCAGAGGTCTTCCCCGGTACTTATAATTTATTAAGATTCAAGCCAAATGTCCACAAACACTATTCCCTCTTTCCTCCTTCCCAAACCTTTTTTTCCTGATCAACACAATGCACTGCATATATAGGGGGCATCCCCTGAGTGTTGACTTATCGCTAAAAAAAAAAAAAAAAAAAAAATGTTGCTGTTATAGAAACATTTTATTCAAGGGGATGACTGGCACAATCTCCAATGTCATGCATACAGGCAGAGAAAAGACATGTTTAAATGTGGTCACCTATAACAAAACTATTTTTAAAGAAAATTTTAATAAAATAACGGGTCCGCCATCTAACTTTTTTTTCAACTAGTGCTTATTTCGAGAATGGTAGCACTTAGCTCATGTCTGATTTGACAGATAATTAGTTTTATCCTTCCGCTGAACGAATATGGTTATGTATACGCTTGAACAACGCTGGGAAATATTGCGTTTTCGCTTCGCTTAGTGGACCTGCGATCGACTTACAGAAGATGCCGATTTTGCTAAAAAAAATTATCTGTTCAGATGAAGCTCATTTTGATCTTGGCGGGTATGTAAACGGTGTCATGTCATAACGTCCAGTGTCATAGTGTCCATGGACACTGTGACACTTTTGAAAGTGTCATAGCCGAAGGCCGGCTGTGCAGATAATTGTATACATTTTAATATTAGTGTCCATGGACACTATGACACTGGACGTTGCGACATGCCACCATGTAAACAAGCAAAATTGTCGGATTTGGGGCACAGAAAACCCGTGCGCATACATTGAAAAGCCGATGCACCCAAAACGAGTCACTGTTTGGTGCGGATTTGACCCAGAGGCATAATTGGGCCATTTTTCTTCTAAAATGAGCAAGGAGTGGCCGTTACAGTCAATGGAGATCGTTATCGGGCCATGTTGAACAATTAACAAGGCCGGCTTTACTGAGAAGCTTCAGCTAGCGAAGCCGGTGTTTGTTATGCCATAGAGGAGAAAATCCTTGCGCTCGGCCGAAGGCCGGCTATACTGAGAAGCTTCAGCTAGCGAAGTCGGTGTTTGTTATATACCATAGAGGAGAAAATCCTTGCGCCCGGCCGAAGGCCGGCTGTGCAGATAATTGTATACATTTTAATATTAGTGGACTTCGTGGACATATTTTTATGCCAAAGTTTATTTTTCTAGATTTTAACTTGTTTAAATTCTATCTTTTACCCGCTTCTTTGTAATCGGACCTTTTCTTTCATGAACATATTTATATGCCAATGTTTATGTTCCTAGGTTTTAACAAAAAAGTTCCCAAATTTTTCATTTCATAGGTTGATATTCACGCAAATTTTGTAACGGGATTTCTTGGGAGTGTTTTTAAAAAAAATTATAAGATAACTACAATAAAATAAACTAGGCTCAACTGTGGATATTTTACAACTGACTTTATTTTATTTCTTTAATATTTATTGGACTTATTTTTAACACGAGTTTTTGTTAATTCGGCTTAAAATGCATTTTACAATTTTTGCTTGCTTATGCTAAATATTGACATTATTTCTTAATTATTTTATATTGATATTTTACGGTTGCAATTCTTGGAATTGCGACCGAAAAATAATTTTGTTTTCTGTACATAAACGGAAATGAGTTTGCTGTTACATATATTTTTTTTTTTATTTTAATTTTATTTTGTGCTTATTATATTTTCAATAAATTCATCAATAGTGTCATTTTTTTATGTAAGTTTGTGTATTTGAATTTGTGTATGTAACTTCTCCCCCCTTTGGATTGGAATTCTCCTGAATTCTTTTGTTCAAATTTATTTTAATATATTTTAACTTTGTTCTCCAAAGTAAAATTATTAATATTATTGTAAGTATTAGAAAGAAGTTACATCCGTATATTACTTTATTATGGGTTTTCAAATTAGAAATGTTTTTAAAATTTATTTCATTTTTTTCATCTAATTGTTCGAACGTAAGTTTTTCTGTAAAATTATGTTTATCGTTGTATCGCAAACTCATAATATTTCCTTCAAACTTTTCAGCTAAATTAGAATAGTAATAATCATTAATTTTTATAGAACAATTGTTAAACTGAATTACATAATTTCCATTTAGAATAGTATTATTATTTTTATTACATGTAGTGTTAACAAACAATTTTATTGCGTTTTTAACCAGGATTGTTTTTTCATCCAGTGCTATAAGTTCTAATGATCTGTTTGTTATTAGTTTACAGTTTTTTGTTAGTATACAATGGTTACTGGATTTTAATTGTCTGAAATATTTACTTTCTTCAAACTTCATAGTTTTATTTTTATATGTGAAGACTTCTTCTATTCTGGATTCTATTTCTTTTTGATTTTTATCCGGTAATGGTATAATTTTCCTTATTTTTACTTGTATGAACAATTTTGGTATTCTAAGGCTTAATATTAGATAAGTATCATTACAAGTTGCGGTACCTAATTGCAAATATTTTAATTTATTAAAGTCAATATTATATTTTTCAATTTCGTGATTTGTCAAAATATTTGGGTGAACTAACCCGTATTTGGCTGAAACTACATTGTCTTGAATTTGTTCTATTTTGCTTTTTAATAATTGGATTTTTGTCATTTGTTGTAAGTACATGTGTTGTTGATATTCTTCATCTACAATTTTATTTATAGTATTAATGCCTCTTTCAATTTCTTTTCTATCATCTTTTACAATATTTCTTATTTGATTTATCGCTAAATTAAAATGATTATTTATATGTACCTGTTCGTCTAGTGTCTTCTCAGTCTGTGATAAAAGTTTTTGTATCGTTTGTCTGTCTTCATCGTCCATTGTTCCGATTGTCCATTTGGCTACAGTACCTATTGCATTTATAAGTCCTCGTTTTTGTCTTTTTTCTGCTGGTATTAAAGTTAGTAATTTATTCCTTGCTTCTAGTAGTTCGGCTTGTAATATGTCCTTGTTACTTGTTTTCGCTAATACAATGTTATCCGTCATTTCGTTAATAATATTTTCTATTTGTTTAACGTCAATTATGTGTAGTACTAAGTCGCTGTCCTTTACTATTTCCTGGTCTCTTATTTGTAGGTCAACAAATCCTGTTTGGTCTACTAGTTCGGTTATAGTCATTGTGCCATTACTCGGTTGCGTCCACGTTGCCAGAACAAGTATCATAATTATTATCTGAAAATTAAGGTAATATTTAATTCCTGGGTTGATTGAGTTTATACATTGTTTTTGTGTTTTGTTTTTATTTCTTTTAAACGTTGGGACAAGTGTTCGAAATCAATGTCATCGTCTTCATTGTTAGTGTCCGAGAATTTATACGGTCTTTTAATATTGTTTGGATGTACTTTTTCTAGTTTTGTTTTCTTATATTTAGGTTGTTCTTTATGTCTGACGGCCTTATAATTCTTAATATATCCTTCCTCTCTAGTTTCTTTGTATTCTTCTCTGGTTTTATTAAGTCTTTCTATGACCTTTCATTTGTTACTTTCTAGATTCTTCCTAACTTTTTCTTTTTCTATTTTTCCATATTGAACTTCATTCGGGGTATATTGGGTGCTTGAGTGATAACGATCATTATAATTTCTTATTGCTCTTTGGATTAATTGTTTTATCGGAAGTTCCTTGTCTGTTTGATATAAAATTCTAAATTTTTCTGCTAGTGAACTATGCAGCCTTTCTATATCTGCATTACCCGTATGACTATTGGGTTTTGTTAAATGCAGTTGAATACCTTCTTGGCTCAAGAATTCCTGAATTCGTGCTGCTTTAAATTCGTTATCAGCTATAATTTTATCTGGTTTACCAATTTTTGCAAAGTGTTCTTCTAACTGTTCAATTATTGTAATCGGATTTCTATCGTTCAGTGAGTAAGCTGCCCCAAATTTTGAGAATTTGTCTATTGTTGTTAAAAAACGATTACCTTTAATTACATACGTATCAATGTGTATTATTTGGTTTTTATCTGAGGGTGTTTCTGTAAATTGAAATTTATTTTTAATCGGTCGTCTATCGTATTTTACTTGTTGGCAGAGGTCGCATTGATTTATTACGATTTGAATTAGTTCCATAAGTTTTGGGTAATATATTTTATTTTTAATGTTGTTATACGTTTCTATTATTCCTGAATGTATACTTTCTCTAACATGATATAATGAAATTTGTTTTATGGCTTCAACTTCTGTCTCAATGTCTATTGCTCTCATGGTAGATTTTATGAATTTAATTTGATTATCGCCTGAATACATACTTATTAATTTTTGCTGCACCAAATTATAGCTATGCTCTGATAACTCTGAATAAATGCCTATTTTACCTTTGGAAATATATCTCCTAAAAATATCTCCCATTTGTTCAAAGTCGCATTCTGAAATAAAAATAATTCTCTTCCCATGTATTTCTTTACATTCTTCTGTTTTGTTATTTGTTAAAATTATTTGAGTTTTGTATTTATTCACGATTTCTTTTATAAAAAAATTATCACCTAAGTCTTCTTGTGCTGAGTGTATTGTTGCCATAGTTATGTCGTCTTCAATATTATTAATTGAAAAAGTATCAGAGTCTTTACCTCCCTCCTTTTCCGAGATAGTGTCCTCACTACTTTCTAATCTACTTAAAAAATCTGCTACCTTGTTTTCTTTCCCTTTTAGATATTCGATATCGAACTGGTATTCACCTAATTTTAATAGCCATCGCTGGTGCCTGTGCGACATGTCTTTTCCTTTGTATTTGGAATGGAGATATTTGATTGGCTGGTGATCAGTAAGAATTTTAAATTTTTTACCATATATGTAAGGCCTAAAATAATTTACACTCCACATTATTGCTAGGAATTCTTTATCCGTCGCAGAGTAGTTTTTCTCATGATTATTTAATGTTCTTGAAGCGTAGCACACCGGGTGACCTTCTTGTGACAATACTGCACCAATCGCATAATTGGATGCATCCGTCGTCAACGTGAATTGTTTATGGAAATCGGGATAACGTAAAACTGGATGTGTACTTATTAAAGTTTTTAACTTTTCGAAAGCTTCAATGTATGTTGGATCTTTCACATTAATTTTTGTGCCTTTCTTTAAATATTTTGTTATAGGTTGAGCTACTTTCGCATAATCCTTAATGAATTTGCGATAATAACCCGTTATTCCCAAAAAACTTTTTATTTGTTTTTCGGTTTGTGGTAATTCTAAATTTTGAATAGTTGCAATTTTATTTGGGTTTGGTTTCATGCCATCCTTTGTTAAGATGTGTCCTAAATATTCAGTTTCCTTTTTCAGAAAATTGCATTTATCAATTTGTATCTTCAAATTTTTACTTTCGAGAATTTTGAAAATGTCTCCTATTGCTTTAATATGCTCAGTTAGAGATGTGCTAAAGATCAAAATATCATCTAAGTATACTACACAGGTTTTATTTATGTAGTCTCTTAAAATTTCATTCATCAGCCGTTGGAATGTGGCTGGCGCGTTCTTAAGGCCAAATGGCATCCTTACAAATTCATATAAACCATGTGGGGTTACGAAGGCAGTTTTTTCTCTATCCTCCTCTTTTACTAAAATTTGATGATAACCTTTTGCCAAGTCTAATGTGGTAAAATACTGCGCTCTACCTAATTTATCTAGAATTGAATCTATGTTGGGTAAAGGGTATTTATCGTCTATAGTTATTTCATTTAGCTTTCTATAGTCTATTACTATTCGATACTTTCTTTCGCCTGAATTATCCGTTTTCTTAGGTACGACTATAAGTGGACTGGCATATCTTGAATGACTTTTTCTTATTATACCCTGCTCTTCTATTTCTCTAATCTGTTTCCTTACCTCCGCTTCGTGTTGAGGTGGATACCTATATAGTTTTGAATAAATTTGCTGTTGTGTAATGGTTTTTATCTCATGCTGAATTTCTGTTGTATTAGTTAGTAAATCTCCTTCCCTAAACAATAATTTGTTATATCGGTTTAATAATTTTATAATTTCTCTACGCTCTTCATGATTTAAATGATTTAATTGAAGTCTTTCAATTTTAGGATCACTAGCTTCAAGCGTGTAAATTTGATTAAATTTGTATGGGTTATTAAGAAAATAGGATACCTTTCCATTTAGTGTTATTTGTCCTTTCTCTATATTTATTTGTGCATTTAAAAAGTTTAATATATCGATACCTATAATGAAATCATAAGTTCTTCCTCTTAATGGAGTGATCTTCCGACGAATCCTGGCATTGTTAGGTAAATTAAATTGCTCTGGGCTTTTTGTGTGTATTTCATAATTTATTGTGTCTTTATTCGTGATAGTACTAAATGTTATGGGGTATTTCAATTTATATATTTTAAAATCATTTATTTCTTTATTAATTAAACTAAGACTAGCACCTGTATCTATTAGTGCTACGTATTCTCTATTTTCAATATTTAATTTTATCTTTGGTAGGCATTCTGAGGCTGCTTCGTAAAAAAACGGTATTATTAATTTCAGGTCCTTCTGGGCTTTGCCTATCCAAGTTTAAGCGATTTTGGCCAAACCTGTGATTAGGGTGTCCTGCCTCCTGAGGATTATTGTAATTTCTTTCTACATTGTCAATTTCCATGGGTTCAGGTTGGTTATTTTTATAACGATTCCAACGAACTTGGTTGGAATTTGGTCTTGAGTTCCCTAATTGTTGAAATTGTCCTGAAAATTTGTCATCTCTCACATTATTTTGAAATCTATATCTTCCAGAATTATTATTACTATTATTACTACTATTTTTATTAAAACTGTTCTGTTCTTCACGTCTATAAAAATTTGGGTTCCATTTATTTCTATCCTGATTTTGTCGCTTATTAATTGCTTCCCTACCATGATATGTCCTGTCAATATTTTGTTTATTTTGGTACTGGTTTCTATGTCTTTCTTCTTTCCAATATGTCTTGTATTCTGGTCTTATGCATGTATCTTCAAATCGGCTTTGGTTCATTATGTGTAAAATATTTTTTAATTCTCTCTGTTCATAAATCTTGTCTAATAATGTCCCTTGTGTTATTTCTTTGATGGTATTTACTAACAAACTATCTATATTTGTTAAGTCTATTCCACATTCACCATTATAGTAAACTATTAATTCATCTGTCTTATATTTTATTTTTTGAATCTTATCAATTAATTCACTTACTGTATTAACTCGTAAATTGGAAATTCTTCTATAAATTTGGTGAGGCTCGGTGTCAGGCTTGTATCTCAACTTTAATGTGTCCTTAATAAGTTTCCAGTTATCCGGCTCGGGAATATTGATAATTGAATTTTTTGCTTCACCTTGGATGGTTTTATAGTATATGGCTCTAACAACCTCCTTCTTATGTTCTTCGTATTGTAACGTTGATATTAGGTATTCCACGCCGCTAAAAAATGAGTTGACGGTTACGTCTCCTACTCCTGTGAATACTGGAAGATGATTAACATTTTTCAGTGTCCTGTCCAGAATGTCATGGTTTTGCTGTTGTCTTTGCTGTAATTCAACATAAGCGAGTCTGAGTTGTTCCAGCTGCTGCTCCCTTCTTGCAAGCTGCTCCACAATATCCACATTGGCTATTTCTTGTTGTATTTGCTCCATTCTTCTTGCGTCAAATCTCCTTTGCCTTGCTTGTCGAATTTTGACTTTTTGATTTTTACTTTGCCTTTGGGGCTTTTACTGATGTTTTGTTGCACTTTCACTAGATTTTTATAGTTATTTTATTTATTTATTTATTTTATAGTGGTTCGTACACCGATTTGCCGTGTGTCGTTACTACACTATTGTGGAAAATAGCTATTTTTTATTTAATTAATTAGCGGTTCGTACACCGATTTAAAGTATGTCGTCACTGCACTAATATGGAAAATAACTATTTTTTTTATTTATTTAATTAACGTATTAGTGGTTCGTACACCGATTTAAAGTATGTCGTCACTGCACTAATATATTTATTTCGTTTCACTCTCCTTTCTATAAAAAAAAGGAGTACCGACTGCGCCAATTTTGTAACGGGATTTCTTGGGAGTGTTTTTAAAAAAAAATTATAAGATAACTACAATAAAATAAACTAGGCTCAACTGTAGATATTTTACAACTGACTTTATTTTATTTCTTTAATATTTATTGGACTTATTTTTAACACGAGTTTTTGTTAATTCGGCTTAAAATGCATTTTACAATTTTTGCTTGCTTATGCTAAATATTGACATTATTTCTTAATTATTTTATATTGATATTTTACGGTTGCAATTCTTGGAATTGCGACCGAAAAATAATTTTGTTTTCTGTACATAAACGGAAATGAGTTTGCTGTTACATATATTTTTTTTTTTATTTTAATTTTATTTTGTGCTTATTATATTTTCAATAAATTCATCAATAGTGTCATTTTTTTATGTAAGTTTGTGTATTTGAATTTGTGTATGTAACTCGCAAGACTTTCCACTTATAATTTTGTGTTTCTAAGTTCAATATTATAGAAAATTCAAAAAGTACGACTCGTAGAACACAAAACCAAAGGAAGAATGTTAATTTCCCGTATTATCCTTTTTGATACTTTTTCACCCCATGTATGTATCACAGTCAGTAACTTTACAATTTAATATCTAATTATATGAGTCAATACTGAACGAATCGGAATTATTTTTTCAGTGTTATAAAGCATTTACTTGAGTTTCACAATACTGAAAAAATAATTTCGATTCGTTTAGTATTGACTGAAATAAAATTGCTTTCGAATGGAGAAAGTACTCGATCACGACTGCCAGAATTAGGCCCCTGTTATGTATTTTTAAGATAAGCTACGAATGTGATATAATTTTTATTTGTCCTTTTACACCCCAAAAAGGCCGTGCCTGAAAAGAGTACCAGACACCTGTTCGTTTATTTTTTTAATAAATAATATTAAGTATTAAATTTTTTGTATCTCTTTTAGTTTAGGGAGATATGAAGCTAGCGAATTTTTCTAATGAACAATAAGTGTTAATGATTTTTAACTCTTTGAGCTTAGGAGGTATGAGGTTAGCAGGATCAATTTGGCGAGAGGCCATCCTTCGGTCCAAATGTCAACCTTTTAGCTTCATACGCTTATGCTCTGCGATGAAAGATAAATAGATGGAGAAAATATATTTTGAAAAAAGTAACAGACATATGGGCATTTCTCCAGAAATGTCAACCACAGCCAAAAAATTCAAAGTCTATAAAAGTAAGTTGTTTTAACATATTTTTATAGGGAATCTATCAACTTTTAATAATGTAAACATATTTTACATTAAATCATAACACACTTTGAAATATTCAAATGCAAAGTCGAACAAATGCAAAAGTTCTGTTTTGAACATTTCTATTGCGCGTTTTGTTTTGCTAAATGATCTTAATGAGAAACATTATGCATTGACAATTGCATTTTAAATCTCGGTTTATATTCAAACAATATAAGAAAAATGTAAACGGAACGATGCGATTGCCAGTTACGTTAATTTTTTTCTTTTCATTGAAAAAGAACATTTGTTATCAGTGCGTCGAGGGTATTTGTACAATGCGCATCAAATATTAGTAACAAATAGACATTTTTGTTGCAAATATAATAAAAAAAATTTTGCTGGAAAATAATCAGTGCTTTTCTCTTGGTACTTATTTTAAATTTGTAGCGTGCGACATCGTAAGTGAAAATGCATAAATTCAAAAAAAAAAATTTTCTAAAATATCTTTATTTTCGATGGCCAATAACTACAAACAGCAAGGACAGCTTATTCCATTAAAAAAAACTTTATTTGAGAATAGCAATACTATTTCCAGTTAAGTTAGTTTTTGTTCTATATTTGTATTTTTCTTTATTGAAGATATTTTTTTAAGTTTATAATTTTGGTTCGGAAAATAAATATATTGAATGTAATTAAAATAATGTAGAATCATTTTACGCATGTCTAATTACATAAAAAGTAAAAACATAAACATAAAAGTATGATGGAACAAAATGTCGCATGCAACATGTAGCGTGCGACAGTGATAAAAATTAAATTAAAAATAAGCTACACAATATTTTTGAATCAAATAAAAAGCATTATTAAGATACATCAATGCATAACATTTTAAAATGAGTCGCATTAAAATATTTCATCAGGTTTCGCTGAAATCAGTGTTTGAACTGTTTGCCGTAAAAGCGACTTCTGTTTTTGTCGCATGCAAATGCCTTGTTTTTTTTAATTTTCTTGAAAACGAACAATTGCTCAAAACCAACCTTTAGCACAAATTAAAGAGCTAATCAAGAGCTATAAGTTTCGCCTTTTGTCAAAATAAAATTAATGTTTTGGTATATGTTTTTTCACTTTTAATTCGTACGAATGTCGCATTCGACATTAGAGAAATGCCCATATGTACATGTTGCTTGCATCCCTAAAACGTCCGAATTTCGAAAAAGTACCAAATATGCATTTGTATTTTTTAGATAAATTACAAATATAAAAGAAGTAATTAATTAAGCTCGAGGTCCAGGTTTTTTTGTTTTTTTATTATAAAATCATATTTTATTTTCCAATATTTCGCTAAAAAACATCGAGTAGCATCATCAGGGTTAAAGCTACAAAAATATATAAAAACAGATGAATACACAACATCAATAACAATAAAACCAATAAGAAAATTACGCACAAAACAAAAAGAATAAACAACAAAAAACACTCAATGCAACAAAAACAATGCTTACATATAATTTAAACAATTTTTCAAAAAAAAAACATTAAAAAGGTACTTATCACTTCTTCTTCTGATATTGCACTGTATGTATATTAATTATTGCACTGGGTTCTTTTGTTCTTATTAACTAAATGACGATAGAACTCTGCACAGTTCTCTGTGAGATCAGCCTTAAAGTTAATTCTCTCCTTTGTTGGTGTATTTATAATGTGGAGTACTTCTAGCATGTAGCGGCGTTTGTAATTATTCTCGCTGTCAATAACTCGTGCTCCATCAAAATCTGGAGAGTGATTTTCAACTGCACAGTGGGCCGCTAATGCTGTTTTATGTGTAACATCATAAGTTCGAGATTTTTGGTCTGATTTGTGTCCGGATAATCGTGTTTTAAGTTTGTTTTTAGTTGTCCCAATGTAAACCATATTACATTTATTGGCAATGTTGCCATTACAGGGTATTTTATATACAACATTTGATTTTTCAAGGTTGGCAACTTTGTCTTTTGTCTTACTAAATAAATTCCCTAGTGTATTGAAGGTTTTGTAAGCCATACTATATCTTTCTCCATTAAAAAGTTTTGATTTTTCAAAACGTTCTGATATTTCTGGCACATAAATAATAGATTTGTAAACTTTTTCTTCTTCTTTGTCTTTCTTTCTTTGAGCCTTATCTTTTTCATATTCCCGAATCAGTTTTTCGATGATATTTCTTGGAAAATCGTTAGAATGTATAATGTGTCGTATTTTGTTTTTATTCGCATGGTGAAACTCCCTATCACTAATATTTAATATTATTTTAATCAGAATATTCGCGGTGTTGATGATTATTTTCTTGGGATGTTTAGAAAAATAGTTAATAATGCGACCGGACGCGGTTGGTTTTTGAAACCAGTCAATTTTAATGATGTTATCCTCTCTTATTACAAGAGTATCCAAATATGGAAGTTTGGAATTAATTTCCTTTTCCTTCGTAAATTGTATACTTCTATGGAAACTATTTAGATGTTTGATTATATCTTCTATGTCATCTTCTAGTACAATACTGAAAAGGTCGTCCACATATTTAGTGAGTATTTTTGGTTTGTTAGTAAATTTTTCCATACAATTATCTAATAGTTTTTCCATCACAATATCTGCGACTATCGGAGATGCTGTAGATCCCATTGGCAAGCCCTTTCGCTGCGTATAAATTTTGCTGTCATATTTAAAGTAGCGATTATCTTTGATACAGAATTTCAGAATACGAAAAAACAATATTTTACTCATATTTGTGTATTTAGATATCTCGTCCCATCTGTCGTCAATGATGCTTAGAGCCAAATCAACTGGAATGCTAGGAAACAACGATATTACATCGAATGAGACAAGTCTTTCATTTTCTTGTATCGTGCAGTTCTTTTTTACTCTGTCTCTGAATTCCATAGAATCTTTAACATTATATTTTGAGCAACTAGTTATTCTCCTAAGTATATTCGTTATATACTTGCATAATTGACTAGATGGTGAATTGATGCATGAAACAATCGGTCTGAGAGGATATCCTTTCTTGTGGATTTTAGGAAGACCGTATATCCTTGGCTCTATGGCAATCTCTGTTTTTAAATGTTTTCTTTCAATAGGCGTTATTATTTTGTTCCTATAAAGTTCTTCTACGAGATCATTGTTTGTTCTTTGAAAACCACTTGTGGGGTTTAATCTCTGATAAGTCATAATATCACCAATAATTTGTCTCATTCTTTTGTCATAATCCTCTTTTTCTAAAGCTACTGTTGTGTTCCCTTTATCCGCGTTCAATATTAAAATGTTGCTGTTTCGTTTTAAGAACCTTTTGGCTTGATCCATAATGTTCAGTATAAATTTGTCTCTATTGTTCATACTAATTTTATTAAAGTTATTATCTACTATTGACGTGAATCTCGATCTGGCAATATCCTGATCTTCTCTATCATTAAGTGTTTGTATAAAATCTTCTCCGTCCGCGATATATTTCAGCATAGGAAAAACACCCCTTTTTACAGGCAACGCAAATTTTTGACCAAGGGAAAATAACCACTGTATGTCGTCTGGAATATTCGTCCTTGTTTCATTAACAAACCATTTTTTGTTAAATTTTACCTCCAATTCTCGCCTCTGTAGAATTTTTAGCTTCTCAAACTTTTCTTTACAAACTTTAAACACGATTATCCGGACAGAAATCAGACCAAAAATCTCGAACTTATGATGTTACACATAAAACAGCATTTGCAGTTGAAAATCACTCTCCAGATTTTGATGGAGCACGAGTTATTGACAGCGAGAATAATTACAAACGCCGCTACATGCTAGAAGTACTCCACATTATAAATACACCAACAAAGGAGAGAATTAACTTTAAGGCTGATCTCACAGAGAACTGTGCAGAGTTCTATCGTCATTTATTTAATAAGAACAGAAGAACCCAGTGCAATAATTAATATACATACAGTGCAATATCAGAAGAAGTAGTGATAACTACCTTTTTAATGTTTTGTTTTTGAAAAATTGTTTAAATTATATGTAAGCATTGTTTTTGTTGCATTGAGTGTTTTTTGTTGTTTATTCTTTTTGTTTTGTGCGTAATTTTCTTATTGGTTTTATTGTTATTGATGTTGTGTATTCATCTGTTTTTATATATTTTTGTAGCTTTAACCCTGATGATGCTACTCGATGTTTTGTAGCGAAATATTGGAAAATAAAATATGATTTTATAATAAAAAAACAAAAAAACCTGGACCTCGAGCTTAAGTAATTACTTCTTTTATGTTAGAATAAAAAGGTCGAATAAAAATAAACTTAAATAATAAATTACAAATGTTATATAATTTTTATTTCTATGCGCATTGGTTTAAAAACCTTGATGGTGGACAAAAAAGTTCTAAAATACAGGTTTTACTCGTTTACTACCTAAAAGGGCCAAATTTCAAAAAAGAGACACCTGTCCGCTCATTTTTCTAAAGAACAACGATAAGTATTACATTTTGTTTGTATCTCTTTTAGTTTTGGAGATATAAGGTTACCGTATTTTTTTGTTTTTACCCTTTTAACCCGTCTTAGTGGATCGATTTGGAGAGTGACCAATCTCTGGTCCAAATTTCAAGTTTTTAGCTTCAGGCGTTTAGGCTGTGCGATGATGAATCAGTGCGTCAGTCAGTAACGTTTTAATTTTATATATGTGACAGCGCATAGAGAAAGGGACCTAAGCGTAAAAAAAAATCAATTTTCAATTTTTTTTTTGGGGTGGACAACATCTGAGCATCGCATGAGACCGATCCCAAGCCCCAAAAGTGTTCCCTCCCAGAGATATGCGCGTTTTATGAAGTGATGGTACACCAAAGATACACGTATATAAATAAGATTGGGCGGTATAAATATTTAAAAAAAAAGGAAAAATCCAAATAGGTGGACCTCATAGGCTTCAGACTTTGCAGAGTTGTTTTGCAGATACCAATATATTAAGCTCGTATATATAGCATGTTCAATAGTGGGGTGTATGTATACTAGTGTGTCCCAAAAAAAAAATGTTTTCACACTTTTTTCAATAATTTTAACAACTTCATAAACTGAGACACATTGGCCTGCAATCACACCTGTTTCAATTTCACAATTAAAGGTTTGTGAACAACCTTTCCACCTGAGAGATCAAGACCGCCTTGACCTCTTGGGACTAAAGCATAATTTAAAAACTTATAAAGTTAAGTATTTTTAAGATTGTTTTCAGATTTTTCGGTAGAGGTCCCTTAAGTCGAGTTTTTGCCAAAATCGGGGTTTTCGGTATTTTTTTGAGTTTTCTGTATTACTTTATTAAAAACCACGATTTTTTTTTTTACTTTTAAGGAAATAATTTAAAAGATAAATGTCCAAGCTTAATTTTTGTGTGCAGAAACAATAAGTTTTTACAATGAATTTGCTCATGAAACAAACTAACAACGCATTTCGAAAGATCAATTAAATCTAAAAAGACAATTATCTTTTAAATTATTTTCTTAAAATCGTGGTTTTTGACAAAGTTATTAATGCAAATACTCGAACTCTGAACTCCGAAAATAATTTCGAAAAAAATTTACCCTATAAGCTTTTAAATAATGCTTGAGCACTACTGAAAATTAAAAAAAAAATTTTTGGGACACACTAATCTATACTCCCTGCTTCCATTTGCGTGTGGCCTATTTCAAGAATTTTGTGTAATAGAATTGTTATGTTATGCTAAATTGACCAAGGCATTATTACTATTTACACAATTTCGATTTTCTGAAGTACAGCCATCACTATAAAAAATTGATATTTATGGATTTTCGTTTCCCCAAAGAACTTTTTGCATTGAAATAAGTCCAAAGGAATCTTTAACTTTGTACGAGAGTATAAGCTGCTGAATCATTAATTTGCTAAGTAAATTTAAGTACATGTGCGTTGTTTTCAGCTTTTTCACTGTTTTATTTATTTTTTGACTTAGCATAATCGCTTACCACAGCTTAACAACAAGAAAACCCCGCACAAGGGTATCTTGTTTTTTATTAATGATGTTTAAAGAGTTACACTGACATTTTACATTAAAAACTCGACTAGCATAACAATTGGACGTAGCATATTTGCCGACTGAGCCAACGATATAATGTTAACACAAAGCAAAACAAAAATTATAAATATTGTTTATTTTGCATTAAATAATTTTCTTAACATTTTTACAGGGAGCAGGCCATAATGACGTGGAACTTCATTCACAATATTTTGAGCGCCTTAAGAGATTTTTAACAGTTGAATTGGTTAAATGACAATTAAAGACATCGGCAGAGGTAATAAATAAAGCAACAGTAGGACCCGTTGCAACGGTATCTATAGAAAACCAAGTTGCTTCAACTTCTGCCATTTCAAATTCGCAAGAAACGCAAGGTGCTTCAACTTCATTAATTATTTCGTCACCAAGGACAAAATCTGAAAAAAATGATATAGATGGTAAGATAACACTACTCAACACTAAAAAAATATCTGACTTAAGTCATCTTATTTTATAATGAGGTTGACTTATAATTAGAGTTTTTTTTCCCCGGAGTTTTTCGATTCCCGGAAAAACGGGAAATTTTTTAAATTTCCCGGGATCCCGCTCCATATAAATAATACAAAGTAAATTGTTTTAAATTAACGAAAAAAACTTTTTTTTAAAAAAGTGCAAGGGAATTTGTTTACAAAGTAAGTAAAAGAAATGCCTAAATACTCCAAAAATTAATTAAAGGTTGAAAGGGGAACTTGAATTATTATTACCTTAAGGCGCCCGTACACGGCATGTTTTTGTCATCTGACATGTCAAATTTCCCACTGCAAAATACATACATGTCGTGTGTTACCTTTTTAACTTTGCTTCTGTAAAAGTCAGATGCAAAGTCATCTGACAAAATTTCAATTAGAGCGTGCTCTATTTTCTTCTGACAAACCATCTGACTTCAAAAATCTATGCCGGGAAGAAACCGTCAGCGTCGTTCACTATTGACGATTTCATTAGCCGGCTGAGATTGTTATTTTACAATACCGATAAATGTATGTTCTTTTAGCCTTTTAATAGAAATAACGTTCATACCTATATAAAAAACGTTTCGTTATTATACCCAAAATTGGCATCTTCGAATTTAAAGAAAAACATTTTAAGATGGCTGAACTCTTTTACGGCGCAAATAAAAATGTTTGTGGCGGCAGCACGTTATTATCAAACCGAGAACTACTTTGGTTTCTGCAATTACTATGAAAAAAAAAAACAGAGACAGATGTCAGAAGCAAATTACATGAACGTCTGTGACCGAATATTATAAACCTTATGTAAACCAGCAATTTTGACAGACATGCAAAATTACATGTGACTTTAAAATTTGACATGTCAGATGACAAAAACATGTCGTGTACATTCAGCTTTAGGCTTTTATATGTAAATTTTTCGTATCATTATGCTCTAGATACAAGATAAAAAGATAACATAAACATAACAATTTAATTCATAAAACAATAATAAAAACAACCAAAAATTATGGTACTCAAGTTATGAGATCAAAAAGTAAATTCATAAAATAGATAAAATATTTTAAATAAATATGTTTTATAAGTATATATGTACATTAGGCCGGGTCGATTTGTGGGGAGGCTGTCTTTCTAAACGCATTGAGTGTGTCTTAATGTTATTTCCTAAGCTGTTAAAAAATGTTAATATATTTATTTAAAATATGTATATGTATATAGTGAAAATCGTATTCTAGGGATCAAAATAAGAAACTTTGCCGAAGAAACCATACCTCTACAACGAATACAACTACACCCAAACTGTTGACTTTTTCCCGTAGGGTCAAGTTTTGAAAAAATCCCACTTTGACCCATTTAGAGTGCCCCAATCGAGTCCAAATGTATGACCGACCCACACTTACTTTGGCCAATCCACCCATGCCAGTGGCACACCCCCTGGAACTCCCCTTGGGGGTTCCCCATACAAACATTTCAAAAAATCACAATTTTTGGCACTTTATTTTTTTATTTTTTATTTATTATTTTATTTATCTTTTTTCTTTAGAAATTTTTTTTAGTCAGAACATATGTAAATGAAAGAATTAATTTAACTTAAGGTACGGTCACATATGGCAAACATTTGTCAAAAAATATCAAATATTTGTTTGCCCTAATCTGACCACAAAATATTTTTGAGGGGCAAACAGAAAAACAGCTGATTTTGGGCAAATAAAATTATTTGCTAGCAAACAAAAATGCTCCTAATGTGACCATTTAACGTCAAATATTTTCCTCGATTTTAGGCAAATAAATATTTGTTCTTACAAAAATTTTGTAAGACCAAACAGCGGCAAATAAAAAAGCTTTAAAATAAAAATTATTGAATAAAATTGAAAAAATTAACAGAATTAAATAATTTTTTAATTACGAAAAAACTTATTTATGGAAAACAATTTTTCCTGTGTTCTCTTTTTAGCAAAGAGTTGCGCGGTAAGTAGGTTTCAAGATGTTACAAAATACATTTTTCTTAAGTAAATGGGTAATTTATTTAATATGCTTATAATATATGAGCTAATGTTACGAATTATGCATTGCAAAAATGTTGTGTCTATATAAATAGTTTGGGGTCAGTGGACAATCATGGACCCGCCAAAATAAAATTAAATAATGAATTTAAGATTTATATAAAACTTATTAGTGCCGAATAATTTACCGACATCGACATCTTTATGAGATTTTTTCGTCTTGAAGTGATTGTAGCAAGTGACCTAGAACCAATACTCGGCCTACCAAGACAACATTTACAAGCTATTATAGAAATTTTTGCCAAAATCAACATTTATAAGATTATTATGACATTAAAAGTTATTTACAGAATCGGTATTTGAATAAGAGCTATGGCACAAAACTTTTCTCCAGATATAAGTTTTTATGAGCAAAAAAGATACGCGAAAATTGCAAAAATAGCGATCATTTTTCATATTTCAAACAACCCATAAAATTGATTAAAAGTCCCTTAAACTATAAGGATTGGCTAAATTAGCGGAAATTCGCAAAAATTTGCTAATAGCGGCATGAAGCAAAGTTGAATATATATTTATTAAAAATCGATAAAGCTATAAAGAATCAGAAGAAACAATTGCATCTATCGCGAACATTCACGAAAAATTGCAAACACAAAAATTTATTTGAAATTTCCAAATCGGTTAAAAAACAGAATGTCGGAAAAAACAAAACAAAAATTTACAAAACTATCAAAAATTCGCGAAAACTTTTAATATTTCAAACAAGCCATAAAATTGATTAAAAGTCCCTAAAACTATAAGGAATGGCAAAAATTCGATAAAAGTGGCTAAACTAGCGGAAATTTGCTAATAGTAAAGTTTTATATGTATTTATTAAAAATCGTTAAAGCTGTAAAGAATCAGAGAAAACAATTGCATCTATCGCGAACATTCACGAAAAATTGCAAACCCAAAAATTTATTTGAAATTGCCAAATCGGTTAAAAAACAAAATGTCGGAAAAAACAAAAAAAAATTTACTAAAGTAGCGAAAATTCGCGAAAATTTTTAATATTTCAAACAACCCATAAAATTGATTAAAAGTCCCCCAAACTAAAAGGCGTGGTAAAAATTCTGTAAATATTGCTAAATCAGTGGAAATTTGCAAAAATTTGCAATATTTGTGTGAAAATACGTATTGTTTTCATTATGTAATAAACATTTCAAACTAAAAACCAATATTATGTTTTTTGCTAAAAATGTTCTCACATATACATAAGAATTATAGTCGATTCGTTTTACTTTCTCTAACCCCTTACCACTCTAATTGAAAACGAATAAAAACATGTGGAGGTGAATTGTGGAACACAAAAATGCTGCAATAATCCACTTTCGAGTGAATTCGGATTCTAGAACACACGCGATTAGTTATCTCAAAAATTGCGACATGTACTTTGCGAATAAGGTAAACATCGACAGATAGCCGGACGGATGGACATTGCTATATCAATTTAGAAAAGGATGCTGACGAAAAATAAAAATTTTGGCCGCAAGTTCGTCCAAGCAGTTTGGATTGAAATTCAGCACTTTTGGTTTAGTAGGAAAAGAGTTATGGAGCGAAATGGGAAACAACCTCTTGAAAAAATCAATATTTATTTACAAAAACTAACGTAAATTGGTGGCGGAATGCACCTTTTATCGTTAAATTTTGCACAAACTCAATTTATATGCCTAGAAATCATATAACTGAATTTCGTGAAGATCGGTCTATAATTTACAATAGATCCACTCTCTAAAACACTTTATTGCTTGCGTCTAAAACCGTAATAAATAATACTTTAGTTTCATAATGTATGTACATATGTTAATTTAGTTGTATAAGACTGGAAATTACTTTGCCAAATTGCCTTTATCCCTTTATTTGTTATCTTAATCCTCTTTTATTTTTAAAACTGCTGTTCTCGCTCTTCTGTACCATAAAACCACAAAAGTTTCCATATTTTGCATAAAAATGTTAATTTTTAGTTTTAATAAAAAGTAATTTTATTTATTTAATTTTTATTTTTGACAATTTGATCAAATATTTATTTTTAGGCAAATATTTTTATATGTGAACACTGGGCAAACATGTTTTCCCATTTTTTATTTGAAGGTATTTAATATCTGTTTGAACAAACAAAAATGGGCAAATAAATGTGCGTAGTGTGACCAGCAAATAAAATTTTTATTTCTTTTAACAAAATTTAAAAAAATGCCGGCAAACAAAATTTTAAAATTGTTTGCCATATGTGACCGTACCTTTAGTAATAGAAAAGAAAATAAAAAAAATTATTGTTTGAAGTCTTTTTTGCTTTCAAGTCTGGGCAATTTCGCACGGCTCTCTAATGTCGTCGCCATAACAGCCTCTACATTTTCCGGTATAACTCGTTGGGAAACGCTAGCTAGCAATTGAACGTATCGTTCTGTTCCTTGTATGTGTGATGGAATTTTTGGATCATTAAACGGCGGATCATCTTGATTTAAATATTCTTTCAAAGTATCGTATGGAATGCTTCGCGTGAATGGTGGTTCAAATACGTCATTTATGTCATTCATATTTATCATTTCCGTGTAACTTGTGCAATAAGAGTTTATATCTGGTTTTTTATAAGCTCTAAGTCCCGTTGGGTCGTCAACAT
Source organism: Pollenia labialis (assembly GCA_949318255.1). Lineage (NCBI taxonomy): Eukaryota > Metazoa > Arthropoda > Insecta > Diptera > Polleniidae > Pollenia > Pollenia labialis. Next base: position 82,096,184 of record OX439139.1, read on the forward strand.
CGGTTCGATAGCGTAGAATTATCTTAATAGCACAGTCGCGCTTTTCTTTGCTATCATCAAACAGCATTGATAACAAGATATTTTCCGAATGCGCATAATATGAATTATCTGTAATTACTTTATTGACAAGTTTGCGTAAACGAGGTTCTAGAAATTTTGACCAACTAATGAATTTGAAAAATAATCTTCTACCGTACACGACAGAGCTGTAATACTTGATATTGAAGTACATTGGCACATAACATGTAATTATAAATTCAACCAGGGGGTCGATTCTGGTTCTGTGAAACTGTGAAAAACTTTTCATTTTCGTTTTCATGAGCACTTTTCACATTAGCACTTCACATTTACACAAAAGGCGATTCCCGTTCTTTTAATGAAAAAGTGTTTCATTCCATTGTAGCTGTGAAACTTTTGTAACTTTATTAATAAAATGTAAAAGTCAAATGCAGATATCGAAGCTTAGGATTTTGAAACGGCGCTAAGCCGCAAACGAGTTTTTTAATGCTTGATCTGCATTCATTTATTTTTGCTAAAAGAGTTTTTTTGAAGAGAGAAAAAAATACAATTTTATGGCTCCTCTTGTTTTATACAATATAAATTTTTTCAGTAAAAGAGTTTTTGTTGTTTTTTATTTTCATACATATATACATATGTACATGGTAAATATTTTTAACTTGAAATAAATAAGAAGTAAACCGAAAATTCCGCATTTGTTGCATTTGGGTTTTTTTCATGAACGAAATTGCATCTGAAAGAGGTTAGCCTCAATGTCCTGCTCAAGTGCGCGCAAGAAATAGAAAAGGAAAACATTTTACATAAAATGTGTTAATAAATATATAAAAACAACAGCAATTTTTTAAAGGAAACAAATTTTTATACAAAAAACAAGAGCAGTCATAAAAATGTAAAATCGATCAATCAATGAGTTGACAAATGAGTTTTTTGGGTAAACACTAACTTGGTGCTTTTTCAATTTTTCGTTAGTGCATTTAGTTCTTTTAACAATTTTAATTTTTTTTCTACCATTTTTTAAAACTACGATTATAGGTATAGAGGATGATTTAGATGAGCTTTGCTATTTGGATTACAATTTTGAGAAAGCCTGTAAAGATTTTAAGATTTCAAATGATAAAAAAAGTGATAAAAGAAAGTTGCATTCGTTTTGCCAAAACCTTTATTTACGAGGTTAGAGCTAGGCTTCCTAGCAATTTGGAAATTTTACAAAACGTTTCACTTTTTAGCGATGAAAACATATTTAGTAATCGTTATAAAAACGTTGTATTTGTTTGCGATAAATATTTTTTAAAGATGTAGACACTGTCAAAAATAGAAAATGGCTTGGAAAATATTAGGAGTTGTGAAATAAACAACGATTTCGAGTCATGTAGAAAAGTTAAAAAAATGCAGTAGGAAACCGTACAGAAGAACGCAAAGACTTTAAAAACAAACAAAAAAGAGTCGTAACTTAGTATAAGCGAAGTGTTAAATAAATTAAAAACAGCTGACAGAAAATGCTTTTTTAACGAGCGTTGTGTAACCTGCCATTTTTCATGTGCTTTAGTTTTCAAACGCACAATACTCGTCTCCAAATAACCGCGTGTTGCGCACTTCTACCTCTAGTGCTATTGCAAAAAGGTTTGACTAAGTATCAGAACAGCCCCTTATGGCCGTAAGGGGCTGTTATGTGAAGTCAAAGCTAGTTGATGATTGTAGGAGGGCTTTGGAAGAAGTCTTAGGGGAGTATACGCTAAGGTTGTGCTGGGTGCCGGGTCACTGCGACATAGGTGGCAATGAAGTTGCTGACGAGTTAGCAAGACAGGGCTCAGAGATGGAGGACCCTAACTGTATGGAGGCGGTTAGACCTCCAATAGGCTTCTATTTTGGAAGGATCAGGGAGTGGATTCTGGGCGCGACCAATCGGGCCAGGGGGAACCGGACGGACTGCCGGGTATCACGGACGCTGTGGCCGGTGCTTAGCAAGTCCGATTCGGGGTTGCTGCTGGGCATGAGTAGGGTCTGCGTGAGGACCATGATAGGAATGATCACGGGCTACTGTATGATAGGCAGGATGGCGGTGAGGATGGGATCCGAATTATCGGATATGTGCAGGTTGTGTGAGGACCCTGAGGAGTTAGAGACAGTTGAGCACTTTCTGTGCCACTGTCCCAGGTTGCAGGGCAGCAGGCTGAGGTGGCTGGGCAGTAGATTCCTGAACGAATTAGGGGATGTCTCGGGTTGTGGACTTGAGAATCTGATAGGATTCGTAATGGGGATGGCCTGGCTGCGCGAGAGGAGGCTGGGTGCTGGCCACACGTAGGTCGAATTTGGTTGGTCAGGATTTCTTTCGGGGCTGGTCCGAAACATTCTTTTCTATCCATCTTTCTTTTCTGACTTGTGCTTTCGCTGTTTATTTCACCTATTTTCCTTCTCTACATATCTTTCTCTAATTAAGGCGTCACAATGGACCATACTGGTCTCTGGGTGAGGGTGTGAAGGAGACTTCACACCAGCCTTTCAACCTACCTACCTACCTAAGTATCAGAATGCAAACATACATGTTTTTTCTTTTTTACACCTTATTTTCATTCAGAAGCGTACATAAGTTAAAATAATTGGATAATATCATACGCCAATTGTTTTATTCAACTTTGCACGATTGTAATTTAGATTTATTTAAACGATAAAATATAAAGTTTTTTAATTAAAATATAGGCTTTCATTAAGTTTTATAAACAATGGTCAGTCATTGCAAATTTTCGGTAATTGCAACAGGCAAGATTTTTCGAGTTACAAAAATCGAGCTCGCACTGTATTACTTTAAAACGGTATTATGGCCAATTCAAACATAGCTGATGGATGATCATGATTTGGATAATATTATTTTTATTGAAGATAATAATAATACAATTAAAAATGTTTTTATACAAATGTAAATATATTTACTATTTAATCTTAAAAAAATGGTCCCAATAAACGCCATATGCAACTTGCTTTATGTTTAATTAAATTTTTAAAAATGGCTTAGTGCTTTTTTACGCTTTTTTTGCTCGAAATAGTGCTTTTTTTTAAATTTTAAAGTGCTTTTTGCTCTCAAAAAGTTGGCATCACTGGTAATATGTTATTAAATATAAAACATAAACATGTTGTAGGCGGCTTTAAATTTACTTTAAGCCGTCGCTAAACCTAAATTCTTCACCGCCGATGGTAATTACATATCTACTTTGTCATTTAATCAAGTGTAAAATTATACAAATACACAAAAAATATAATTAATTTAAAAAATGTTAGGATTATTAGTTTTAATGGAATTATCGAAATAAATTCGGAATGGTACAATGCAAGAAAACATTATTAACGTTTTTCGTTAGTAATGTTTTTTATTTTATCAAAAATTAGCATTTTATATGAATATAATAAGTTAAAAATCTGTAAATATGCATCTTTTTAGAAAATTATTATTTTTATTTCTCTAAATTATTATTTATCGTTGGCAATGTCCATATTTTTCTCTAAATAATTTAATTAAAATTATTTTTCACCGTTAAAATGAATGTGTAAAAATATGACATAAATGAAAAGTTTGTGACACTTCTTTGCACTGTTACACAGAACAAGAATCACATTACTGTTAAAATGTGAAAACAATTTGTTTCATTCCATTTGTTCTTCTCATATGAAAACATTCGAATTTATTTATCATTTTTTCACTAAACGAGAATCAGAAACTCTATGAAAATGTGAAAAAAGTTTTCATTTCACAGTTTCACAGAACCAGAATCGACCCCCAGTATTCTTATCAATTGTATTTCTCGTTAAAGTATCATATTTTCTGCCATCGAATGAAAATGCTAACAAATTGGTAGCATCTAACCGTTTGCGAAGCACTTCTTGTCTGCATTTCTCTTTTTCTCGGCGAACTTTCGATTTATCCATGATGAGAGGTTTGCAATGGATATCTTTCATTTTAAAATCTTGGAAAAGAGCGGTTCCCATTGCTGATGCTACTTTATCAGTCACACCAAATCTGTCACATACCAAGGCAAAGTTAAAACAATCGTATCTCTATGTGTATTGTGAACTTGTGCTTATATCCAAATCTTCTTGAACCGGTGGCGGTGCGTATGTTGAATCATCGAGATCTTGGTATGTTGGCATTGATGACATAGACGTTGTTCCTTGCTCTTTAATTTCCATCACAAATCCATCCATTGTTAGTCTTCTCTGATTATGTTGATCGTGCATAAACTCTTTGAGGCGTTCGAGAACCAAACCGCATGCACATGGAGCTGCCTTCAAATCGCATTTACATGTTCCAATGAAAAAAATTGTTTCCAGAGATTTTACATACTCTACATGTTAAAATATTTTTTATCTGAAATTCACAACGACTTAATGCATTCACAAAAACTATTGCGTTATATATGGTCTACGGGACGAGGCAATAAGAATGAAATGGTTATTTCAATTCTACCTGAACCGATTTTGTTGTCAAAACTGCCCATAAAGTACTTACATGTAAATTAAACGTTAATCTGACCACAAATTCCGTTAAACAAGTGCGCCTTTTATTACTTCTGGAAAATCCTTTATGATCATTTTATGCTCAATTCTACCTGTAACCGATTTTGCTTAAGTAAGTTTACGACATGCAGCTGTGTCTTGTGGTGGCTTAAAAAACACACACAACCTTTTTTACGACACGTTCAATTGCTAGCTAGCGTTTCCAAACGAGTTATACCGAAAAAGGTAGAGGCTGTTATGGCGACGACATTGGAGAGCCGTGCGAAATTGCCCAGACTTGAAAGCAAAAAAGACTTCGAACAGTAATTTTTTTTATTTTCTTTTCTATTACTAAGTTAAATTAATTTTTTCATTTACATATGTTCTGACTAAATACATTTCTAAAGAGAAAAAATAAATAAAATAATAAAAATAAATAAAAAATAATAAAATAAAGTAAATGGTGATTTTTTGAAATGTTTGTATTGGGAACCCCCCAGGGGAGTTCCAGGGGGTGTGCCACTGGTATGGGCCCTCCAAAGTTAGTAGGGGTGGGTCTTACATTTGGACTCGATTGGGGCACTGTAAATGGGTCAATGTGGGATTTTTCAAAACTTGACCCTACGGGACAAAAGTCAACAGTTTGGGGGTAGTAGAATTCGTTTTAGAGGTAGGGTTCCTTCGGCAAAGTTTCTTATTTTGATCCCTAGAATACGATTTTCACTGAGCCATGGGCGATTATTAAATCGACTCGCCCTAATATACATATATTTTAAATAAATATATAAACATTTTTTAACTGCTTAGGAAATAACATTAAGACACACTCAATGCGTTTAGAAAGTCATCAAAGAGTATATTTCTTATTTTATTTACTTATTACCATGTTTTCGCAAAATTTCGTTCACTTTTTTACCGAGATTGGACAAATAGTTTAAAGTGCAAACGTTTAAAGTTGTTGCATTTTTCTAATTCACAATCCGAAGTAATTTTTCTTTTTTATAAACAACGTCTATAACCAGTCAAATGTATGTCAAGGTTGATGCAAAAAATAGCATCAAACGGGCTTCTTCTTACAAGATCCACCTGTAATCTTTAGGACAATTTGTTTTTAAAATTGTATGTTGTAGAATCTTACACGAGTTTCCATAGTTTTTTTTTATTTCTGTTTTCCAGCACACGGTTATATAAGCCGTCACAAAATGAAACAAATTCATGTTTATCACCTTATAAACATATCGTCATATCTCAAATTTTTTTTTTAATTTTAAGTTAATTAAGCAAAGTGTTCCTTCATACTTTTTCGTAACAAAAAATCGGTATTTTTTCTCAAACTGAACCGAAGTTATAGCAAAATATATCTTTAAATCGGTACATTTTGAAAACTTTAATCGCATTTTGCCAAGCTCGATTTTTTTTGTAGATATGACTTTGCTGCAATAAAAGAGCGATATTTTTGGATATCTCCTATTTTTAAGACTTGTCCATGGACAATTAAAATTTACTGCCTGCATCTTATTTTGAATTTAGGTTCTTTATTAACTCTTCACTTCACTAAATTTATTAATTACCAACTGTTGCGCGGCACATTCTGCTTTTGGTAGATTTATTGCGTCAGTAGTTCATAATGTTCCTTTAGTAAAAACTATGATTACGAAATATGCAGTAAAATACTCAAAAAGGCTCGAACTGCATCCGAACCCACTACCTCGAAATATTTTATATGATAGCGGCCACACTCGCTTAAGAAGAAGAGACACTGCAGCACTTACCCAATTAGATGAGCGATAAACACCTAGATAAGTGAACAGAACCCGTGATGAAGAAAATTTTTGTCTGGCACTGTCAGGACATAAAATAAAGTATTAGATTTCAATATTATTTATTAAGCTTGAGGTTTTTCTTTTTTTATAAAAAATTATATAACATTTATTTTATAAAAATTCCAATATTTCGATACAGCAATGTGTATCATCGTCAGGGAAATAATTAAACAATGAAAATAACAAAATAATGAAAAAATAATAATAATTGTCACAATAGAAAAAATTATTTACAATTAGAAAAATTTTTATACAAATAATCTATTACATTCTAAAAAATTTTTTAGTTTCCTGTTTTGTTTTTATACACCAAATGTCTATAATTTTGTGCTACATTTTCCGTGTCTGATTTAAAATTAATTCTTAACAATTCTGGTACTTAAATGATTTGCAACATTTCTAGCATTAAACGTCGTTTATAATTTTTATTTTCTGTGTTTAAAACTGATACATTCTCAAAGTCCGGAGAATGATTTAAGCTGGCACAGTGGGCTGTTAATGCTGTTTTTTGTGATGAAATATCCCTAAACTTCTGATTTGATTTGTGACCCGAGATTCTAGTTTTCAGTTTGTTCTTCGTCGTACCTACATATACTTTGTTGTATTGTCCATTATCGTTTCCCTTACAAGGTATTTTATAAACTACATTCGACATTTCTAACTTATGTACTTTATCCTTAGTCCTAGTGAATAATTTACCAACTGTATTATATGATTTATGTGCTATTTTACATGTGCTTGTGTCGAATATTCTGGACTTTTCCAAACGTTCCGATATTTTAGGAATATATGTAAGTGATTTGTAAATTTTTGGTTCTGCAATTAAATGCAAGTTGTTTGCCCTATGGTTACTACATTGTCCTATTAAACTTGATATCAGTTCCATTGGAAAACAATTATCCCACAAAATATCCCTAATTATTCTTAAATTCCTGTTATGAAATTCTATGTCACTTATTCTCAGTATTCTTTCTATAAGATTTTTTGCCGTATTAATTATAACCCTCTTTGGATGTTTGGAGAAATAATTAATAATTCTACCAGAAGAAGTTGGTTTTTGGTACCAATCCATTAATAATTTATCCCCTTTTCTTATCAACAAAGTATCTAAATATGAAAGTTTTAAGTTACACTCTTTCTCAATAGTAAATCTTATGTCCGGGTGAAATGAGTTGAAAGTTTCCAAAACATTTTCTATTTCCGATTCCTCAATAATGCAAAATAAATCGTCAACATATTTTGTCATAATCCTTGGTTTAATAGTCAATTTTGCAATACAAGTATCTAATAATTTCTCCATAACTATATCCGCTATAATTGGTGATGCTGGTGATCCCATTGGTAGTCCCTTTTGTTGTACATATAAGCTATTATCTAATTGAAAATATCTATTATCTATTATACAGAATCTAAGAATACATTAAAACATTTCCCTTTCAATTTTCGTAAATTCTTTAATTATATTCCATTTTTCCTCTATTATATCTATAGCAAGATCTATTGGTATACTCGGAAATAATGAAATCACGTCAAATGAAACCAATTTTTCATTGTTAAATAACCTAACATGTCTTATTTTATTCTTAATTTGAAGAGAATCCTTCACATTGTATTCAGAATTTACTGTTACATTCTTAAGAATTGTTCAATCGGGTCAAATCAGAAGTTTAGAGATATTTCATCACAAAAAACAGCATTAACAGCCCACTGTGCCAGCTTAAATCATTCTCCGGACTTTGAGAATGTATCAGTTTTAAACACAGAAAAAAATTATAAACGACGTTTAATGCTAGAAATGTTGCAAATCATTAAAGTACCAGAATTGTTAAGAATTAATTTTAAATCAGATACGGAAAATGTAGCACAAAATTATAGACATTTGGTGTATAAAAACAAAACAGGAAATTAAAAAATTTTTTAGAATGTAATAGATTATTTGTATAAAAATTTTTCTAATTGTAAATAATTTTTTCTATTGTGACAATTGTTATTATTTTTTCATTATTTTGTTATTTTCATTGTTTAATTATTTCCCTGATAAATAATATTGAAATTTAATAAAGTATTAGGTTAAGATTTGATTATTGATTAATGTTGCAAAAAAAAAAAAAATAAGAAAAGCAATTATTAATCTACATCAATAATCAACAAATCTATATAATTGATTGAAAGTGTTACACATTCATCTAAGAGGGTCAGCATCACCATATTTAGCTCTAAAGAATTTAATGGACAATGGTATGAAATTTCGAGATGGTCGTTGAGGAATATTAAATGAAATCTCATTAATTAAAAATCCAGCGCAGACATCACCATTAATAATGTTCAGAATAAACGATTCATTCAGCATTGTTCTACGACTTTTTAAAGTAGGGAGCTTTATCAAGGCCAGTCGAGATGTGTATGAGGGCAAGGTTAGTGGGTTTGAAGTGTAATCCGCGAAGACAGAAGAGCAGAGATTGTTTCTGTACAGATTCAATTAAATTTTAATATGTTTGGTAAATGGGGTCCCATATAATCGATCCATATTCAAGAATCGGCCTTACAAGTGCCATATATAAGGTTTTTGTTATATACGGATCATCGAACTCTCTTGCCCAGCGTTTTATGTATCCAAGTGTTCCTCTAGCTTTATTTATCATAAACGTAATATGCGAATTAAAGCTAAGTTTAGGGTCAAGTAGTATTCCAAGATCAAGGAAATTTTCAACTGCATCAACTTGAATACCACCTAGGAAATAATATACTATAGCTGGATTATTTCTTGAAGATCGCATTAGTTTACACTTCTTTAAATTAAGCTCCATTAAGTTTGCTTTATACCATTCATAAAAACAACTTAGATCATCTTGTAGACGTTGGTGATCTAACACATGGTTGTAAGTTAAAAATATCTTAACATCGTCAGCATACATCAGAACATTTGAAAACTTTATAACTCCAGGTAAATGGTTTATAAAAAGCAAGACGGCACATTTATTTTTCTAGAAAACGTTTTATTAACAAGGACAGTTTAGACCCTAGTAGTGGTAGAGCAACCTTTTTTAAATCCGTGTTGATATGGAGATATTATGTTTGAGATTTGAGATCTAGTGCCAGACTTAAACAAAGGAACAATAAAAGATTCCTTTAAAATTTTCAGAAAATACCCAAATTTAATTGACGTATTGAACAATATTGTTAAAGGGATAGATAAGGCTACAGCACACATAATCAAAATATTACTCGGGATCTTACCAGGACCATATTTGTAAGAGAATTTTAGCTTTTTTAGACCATTTGCGACAGTTTGGGTATCAAAAAAAGAAATTGATATAGCTATCGGAAACGGATAATTACCATTTTTATCATAGGTAGCATCTGAATAAGTGGTAGAAAAAAATCAGCGAACAAATCACTTATACAGGTTGCATCACATGATTCATTTTGATTAAATTTCATCACTGTAGGATAACCAGTTGTTCTTTTTTTTGAATTTATAAAATTGTAGAATGATTTCGGATCATATTTTATACTCACCCCTATCGTGAATAACTTTTCCCTCGTAATTTCTTCCTTTTCACAGGTTTGCGATCATAAAAAACTCCCATGAAAAAAAGGTGATTCAAAGGGGAATAATAACGTGAAAAAATGTTCACGGAAAAATATTCCCCTTATCGTGAAAAGTTTTCAATGGGAGGTTTATGATTAACTCAATAGCAGGATGAAATCGATCTTCAGAAGAAGTTACAGGGATTGTGCGTTTAACATTACAGTCATCTTTATCAGTTACCAAAATTAAATCAAGAATTTTCAAAAAATCATTTATTACTCCGTTTATTTAAAAAAAGACCCATGTCCTGTAACATGTTGATAAAATCCTTTGAACTGTCATTAAGTTTAATCGGAACGTAATATTTATCCTCTGGCACAAATTTCCAAGATAATGAAGGTAAATTAAAGTCACCCATAACTATAAGGGTATCCAATTCATTAGAAAATTGAGCAATATATTTAATAGCTTCAGCGTGTTGAATGTTAAGAGACTGCGGGGATGATGGAGGAATATACGAACATGTTACTATGAACCTTTTATGCTTTAGCTTGATTACAACAGCGATGAATTCAATATCCACCAATGAATCAATATTTATACGTTCCGCATATAAACTATTTGCAACCGCAATAAGAACTCCACCGTCATAAGTTTCACGATCACGGCGAAAAATGTTGAATTTGTTACAAAGAATTTCAGTACTAAGGAAGTTATTATTTAGCCATGTTTCAGTAAATACTAGCACCTGATGATTGATGTTAAAACTTTCAACATATTAATTAGATAACTTAGTTCTTAGGCCACGGACATTTTGATAGAGTAAGGACATTACGTTGGCAGCACCATTATTTAGTTTTTTGGAACATTAATATTACGTTGAGGTTAACTGGCGACGTTATTGAATAAAGGTTTTTCTTTGTAAATATGTTCTCGAACCAAAGTGTTAACGGGCCAGAAGTTTGGATCCAAAACAGAAGAAAAACAATCGGCAGAAACAGTAACCTTTAATGAAGCAATTTACCGTGGTTGTACGAATTGAAATTGATGAATTGAAGATATCGTGTTCGAACCAAGTTTAGACTTTATCTAGTAGTCTACATCTTCCGAGGACGTACCGCAAGCTAACCGGGATATGAAAGCTAATTTTCTTGGTGGAACAGCTCGTAGTGGATTATGAACAGTTTGATTACATGCAACATATTACATCTAGAAGTGGCGGTACATGACTTTTTATTTTTTTCCCCTACCTTCAAATGTTTAAATCACGTTGCCTAAATATATATTTATTGCAAATGGAAAATATGCACCCTTATTGCGTTTGGCGTATTTAAAAAACGCCTACGACTGTTTGGTAATAGATTAAAGGAAATAAGTTCACGTTCTCTTAAATCTATTACCAAACAGTCGTAGGCGTATTTTAAATACGCCAAACACAATAATATATATTTGTAGGCGTTCGAGAACCAAACCGCATGCACATGGAGCTGCCTTCAAATCGCATTTACATGTTCCAATGAAAAAAATTGTTTCCAGAGATTTTACATACTCTACATGTTAAAATATTTTTTATCTGAAATTCACAACGACTTAATGCATTCACAAAAACTATTGCGTTATATATGGTCTACGGGACGAGGCAATAAGAATGAAATGGTTATTTCAATTCTACCTGAACCGATTTTGTTGTCAAAACTGCCCATAAAGTACTTACATGTAAATTAAACGTTAATCTGACCACAAATTCCGTTAAACAAGTGCGCCTTTTATTACTTCTGGAAAATCCTTTATGATCATTTTATGCTCAATTCTACCTGTAACCGATTTTGCTTAAGTAAGTTTACGACATGCAGCTGTGTCTTGTGGTGGCTTAAAAAACACACACAACCTTTTTTACGACACGTTCAATTGCTAGCTAGCGTTTCCAAACGAGTTATACCGAAAAAGGTAGAGGCTGTTATGGCGACGACATTGGAGAGCCGTGCGAAATTGCCCAGACTTGAAAGCAAAAAAGACTTCGAACAGTAATTTTTTTTATTTTCTTTTCTATTACTAAGTTAAATTAATTTTTTCATTTACATATGTTCTGACTAAATACATTTCTAAAGAGAAAAAATAAATAAAATAATAAAAATAAATAAAAAATAATAAAATAAAGTAAATGGTGATTTTTTGAAATGTTTGTATTGGGAACCCCCCAGGGGAGTTCCAGGGGGTGTGCCACTGGTATGGGCCCTCCAAAGTTAGTAGGGGTGGGTCTTACATTTGGACTCGATTGGGGCACTGTAAATGGGTCAATGTGGGATTTTTCAAAACTTGACCCTACGGGACAAAAGTCAACAGTTTGGGGGTAGTAGAATTCGTTTTAGAGGTAGGGTTCCTTCGGCAAAGTTTCTTATTTTGATCCCTAGAATACGATTTTCACTGAGCCATGGGCGATTATTAAATCGACTCGCCCTAATATACATATATTTTAAATAAATATATAAACATTTTTTAACTGCTTAGGAAATAACATTAAGACACACTCAATGCGTTTAGAAAGTCATCAAAGAGTATATTTCTTATTTTATTTACTTATTACCATGTTTCCGCAAAATTTCGTTCACTTTTTTACCGAGATTGGACAAATAGTTTAAAGTGCAAACGTTTAAAGTTGTTGCATTTTTCTAATTCACAATCCGAAGTAATTTTTCTTTTTTATAAACAACGTCTATAACCAGTCAAATGTATGTCAAGGTTGATGCAAAAAATAGCATCAAACGGGCTTCTTCTTACAAGATCCACCTGTAATCTTTAGGACAATTTGTTTTTAAAATTGTATGTTGTAGAATCTTACACGAGTTTCCATAGTTTTTTTTTATTTCTGTTTTCCAGCACACGGTTATATAAGCCGTCACAAAATGAAACAAATTCATGTTTATCACCTTATAAACATATCGTCATATCTCAAATTTTTTTTTTAATTTTAAGTTAATTAAGCAAAGTGTTCCTTCATACTTTTTCGTAACAAAAAATCGGTATTTTTTCTCAAACTGAACCGAAGTTATAGCAAAATATATCTTTAAATCGGTACATTTTGAAAACTTTAATCGCATTTTGCCAAGCTCGATTTTTTTTGTAGATATGACTTTGCTGCAATAAAAGAGCGATATTTTTGGATATCTCCTATTTTTAAGACTTGTCCATGGACAATTAAAATTTACTGCCTGCATCTTATTTTGAATTTAGGTTCTTTATTAACTCTTCACTTCACTAAATTTATTAATTACCAACTGTTGCGCGGCACATTCTGCTTTTGGTAGATTTATTGCGTCAGTAGTTCTTAATGTTCCTTTAGTAAAAACTATGATTACGAAATATGCAGTAAAATACTCAAAAAGGCTCGAACTGCATCCGAACCCACTACCTCGAAATATTTTATATGATAGCGGCCACACTCGCTTAAGAAGAAGAGACACTGCAGCACTTACCCAATTAGATGAGCGATAAACACCTAGATAAGTGAACAGAACCCGTGATGAAGAAAATTTTTGTCTGGCACTGTCAGGACATAAAATAAAGTATTAGATTTCAATATTATTTATTAAGCTTGAGGTTTTTCTTTTTTTATAAAAAATTATATAACATTTATTTTATAAAAATTCCAATATTTCGATACAGCAATGTGTATCATCGTCAGGGAAATAATTAAACAATGAAAATAACAAAATAATGAAAAAATAATAATAATTGTCACAATAGAAAAAATTATTTACAATTAGAAAAATTTTTATACAAATAATCTATTACATTCTAAAAAATTTTTTAGTTTCCTGTTTTGTTTTTATACACCAAATGTCTATAATTTTGTGCTACATTTTCCGTGTCTGATTTAAAATTAATTCTTAACAATTCTGGTACTTAAATGATTTGCAACATTTCTAGCATTAAACGTCGTTTATAATTTTTATTTTCTGTGTTTAAAACTGATACATTCTCAAAGTCCGGAGAATGATTTAAGCTGGCACAGTGGGCTGTTAATGCTGTTTTTTGTGATGAAATATCCCTAAACTTCTGATTTGATTTGTGACCCGAGATTCTAGTTTTCAGTTTGTTCTTCGTCGTACCTACATATACTTTGTTGTATTGTCCATTATCGTTTCCCTTACAAGGTATTTTATAAACTACATTCGACATTTCTAACTTATGTACTTTATCCTTAGTCCTAGTGAATAATTTACCAACTGTATTATATGATTTATGTGCTATTTTACATGTGCTTGTGTCGAATATTCTGGACTTTTCCAAACGTTCCGATATTTTAGGAATATATGTAAGTGATTTGTAAATTTTTGGTTCTGCAATTAAATGCAAGTTGTTTGCCCTATGGTTACTACATTGTCCTATTAAACTTGATATCAGTTCCATTGGAAAACAATTATCCCACAAAATATCCCTAATTATTCTTAAATTCCTGTTATGAAATTCTATGTCACTTATTCTCAGTATTCTTTCTATAAGATTTTTTGCCGTATTAATTATAACCCTCTTTGGATGTTTGGAGAAATAATTAATAATTCTACCAGAAGAAGTTGGTTTTTGGTACCAATCCATTAATAATTTATCCCCTTTTCTTATCAACAAAGTATCTAAATATGAAAGTTTTAAGTTACACTCTTTCTCAATAGTAAATCTTATGTCCGGGTGAAATGAGTTGAAAGTTTCCAAAACATTTTCTATTTCCGATTCCTCAATAATGCAAAATAAATCGTCAACATATTTTGTCATAATCCTTGGTTTAATAGTCAATTTTGCAATACAAGTATCTAATAATTTCTCCATAACTATATCCGCTATAATTGGTGATGCTGGTGATCCCATTGGTAGTCCCTTTTGTTGTACATATAAGCTATTATCTAATTGAAAATATCTATTATCTATTATACAGAATCTAAGAATACATAAAAACATTTCCCTTTCAATTTTCGTAAATTCTTTAATTATATTCCATTTTTCCTCTATTATATCTATAGCAAGATCTATTGGTATACTCGGAAATAATGAAATCACGTCAAATGAAACCAATTTTTCATTGTTAAATAACCTAACATGTCTTATTTTATTCTTAATTTGAAGAGAATCCTTCACATTGTATTCAGAATTTACTGTTACATTCTTAAGAATTGTTCAATCGGGTCAAATCAGAAGTTTAGAGATATTTCATCACAAAAAACAGCATTAACAGCCCACTGTGCCAGCTTAAATCATTCTCCGGACTTTGAGAATGTATCAGTTTTAAACACAGAAAAAAATTATAAACGACGTTTAATGCTAGAAATGTTGCAAATCATTAAAGTACCAGAATTGTTAAGAATTAATTTTAAATCAGATACGGAAAATGTAGCACAAAATTATAGACATTTGGTGTATAAAAACAAAACAGGAAATTAAAAAATTTTTTAGAATGTAATAGATTATTTGTATAAAAATTTTTCTAATTGTAAATAATTTTTTCTATTGTGACAATTGTTATTATTTTTTCATTACTTTGTTATTTTCATTGTTTAATTATTTCCCTGATAAATAATATTGAAATTTAATAAAGTATTAGGTTAAGATTTGATTATTAATTAATGTTGCAAAAAAAAAAAAATAAGAAAAGCAATTATTAATCTACATCAATAATCAACAAATCTATATAATTGATTGAAAGTGTTACACATTCATCTAAGAGGGTCAGCATCACCATATTTAGCTCTAAAGAATTTAATGGACAATGGTATGAAATTTCGAGATGGTCGTTGAGGAATATTAAATGAAATCTCATTAATTAAAAATCCAGCGCAGACATCACCATTAATAATGTTCAGAATAAACGATTCATTCAGCATTGTTCTACGACTTTTTAAAGTAGGGAGCTTTATCAAGGCCAGTCGAGATGTGTATGAGGGCAAGGTTAGTGGGTTTGAAGTGTAATCCGCGAAGACAGAAGAGCAGAGATTGTTTCTGTACAGATTCAATTAAATTTTAATATGTTTGGTAAATGGGGTCCCATATAATCGATCCATATTCAAGAATCGGCCTTACAAGTGCCATATATAAGGTTTTTGTTATATACGGATCATCGAACTCTCTTGCCCAGCGTTTTATGTATCCAAGTGTTCCTCTAGCTTTATTTATCATAAACGTAATATGCGAATTAAAGCTAAGTTTAGGGTCAAGTAGTATTCCAAGATCAAGGAAATTTTCAACTGCATCAACTTGAATACCACCTAGGAAATAATATACTATAGCTGGATTATTTCTTGAAGATCGCATTAGTTTACACTTCTTTAAATTAAGCTCCATTAAGTTTGCTTTATACCATTCATAAAAACAACTTAGATCATCTTGTAGACGTTGGTGATCTAACACATGGTTGTAAGTTAAAAATATCTTAACATCGTCAGCATACATCAGAACATTTGAAAACTTTATAACTCCAGGTAAATGGTTTATAAAAAGCAAGACGGCACATTTATTTTTCTAGAAAACGTTTTATTAACAAGGACAGTTTAGACCCTAGTAGTGGTAGAGCAACCTTTTTTAAATCCGTGTTGATATGGAGATATTATGTTTGAGATTTGAGATCTAGTGCCAGACTTAAACAAAGGAACAATAAAAGATTCCTTTAAAATTTTCAGAAAATACCCAAATTTAATTGACGTATTGAACAATATTGTTAAAGGGATAGATAAGGCTACAGCACACATAATCAAAATATTACTCGGGATCTTACCAGGACCATATTTGTAAGAGAATTTTAGCTTTTTTAGACCATTTGCGACAGTTTGGGTATCAAAAAAAGAAATTGATATAGCTATCGGAAACGGATAATTACCATTTTTATCATAGGTAGCATCTGAATAAGTGGTAGAAAAAAATCAGCGAACAAATCACTTATACAGGTTGCATCACATGATTCATTTTGATTAAATTTCATCACTGTAGGATAACCAGTTGTTCTTTTTTTTGAATTTATAAAATTGTAGAATGATTTCGGATCATATTTTATACTCACCCCTATCGTGAATAACTTTTCCCTCGTAATTTCTTCCTTTTCACAGGTTTGCGATCATAAAAAACTCCCATGAAAAAAAGGTGATTCAAAGGGGAATAATAACGTGAAAAAATGTTCACGGAAAAATATTCCCCTTATCGTGAAAAGTTTTCAATGGGAGGTTTATGATTAACTCAATAGCAGGATGAAATCGATCTTCAGAAGAAGTTACAGGGATTGTGCGTTTAACATTACAGTCATCTTTATCAGTTACCAAAATTAAATCAAGAATTTTCAAAAAATCATTTATTACTCCGTTTATTTAAAAAAAGACCCATGTCCTGTAACATGTTGATAAAATCCTTTGAACTGTCATTAAGTTTAATCGGAACGTAATATTTATCCTCTGGCACAAATTTCCAAGATAATGAAGGTAAATTAAAGTCACCCATAACTATAAGGGTATCCAATTCATTAGAAAATTGAGCAATATATTTAATAGCTTCAGCGTGTTGAATGTTAAGAGACTGCGGGGATGATGGAGGAATATACGAACATGTTACTATGAACCTTTTATGCTTTAGCTTGATTACAACAGCGATGAATTCAATATCCACCAATGAATCAATATTTATACGTTCCGCATATAAACTATTTGCAACCGCAATAAGAACTCCACCGTCATAAGTTTCACGATCACGGCGAAAAATGTTGAATTTGTTACAAAGAATTTCAGTACTAAGGAAGTTATTATTTAGCCATGTTTCAGTAAATACTAGCACCTGATGATTGATGTTAAAACTTTCAACATATTAATTAGATAACTTAGTTCTTAGGCCACGGACATTTTGATAGAGTAAGGACATTACGTTGGCAGCACCATTATTTAGTTTTTTGGAACATTAATATTACGTTGAGGTTAACTGGCGACGTTATTGAATAAAGGTTTTTCTTTGTAAATATGTTCTCGAACCAAAGTGTTAACGGGCCAGAAGTTTGGATCCAAAACAGAAGAAAAACAATCGGCAGAAACAGTAACCTTTAATGAAGCAATTTACCGTGGTTGTACGAATTGAAATTGATGAATTGAAGATATCGTGTTCGAACCAAGTTTAGACTTTATCTAGTAGTCTACATCTTCCGAGGACGTACCGCAAGCTAACCGGGATATGAAAGCTAATTTTCTTGGTGGAACAGCTCGTAGTGGATTATGAACAGTTTGATTACATGCAACATATTACATCTAGAAGTGGCGGTACATGACTTTTTATTTTTTTCCCCTACCTTCAAATGTTTAAATCACGTTGCCTAAATATATATTTATTGCAAATGGAAAATATGCACCCTTATTGCGTTTGGCGTATTTAAAAAACGCCTACGACTGTTTGGTAATAGATTAAAGGAAATAAGTTCACGTTCTCTTAAATCTATTACCAAACAGTCGTAGGCGTATTTTAAATACGCCAAACACAATAATATATATTTGTAGCGAGTTAACGCCAAAATTAAAGTTAAAATTAAAACACTTTCTGACATTAAACACTGTTATCTACCTTAATTTAACCGTGAAGTAAGAAATCATGATAAGCAGCGGGTTCCATAAGAATGCTGCTTAAGTTTTTATGTAGATCTAAATGGTTGGATTAGGGAAACTATCGATGTTTTTAAAACACTCGTTGTATTGTGCCGAAATATCGATATAATCCGATGTTTTTTTGCTCCTAAACAATCGGAAAACATCGATGTTTTCTTTCGATGCATCGAAATGACAAATTGTATACAGAACGTGTAGATTGATATATAGACGTGTATACATATCTATATGTGTTGGGCATTACTCAAGTTTGTATATGCAAACGTGGTAAATATTATGCGAACAACTGTCAATACTATTATATGCGGCGAATAAGTTTGGGTTTAGCATCTTTACTCCCAACAAACAGCTTGATAACCACGCGTAATTAAAATAAAAGCTAACAAATTATGCACAAGTTTAACAAAGGAAAATATTTTGCTGTTTGTTTATTGTTTACAGTATTGAAAACAAGTATTGGGAGATGTAAACTAAACTAAAGATTTTTCGAAAACATAATAATAATAAATATTTAAAAAACAATCGATGTATAAAAAACATCGATGTATTTTATGAAATATCGATGTATGTTTGCGATGCATCGCATCGAAAAACATCGATGTTTTTCTACAGTGTCCATCCCTAGAAACTAGTAAACAATGCCATTTTGTACGCCAATGGTATGGACGGAGCCAACGAATCGTGCCGCATAATGGATGATTTTAAAACAAAAATGGCGCATATTCTTGTATTTGTTAACGGTTCGTCAAATTTGGATAAAACTTTACGTGACAATTAAGAACTTGTATTAGATTGTGTAAGTTCCCAAAGTAGTACAACTCGGGTGTAAGAAAATTTTAAAACAAACCAAAACTGTTCATTTTGGCCCGATTTTTAAAAATGTTTATGTTAAGTCTAAAAAATCTTATATTTGCAAAATGCTATACCAAGGTAGGTTAAAAATAGCAAATTCTAATTTGCATAGTTGGTTATTTCGAAATTTTTTGGAGATCTACTACGTTTTTTTTTAGAACTCGACTATTGCATTCCACTGATTTTTTAAAATGGAATCAATATTATGAATTTTAGATCGTTTTAATTTTTTTAATACGTAAGGTAACTTTCCGGATAATTCTATAGGCCTTAAATCCAAAACTTAAACTCGGAATCAAGTGCCTAATTGCCATGTGATTTGATTTCAATCGGACTAAACTGTTACAAAATTCAGAATTATTTCCTTGTATCTTTTTTTTTTAATCTCCCACTGTGTTCCGTGGATTATTATTTGTTTTTTACGTATTGATTTATTTGAAATATATGTATATATATATATAATGTTTATTCCTTATGTTGAACGTAAAGTTGGAATTTAACATCAATAAAAAAACAGAAATTCAGTTTCTCTGCAAACAAAGTTTGATATTTTATTAGGTACAATATTAACATAATTCTTAATTAGATAAAACTCTCGTTATTTTACCTGCAAACAAAGAAACGACATTTAAAGTTTATAATTCATCGTCAATTCCTCTTGTTTTGCTATATGCAATAATTTAAAAATTAATTTTACTTGATTTTATGTATCAATTATTTTAAAAACTACAATTATAATTTGCTGCAATTTCAAAAACTTAATTTCTTTCTCACACAATTTGCTTCTATTTTTTTTTCTTTTTTGCTACTTTCTTTCAACTGACAACCAAATTGACGTTTTTTGTAAGCAATAATTGTCAACGAAAATGGACTAACAATTATTGCAACATAAATTGTTAGCAATAAATATGTACAAAAAATTGCTGTCTACATTAAAGATAACATAATTTTGACAATTACTGCAATATATGTCGCAATAATTTTCTCTGGTATAGACGGGCAGTTAAGAAAAAACTAAATTCTTCTTCCTCTTTTCTATTTTAGTCTTCTTAAAAATTTGTAACAGGAATTAATTTTGCGATGTGAAATAAATGTAATTCAGAATCGTTTAGCCCAGTTCTAATTTTATACATCGAATTTGAAATTTTTTCTAGTATTTTGTATGGCCCAATCCGTAATTCATCCATCTTCTTCCTGTTTAATTTATTACCACTTTCTATATATACCATATCTCCTATCCTTAAATCAACATGTTTTCATTTTATATCATATTTCTGTTTATTGTAACTATGTGATCTTATGGTATTTTGTAAAGCATTTTCCCTGTCTTTAATCCAGTTTACATGTGTAAATGTTTGTTTCAATTCTCTAGGTAAAAGTGAACCATCCGCACCTTCCAAAAGATATTTTGGCGTGTATCCTTTAATTGTTTGTTCAGTTTCATTATATGCTTCCACACATTCCTGTGCTATCGTTGTCCAAGCTCGCTTTTTCTTGCTCTCATTTATCCTGCATCTTATTTTATTAACAAGAGTTTGGTTTAGCCGTTCATTTAGACCATTTGAAAATGGCGTATCCACGGCAGTGAAAATTATGGGTATAGATTTATCTTTTAAGTAATTTTTGAACTCCTTTGAATTTATTCCTGGGTATTGATCGGATAAAACTTTTCCAATGTTGTTATCCGTTACTTTTTCCACAAGTTTGATGAAATCACTTGCGGTCTGTGTTTTTGATGTGTGGATATATGCATATCTCGTGAAATGGCCAACCAGAAGATGTAAATATTTTTTTGTGGATCTCGAACCTCCAAAACCACAAATAGTGTCTATTGAAACTATTTAAAATGGATTTTTAGCCGAACCTTAGTGTGATAGTAGGCCAAATTTGTCTCTCCCTCTCGACTTATTCTTAATGCATATTTCACAGTTTCTGCAGACTTTTCTTATATTCTGAGTCAAATTTTCTGCTGAGTAAAATTTACTGATTTTGTTTTGCGTTTGTTTTATTCCGATATGACAATAGTGTTTATGCACTTTTTTTATAAATTCTATGCTAAACTCTTCGGACAGAATGATTTTCTCTTTTTTTCGTACTTTTTTATAATATATATTTTCCTTAAGTATGAATTTATCCTTTTTCTCTACCAGCTTATTTGCATTTTGGTCTTTTAAAATTTCATTTAGACTGATATCTAAGCTGTTCATCTTCATTGTCGTGTGGTTCCAATACCGGGTTTCTACTTAAACAGTCTGCTTCTAGGTTTTGTTTCCCTGAGGAATACTTTATATCAAAATCATACTGAGACAGGTAATGCGTTAGATCTCCCAATTCTTCATCAGTTCTAGACCTGATGTTCATTCTTTCTAGCGGCTTATGATCACAAAAGACTGTAAATTTTGTTCCCAAAAGTCTATATTGCCAATATTTAATAGCTTCCTTTATCGCTAAACATTCCAAATAAATAGCTTTCTTCTTTTTTTGATATGAATTTAGTTTTTTTGAAAAATAAGCCACCGGTTTGATTTCTCCATTTTCTTTTTGTTGCTTTAAAATTGCACCGACGCCTTTAATACTTGCATTTGTGTAAACATATATTGGTAAGTTTTTATCGAAAATTGATAGAACAGGTTTTGAACAAAGTAATAGTTTTACAGATTCGAACGATTCATTACATTCTTTGGACCAAACAAATTTTTCCCCTTTTCTTAATAAGTTGTGAAGTGGATCCAAAAGTATTGAACTCTTTTCTATGTATTTATTGTAAAAATTAATTTTACCTTAAAATTGACGAACCTGTTTCTGAGTGTTTTGAATCGGAAATTCTTTATCGAAATCAAATTATCTTTTAGGGCCATTATTACAACTTGCCAATAGTTAAAAGTCGGATTTTGTTGGACCGATAAATAGCTTTGCATTTTTACATCTTCCATTTTTTATTGCTGTTATTTTCAATAATAATAATATTTAATAGATGAAAACATAATAAATGAAGGTTTTATAATGCAAAGCTATGTATCGGTCCGACAAAATCCGACTTTTAACTATTGGCAAGTTGTAATAATGGCCCTTAATGGGCTTATTGTGTTGTTCTCTATAATATGACCCAAATATTTTACAGAATTTGCCGCAAACTTACATTTTGATAACTTCAGCCTGAAGCCTTCTGCTAGTATTGCATTTAATAACTTCTGCAAGTGGTTTATATGATCTTCAAAAGTATCTGAAAACACTAAAATGTTATCTATATAATTAACTGCGAAAGTTGTTAATTTGTGCTTCCTTATTATATTGCTCAAAATTCGTTGAAAAATAGCGGGAGACGTCTTTAACCCGAAAGGGAGGCATGTCCATTGAAAATGACCTTCTTGGGTTACAAATCCAGTCTTTTTTCTATCTTGAATTCTTAATGGAATTGCCCAAAAAGCTGAGTTTATATCAAGTGTTGAAAAAAATTTACAATTCCTGGTTTTATCTACCAGATCTTCAATGAGGGGGAATGGCTGTGACTGAGGTATTACAATCTTATTCAATTTTCTGAAATCTATGCAAAGTCTCGTTTTCTTACCATCCTCTCTCTTATAGGCCAAAGTTACTATGGCCGCAAATGGACTGTAAGACTCCTTAGGCCTTTCTCAAGTAGTTTTGAGACTTGCTCTTCTATTTCATTTCGGTCCTCTATAAAGCACCTATATGGTATCTTACTGCAGTTTTTATCCACTTTAAGATCAATACGTGCTTCATAATGTCTCACTGTACCTGTATCAAATCTATCTCTTGCAAAAATGGTTTTATAATTGTCAATAAGTTCGCATATCTTTGACTGTACTCTTTATTTAAGTGGTTTATATAAATCTCAAAATTTTCCACCTTTATGTGTTCATTAAAATTCACTCTGTCGACATCAGGTGTTTTACATTTTATTTTGTTGATCATTATTAGCTGTAGCTATTGTATTTTTTTCATATTCACAACTATGTTTTCTATCAGTTTCAATAGTTTTCTGCGTTATCTTTAAATTTAGATCCTGATGCAATCTAATTTTTTTTATCATGTTCAGTCCAATCAAAATATCGTACTTAAAATTGTTCCCATCTATGACAAATAAGTCTACTTCTTCTTCTATATTGAATATTCTTATTTATAATTTAACTGTTCCTTTTGTTTTTTTCTCACCATTAATTGTCTGAAGGTTTGCACTATGCGCATTTATTTCTTTATTTTTAAATTTTAAAAGTTTTGAACTTATCAACGAGACATTAGAACCAGAATCATATATCCCAGTCGTCTCTATTGTGTCTTGCAGCAATAGTTTGACTTTTATTAATGGTGTTATATCTAGTTTTTTGGGTTTATGTCGTTAAGTTCAGTCTCTATCTCGGAGTTATGAACATACTTTATATCATTCTTTTTTTCTGCTTGACTTTTCTCATTTACTTTGAACTAACATACTTGTTCAGAATGATAGCGAAACTTTTTCCCCATTCTTTCACATATTTTGCATGGGGCTTTTTCTTGGGACTTTTCTTTAGAACCTATGTACATACTTTTCTTCTTTTCACGGTTTTTTCTTTTTATCAAATGCTCTAGGCTTCTTAATTCATTAAAAAGATCTTTAGTTTCTTCTAAGTCTTCTCTATTTATTCTATCTGTTACGAAATCCGGTAATCCTGCTGCAATCAGATCAATTAAAGTTTTTTTATCTATCGATTTATTTAATTCCAGTAGAATCCTTTCTTTTTTAAGAGCGTAGTCTAAAAGTGATCCGCTGTTATGCTTGAAAAACATCGCATATTTCACTGGACCCCACCCTTTATCAGCGTACGTTTCGCAGAAATTATTTTTGCACTCTATCCACTCAGAACTTAATGTCAGTTTTATGAGCATAGAATTATACCAATCTAAACACGATCTTTCTAAAAAAATTTAAATATTTCTATTTTTTCGCCATCTTTCTCTATTTGTAACCGGTCGCATTCATCTTCAAAGAAACATATCCACTGAGTAACATTTGAACTTTTGTTTGTAAATTTCTCTAGAACAAATTTTTCAGATAAAACTTTCATGCTATTTTTATTTTCGTTGTTTTGAGTGTTTACTTTTTTCGTACACACACTCTGTAGTATGTTTGTTAACATCTCTTCTGTTATACCCTCTGTAGCAATGACTTTCTTCTCAGGTTGTTGTTCCGTTAGATAAATGTCCTTAAATTGAACGTTGTTTTCCTCATCTACATAAATCTTCGACAGTGACTCGTCTTATTTTATCCAGACTCTTCTTGTTTGGTGTCTCTGTTTGATAGAATTTTTTACTTTTTTAAGCACTGTAGTTTTCGACAATTTTGTATGATATGCCATATCTTGATATTGCTCCGGCAAAATAAAAGTTTTTTCTTCGACTGTTGAAATTGAGGTTAGAGCCAGAAAATTTGATTTCCCGTCGCTCGCTGATTTAAGCACAAACTCAAATTTTAACTTTTCCATTTTACCAGTAAACAAAAATGTCGTTTTATAAAGTTTATTCAATATAAGGTGAACGTAAAGTTGGAATTTAACATCAATAAAAAAACCGAAATTGAGTTTCTCTGCAAACAAAGTTTGATATTTTATTAGGTACAATATTAACATAATTCTTAATTAAGTAGATAAAACTCTCGTTATTTTACCTGCAAACAAAGAAACGACATTTAAAGTTTATAATTCAATGTCAATTCCTCTTGTTTTGCTATATGCAATAATTTAAAAATTAATTTTACTTGGTTTTATGTATCAATTATTTTAAAACTTCTACTTTTCCTTCAAAAATATGAAAAACATATGCTTTTATAACAGAAGCTTAAATAAATGAATTCTTATCGTAAAATCAGAAACTTAAATAAAGGAATTCAATTCCTTTACATATATATACATATATGTATATTAGGGTGGGTCAATTTTTTTTTTGTAAGGAGGCGTATAGCAAAAACGTAATCTGCAATAAATTCTAAGAAAACTTGACTTAGAAAGTATGGGTCTTAAATCAAAATGCATTGTTTTGTATCGTTTTGTTTACAATTTCTCGAAGATTTTGTGGTAAAAATTGCGTGGACTTAATAAATTTATAAAAAGCGCACTGCCATGTACTACTGAATTATAAAATTTTACATTAAAATACATCGGTACATAAACTTTCATAATAAAGTTAGCCAATATTTTTAAATTTGTTGAAGGCAAACTAGTTGCAACATATAGTCGCAGCAGTCTGCTGGCTTTTGTTAACCAGCGATAATGAACAATTTGTCCCGGTTTCATGTAGCTATATCTTCTGGACACGAACCTTCCGATATAGCTTTGGCTATTCGGAAGAGGTATAGAACGTCAGTAGAAATATTTTTTTCATCGTTAGCGTCCAAAGGTGGAGGCATATTTCCCAATGAAATCGGTTCAAAATCAGGTAAAGCCTAGAACCAAATGTTTGTTTTACTTTTAATAGACTTACATAAAGCGTTGATAAAATAAATGCATGCTTACCGGAAGTTGTTCACAGATCTGAATTAATTTCGTCAAAGCCCCACTAGCAGTTCGTGGTCCACTTGTTGTAGATTTTTCTAAAGCATTGAACAAATGGCGAAGCGGGAGTTCGTTGAACTGCAACAAACAAACAAACCAATGTATTGGTTTATTCAACGAAACTTTAAACTTTCGTATAATTCCATTTTCAGTTCCTGTATTGGTGGGTTCCCCATCGTAGCAAACTCCTATCAAGCTGGTTAGCAATAATTTTTTTTCCTTGAAGAACTCACATAATTGCAGCTGTTTAGTACTGGAGTCCTCAGCGTCAACTTTTATGTGACCCAACATCTTGCTACCCGGCTCTTTAACAATCACTATATGAGACTCCTTTTCCACTCTCGGATGGTATTTTCCACTAATTTCTTTCCGTGTCAGTGCAATATTTTTTCTGCCATCAAAGGAAAAAGCTAGTAAGGCTGAATCATTGTTTTGCATACGACAAACGATCTCCCTGCTTTTCATTTTTTCACGACCTACTTTGGATTTATCCATTATAAATGGTTCCCCATTTTCATCAGTAAAGCCAATGTCTTTAAATAAAGCTGTAGCTAAACACGAGGCAACTCTGCCTGAAACGCCGAATCTATCACACATCATAGCAAAATTAATTGTGTCGTATCTCTTAGCGTATGGTCACCTTTTGTGCATAATCGGCTATCTTGCAGCTGGCATTGCAAATTCGATTTCAGACGCGACATCCATTTGTGAAGAGTCGAACCTGTATGAAGGATCTAAGGTAGCTGGAAATTCGCTGGACAGTTGATCTTCTATATTTAACACGCATTCAGGAATTGTATTCTTTCTGCTGGTGTGTTGGCGAATCATGAATGCTTTTGGCATTGTTTTTGTGCAAGTGCATTTACCGATATAAAATATATCATTCAACGATGTCTCAAATACTGAAAATGTATTACCTCTTGATATGTTTTTTATCTCTTTATGATATTTATTGAGAAATATATTCAGTTTTCTTAAAATGCTTTTTCTATTTATCAGTGCAATATTAATTTTTCCCAAATTTCAATTATTTTGCTTGCAATTATCGGAGAAAATCTTGAATACGATTGTTGTTTTTTTGATTTTTCTTTTTCGCGTTCACTTAAGAAAAAATAATACTTTAAAATATCACGATAACTTGGCAAATTTAATCCACTAAATTCACTTGGCATGCCAATGATACTAGCGTTCTGATTAGTCAGAAAACTTGCCCCGTTAGAGTCAATCGACATCGCTGATGATTTCATAATTTAATGATTACTTTTTTAAAAAATAAATTAACACACGCTTACTTTTTGAAAGTTAACTATCAAGTGCATAAGTCAATCAAAACAAATGTTTAACACCACGTTTTTATAAAATGCATTAACGGTAAATTTCTACAATGACGAGAACTATTAATAACATTGAATTCTAATTACTCTTACGGGGCTTAAAAAAATTATTCTCTTTTTAAATCTTCGTAATTCGTATAAAAATTAAAACATTATATCGATCCAACAACAATGTTCCATACATCTTGATCAATAGTTGGTGGGAACATAATAATTATTTTGTAATCAAATAAGGTTTAAAAAAATGCAATAAAAAGGTCAAAAAAAGCAACCATATTTGTGTTTTGTGTGTGGATATACCAGATGTTGCTACTTTTTTATTTTTCATAATCAAGCCTCTCGGCGGGAGCTAGGTTTTCATTTTAGACCCATACTTTCTATAGGTAATTTTCTTAGAATTTTACGTAGATTTCGATTTTGGTATACGCCTGTCACGTATTTTCTCCCCCGAACAAAGTGACCCACCCTAATGTATATATATTAGACCGACTCAACTTGTATGGAGCTGAAAAAAGTGTTTATTGTTACCCCTCTGAAAATAAAGCTTGATATGTTTTATGACGATTCAAAAAATATTTTGGTTTTAGCGTTGACCAGCCGTGAGCTGGACCATTTTTAAAAAGGTAATTTTTCAGTTTTTGGAGTTTTTTTGTACTTTGCTCCAAGACGACTTAAATAAAATTTGGTTTCATCGAAAAGAGTTTTTAAAGCAGTATACAATGCTATATAAAACTTGACCACTTGCGACCTACTAAGTGAGATATTTAACTAAATACATATTTTCGTTTCAGGTTTTCATACAAATTTAACGTATGTGGAAATAATGTTTGGCTTTTTAAATTTTAAATAATGTTAATTTATTTTTTTGTTTTGTAATTATTCACATAAAACACGAAAATCGCGATGTATTTTATCTTTTTTCAAATATAGGCAATATCGGTATCAAATTTTGTAAATTTCAATTTTAATAACCTGGTGATAAGCAAAAGATCCGTTTTAAACCCTGGATGCTGTGAGATGAATTTAAGTTTTTAAATTTTAAATTTTTTAATTAAAAACATATTAAACTATTAATGACAGGTGCACCATAAATTTATAATATTAGACTTAAAAATTTACGAAAACACTAAAAACTAAGCTTCCGACAAACTGTGACATAATCCAGCATATGTTTTTTTTTGCAACAGCAATGTAATAACCCGTCATATGGACTCTTAAAATGTTATAAAGCAACGATTACGGAGTTGTGTGAGTTATGGAAATTTGTTCAAATTCCGGTAAAAAATTTTCTAGCTATATGGAAGAAGGTGAAATGCCTCACAAGGAGATATCGGGACGTCAAAAATAATCCTAGGCATTATAATATAAATGATTGGAGCGTACTTTTTAACATTTCACTGTGTGAATGTCCCCTCAAAATAAGAGCTCCATGCATATGTATTGGTAATAGCAAAATTCCCTGATTTGACTGGAAGTTTTACGTAGATCAAGCTGAGCCAAGAATAAATGAATTTTAAAATTTCGCTTAGTAAGGGGTGGATACCATTATCCAAATCATTCAGCTGTATGTAGTAAAGCTGAAAGCGATAGCAGCTACGTCCTAAGATTAATTACACGGTGCTACAGTGTAAAAAAACTTGGAAGCGTGGGTTATTGGTATTGTTGAGTACATAAAAAATTGTGTCAAAAAATTTCAGAAACACCCTCAAATTCAGAAGTTATTTAAAAAAACCGTTTTCAGTGATGTTCGTCAACTTATCGACCTGTAACTCAGTCAGTTCTTGTCCGATTTTAATTTGTTTAACGGGTTTGGAAAGAAAACTAATTACGCTTTACGTGGATTTTTTTTTTGTTTTTGTTAAGAATATCTTAAAAAAAAACGAAAATTATAAACTTTTTTGATTTTAGTAGCTTTTCATTGCTTATTTTAATATGAAAGCTTATAAAAATTTATATAAACGTATGAAGAAAATTTAGTTCTTAACAAAACATGGTTTTAATTTTTCAAATGGGATAAAAATTGTGTAAGCTATTCAACTTTTCATTAACACCTGTTTTTAGTATTTTCTCCCCCCGCGCAAAACATATGAATAAAAAAACAATTAACTATACAAGCAAATTTGTCAACTTAATAATTTGTTTGTTGTAATTTTACAGTTACGTTTTTGGTATTAACTTATGTGCGGTTTACAGAACACGAATTCAAAATTTTTTGTTTGTTTTAAATGTAAGTTGAATGGCCGAGTAAGGCGCTCGTGTTCTGCAAACCACATATCAATAAGTTATTGTTAATCTGTCTTTATTTAAAAAAAAAAATTGGAAGATAATACAGATGAATAGGATTTATTATGCCATATTTTTTTGAATCATTAAAAAAGTTTAGAATGTTTTTATATGCAATTTTTAATTATATATATTTTGATAAATACATAAACTAATCGAATTTATTACCAACACAATGGCAAAGTTTAAATACTACCTTTTGGTGAAGGATATTGTTTTTAGATAGGAGTAACTAGTTTAAAATTTGTGAAAAGTGAAATGATATTAATATTTAATTTTATTAAAATAAGTAAGTTTGTAATTTTTGTAATCCTTTAACAAATTTTAAATTGTGTTTAATTTTTTCTGCAGTGTGTGATAAGCGTAATAATTTTTGTTATGTTTGCGGTTCATTCGCTGACAAAAAACATCGCTTTGATCTGAAGAAAAATAAAACCTTGGTAAATGCCTTCAGTACAGTTTTTAACTGCTCATACAGTTCTAGCAAATGTTATGAACCCGAAAGTATTTGTACAAGCTGTTCCAGTATGCTTAAGAAAACCAAGTCCGAAAAGTTTATAAGCCAGCCATTGCCATTATCTTTCCCAATGATTTGGCATCATAAAAAAACTTTTATTTTTGCCAAACAAACATCACTGGCTATCAATATAAAAATCGTGATAGCATTGAGTATGCTAATGTGTTAACTGTTACTAAGCCAGTATTAAGTGCAATTAAATGTAATGAAACTTTACATAAACAAAGTGATGATAAATCTGAAAACGAGGAATGTGATATGGAATATTTACCAAAATCGGCTGAGCCACATTTTGTGACAAATCCATATTTTTGCGATCTTGTGCGTGATTTAAAACTTTAGTAACTTTTGCAAATATAAGCCGATTTCAACAAATGATATCTCGTTTTTTTCTACATAAAATTATCTTTAAAATAGAAAAAAAATAAAATAACTCTTGTTGAATTTGAAAAATTAGGAAAAAAAAAATAAAAAATATTAGAAAATTTTGAGAAAAACTCACCTAATTTTTTGGAATACATTTTTTAAGAATACATTTCATAAAAGCTTAATTCTTTGCCTTTCCAAAACTGTTTAAAATTTTGAAATCGATCGAAAAATGTGTGAGTTAGAGGTACTAAAGTGCTACGACCTACCCTAAAACAGTTTTTTGAAAATAACTCAAAATTTTGAGGGTGTTTCAAAATTTTTGAAAACGG
The DNA here is from genome assembly GCA_949318255.1 of Pollenia labialis. Taxonomy (NCBI): domain Eukaryota; kingdom Metazoa; phylum Arthropoda; class Insecta; order Diptera; family Polleniidae; genus Pollenia; species Pollenia labialis. Next base: position 82,126,889 of record OX439139.1, read on the forward strand.
TTTTTGTATGTCCTCAAGTAGGCCTACAACCCCCCACTAGGTCTGTTTTCAAGTTCTGACAAAAAGTGTTTTTTGTAGCAGTGTGTTATTAATGAAATCCGACCAAGTTTTATCATCATACCATGGAACTTGGATCGAGCTGGCGTGTCAAATCGCTATGGACCTATTGGTCAATACTTTGCTAAAAGATTTAAATATCACAGGCATAATTATAGATCAGCATAAAATAATAAGAAGAGAGCGTAATTAAGCTAGAAACTATGCAAAAAAGAATTTACATTCGAATTATTCACTAAAAGGTAGTTCGTTTGATGGCAAAAGAGAACGCACCTTAAAACAAGTAGCGGTAAATGGGTCTCCACGTAACCTTAAAGTAATGGAGGAGCATGTTACGTTTGTTAAAAAATCAAACCCTTGTTTTATTGGTTACATTACACCAGAGGATGGCAAAAGCAGAGACATTGCAAAAGGAACTCTCAGTTTCCTAAATAATGAAAGCATTGCCTTAGATCAGCTGGATGGTACTAGTACAAATACAGGCAAACATAACTAGTTGTACTTTGGAACGAGAACGTCAGCGACCGTTAATATGGTTTGTATGCCTGTTTCATTTAAACGAACTGCAATTTGTCGCTCTTTTAAAAATTCTGTTGGGAAAAGCTACTGGCCCCCAAAACTGGTCGGGAAATATTGAACACCTCTTAAGATACTGCGAAAATATACCGGCAAGTATCACAAGATCATTTTTGGGTTTGTATTAAATTTATTCCTGCATTTAAAATTTCGATTACTCAAAGCCAATTTCTGGGACCTACGTGCCGACCAAAAATTCTTGTTTGAAATGGCCAAAGCCGTAGACAATGGAAATTGTAATAGCCAAGTAGGCAGTATAAAGGCTGGATTACTGAATTTATCGCGTTGGTTGACGACAGTATCAATAATTTTAAGACTATATGTTACTCAAACCGCCCCCTCAGAAGAATTAACAAAGTTGGCAATTTTCGTTATGAAAGTTTATGCTCCATTTTGGTATCTCGTAAAAAGTCAACCTCATGCAATTCACGGAACCAACCACTTATTAAAATATATAAAATGGACTCGTATGCTTACAATCGAACTTCAAGAAATTGTCCATCGTTCCATTCAAATAAACGGGGTTTTTGCACATCCAGAAAACATTTTACTCTCAATGGCAACAGACAGGGAAAATGAAGTTCGCTCGGAGGCATTAAAAATCATTCTCGAAGCACGCTATAGTAATATTGATGGTATTCGGCAATTCAATATTCCAAAAATATTGTTCGAGTCCTTATAAGATATGATACATATGAATGAAATTGGTCGCATTACTGAATCACCTTATAAACAATTTTATTCCCATCAGTATTTAAAAGATCTTTGTGATTCTGAAGAAATTATTGAAATACCAGGTAAAGGTACAATTTAAAAACTGTTTGTAGAGATACAATTACCTGCTTCTTTTACCAAAATCAATTTAGAATTCCCATGCCATTCGCAAAACTCGGAACTTTTTTTTAAGCTAATAAGCCTATCATGTCTTTCTGCTATCGTAAGTAACTGAACGGGTCATATTGCAAACAAAATTGATTTTTTTTATAAATTTTATATTTTTTATTAAAGTTTTCACATTTAAATTGAAAAATAAAAAAATAGGATACCCATATTGCCTATATTTGAAAAAAGATAAAATATATCGCGATTTTCGCGTTTTATTTGAATAATAACAAAAACAAAAAATTTGCATCATTTTAAAACATATTCAATCTGAAAAGCAAAACTTTATTTCCACATACGTAGAATTTGTATGAAAACCCGAAACGAAAATATGTATTTAGTTAAATATCTCAATTAGTAGGTCGCAAGTGGCCATGTTTTATATAGCATTGGATGCTGCTTTATAAACTCTTTTCGATGAAACCAAATTTTATTGAAGTCGTCTTGGAGCAAAGTACAAAAAAAAATCCAAAAACTGAAAAATTACCTTTTATAAAAATTGTCCAGCTCACGGATAATCAACGCTTGAACCAAAATAAACAACGACAAAATCACCAGGATAGTATGGCATTACATCAACTAATGTCCCAAATGCTGTCTACGAATTTATTCTCGAAGCACTTGCATCTAATATTAGTGTATTCAGTCGACTAAATCTTTTTCGATTAATCGAACAATTTAGACGAATAATTGTTTGAATAATTTAAAATTGCTTAATTCGATTAAAGGATTATTCGGAGAATCTATACCGATTAATCGAATGATAATAATATATAGTATTTCTGTTAAATGTATAATTTTTTAAGGTTACAAGTCGAATAAACCAACCAAATGTCATGTTTAGTGAGTAATTTAGTTTGTATATTTGTTAAATTTTTTCAGCGCAATTTAAAATTCATTTCACAAATTTCTCTATTTAGAATGAGTTTGTTTCAAAATATTGTACGACAGATTTATTTAATACTGTAAAATGTAACAGGTGTCTAAAAATGTATTAACGTAAATGTTCTTCAACAACTTCACTAATTTACCACTTACACAGTGACTATAAAATATTACTTAAAGAGGATTCGTTAGCCGCTGACAATTCTTCATAGAATTTATATTCTCTTTTTTTAAAAATACCTTACCACATTCCTTTTTGTTTGACTATACTTAAAAAGCACAACTTTAATAATGTCTGCCTTCCAATACTGACATCTCTTGTTTATAAAGCACCAACATTTCATCAAAATTTTTAAAATAACGACATATACGAAAATGTGTTAAGAGCAGTGAATTAGAGTTCGAAAAATGGCTTAAATTGTTTTGTTATAATATAAACATATACAAATATGTTCTATCGACTAACAGCCGGCTTCATGCCGTCGCCGAGTATTTTTTGCGTCAGCCGCCGATAAAATCCCACGGGGTAGGTGTCTGACTTCGATCGATTCTCTAGCCTCTTGAGACCCGGACATTAACCCATTGAATTTTTACATTTTTTATATATTTTTTACACCTTTTGTGGAGCAAATAAAACAACTGTATACTTTTTTTTAAACAAATTGATTTGAATTCTTAGAAATTAAGGGTGCACATATGTGTACCTCAGGTCTTAAAATATAAATAATTTCAAAGTAAATCCTTAATATCTTAAGATATAATTTGAACCGATTGAGTAAAAAGTTTATTCACTAGTTTTTTTATCTAATGAGGTGTAATTTAAATTTCGGTTTTTAATATTTTTTAATTTTTTATACTTTAAGTGGTAGAAAAAAGAGGTACACATATGTGTACTTCAGGTCATAACGATGAGTTGTTGAGAAAAAATATCCAAACACTGTGGTTTTTTCAAACTGTTAAATTCAAATGTAAAAATAATGGTTAAAACTTCAAAACCCAACCATCTTTTGATATTTTTTAAAGCGCAGTAGCTTAAAGCAAGTAATAAAACTGATTCTATTGGTCACACGATGTCGCTAGTCTTAAAAACTTGTAATAAGTTAAGGTACACATATGTGTACCCATGGTCTGAAGAGGCTAGAGGAAATTATATTCAACAAATTCTCTCTTTTTAAATTTTAAGTGCCCGAAAATTAAGCAACAATTTGGAGCTACATTGACAAGTTTTATTAAAAAAAAAGGTTTATTTACTCAAGTACTAATATTTTCCAAAATTATCGAAAAAAAATCCCGTCATTTATAAAATTTCTGGATTTAGAATTATTCGGTTAATCGAATAATTTTAAAATCTTATTCGTTTAATCGAATAAGTTAAAAATTCCAAAAATCGAATAATCGTTTAATGGAACAAAAATAAAACCCGATTTTTTGAACACCCTATCTAATATAAACGAATTTTGCTACGATGTCGACCTCAACCTCACTTTCGACTCATGCTATGCGAGGTACGAAGATTTATTCGCTATAGATGCAAGCAAGTTAGATGACGCCGCAAAAGTCAGACTCTTGTTACGGAAAATGAATATAATAGTTCATAACAAATATATAAACTTTATTCTTCTGAGGCATCCTAGAGATTTTAGTTTTAAAGAAACTGTGTAAAAACAAAAACAATTGTTTGGAAGTCAAATATCAATTTTCAATATTCGGTTCAAGTGTCTACAATAAACGAAGGAACCACAAATGGCTTCATTACGTACACAGGGTTTATTAGTAAACAATGCGAACAGTTGAACGGTATTACTCTAGATCAGTTTAAGTGTCTGATGTTTGTGGTGGGACTTAAGTCAATAGATGATTTGAGATTCGTACAAAACTTTTAAGCAAATTAGACAGTGAAGCAAACGTTATTTCCCTGGATGTGTTATTGTTGAATTAACAAACATACTTGTTTTAATTATACTTTGTTTATTTAATTTTATAAATTGAATATGTTGTTTTTAAATGTAATTCAAATATATGAAAATATTTTATTCATTAAAATAACTCTTATAGACTACAAATTGTGTACGTAATTTAATAGGTTATGAGCAGGGTTTAAAAAGCTGCAGTCAAAATAAAAAATTGCTTTTCCTTCCACTTTCTGATTTTTCATTGGACGAAAATAAACCATTGCCTTTGCTTCTGATTCCTTAAATGAAAACAGTCGTAGTGAAGGCAAAAGCAAAACACGAAAAGTTGAAAACAACAAAGAACATCGGCACTCGACATGTTCGGAAGTGTTTCGTTTGACAGACTGAAACTTTTAATAAATACCGAAGTTAACGAAGATGGGACGTTGTGTTTTTTTCCGCAATTTTTTTTTTAATACATGTGTACATAAATACATACGTTTTATTTAATTTCAAAAAATTAAAAAGATTGTTAAGCATTAAAATAAATACATATGTATGTATTTATGTACACATGTAGGTATTATTTAAAAAAAAAAATTCGGAAAAAAGCACAACGTCCCATCTTCGGTAACTTATATGTTTTGACTGACAGTAGTTTGTTCTAATAGTTTGAAAAAAAACTACTCATTGAAATTAACAGGTACGTACCTCACTTAAACAATACTTTGGCGTACAAATGGTCAAGAACAATATTGACTTATGGTCCCTACAGGTAGGCACAAACCTTATTTGGACACGTGCATAATATCAAAATTGCATTATTCAGCCTAAATCCATATGTACGCAGGAAACAGGTAAATTTTTAGGCATGGTAACATAAGCCTATATATTGCAAAATAAGCATAATGCCTGGATTAGTCTACGACTGAAAGTTGGCGCAACAATTACTAAAACCATTAATTAATAATTATAGTTTAGAAATGGTTAGTCTTTTAGATATACCTTCTCTTACGAATTGTGATGAATATTTTACAGAAAATTGAAAAAAAAAATTTTTTTTTGTTGGGTATAAATTTAAAACATAAAACCCTAAAGAAAAAAAATAAAAACAATCTAAAAATGTAAAAATAATTTTTTTTAGTTACCATAAAATTGATTTTTCTACTAATTATAACTTTGATAACCCATAAGTAGGCCCCTAGAAAGCGTAGCACCCTTTCCAAACGCTCATTTCATAGACTGAACAGTTATCTATCATATGCTGCTTAAACTGTTCAATTACACGGTGCTACAGTGTAAAAAAACTATGAAAACGACCTAGCGTGGGTTATTGGTCTTGTTGAGTACATTAAAAATTGTGTCAAAAAATTTCAGAAACACCCTCAAATTCAGAAGTTATTTAAAAAAACCGTTTTCAGTGATGTTCGTCAACTTATCGACCTGTAACTCAGTTAGTTCTTGTCTGATTTTAATTTTTTTAATGGGTTTGGAAAGAAAACTGATTACGCTTTAAAATTACGTGCATTTTTTTATACATTTGTAAATTATAAGTATTGATTTTGTTAAGAATATCTACAAAAATAACGAAAATTATAAACTTTTTTGATTTTAGTAGCTTTTCATTGCTTATTTTAATATGAAAACTTATAAAAATTTATATTAGCGTATGAAGAAAATTTAGTTCTTAACAAAACATGGTTTTAATTTTTCAAATCGGATAAAAATTGTATAAGTTATTCAACTTTTCATTAACACCTATTTTTAGTATTTTCTCCCTCCGCGCAAAAAATATGAATAAAAACAAGTTAGAGTGCTATATTCAGCTGTGCCGAATTTTTAATACCCTCCACCGACTGTTCGAATATTTCAGGAGGGATATCTATATGATGTCTAGTTATTATTAATTTATCTTTCAGACATCAGCATTAAAATTGGTTGGTTTGAGGTTTAGATCTATATTAAATTATTTAGCAATTTAAACTAGCTTGAGTAACAGTTTCAATTCAAATTTTGTTATGATAGTATTATTTTTATCGGTTTTAGGCGTACTAAACTATTTTCCGGGAGTAGTGTTTATATGGGGCCTAGGATAAATTATGGACGGATCTTCACGAAATTTTACAGCGTGATATCCAGTCGAATAAAACAAATTTTTGCAAAGCTTATCTCATTCCGTGCCTTGTTCCACCTTTTATGTTATTTTTTATAACATATATTAGGTGATGGTTCCACATTTTGATTCATAGCTCTGGTCCTACTGCACCGATTTTGATGAATTTCAATCGCAAACTGCTTAGGATAACTGCAAGCAATTTGGCACCAAGTTTGTTCATTTCTTTTGAGTTGTTCAAAAGTGAGCGTGTTTTCAACAGACGAACAGATGGACAGACAGACACATGTTTGCGGTTTATTCGCTGACAAAAAACATCGCTTTGATCTGAAGAAAAATAAAGCCTTGCTAAATGCCTTCAATACAGTTTTTAACTGCTCATACAGTTCTAGCAAATGTTATGAACCCGAAAGTATTTGTACAAGCTGTTCCAGTATGCTTAAGAAAACTAAGTCCGAAAAGTTTATACGCCAGCCATTACCGTTATCTCTCCCAATGATTTGGCATCATCAAATATTCCATAAACCACAAGACTGTTATTTTTGCCAAACAAACATCACTGGTTATCAATATAAAAATCGTGATAGCATTAAGTATGCTAATGTGTTAACTGTTACTAAGCCAGTATTAAGTGCAATTAAATGTAATGAAACTTAACATAAACAAAGTGATGATGAATCTGGAATATTTACCAAAATCGGCTGAGCCACATTTTGTGACAAATGCATATTTTTGCGATCTTCTGCGTGATTTAAAACTTTAGTAACTTTTGTAAATATAAGCCGATTTTAACAAATGATATCTCGTTTTTTTCTATACAAAATTATCTTTAAAATACAGTGCAAACAAAGATAGGTTTTCATAGAAAAAAATTAAAATAACTCTTGTTGAATTTGAAAAATTATGCAAAAAATAAAAAAAATTAGAAACTTTTGATAAACACTCACCTAATTTCCTGGAATATATTTTTTATGAATACATTTCATAAAAGCTTACTTCTTTGCCTTTTCAAAACTGTTTAAAATTTTGAAATCGATCAAAAAATGTATGAGTTAGAGGTACTAAAGTGCTACGATCTACCCTAAAACAGTGTTTTGAAAATAACTCAAAATTTTGAGGGTGTTTCAAAATTTTTGAAAACGGTTTTTGTATGTCCTCACCTAGGCCTACAACCCCCACTAGGTCGGTTTTCAAGTTCTGACAAAAAGTGTTTTTTTGTAGCAGTGTGTTATCTTATTCGGTTCAAAAGATATGATTTTTGCAACGAAAAAACTCAAATGGCGCCACTGTGCAACGCCTGCCCTGAAGAGAAGTACCGCGGGACAACACTCGACTGGTCAACCTTGTGCCGTCTCAGTGTGCTTACTCAGCCTTCCCCAGCGTGGTAGCAGAGGCTTTGGTCAACACCCGAGTGGTAAACCTCGTGCTGGTTCTGCTCCCACTGCACCAGGTGGCTGAGCAACCGTATAAAGTCACTTAAATAAAGCGATACGTATTATAACGTGGTAAGAGAAGCGTGTCATTATTTTGCTCCCTTACGAGCCTGGCCACCGCTGAGTCTACCCCAGCCAGTCAGCGGAAACGTGTCGTTACATTGGCGCCCGAGCAGGGACCTAAGGTCCAACAACAAAACCAACAACAACAACATAAATCACAGCAACAACCACAAAACCAGCAACAACAACAACACTAAAAACCACAAACAGCGACTAGAACCGATAGGCGCAACGGCACCCCATTACCATGCTGAGGACTTCGTGGGTCTATTATTTAAAGAAGGATGAGTTGGCCGACTATCTCTAACAATTCCATCAAACCCCAACGGGCACCACAAAATTCGTGGCTGGAGAACACGAGGAGGAAGCCAGGACTGAACTTTTAAGGTTGCAGGCGCAACACGAAATCCCTCCCGCGTCTCCGAATCTACTGCTCCAGCTGCCCCAGACTGGAACGACCAGCCAAGCCAGTCCGGCCAAAACAGAGGAGCCCGTTCGACCATGCTGCACCAGCGTTCCCAAGGAGAGGAAAGAAGGCCGGGTGATGGTGATAGAGACGGTACGTAAATGGGGAGTCACCTACACGGGTGGAGATGGTGCAGTGAGTTTCGTTGAGCGCCTGGAGGAATTAGCGGACATGTACGAAATTCCCTTAAATGATATCCTGCCAGTACTGTCCGAATTCTTCCAAGAAAAGGCCTTGGTGTGGCTCCGAAATAGCCGCAAGACAGTGGGGTACCTTCAAACAGGACTTCCTCACTTTCTTCCTTCTCCCACGACATTTTGAGAAGCTGGACGATGAAATTCGGAAGCGTATCCAGCGCCCACGCGAACGATTCAAGGACTATGTACTCGCGCTGCAGGACTTAATGAGGCACGCCGACATGACAGATGCCCAGAAGGTGGAGCGGATCTTTCGTAACTCGCAGGCTGACTACCAATGGTATATCCGAAGACAGGACTTCGTCACGCTAGAAGACCTTATAAGGGTAGCCTGTGACTTGTAGTGTATCCCGAACCATCCTTCCAGCCGGAACGAGCACCACCGGGCAATTACCACCGACACCTCCCGACGAAACGCTAGAAGACGGTATCGGCGGTCCCGCCCAGCTGACCGGACAAGAAATGCCCTACGGTGTGTGGACAGCAAACTCACCGCCCACATCCTCATTCAAGTAGAATTGTGTTCCGGCATCGTGGACACAGGTGCCACCCGAAACTTCATGACACCAGCAGTGATCCAGGGGGTGCCCGCCAATCCAGCGAAAACCGATGTCGACATCGAGGTAGTGCTGGCTGATGGTTCTAGTAAGTTGATCACGCAAGTAGTTACATTTGAGGTCACCTTTGGAGATAAGGCCGTGCCTACGGACTTCTTAGTCATGGAGTCGACAACAGAAGGCATTATCCTCGGGGCAGAGTTCCTGGGCACCTTCGACACCAGGTTTCAATGCGCAGGGTTAGTAGCGAGAACGCAGGCCAAGGTAAGTGGTGCAGAACAGTCTAGGGCCCGTTTTCTGAAAGAAGAATTGGCGCGATTCCAAACAATCATTGGGGTGAACAACGTGGCCACCCACCGGATAGTCATGAGGGACGAGCCCCCAATAAAAATCAGGTACGCCCCTCGTAACCCCGCCATGCAAGCTATTATCGACGCAGAAGTGAACAAATTGCTGGAGAAGAGATGCATTTAACCGTCCTTGAGTCCGTATAGTTTCCCAATCACATTAGTCAGAAAGAGGAACGGGACGTGGTGAACTTGTATGGACTTCCGCCAACTCAATGTCAGGTCCATACCGGATGCCTACCCCTTGCCCCGAATCGATACCATACCGGGCAGATTATGAGATGCCAAGTACATCAGCAGTATCGATCTAAAGGACGGCTTCTGGCAAATTCCGATGCAAGAAGAAAGGAAGAAATACACCGCATTTGTCGTGGCCGGCAGAGGGTTGTACCAGTGGAGAGTCATGCCCTTCGGCTTGCATTCCGCCCCGGCCACCTTTCAACGAGCCTTAGACGGGGTCATAGGGCCAGACATGGAGCCGAATGCTTTCGCCTATCTTGATGATATTATAGTCATCGGCAAAACGTTCGAAGAACACTTGGCCAATCTGAAGGAAGTATTTAGAAGGCTACGGGCTGTTAACCTCCGAATAAATGGCGAGAAGTGCGATTTCTTCAAGGCAGAGACCAAGTACCTGGGCCATATAATTACGCCATAAGGCATCAAGACGGATCCCGAAAAGATTGCCGCTATCGCTAACATGCCCGTTCCCCGGAACATCAAAAAAGTGCGGCGCTTTTTGGGTATCATCTCCTGGTACCGCCGTTTTGGCCAAAACTTTGCGGAAACGTCTCAGCCGTTGACGAAATTATTAAAGAAGGGTAGGCACTGGAAGTGGGCGCAGGAACAACAAGACGCATTTGAGACTCTGCGTAAGAAGTTAACTGAAGCTTCGGTATTGTCCTGCCCTGATTTCGGTAAAATATTCGTCCTCCAAACGGACGCCAGCGATTACGGCTTAGGAGTAGTTCTCACTCAAAAAATTGAGGGCACCGAGCGAGTCATCGCTTATGCGAGTCGACATCTCAACCAGGCCGAGAAAAACTATTCGGCCACCGAGAAGGAGTGTTTGGCCATAATATGGGGGGTTCGTAAGATGCGTCCCTACCTGGAGGGCTACCAGTTCATTATCCCTACCGACCACCCGGAGGCCCACCCTGACTATTCCATCATCAACAACCAACTACACCGGCACGTGACCACCGAAGCCCCATTGCAAGAATGCGTCCAGTGGAAGTTGTGCGTCCCCGAGGCATTACAACAACGGGTCTTACAGGGAACCCATGATCAGCCAGCCGGAGGTCATTTAGGCATTAAAAAGACCATCCACAAGATCGGCAGCCGGTATTATTGTCCCGGAATGACCCGGGATGTTAAAACGTATGTTCGAGCTTGCCGGACGTGTCAGCAGTATAAGGTCGCGTAACAAGCACCGTCCGGCAGGATGTTAACGCGCATCCCGGAAGCGCCATGGGCAACAGTGTGCGCGGACTTTGTGGGTCACCTTCCCAGAACCAAGTACGGAAATACGATGCTCCTCGTATTCTTTGATCAATTCTCAAAATTGGTGGAATTGATTCCCCTTCGTAAGGCAACCGCCGAGGGAGCGGTCAAGGCACTCAGGGAGTGCATAGTAGCTCGATATGGTGTGCCGAAAATCCTCATCACGGACAAAATCTCACAGTTCACGGGCAAGGTGTTCAAGAAGGCTCTGGACGACCTAGGGATCGGTCAGCAATTCACCGCCCCTACACACCTCAGGAGAACCCTACCGAGAGAGCCAATCGATCCATCAAAACCCTAATGGCACAGTTCTCGGGTCAACACCATACTACCTGGGACGAATTCTTACCGGAAACTATGTTGGCAATAAATACGAGACAGTCAGAATCAACCGGGTTTACCCCCGCCTATCTTACCCAGGGCCGGAAACCCCGGCTACCAAAGGTCCTGTACGATGCGGTCACTGTCGGTACAGGTACCCGAAATCCAGCACCTACAGAGCGGGCGAGTGAGCTACAAGCAGTGTTCAGTATAGTGCGCAAAAACCTGGCGAGAGCGTCGGCGAAGCAAAAACGCCATTATGACCTGCGGAGGCGTGCCTGGCAACCGGCCGTGGAGGAGCAATTAATGGTGCGACAGCATCCGTTATCAAGAGCCGTGGACAATTTCGCGGCTAAGTTGGCACCAAAATTCGCGGGTCCATAGATAGTGCGGGGTTATAAGTCCCCAGTAATAGTAGAAATTAGTAAAGGAGGCAGTAGTGATGTGAGCACGGCCCACCTCAGTGCATTAAAACCATTTTTCCAACAAGACTAGTAAAAGAAAAAAAACCCATCTCTCTCTTTCTTTGATCCTTGCAGCACGGCCGTAAACTACCACATACCACTCTAACGAGAGCACGCAAAATGGAGCGTAATGGAAAAAAATTTGCAGCAGCCCAGAATCACTTCCGGGAAAATATGAGGCGCGAAAACGCCAAACGCCGCCGAACCATTTTCCTTTCCGATGACGACATCCCAGGTACTAGTAGGGGACGACCTGGTCGGGGCCGGCCGGGTAAACGAAAGGTCCCCAAGGCCCCGCCCCAGCAGCGGAACGTGAGAGGGAGTACATTTACTGCATGTCGACGCAGCCGGGTACAGGGCCGACACCGGTCAGCAGCCGGCCTGCCGAAGTACGTTGTGAGGTAATTGAGTTGGACTCTGATTCGGACGTCGCACCCCCACCTCCACGATGGGTACCAGTAATGATCGAACCCAACGACGAGTACGAGAGGCCGAGGCTTGATGACGACTTGATTGAAGAACTGCAGCGCTTATTGTTTGGCTACGACGATTCGCGGGTCACCATCCGGCCTAACTCTCCTCCGTCACCAGCATTTACCTCTTCTTCCATAGACTGGGAGAGTGAGAACTTCCGCCCACCCACTCCGCCGCGCAGATACGGACTGGGGTCCTTAGATATTGAGAAGCTTCAATTCCGCCATTGGGGTATGAGATGCTTTGAGAAGACCTGGCGAATAAGGGGGCTAATCCCAGAAACCCGTCCGACGCGAGAGCTTGAGGGAGCGCGCCCTTCAGAAAACAGAGAGTCTCCCTGTGACGAATTAAGATGGCGGAGCCCGTCAGCATCACCAATGAGAACCACTCCGCTAACCCGAGGTCACGGCTGGGATCCCGCCCGATACATACGACCGTTAGGGTCCCTAGCATCACCAGCACCGTCTTCCTCATCAATCTCGTCGACAGACTCCATGACCACCTCATCGAATACCACCAACACGTCAGTATCATCTCCCGCAGCGACTCAGGCTGAGGAGATACCCCAACCCTCGGTGAATGGCACGTGAACTAACGAAAACGAGGAAGTCTTGCCGGTTTCAAATGAAGGGAAGTTGCTGTCGCCCAGTCGTACACCGCCCCTACCAACCAGCCCAAGGGGAATCGCGTTTGAGCAGTTGCCTGAAGCAGTGCAGAGGCAGTTCAAAGATGGCGCAGGAGCAGCCAGGCGAAGGCGCGTATTTCTGCTATACCAGGGGCAACCTTACCGGATTCGCGAAGACTCAGATGGCTCGGTGCGCGCCCTGTGGCTGGTACCATAACCGGCCGGAAAATATTAAGAACTGATAATGCTAAGGGAATGCTAAGCAGCGATATAGATAGTTATTTAAAATCAAATGGTATAAAATATCAATTGTCGTAGAATATGCTCCACAACACAATGGCGTTGCAGAACGCATGAACCGCACACTTGTTGAAATGGAAAGATGCCTAATGTTAGAAGCGGATCTTCCTGAAATGTTATGGGCTGAATTAATTAATACTGCAACATATATTCGAAACAGATGTCCTACCAGTTTAAATAAATATAAGACACCATTTGAAATTTGGACAGGGAAAACACCAAATGTTAAACACTTGCTTCAAATTGGAAGCAAATCATATGTTTTAAACAAAAAGCCAGGAAAAGGTAAATGGGAGCCTATTAGTGAAGATTATATTTTAGTAGGTTACTGTGATGAATCTAAAGCATACAGGTTGTGGAAGGCTGGTGACAAGAAAATTACAAAGAGTAGAGATGTAAAGATAATTGAAGAAAAATCGCCCCATATTAACACCGATTCACTGAACTTTAAAGAAAATCAAGAGTATGTAGAGTTTCTGTTGGGGCTAGAAACTTCCTAGCCTTTTACTACTAACTTCCAAGTCAAACAAATGAAACGCGGAAGGTTTCTTATTTAAATTTAATAAAACAAATTTATTTTGGCTTCTTGCCTTGTTGATGGTTTGATGCAGATTAAAAAAAATATTAACAACTTGAAATTAAATAGTAACAAAAAATAGAACTCAAAAAAGAAAAAAAAAACAACTCAAGAGAAAATTATCGCAGAACGTAAAGGAAACTTAAGATTATTTTACACGGAGAGAAATCGTTTTACAAATTCAAAGAAATTAAAAATTAATGAAATTAAAATTCAAGATATGAGAAAAAAAAAATAATAAATAACAAAGAAAATTGAAAATTAAAGAAAATTAGAAAAATAACTAAAAAATTACTGAAGTCGCTTCAACATGCTCCCCCCGAAGAGTGGCAAAAGCACCCCCTTTACGTCTAGGATTTGATCCAGCCAAAGGTAGATGATTGGGATATTGGTGCGTCCAGGTCTGGCTGTATTGTGGATTCAGGAGCACTTTTTCTTACAGGCCCTAGGGATGCTTGCTTGGAGGTACTGTAGGGTTCTTCAAGATGAAGTTTATTGGCCACGGCTGCCAATTGGGTGTCATCCATTTGAGAGATTGTGGCTTGTAGTGTTGCCACCGCGTTTGTTGACCAGAGCTCTAGCTAACACGGGTCCCCCGCGCTGAGGTTCAGCGAGGACATCTTCTGACTTGATGGTGTAGCCGAGTGTGGTGAAAAGCATTACAGGCCACCCAGTTGACCAAAACTGCACATCCTCTGGTTAAGGTACAATGTTCTCGAAAATGATTGTAGGCCAGGCAATTCAGGCAGTATTGCAGAGGGTGGTTGAGTTGGCAAATATGGCACCGTGGTCGCTTTTTCATCTGTATTTGTAGCAAAAGAAAAGAAAGAAGTATATACAGTGTTAAAAAATACCTAATGCGACTGAGTTTTCTAATTTTCTATTTTTGTTGAGGAATTTGGTAGACTATTTGGTAGGTTGTGGTGGGAGTTTAGTCATGTTATTGTCTGTCGGTAGCAAACATAGTTTTACCACTGGGCGTAAAATTATGCCCTTTTTGGTGACTACTTCAGCAACTCTTACTTTGCTGTCTCGACCATAGATTACGTTATTAGCGCGAATTTAAGATGGCTTCGATACGGACTAGAAGCGTGCTGAATTCTTCGAACGTGAAAGATAGGTTGCTGGTAACTTTCTTCAGGTGAGACTTCATGCTCTTGACTGCGGCCTCCCAGAGGCCACCCATATGAGGTGCATATGGCGGTATAAAAGACCAGGTAATGCCCAAGGTGGAGTACTTTTCGACTAAAGTCTTTTCAAGAGATTTCAAGAACTCGTGGTGGCCTTTAAGAAGAGCATAGCTTGCACCGACGAAATTTCGACCGTTGTCGGAAAACATGGTCTTGGGGAGTCCTCTGCGCCCAATAAAGCGGTGAAAGCAGGCTAGAAAGGCATCGGTTGAGAGGTCTGAACAGACTTCTAAATGGACGGCTCGGGTAGAAAAACATACGAACACAGCAGCGTAACCTTTTAGAATCTTCGCATTTCTCAACGTCGAGGATTTAATGTTGAAGGGACCAGCGAAATCGACTCCGGTATATGTGAAGGGCAGGGAAAAGTTCACACGTTCTGGGGGGAGTGCGGCCATGATTTGGTGCTGGACCTTATGCTTGTAAATAGTACAGGCCTTGCATTCTCTAATGCATTTTCGGACAAGATTCTTTAATCTGGGGATATAAAAGCCCTGGCGAATCGCACGTAGCATTATATGGTGCTCAGAGTGGAGCATAATGCGATGGGTGAAATTAACTAGAAGCCTCGCGAAATGAGACCCTTCTGGCACAATAACTGGATGACGTTCCTCGTAGCTTAAAACTGAATTAATAAGCCTGCCGCCAACTCGTAAAAGGTCGTCCTTGTCAATAAAAGGATTTAAGTTAAGCAGTCTGCTTTTGCGGCTTAACGGTTTCTTTTCCTTAAGGCAATCGTATTCACGGTAAAAATATCTCTTTTGAGCGAGCGACATGAGTCGAGTTTTCATTGAGCTAATTTCTTGAGCTGTAATAAACTTTTCGGTGGAAAATGGTTTCTTGAGAACTCGGTTGACAAATCGAAGTCGATAGCAAAGAATTCGCAACGCCCTTGGGAAAGATGAAAATTCTTCAAGTATATCTGTGCAATTTACGTCAAGATGAAAGTTGATTATAGACTTCTTTGTCTCTAAGTCGACTGGGTCAAACGTACGAGGTACTGGCCATAACGGTGTGGGAAGTTGCAGCCAGGTGGGGCCATGCCACCAGAGTTGATTGTCTGCAAGCTCCTGCGGGGAGCAGCCTCGAGTGCCCAGATCTGCAGGATTTTCTTCAGTCTTAACGTGTTTCCAGTGTTGAGTGCTGGCGATGCTGATGATCTGAGTCACACGATTTGCAACAAACGTTTTCAGCGCATACGGAGGTTTTTGCAACCAACCCAGTACAATGGACGAGTCTGTCCACAAAAAAAGTTCATAGGGGAACTGACAATTTGTGACTACACTACGAATGAGTTTAGCCACCAACAAAGCTCCACACAATTCTAGTTTCGGAACGGTTGTCCGCTTAATCGGAGCAACTTTTGTTTTTGCTACCAGCAAATGGCTATTTAGTTGGCCTTCTGAGTTTTCTGTTCGAATATACACTGAACCACAATATGCCTTCTCTGAGGCGTCACAGAAGCCATGTATTTGGATTTTATATCCTGGGGAGAAATCTACCCATCTAGGTATCTTAAGTGTCGGAATAAATGGCAAGTTTTTTAAGAATAAATTCCATTTTACGAGTATGTGTGGAGGAACCCCTTCGTCCCAATCAGACTTTGCTTCCCATAATTCTTGCATCAAAGTCTTAGCAACAATAACGACTGGGCCTAACCAACCTAGAGGGTCGAATAATCTTGCTATTACTGACAAGATTTTTCGTTTTGTAGCGGATGGGGTAATTTCAATTGGCTCTACCGCATAGTAAAATATATCCGCCAACGCATTCCAGCGAATTCCCAATGTTTTTAAAGAGCTGGAGTCATCAAACTTCAAGAAATCTTCGTCTAGAAGATCCTCCCGGGGCAAACTTTCGAGTAGAAACTGATGATTTGCTGTCATCTTTTTAAGGGGAAAGCCGCCAGATTTCAAAGCTATGATAAGCTCCCCTTGCTTCTGCTTGGCCTCTTCAAGCGTGTGTCCCCCGGACAATATGTCATCAACGTAGACCTCGTTCTTCAGAACAATAGATGCTTTGGGATACAGGTTTCTGCAATCATGACCTAGCTCAAGTAGAGTCCTAATCGCCAAAAAGGGGGCGCAATTTACGCCAAACGTAACGGTCTTAAGTTGAAACGAATTCACGTATCCCTCAGTGTTGTTGCGAAATAAAATTTGTTGATAAGGGCGATCTGCTTTATGCATCATAATCTGCCTATACATCTTCTGGATGTCTCCAGTGAATACGTACTTATAATTTCGCCAACGTAAAACAAGTTGCATTAAATCCGTTTGAAGCGTTGGGCCCTGGTATAGCACATCATTTAATGAAAACCCACTTCCGGTTTTCTTTGAGGCGTTAAAGACCACTCGCACTTTTGTGGTTTTACTTTCGGGCTTGATTACCGCGTGGTGGGGTAGAAAAAATGAAGAGATTTTTTCTGCTTTGGGTTCAAAATGTACAACTGGTTCCATGTGATCCAAGTCCAGATATTCTTGGAGAACTTCAGCGTACTGCGCCTTCAAATCTGGGGTTTTATCGAGCATTTTCTCCATTCGATGGTACTGCGCAAGAGCCATATTTCGGGAGGGGCCTAAATAAATCTCTTTTGGAAATTGTTCCTTGAACGGTAGTCGAACTACGTAACGTCCATCAGATTGTCGAATTGTGGTACGTTTAAAATAATTTTCACAATAAATATCACTTTCAGCTTGAAAATCGGTTTTTTCAGCCTCTTCTATTTCCCAAAACTTTTTTAATTGCTCATGAAGAGCTAGATCGCTGCCAGGCGAAACAAAAGTATGGAATGATTGAACTCTAGTTTCTGGTTCAGGGCCTAGCAAATACCAGCCAAAGTGGGACTCTCGGGCTTCAAGATTGCTTCCGATATTCATTTTTACGCCGCTCAAATTTATAAAAGGCAGATAATCACTACCGATAATCATTTCAATTGCCGCAGGTTTGTAGAAATAGGGATCTGCTAGTTTCAAACCTTTTATATCTTTTACCGTTTGAATTGGGATCGGCCGTGAAGGCATAAAATGTGCCAATGTTGGTACCACAATCGCTCGGATTTTAATTTTAAAATCGGATACTCGAGATTTAACTGTGACATAGCACCTTCCCTTCGAACTACCTACCACCGTATCACCGAACCCTGATATTTCGCTATGATGGCGTTCTAGGGGGATCGCTAAATTTTGTTGAACACGCCTTAGGATAAAACTTCTAGTCGACCCTGTATCAATCAATGCGCGAACAGTGAATTGTTCGCCTAAATGCTCTACATGAACCAAAGCTGTAGGTAAAATTGTAGTACCGCTGTGTTGAGACAGATTCACCTGAACTGACTCCATGCCATTTGCACCTGAAGTGGCAGACCTTCCTGATTGAGAACTGGATGGCCTCGTGTTACTCTGAGTACCCGACCCTGATGGCCTTTCGTTGTCTCGAACTTGCTGATGAGATGAAGCCCGTTGAATGGGAACCTTTTTCGCCTTATCTTCTTCAATATGCAACATGGTGTGATGCCTCTGATTGCATCTGTTGCAACTACTGGAGCTCTGACATTTCGTTTTGAAATGAGTGGGTGAAAAACAATTCGCACAAAATTTGTTCGCATAAACATATTTGATTCGATCATGGACGGACAAACCCTTAAAATATTTGCAGAATCGTAATGGATGATTCTGTTGGCATTTCTTGCAGCTAAATTTACCTTTATCAGTTTCAGCATCAGAATAGAAAACTTGAGATCTAGAGGTATTATTGTCCCGGCTGGGCGGTTTCCTCAAATTTGTAAAAGTTTCTAATGTTTCAATTCTCTCAGACAGAAATTTGTTAAGTTGTTGCCAGGTAGGCAATTCCTTATGGTTAGTCAGAGAATCTTCCCACGCACGCGAAGTTTCTTCTGGGAGCTTTGAAGTGCAAATGTGCATAAGAAAGGGGTCATTATCAGCCACCTCAACTTGAAACGAACTAATAATCGACAAACCATCGCTGACCGTATTTTGAAGTTGCCTTAAAAATTTCAAAGTTTCATTCTGAGGGGCCTGGATGCCATATATTTTCCTAATTTGATTATTGATTAAAATTCGCTTGTTTTCGTAGCGATTTTTCAAGGCCTGCCAAGCTAGCTCAAAATTAGCATCTACCAAATCATAATCTTTTATTTGTTGGTAGGCCTCCCCCCTCGTCTTGCCAAGTAAATAATATAATTTGTGCGCTGGCGCCACTGAAGGCTCATTTCCAACCACTGCCCTAAACATATCCCTAAATGCTGGCCATTTGTCGAAACCTCCTTCAAACGTTTGAATTTCAACCGCAGGTAACTTAAGAGATGACTGACGTACTGTCGTATCTGCCGCTTTTTGTTGTGGGGCCTTAGCCTTCAACAAGTCCAATATTTTAGCCTTTAGCATCTGGTATTGTTCACAGGCATCCTCATATTTAAGAGTAATTTCATCTGGAAAATCTTCTTCTTCTTTCACCCTTTCATAGCCACTGATGAATTCCTCAACTGTTGCTATCATCTTCATCCATCTTCTCTCAAGTTCAGACTGCTTTACCTCTAAAAGTGAAATCGTCAAATCTTCTGAAGAAATCTTCTCAAAAGTAGAACAAAAATTCACTACTTGTCGAATATCGTATTTACATGCTCTTTCCGAAACCATTTTTAAAATTTTTGCTCAAAAGCCTTAAATATTTTATACCTCAACAATTTCTCCAGCAGAAATTAAAAAATTTACAAAAAACAATCGTGAAGAAATTCAACCTTATACGAAGGTATATTAAAATTATTCGCGACGAATGAAAGCGATGTAGAATGTTTTAAAACAGCTTTAAATTTCACCAAAAAAATTTCAAAAATATTCGCCTCAAAATTGCCAAAAAATTTTCCCAAGTTGTTTATATTTCAATGTAAAATTAAATTAATTTTATTAAAACTTCTCTTTATTAAATTTTTTCTCTACCACCATAAAATCATTTTCAATATTCAGCCACAAATCAATTTTACTTAGATTCTGTAAAATTTTTTTTTTTTAAAAAATCTACTCATCAAAATTCCAATATAATTATTATAATTGTGCTATAAATTATATTTTTCAAAAATTACGCACTCTTTTCTCCAAACAAGTTTTCAAAAATAATCGAACACACTTCATAAAAAATTTAGAACGGGTTGTTCATAAGCATTCAGTTTTCTAATCAAATAATGCTTCAAATATGTACCACTCGTAGGGTCACCTTGTAAAACAAAATTTTTTAACACCTCTTTTCAGTTCACCCTTTTTATTTAAAATGTGACTACTTGCTGTAGTTTTGCATTCAATATTAATGCTATATATTTTTGTTGACCTTGTGCACCACTTGAAGGGACACCCTTTATATTCTTTTAAAACTAAAACAAACTGCTTCTTTATTATTCTTATTTTTTCTTAATAATTATGCCACAACACTGTCTTCCAAATTCTTCACAAAATATAAAACCATTTAAAAAACTTCACACACTCACCCTCTTTTCTTTGAAAACAGCCTGGGGCCTAATTCTGGCAGTCGTGATCGAGTAATTTCTCGATTCGAAAGCAATTTATTATTTAATTATTTCAGTCAATACTGAACGAATCGGAATAATTTTTTCAGTGTTATAAAGCATTAATTTTAGTTTCACAATACTGAAAAAATAATTTCGATTCGTTAAGTATCGACTGAAATAAAATTGCTTTCGAATCGAGGAAGTACTCGATCACGACTGCCAGAATTAGGCCCCTGTCTTTTGTGTTGCTGTTGCTTGTGTTGTTATTTTTGCTGGTTTATGTTTTTTTTTGTAGCCACTTTAAATTGTTTTATTTTATTAATTTTTGTCAAGACGTACTTCAGTGGTTTTCTTTTATTTTTGTTTTCCAATTACTGTCTTTTTTCCTTTTTTTTCAATAAACAATTCTTTATTTAAATTTTAATTTATTATTTTAACACTTCCAATAATACCTTTTTTACCGAGCACATTTACCTTTTGATTTTTTTTTTACTTTTGTGTGTGAAGTTGCCGGTCAAATTCAATTGTAAATAACAAAGTTGGGGAACGTACAGGAATCGAAACACTTAGTAATGAGTATGACGAGTATGGCAATTATAATTTACAGCAGTACGCATGTATATAATACAAAAAATCCGTTGTTTTTCTTCTTATTTACCAGTGTTGGTACTTTTTAACAGTGTTGGCACGTTGGGGATTTTTCATATCGGTGATGGGTTTTTTATTAAATTTTAAGGTTATGTTCGATTACTTGTTGGATATGATTATGCAGTAATTTTAATTAATTTTTTGCACTTTTTCTAATAAAAATCACACAATCGCATTAAATATAATTAAAACACTGTACTCACCCAATCTAATCCTTTTGATGACACTTAATGTTTACCGTCTTGTGGACCTTTCTTCCTTCTTGGAATGTTTGGCACAATTGTGAACTTTTACCTCTTTCTTGGAACTGCTGCTGATGTTGTAGTTGCTGCGGTGGAACAACTATTGACGTCACTTTAAAAAAATTTGCCGCAGTTGTTACGGGAGAACAACTGCTGATGGCATTCAGTGGACAGGTTTGCCACTGGCTATTCCAATCCTAGCTCCTCTAGGATTTATCGAAGGACCAAATGTTGGGGCTAGAAACTTCCTAGCCTTTTACTACTAACTTCCAAGTCAAACAAATGAAACGCGGAAGGTTTCTTATTTAAATTTAATAAAACAAATTTATTTTGGCTTCTTGCCTTGTTGATGGTTTGATGCAGATTAAAAAAAATATTAACAACTTGAAATTAAATAGTAACAAAAAATAGAACTCAAAAAAGAAAAAAAAAACAACTCAAGAGAAAATTATCGCAGAACGTAAAGGAAACTTAAGATTATTTTACACGGAGAGAAATCGTTTTACAAATTCAAAGAAATTAAAAATTAATGAAATTAAAATTCAAGATATGAGAAAAAAAAAAATAATAAATAACAAAGAAAATTGAAAATTAAAGAAAATTAGAAAAATAACTAAAAAATTACTGAAGTCGCTTCAACAGTTTCAATTAAACTTTATTACAGATACTAATCAACAAGAAAGTAGCAATGTAGATTTAAGTGAAGCTGATATGTTTGAAGATTCTGTTGACCGTTCTTCCAAGAGAATGTCAAATAATCATTAATCTAAAAACGGATATTGCTCTCATTGAAAATGCACAGGGTGAAAATCAAGTACATCTATTACTACTGGAAAAAAAAAACAAAAGTAACAACAAACCAAATTCACCGTGATGGTTTTGTGGTGGCATGCATTATGCCCGTCTTTGCTAGGGCTGCCATTCGTACTGATTTTACCAGTACACGTACTGGTTTTTATTCAATGTACTGGTTTATGCATAACACCCAAATCAGTACGCAAAAGTACTGTTTTTTTTTAAATTTGACTCCAAATAATTTTACTTGTTTAAAATTGGTTTACTTCCCTTATTACTTTTGATTTGTTATGAATCACCAAGTTAAAATTCAGTCTTTACTCTTAACTTACCATATGATTTGTATTTAAATAAATGGAAGTGCCATTAGTGCTTTTCAAAAGAAAATGCTGCTTTTGCAAAAAAGAGAAAAGTATAAAAACACTCGCAGGATTGTTTGCTTCGCCTGTCTTCGTTTTGAACAACTGCCAACGTTATCACTTCTTGGTTGTATTCTGTGATTCAAATAAAACAAAAAAGAACGTAAAATGTTCGTTTTGTTTTCCAACGTCCTGTGTGTAAAACAGATATAAAACGGCACATGCAAACAGGTAGACATAACCCAGGTTTTACACATGAAAGAACTTTCTTGCAAGAAGAGTATACGTACTATCACCCTGCAAATATTAGTACTGGTCCAAACACGCGTGTACAAGGTAGCCCACAAGGGACTAGGACTAGTCCAAAAGTAACCCAAATGTATGGAAAAAACATGGTCTATTTAACATTACGATGTCCTGGGGCAGGGCCATATCACCCAGCTTTGGATTACAAAGGAGTAGTCTTAAAACTACTTCATTGTATACACAAGAGGATTAGTTTTAACTTCGTTTAGAAGCGAAAACATGTTAAAGAACCAGACATATTGTCTCACTACAAACAATTTTTGACAATGAAATGGTCCATGCTTGCATTACATCGGACCAGTCCATGGAGTAGTCCATTTAATAAAAATGGATCAGGCGGTCCAATATTATTTGCAGGGCAACGAAAAATCGTAGAAAAAGCCGATTGGCTGAAAGTACAAAAATTGCGTGAATGTTAGTGAAAAAGTGTAAGTGTATTGCAACATTCAAGATATTACCTTCATGTGTTAATGCTAGGTAAGTCTGGGTTTACACTATGAAAGTTTTCTTTCAGAAAGTCTGAGTTTATGGGTGAGAGAGGAGAAAAGAAAAGCATGTTCTCTTCCCCTCTCACCAATAAACTCAGACTTTCTGAAAGAAAAATTTCATAGTGTGATCCCAGACTAAGCGAAATATATCAGAGAGTCGTCAAAAAACAGTATCTTCATTTCATTCATGGCCACAGCTACGCTTCAGCTGATTGTACCAGCAAACTTTTCAAAGATATCATCCCTGATTCCAAAGTTGCTTCCAATTTTAGTTGCGGAAGAACAAAGTGTTCTAAAGTTGCAACCAAATTATTGGCAAAGTATTTAGGGTATTCACAAGGTCTGACTGGATACATTTTCATAATTTAAAAATTGTTCCAAACTATTATTCTTGGCGTTAAAAATTTCTTAAAATAACTACATATTTTATTTTAAGGCATTTTTTTTTGTTTGTTATAAAAACAAAAAATTTTAAGGGGTTTTAATTTAATAGCCTATGACAATATGGCTAGATTGGAGACCTCTTGAATACCTTCATTATATTGACAATAATTTGTATGAATTTAGAATTTTTTGTACATTTACAACATAATTCTACTTATATCTATTTTTAATATTGTGACGTGATGTTTTTGTTGTATGTATTTTGTTAAGTTCTTGCTTTAAAAAATAGAAAAATGAATTTTTTTTTAATGTATAATTTGCTTTTTGTTTTAATAATCGTTTAAAACTTATGAATTTAATAAAATTTTGGGTCAAAATTTGTGTACTGGTTTTTTTCCGAATGTACTGGTATTTTGCTTAAGATGTACTGATTTTTCCAATTTCAAAAATGGCAACCCTAGTCTTTGCACATATCAAAATCACAAGTGCCAAGAGTGCAGCAAGCTGGGGCACACAGAGTGTTATTGTTTGAAGGTGAAAAACAATAAGAAGCATTCCAACTCAGGTCCCGAGGCAAAGATACAATATATAGTAGATTGAGGAAATATGTAAAAGTTAAAATCAATCGAATAGACGTAAAACTACAACTCGACACTGGGTCAGACATAACAATTATCACAAAAGAAGTTCATACATAACGAACAAAACGTTAAACGAACTGCTCGCAGTGCCACAGGAAATTTGCCAGTAATAGATCAATTTAACCAATTAAAAATTTAAATGATATTGGCATCGATTGGATTAATGCCTTACATTTTGTATGGCCATAAACACAATTTGTAAATCCAATAAATTTAATCAGGAAAGTATCTATAAAGATAATAACGAATTAATGAATTGTTCATACCTCTTTCATGAGAAAATGAGTCTATGCAACAAAAGAACAGCAAATCTTGTAGTGAAGCCAGATAAACATCCCGTATTTCGACCTCCTCGGCCTGTTGCGTATGCAGTTCGACATCTCGTAGAAGATGAAGAAAATGAACATGATACAAATCTATACAAAGTTCAAAAACGCATCGAGGAATATGGATGCAAACCAGTGTTACCACCAGCAAATTCAAAATTACACTTGAGCTTAAGCAAAATTACCCGTTTTAAATGAAATTACACCTGATATAAGATTGAAGTTTTATTTAATAAAAAGACATTTACAAAGAAGCAAAAACACAAAGAACTCATTGAAAGAAGAATGCTCAAACTGTTAAGATTCTTATTGTAATTTTAAATAAATGAACAAAAAATACTTAAAAACAATTAATATAACATAAAATAAAACTCCTAAAAAATTGAGTTTAGCTTCCACAGTTGGTTGCATATATCTAGGTAAGGTTTAAAATGCTCATTGCAATTCCTTTATAATCGGGCATGTTCTGTAAATCAAAATGAAGTGGATTTAAAATCGCCCAAATTTTGAAAACGATCCTGTATAGAAGGTTCATGAAAATATTTCTTTTTATATACTTCATACTTCGAGTACTAATTGTCTTTACAAGAACCACTGTTGAAAACCGTTTAAATTGCAGCCATTTTGTAAATAATTTAGATCAAAATCTCGTTCGATTTCAATTCCACTTCTTTTCGATTTGCAGAACATGCCCGAATGGGTATTTTTTTAGCCCAATAAAGCTTACGAAGGGTTAGCGGTCAAACGAACTGTCATACTGCCTTTAATTTTTTTCTCAGTCACATCATCATGAATAGAATCATGCTTGAACAACGCCACCAAATTATCCAAATTTGCTTTAAAAATCAGCCATCGATTTTCGCAACTTATAGGCAACTTCATGATTAAACTGACGCAACTTATTTTGGTTGATTTAGAGAAAAAAACTGTCAATTTGACTTCAAGGCCGTGCGATGTGACATCTCTTGATTAAAGTCACTGGTTTATGCTAATAAAACAGCAGCAATTGACGTCTTGGAGGTCAACAGTGTTCATTTTATTCGTGACAAGCAACCAGCAATGCTCAAAAAAGAGGAACAAAATTGGACGTCTGCAAGGCGTTTCATCAAGGACATGCGCGGTGCCTATTTGTTTGAAATCAGTTTTAATTAGTAATGCCGCGTATAAATCTGCGATTAAAATTTTTTATTTTTGTGTTGTCTAAAATGTTAAGATTCATGGTCTTAAAAAATACCCTTTATACCTTATTTAGTAAACAAAATGCCTGCCGGGTTTTATAAAACTGTCCCTTTCGTAATTCAGTTTTACAACTGATAGGGGCGTTAAATATTCTTCAAACTAAAGCAGACAAAAATCAAATTAATTGCATGTTGAAATATTGGAAACATGTCATCCCCCAGGCTAGTTTCAGTTTGAACAACCTTTTTCAATGAACTTTAGGTTCTTAATCTTTATAAGAGGCATCTTTATCCAAATCTAAAGGACCATCTTGCGATATTCATTACAAAAAAAAAATATTTATTGATTGAAGTCTTTTCTTTAAAAGAAACCGAAACTTTGGTCTAAAAGACTGTGCATTTTTTAGCAACAATATTTAAAAGAAATAAATGTCATCGCTTAAATCGAATCTTGATTTTATTTGGGTATCCAAAGTAAGAATTAAAGTAACACCGGGATAACACCTAAGAGAAATTACGCACGCTCTACCAATGACAGTAAAAATTATACCAAATTCGGGTAATAACCCACAAATTGGCAACACTGGTGCAAACAAAAATTCGCGAAATGCAACTTTTTTTTTTATTTACTTAACTATCATCATTACACATTTCACAATATTTTGAAACAAAATCAGGTGTTAAACAAGAGTGTTTACTGTCACCATTGCTTTTTGCCCTCGAAAATTACTGCAACATGTGGAATGTGGAAGTTAATTTAAACAAATCCGAAATTATGGTGTTCAAAAATGGTGGTCGACTAAGTCAACAAGAAAAATGGTTTTTTAAAGGAGATGAGGTAAAAATATCCCCTGAACAGGATCTAAGTTCGACCATAAAAAATAAGTATCAGATGTAAAATACAAAAGAAATTATGACAAATTATAAAAAAATCATATATGAAATATTCAACTTGTACACCGAAACTCAACAAAAAAATGAAAATGCATTTTGAACTCCCCATAACTTTTGCTCCTATCAGTCGAATTTTACGTTTAATAGCGCAAATTAAGCCTAATATCGCACCTATCGAGCATCAAAAGTTATGGAATTTTGACCGCCTTCTCGTAAAATGTCCCACTGTGCGGCGATTCAATAAGGGAAAAAGCGCTTCTCCACATCTTATTGCTTTTGAGCAGGCTTGTTCAATGTGTTGTTTGAAAGTAAGTTTTTTACTTAATGTACCTCCGAAATACTTAACAGGGGTTTGAAATGGAATGTGTGCTCCTTGAATTGAGAGATTAATACTAGGTATCCTCTTTGGTGATTTGATAAAAGGAAATATTATTGCTTGCGTTTTTGCCTCGTTGATCTTAATTTTCCATTTTATAAAATAATTCTTTGCGTATAAAAAACTTTTTTTATTCTTTTTGCGATTGCATTTGAAAGTTTCCCTAGTGTTATTAAGGCAGTGTCATCTGCGTATAAAACTGATGTGTAATTAATTTAACAATTGAAAGTCAGATATGTATATTGAGTATAATGTTGGTGACAACACAGAGCCCTGTGGTACACCAGCTAGAATTTGACGTTTAGTTGAAAATGCGTTATCAACATTCACAACAAAATATCTCTCATTTATTAAGCTTTTTATTAATTTTTGCAAATAAATTGGATATCCAAGCTTACCGAGTTTATAAATTAAGGCACTGTGCCAAATAAAGTCAAATGCTTTTTCGATATCCAAAAATACCACCCCAGTGCTCCATTGATTATTTTTGTTATGTTGTATGAAGTTAGGCTTGCCACTTCTATTTTGAGAAAAAGAGGACGCGAGCTTAACAAATGTAGGACATTTGCTCGAAAAAAGAGGACACATTTTAAACAACATAATTTTAATAAAATTAAAGACGCCATAAAAATTAACAAACAAGATTTGATTTAAAGAAAAACTTTATTTACAAAAAATAAAAACTTAACAAAACACAACAAATAATTTTGATTAAATGGTAGAAAACAAAAATTCATAGCAGACATTATCGGGAATGTATATTTTTTAATAATTTTTACTACGAAGTTTCCAAAAGTTTCCCGTATATTTTTCAAGACTTCCAATTTTAGCCAATATATTGCCGTCGCATCTCTTTAAATATTTGTAAAACTCTTGGCAATTCATATTAAAATTATACAATAGATTCCACATCTATGGACAATGTGTCACAACCATTGTGAAGTGCATTATTGGCTGGACAACCACACCAATTATTTTTTTATGCAAAGCATTTGTTAGTTTTGCGAATATGTACATTATTTTGACCGTATCTGTGCATAACACCAAAAATGGTATTTCAATTGTCACCGTTTAAGCAATATTCTTCCAAATTCTGGAGAATAGCTTCCGCTATAATCTCTGATGTTTACATTGATAGGAAATATATTTGTTAGGATTTCATTGATTTCATTTGTACATCGACCATACAAGAAAATTATGGGTGAAATGATAGAAAACTTGATTGGGAAGTATAGAATAAGCATTGCCATTAGCTTATTAGGACCGAAATTACTCGTGTCGGGTAATATGATCACAAAGGCGCGCCACAACCTTTTTGACAATTGCTGTGGCTTAATTACGGTTGCAAGATTTATTTTTAGCTATCTGACAATCATGAAATAAATTACTTTCAGTTGTGCAGTCCAAAGATAAAAAAGGCATGTTATGAACAATGGTGTTATAGGCGATGCAACCATCAATGGCTCAAAGTTCATAGCCGACCATAATTTTTGGAAAAACTGTGTCGATGTTCGTGGAACAATCTTGGCTAGAAAAACCCTTTTTATGTTTCTGTGTCTCCAAATCATTACAGATGTCTTTTACGTCTTTATTTACAGTCGAAATTGTAGAATTGCAATCTTCATTTACTCTTTTCATAAACAAACATTTTTTTTAGCTCCTCGTTAAAAGTGCACTTGCGTTTTGGCATTCTAAGATTAGAAGATTAATCAATTTTAACTCTAACATTTGTGGTCAATTTACTTATATTTGTAACTTCATGAAAAACACACAGCTGACAAGCAGAGACCTTTGCCGACAAGTTATAATAAGCCGCCGACTATCAGGTATAGTAAAACTGATGATGTACAAAGAGAAAATTTAAAATTGTACTTTTTCCAAGCTTATTGTACGAGCACCAAAATCTTTCTTATAAACAAAAATATTTCAATGAAGGTGTAAAAAGCCGTACAACACCGGACACTTGCTGAAAAAGAAGTAGGACTGCCCCGGATGTCCGGGAAAAAGAGGACGGATGGCAACTCTATATGAAGTTAATAATTCTGGTGGTTTGTAGAATGAATTTTTCTAAATCCAAATTGCTCCGATTGTTGGAAGTCATTATCTTTTGTAAAATCATTTAGTCTTCGGTATTATTTTCTCAAAAACTTTATCTAACATATTAACATATCAAAAATATCTGGCAACTTTGTCATGAAATAAAGCAAACATTTTGTTGTGCTAAGAAAAATAATTAAAAATAATATCATTAAGTACAAATTAAATATTGTAGTGTTTTTTTTTGTAATAATATAAAGTTGTAGTTTACGACTAAATGAAAATTTAATCAATTTGCTAACTGATTGCTGATTTCTATAAAGATAAAATGCTCTGCATATATGTTGATTCCGCCGGTATGTTATAGTTTAAAGCATGACGATATGCTAGAATTACTTAAGAGTTTTTAGTGCTTTAACGGGCATTCCGTCCTCGGCAACAAAACAGGCTAATATTTCACTGAAAGATTCATTTCTGGCAGCATATTTTAGTACAGTATTATTTGCAGTCTCTTGGCGTATATTTATGTCAAGCTTGTGGAAATTGTTGTCAAATTGCTTTATACTTTTTAAGCTAAAAATTGTTTTCTATTATTTTGAATTGGTTATGGTTTTTGTTTTAAGATCACGCGCTTATAAATATAAGTGATTTGTATTTACATTGCTCATAATATTTTTTGACTTTTGTTGCAGTTTGTTTTGACATTCTTCATAAAAAGTTTAAGTATGCCGAATATTCAATTATATAACAAGAAAGAAAGTATAGGCGGTCAAGTCCGACCATATGATACCCTACACCACAGTATTTAAAAACATATTTTCGAGAGTGTATGGCTATAGGAATAGGGATACATATATCTGTTTTAAATTTCATTAAAATCGCTTTAATAGTTTCTGAGAGTCAGAAATTGCGCGCTATCTCCCCTCGTGGTCATCTTTTTATAAAAATGCATAGCTTTCGCGTCCGTACAAATATGGATCCATCTATGTTTTAAATTTCATTAAAATCGGGCTGATAGTTTCTGAGAGGCAGAAATTGCCCCTCGTGGTCGTACTAATCGGCCCATTTTCAATTGGTCCTTGTGCCAATAAGATCCTATGTGCCAAATTTTATTAAATTATCTCCAAAATTGCGACCTGTACTTTGCGCACAAGGTTAAATGGACAGCCAGCTGGACGGACATCGTTAGATCAACTCAGAAAGTGATTCTGAGTCGGTATACTTTAAGGTGGGTCTAGGATCAATATTGTAAGGTGTTACACACATCAGCACAAATGCATAATACCCTCTCCACTATTGTGGTGTGGGTATAAATACATAAATTACGGGTACTTTTATAACAAAAGACAGGAAAACTTATAAATGACACATTACAAATTTTAACAAAATAGCCAGTTTATTTTATATTCGATACGACTTGAAAATACACAATACGATGCAAAATGTAGTTGTCTGTCGAGCTGCGTACTTTAATTTTTACATTTCTTAAATTTCATTTGTTGCCTAATGTCCGGCTAGATTGGCAAAATACACCTACATATGTGCTCTGTATCTGTATGACAATAAAGAGCCTTTCGGGACTGTGTAATAGTTGATGTTCATACAAGGGCTCTTCTGACTTAATTTGATCGTTATATCTGATGGGCTCTTATTAGCGTTTAAAAGGTTTTCGGAAGACCATTTTTCTGGGAGGCATCCAATTTACGTCGAAGTTCAATAACACTATTCAAAATTTCATAAAATTCCGTTGAATTGTGACCTGTACTTTGTTTACAAGAATGCATTTATAATACACAACATTTATGGTATATTAGAGTATAAAGACTTGAGTTAGAAAAATGTATCAAGCTCCCAACGAGCAAAAAAGAGCAAAACGAAATAGGTTTTGTAAAATTTAAAACGTTTTTAAAAATTGTATTTAAACGATCTAAGATGTGGCAAAAACAAATATCGCCATTGGAAAGTTTTTTCATAAAAATCCCTTTTGAAAATAAAGAGTTATAAGCAATTTAATTGTAAAAATTGTATTAAAAACTCATGCTTTTAAAAAGGTGCAATTGAATTCACGCTATTTATAGAGAAAATGTTTACGTATATACCAGAATTTTTGGCTTCTGAGGTTCTCATGTGTTTACTTTAATATGAGTACTTCAATTTAAAGATTGGCGGCAAAAAAGACATTTGGCCGCTATTTCAAAAATAAATTAATAAATAATGTTTGCTTATATCGAAAATAATAATAATATATCACATTTCTTTCAGCTATATCGTCCGCAAGTTCAGTATCTACTAAGGCATTGGCTGAAAAATATCTCTAGCAAAAACTACCTGGCTCACTTGCCAATTTAAACAAACAAGAAAGGTGTAATATTGACATGAACATACTTCAATACAAACTTATTGAACAGGATAACATTACAACAAATATTTACTTACCTGCAACTAAAATTTCAACAAATAAATCTTCGTCTATCGTTAGGTCAACAAATGTAGATAAAGTTGGAAGAGTTTTCTTAGATGAACATGCTCAACAATGCTCCGTAGCTCCAACGTTACCTTTACATTCTCCGCACTCACCTTTGCTAATAGATAAAACTACCATCAATCATTTTAACGAAGCAAAATTATCTGCCAGATACATTAACAATGCAAATTATTTATATAATGGAAAAAAATCTAATATTCCAAATGTTTCCAAGCAAAATAAAAATTGTTCGGTAACCAAGGAATCGACAAGTACTACCTTAGCATCAAAACTCTTATGTTATTGTGAAAAAAATGAAACTCAGACTTTGAAGCATTTAAACAGTAAGATATCATTAGATACGAGAGCAGCAAAACGTTTGGTGCCTACACGAAATGCAGCAACCAGCCCGCATTTAGATATACGAAAATTAGGAGGTTTG
The DNA here is from genome assembly GCA_949318255.1 of Pollenia labialis. NCBI lineage: Eukaryota > Metazoa > Arthropoda > Insecta > Diptera > Polleniidae > Pollenia > Pollenia labialis. Next base: position 82,158,912 of record OX439139.1, read on the forward strand.
GCTACACTTACGCCCTCACCATCAATAAAAAGTGAACTTTGTGTAAAATCGATCGATTGTAAAAATAATAAATTACAAATCCCTAATAAAAATGTCATAACTTTCGAAAGGGAATATCATAAAACCATATTAGAAAAACCTAATACTATATCTAAACCCAAATCCAAACCTCTTCGAACAACTCGATCGCTGTCTCCGCGCCCACCTGTACGGCACCAATATGCCATGTTAGTATCAGATTCTGATAATATTAACATAAATATATTTCCTTTACCTAAAAATAACTCGTTGACCAATAAACCCCAAATTAATAAACTTTGCCGTTCTGAACAATCTTCTCCTAATGTCATCGATGGAAGAGAAATTAAATTTTCTTACAATGAATCAACAAATCGTAGTACTGGTTGCTTGGGTAATGTTATTGCAGATCCTTGGTTCAAAAGCACATGTTCTGACAATAAAACATCATCATTCATTTTATCTGCAACAAAAGAAAAAGGAATAGATTCAGCTAATGTAGTCACAGAAAGCAATAAAGATCCCTGGGTTAAAAGGTCAGACGTAGAATGTATCTCTAAAGTTTCAAGGCAAGCGTTATTTCGACAAACAAAATCATTTTCGGCTTCCAAATTCAATATAGAATCAATTATGGATTCACCTTTAACACATTTATCTCCAGGCTATTTGAATCCAGAAATACAGCCAACTGCTACAATTGATGCAAAAAAACAGTTACAGTCGGCTCCTACGTCTCCCCAATTTTTAACAACTTCAGAAAATATTTTTAATTCATCAATTTTTTTAGACAACAAACACAGTACTGAATATTCTATTGAAAAATCACCCATTCGATCATCTAGTTTCTCGCCTGCAAGAATAAAAGATAGTCACAACCCTTTTAAGGTCGGTAACTTACATCTACCCAAGTCACCACCGCCAATAATATCTGTCGCTGCTGACATTATTAAAGAACAAACTAAGAGTAAATCAAACATACTATCAACTAATCTTGACTTTTTGAACGTTTGTAATCCTAACTTGTTAAATGCGAGACACAGCATTTCTTCTGTGGCTGACCATAAACAAGAAGAAGAATTACAACTCAATATACGGCGTCTTTCCGATCAAATGCGTAGAAAAGAATTAACTTCCAATAATTCCATTAAAACATTTACTAGTGATCGCAATGTAAGAGATTACCTAAAGGACAAGAAAAAGGAAACAACATTTCTGAAAGTTGCAAGCAACCCTAGCTCCAGTAAAGATTTTGCAATAAATAGAGTGGACTTTTCGAAATATTTGGAGCAGTTTAAATGTAGTGGAGCCAAAAAAACTACAATATGTGAAGAAAATCCATGTTCGCGGAAGGAAAATATGGAACCAAAAACTGCAAATAATCAAGCGAATGTCGTAAATAGAAACCAATCTGATTGTCTTTTAGAGACTACATGTTAAAGCCAGTCATAACTACTCTTAAGGATGATACATTGCATACATTGCATATGTTTATATATGTATGTATGTATAAATATAACATTTATATATGTATGTATGTATAAATATAACATTTCATCAGCATTTATATAAAGTTTTTTTAATTTATTAACTTAAAACGTAACATGTTTTGTTGTTTATAAATTTACTAGCCGTTCCCGCCTGAATTTTTGAATTACTATACAGAAATAAAGATTTTTACGTTTATTTGTTTTAAAGGAAGACGGGGTAAGAAAATAAAGAACAATGATTGTGTGTTACTTTAATCTCTTTCAAAAAACGACTTGATCGATTACGACAACGACAGCCGGAATAAGGCTGATTGTTTTTACTTCTTTATACATTCTTTAGCTTATACGTATTAAATGGGCTCACGCTACAATATTGAAATAAATCAATGGGGAGAAAAAAATACCAAAAATAGGAAATACGGATAATTACATTTCTTCTTTAGCTTGTTGGTTCTACAACCGTTAATATTGGAAACATAAAATTCGACATGCAATATCCGGAGTGACAAGACTCTATAGGGAAATTGTTTGGTCCTTAATTACGTATTGGACTTAAAACAAAATATTAAACATGCAAGCTCCTGAGTGAATGAGAATCCTTAAAGGGATCTGTTTGGTTCTTTTTTAATTTTTGTTAATATTGAATCCATAAAATTTGCATGTTCTGCAAGAGAATCTGTAACTGGGCTTTTTGGTAGTTATTTCTTATTTAACTGGTACTTTTTTTTAAATAAAACATGCAATGTCCTGGATGAATCAGAGTCTATAAGAAGGGATTTTGATACTTTGTTTGTTCTTTCACTGGTACTAGTTGAATTTCCGTTTATATTGGACCTAGAAGCATTAAATTAAAGAATCATTAAATTAAATTAGAAGGATTTTTTTGGAATTATGTAATAATTTTCGCACTCAAAAGAACAAGAAAGACATTAAAACATTATACGCTGTTCACCCCTCATTCCGCCTCCAGGCTATCTCTCCGCTCGTCCTCTGACCGAATGAGAAAGCGACCAAGAGGAGACATACGGAGAATAACTGCCACTCCGAAAATATCTAACCAATTTTGATGAAATTTAAATAAATAGATCAGCATAATTAAAACACACAGGGGAATATATTTTTAAAACCTTGGAATATGAAGGAAAACTAATGAAGGTCGATATACACAGTAAAACACACAGGCTTTTTTTTAAATAAGTTTAAAACGTGATAAAATGATTATTTTTACGTTTATTTGTTTAAAAGAGTGCCAAAATTCAGATTTTACCCGTTAACGCCCTAAAAAAAGTACCAAAAAAGTACCAGATCGCTGTCCGCTTATTTTTCTGAACACTACGATAAGTATTACATATTTTCTGTCTCTTTTGGAGATAGCATAGAGGTTAGAATAGGAGGTTTAGCACCCCGGACCCTATCCTAAGCACTTAAGTGGAACCTTTTATAGCCTATGTCCGTTAGGAGGTTCCATTCTTCATTGTGTTGAAGAATTTTTTAAAATCGGACCGTCAGTTCTGGAGATTACCTCTTACAAACATAGAAACATACAAATGTTCAGCTTTATAATATAAGTATAGATATACATACAAATGTATGTATGTAGGTATGTCATTTCTGTCATTACTTCCAAAAATCTTAATCTCAAAAGATATGCTAGTTTCATTCCTATTTCAACTTTAAAGGTTTCGGTTCACAACTTTCTAGCTGGCCTTTCACACTTTTGATTTTGAGCGAGTTCTTAAGCAGATGGGTTGTCAATAGGGTTGCCAGTTGTACCGCTTTTTGAAGGATTGAGCCTTTTTTTATTAACTCACGTGTACCGCGCAGGATTGGCATCCCCATTTTTCAGAATTAATTATACCGGTCGGTTAGTAGGTAAGTAAAAACTTTTTTGAGTCTTTTCTTTCGTTTTTTTTTCTTACATATAATGATGAACAATAGACAGAGGAACACATTAAGGCCTGTTTTCACAACTTACCGATAGCTAAAGGTAGAATTTTATCGACCATATAAATAGTGTTCGATTATTACAACTTTACTTTATCGCTCACTTTGGGTTAAAGTAAAGTTTTACTAATTTTTAGCTTAAGGCCTTGTAGTTATAGCTATAATTTTAGCATTATAATATTTATATTGTAATGTTAAACCTAAATAAATAAAGTTTCACTAATAGAACAATTTTTATAAGGCCGGTTAAAGTCTACTTTTAGCTATCGGTAAGTTGTGAAAACGGGACTAAAACTTAGAACCATAAAAGTCTTGTTCTAATATACTTAAAATGAATGAGCTACAAGTGTATTGTGTAAGTTACATACATATATAGTACTGAACTGTGAATGGTAATCATGCTTGCTCCTGGCATTAACAGTGGCTCGCAGGGCAAAAGCCTTCTAACAAATAAACAACATAAAACTATACAGTAATTTTGACTTAGCTGCACAATATTTTTGCACGATTTATTGTGCAGATAAATCAAAAATGCAGTTATCTTAAATGTATTAAGCTATTTTAATGTGCAGGTGCCCAATTGTGGTTACCTGCATAAAAGTGCAGCTAAAGTAAAGTGTTTGTTAATACATATTTTTATATTTTGTTTATTCTTAGTTTCTTAAACTTTCATATATATTGATCAGTTAATACATAATACAAATTTTTACATTTTGTTTGTTCATTGAATCAACAAACTTTTTTGTTTATATATTATCAAAGTTATTTTCGGGAATACAAAATTTATTATTAATACGATTTCCGTATGACGTGCTAAATTCCCAGTTTTTCATATTTGATAAATACACTGAAATTTATTGTTGAGGGAAAGCTAGCTTCTATGCGCATTTCACTGGTTGCTTAGGCCAGCTCATTAGGAAACCTTTTCCAGAGATTTTAGAAAAGCCAAAAATATTATACAAATAAAACCCTAAAGCGAATAAGAATTATAAACACTCAAGGTCTTACTTGTAACAATATCAAAGCCAAAACAAAACACCAACAATAAACAGTGAGTTTATCTTTTCTTACATTCCCCTACAATTGGTTGGGTTCTTTCCGACTCGAATTGTAGTTGTAAGTGGGAAAAAAGAAAAAACAAAATTAAAAAACAAACTGCTTCATTCCACTGTCCTCGTAAGAAACAACAAAAAAAAAACAATTTGCCAATTCAGTTTTTTGCACGGGCACATGCAAGTATGTATCAAAGTTATTTTCGGGAATACAAAATTTATTATTAATACGATTTCCGTATGACGTGCTTAATTCCCAGTTTTTCATATTTGATAAATACACTGAAATTTATTGTTGAGGGAAAGCTAGCTTCTATGCGCATTTCACTGGTTGCTTAGGCCAGCTCATCAGGAAACCTTTTCCAGAGATTTTAGAAAAGCCAAAAATATTATACAAGTTTTTGTTATTTAATAAGAAATGGTTTTAAATTATTGTTATGTATTTCCTTATATGTACCATTATAATCTATTGTGGTGTTTACACCATTTCTTTCTATAATCCTATATGGTCCTTTGTATGGACTTTGATGTTTTTTCCTATTTTCTACATTCATTAAAACTAATTCTCCTACTTTTAAATTAAATTTATTGTGATATTTGTCATTACTAATTCTTTTTTCTTTACTGTTAATTATTAGTTCTCTTGCCTTACTTAAGGCGAATTGTAGTCTCTTTTTTAGTTCTTGGACATAATCATCGTAATTGTAAAATGCTCGTAAGTTTTCTATTTTATCCGATGGTAAACACGGTAATTTACCGTAAACCAATTCAAACGGTGAGTAGCCTGTGGCCACATGTGGTGCCGTATTGTAGGCAAACGTGAAATATGGAATCCATTTGTCCCATTCATGGTCATTTGCTGTAGTTAACAAAAACTCGTTCAAAACTCTATGGTTTCTTTCTATGGAACCTACTGTCTCGTGGTGATAAGGGGTTGAGAAAATCTGTTTGATTTTCAAAATTGAGCAAACATTTTTCATGGTTTCGTTTACAAATTCTGTTCCTCTGTCGGACTTAAGTACCTTAAAGTGACCATATTTTAATATTAGTTGTTCAACCAATGTTTTTGCTGTGCCACAACAAATTTAGTCAACTCACATTGCATTGTCAAGATGTACCGGTACTCGTTTGAAATACGAAGAGGTCCTACAGTATCAATTGAAATTGTCTCAAAACTATTGTTTGGTGTGTCTGTTAATGTAAGTGGTTCCTTTATGTGTTTTGTTTGTTTGTTTTTGGCACAAATGTCGCAATATGACACAAATTTCTTTACCATTTTGTTCATGTTTTTCCAAATATACCGCTGTTTTAGTTTAATGACTGTTTTTCTAATTCCTAAGTGGCCTGCGTGTGTGGCATTGTGGAATTCGTCAATTAGTTTATATTTTATAATGTCATCTGTTATTCTTTTAGGGGCGTTATATATTAGTATTTTTAGTTGAGGTTTTTTGTTTTTTATTTTTATTTTTATTTTTGCATATGCTTCTTTAAATTCTTCTTTACTATAGTTTTCAAATATTTTATCTTCACTCTTGAGTGCTAATTCCTTAATATTCTCTTTATTCATTTTTGATATCAGTTTCTTCAGTATCGAATCTAGTTTCGCTGATTTATCACTGTATCTTGCTAGCTTTTTATTTTCATTTTCCATGGTTTGGGTACGTAATTTCTTCCTGGCCGAAACTGGTTTCGTAGAATTATCATTACGTCCTATGTGCACTATATTATCTTCAATAAAAATATCCTTTTCTACAATTTCTTCTATAATATTGAATTGTAATTTCTTTATATTTTTGACGTCATTCATGGATACGCATTCCAATATTTGAAGTTGAACAGACTCCTGAGATGTGCTTATTTCCATACCTTTCTTTTTCATGCATGTTTTGTTCTTATTTTCCTCATTCTTATCTTCATTTCTTTGTTCGCTTATTATATTTTCCTCATTTTGTTTTTTCATTGCCCTGGTTATTACTAGTGTTTTTCTTTCTGTTTCGACATTGTCTTTTGGTATTTAGTATCTCTGAGTTGATTTCTATTCTCGAGAGCGCGTCAGCGTTTGTATTCATTTGTCCTTTCTTATAGATGATTGTAAAATCATAGTCGCTTAGGTCCAATCTAATCCTGGTCATTTTTGATGAAGGGTTTTTGTACGAAAATAGGGAGATTAAAGGTCTATGGTCAGTTACTACTATGAACTTTCTACCGTATAGGTATGGTCTAAAAAAATTAATAACCCAGTGTATTGCTAAAAGTTCTTTTTCAATTACAGGTTTATTTAAATCATGTTTTTGTAATGATTTACTTGCATATGAGATAGGTAAATCTTGGCCTATTTCTCCTTGCGATAATACGGCGCCTAATGCAAAGTTTGAAGCGTCAGTTGTTAAAATAAAGGGTGTATTAAAATCAGGGTATTGTAATATTGGTGGGTTCATAAATTTGTTCCTCAGTTCTTCAAAAGCATGTTGGCATTGTTCCGTCCATTTAAAAACTGATGATTTCTTCAATAGTGCGTTTAGATCTTTTGCTATGTCGGCAAAATTTGGTATGAATTTCCTGTAGTAATTGCAAAATGCAACGAATCGTTTTACTTCGTCTGCATTTGTTGGTGTTGGATAGTCTTTAACCCAGATGGGTCTGTTTTTACACCATTTTTTGTTATTAAGTGTCCAAGATAGACCACTTCTGGTCTTAGGAAGCAACATTTTTTAGGGTTAAGCTTTAAATTATATTTTTGCAATCTGTCTAAGACTTTTATTAAGTTCTGGTTGTGGTGATTCAAACTACATCCGTATACTATTATGTCATCTACGTATAGAAATGCTTCTGATTCTAAGCCTGAGAGTGCTATTGTGAGCATTCTTTGGAAGCTATTTGAAGAAATTTTTAGTCCGAAAGGTAATCTTTTAAATTGGTAATGTCCTTGTGCTGTGGAAAAAGCTGTAAGTGGTCTTGAGTCTTTATTCAATTCAATTTGATGAAATGAATTGGTCATGTCTAGTGTAGAGAACCATTTGGCTCTGCCAAGTTTGTCTAAGACATCTTCTAGTCTGGTTAGTGGGAATTTGTCATCCAATATTTTGTTGTTCAGTTTCCTAAAGTCCACTACGAGTCTCCATTTCTTTTTGTCTTCCGTGTTTTTCTTTGGTACCAAAAGGAGTGGAGCATTGTATGGACTAATTGATGGTTCTATTATATTGTCGCTAAGCATTTTTTGTACTTGTTCATTTATAGTGCCTGTGTGGGAGTGTGGTAGTCTGTAGTTTTTTATGTATACCGGTGTATTGTCTGAGGTCGTAATTGTTTGTTTATAAAAATTGTTTACTGTCAATTTTTCATTTTCGAGGTGAAAGACATTTTTAAATTTTTCAAAAATATTTATTAATTCTGTTTTTGCATAGTCATCATTATTGTCTAACTGTAAGTCATTTAGTATTTGTTGAAAACGTTTAGAGTCGTTGTCACAATTGTAACGTAATATGTCGTAGTTTTTCAGTTAGTTAGTTTGTAAGTGAATGCCCTTTAAATTTGTTTCCTCGTCTGTTGTGTTTAATATTTTAATATGTGTCATGCCGTTGCTGGGTGCTATTGAATTACTTAAGAACACACCTGGTTTTAATTCATTATTAAAAATTACGCTATCTTCAGTTAAGTGTAATTTTATCGCTTGTATTATTTCTGTTCTTGGGGGTATTTTTATATGTAGTGACGTAAGAGCTTTTGTATGCATTGGAAGGGTTATAGTAGTATTATTTGTAAATAATGATATTGTAAAAGTTTCGTTGTCTATTTTACAAAGATATTTTTGTAGAAAATCTCTACCTATAATGCCGTCTGTCTCTATTGGAATATCTGTTTTTACTAACTGAAAGGGGTGACTGCATTTTTCTTCAGTCAGTGTTAGTTCTAGATTTATTGTCCCTAATGAGTGAATTTCCTCCGTAGTGATCCCCGTTAATTAGCATTTTTCTTCTGGATCGTACTGTTCTCCGTCAAAGCTTGTTTGCATGCGACATAATGATATGTCGGCACCAGTATCTATAAGAAATGTCAATTGTTTATTCTTGTATTTGGTGATTATGAAATTCGTGTTTCTTTGGTTGTAATTATTGTTTCTATTGGGATTAAAGTTATTATGTCCATTGCTGGAATTGTTATTTCCAGATGAATTGCTACTATTTCTTTGGTTGAAATTATTGTTTCTAGGAAAATGATTGTTATTGAAATGGTGGTTTCTATAGTTATTATGTGTTTTTGGTCTCTTCTTAACTGCAATATAGTGTTTTGACTTAATTTATGTTCATTCTCCAATTCTAATGCAAGTTCGGATGCCTCTTGTAAGTTACTTGGTCGAGCAGCATATATGGTCGCTTTAAAGTTTTCATTAGGTCCCTTTTTGAATGTATCTAGTCCTAATTTGTTATTTAGTTTTATTATTACATTTGTTTCGGCTTCTGAAACTTCATTCCCTAATTCTTTAATACCTAGTTGATTTAAATTATCTATTATTGCTGTTATTTTTTCTTTGTATGAATTTATATTCATTTTTCCTTGGAATAATATGCTAAGACTATTTTGTAATTCCGGGATGGTTTTGGTATTCTTATATCTGTTTTTTAAAAGATTTTTTAGAGTTTCAAAACTGTCTGGTTCTGACAAACTTCCTATTGCTGTTCTTACTGTTGAAGTAAGTTTTGCATGGTATATGTATTGAAAAAAACCTATCCTTGCTTCGGTGGATAGTGACTTATTAATAAGTTGTGCTGTGATTAAAAAACTATCTAGTTCTATGTAGTTACCATTGAATAGAGGTAGTGCTTTGGAAACGGTTTCTAAACTAAATGATGCCATCTTCGTATCTAATTCTTTAGTGTCTCGTATTAAATATTCTTTTATCTTTTTATAAACGTTATCAAATTCTAATTTTAATGCTATAATTTCTTTTTCATTTGTCTGTTCAATTTGTGCCGTTTTTTCTGTATATGTCCTTCCTGGACTTTTCTTTAGAGTTTTTAATATTTCCTTTAGTTCTGTTAAATTTTCTTCCATTTAAATATATATTTTTATTCCTTTTTTTTATTATTATTATTTTTTTTTTCTACTAAACATTGGTGACAGCATTAGTTCTATATTTTAATACATAATTTTTGAAATATCTATTTATTATATATGCTATATATAATATTAAACCTATTATTATTAAAATTGTCATGTGTTCTGATATGACGGTTTTTGAATTTTCCGCGTTACCGTTGTTTAATATATTTTCCTGGATCTTCACTTTACCCATGTTATCTTTTATTTTATTTCCCCAAATAGGGCCTTCCATTAAAATGATTTTTTTTTTGTTTTAAATTTTAATTTAAAATTCTTCTACTTTTGCTTTGAAAATTCTCTTATTTTCGCCTTCACCTCCTTCTTTTCTTCTACAGTGCATGCGATGTTTAGTTCTTTATACAGGATTGCCAAATTCTTCCTTCTTTGGAACTGTTTGCCTGCTCGATGTGGTTTTTCTTGTGTCTGTTCTTATATTGTTGTAGAGTTATTGCTTTCGGGCCGGCATTTACTGGTAAAGGTTCATACCTTGGTACTGTGTGGGGTACTGGTTCTGGAATGTATTGTTCAACCAGATACATTTCCCAGCGGCTAATTATCTCGTTGATTTCTTCTAACGACGTAGTAGACAGTTGTTCCGAAAATCCTAAGTTTCGGTCTGCAGGATCGCCATGTGGTGTTATGGGTGTTAAGTCTGTCATGTGGCGTGTATAAGTGTAGAACTTAGATTCCCTATAAGCCTCGGTTATTGCAAGCTGTAGGGGTTCCAGCCAACAAATTAGGCGTTCGAAAGAACTGCCAAAATCTTCTGAGCCAAAAATAATATAACTTAGGCAGCTAGTGCCGATTTGGTTGTAAGCTTAAGTCTGCTTTATTAAAGTCAAAGTAAAGGTTTATATACAGCTTATGAGAATACAGTTTAGTTTCTCTAACTTATTCTAGCTTGTCATAATTATATATTTTACTCTTTCGGTACCATGTAGATATCTAATGTTTATCAATATAGTTGCATGTTAACCAATCACAATGAGTCTTTCATTTGTTCACTCAATATTAAGTAAGTCACTCAATGTCTGGTTAACATGCCTTCAACTGCAAGTGATGTAAATTGATATTTATTTTGTTGTATTTGACACTTGTAGTTACAATTATGCAGTGTGCCTGCGTTATCGACTAAATGTAGTACGCTATATGTATGTGCACACTACAAAATATAATACTTAAAATTTTTTGTTCTTTAATTTATTGATAATTTCAAATTCATACATATTTTTTGGTTTGGCGTGTTTTGCTTACTCAGTTATCTATAAGTTTAATTGACTTTAAATTAAAGGTTTTTTTTATTTATATAATAGTTGTAGATTCAGGTCAATGGATTATTAATTGTTTATGAAAAAGTAGGCTGTCAACACATTTCTAATAAACAGTCATAGTTGTAAAATTAGTATATAAGTTAGAAAAAATTGTTAATAAAATTACTCTTATTTTGAAAGTAACCAAAGACTTTTGTTAAGAGCAAGCGACATAGTTAAAGTGCTATTGTTGCAAACAAAAATCACAACAGAGTTAAAGTGCTATTGTTGCAACCGGATCTCACAAAGCACTCACAACATAGTTTTAATGCCATTGTTGTACCACAAACCGTTTTCAATATAGTGTTTAACAATTATTGAACATTTTTGGTGATCCTGTACCAGGCACAGGATTTCAACCTTTTTCAACACTTAACATAACTAAGTCAACAAATGCCTCATTTGAAGAGCTAGTTGGAAAGCAGAAGGAAATAGGGGAACGGATTGAAACAAAAATCCGAAACTTCAAGAAGGATTCCGCCACAAGGAAATATTCCATCGACTTCTTTCAAGAAAGGCTTCGAAGGCTGGATGAAGAGTGCTCAGCATTTGACACCAACGACAACACTATTCGCATGATGGCAAACCTGCCGCTGGACCTTCTCTGAGAACTACTACAATGCAATTATGGCTGCCGTTCTTCAATACAAGCACACATTAGAATAATCAATGTTGAAGGTGTCCGAATATTGGTCTAAACAGCAAGGCGCACCTCTACATCAAAATCAAACAGCACCATCTGGCGGCACCTCAGCATGCACAGAACAGTTGTTGAAGCTTATCCGTAGACAAAAGAGCTTTAACTAAAGAACCGGTAAACAAACCAGGGCATGCCAATCGCCACCAAACTATGGCAAAACATTGAAGACTTTCATCTTCAAATATCTGAGATAAGTGACGAGCCTGTGAATCAAGGCTACAACATTGAGCAATTTATCAAGTTGGAAACCAATGTACGAAAGGCATTGAGTTCCATCACTAACTTTATCACACCCAATTCCAATACTGAAAATAACATTATCCAAATCTGATTTTAATTATTCCACGACTTATTTTCATCTCTGGTCATAGGCCAAACAATCCCAAAGGTACAAAAAATTGGTATATTAAAACGGCCACTGGAGAAAACTTCAATGCGGCATGGTCAACCATAGTCGGTCGCTACCACAACAAAAGATAGTTTGTCAGCAAACCAATTCAAGAGCTGATAGATACCCAAACCAACCAACACATCAGTCGATAATTATAAAGGCCTACATGACAAAACAAAGGAGTGTTTACTCGCACTACAAAATCTTGAAATCAACACATCAACACGGGATCAATTGCTAATTCATTTGATACTTAAAAAATTAGATCAAAACACACGGCTCCATTACGAGCAGTCACTTCTACAGGCAAGAGAATTCCCAACAATTAAAGAGTTTTTAAAATTTCTTGAAAGATATTTCCAATCCATGGAATCTATGCCCGAAAAGGAAAATTCAGCACAATCCAAGTCAAGAGCGTGTACCTCCATCACATCAGAGCGCCAAGGCAACTTATGCTGCATTATGTGCAAAAATCGAAATCACTCATTATTTGCATGCAAAAGTTTTCTTCAGCAGTCACCTGCATTAAGGCTTCAATTTGTTCAAAAGCAAAAGCTGTGTGAACTGTTTAAAACCTGGTCATAATGCAAAAGCTTGGATCCTTAAAAGTTGCATGAAGTTCAACAAAAAACACAACTCTCTTTTGCATCTGGAAGACACAAAGCAGAACCGAGTCGCCCCAGCAGCGAATATCCCACAGAATCCGACTTCAGAAGAAAGCTTACTATCAACCGTCAACGCACAGCCAATTCATAGGCTTACACCACATCGCTTGCCGCTTCCAACCACTCTCGAACAAGTAGTTACGTCCTCCTGCACACAGCAATGATTAAGGTTTAAATACACAAGACGGAGATACAATGCAGAGCAATCCTTGACTCCGGCTCATTCTGCATCATCGGGATCGGTGAAGCTGCGTTAACAGCAACTTATTTAATCAATAGATGCCCAAGCAAAGCTATTGAAGTTGATAAAACTCCATCGGAAATATGGTATAACAGAAAACCAGATGTTTCAAAATTTAAAATTTTTGGTTGCAAAGTTTTTGTATGGGTTCCACAACAAAAAAAGGAAGAAATTAGACAGTAAATCAGTTAAAATGGTTATGATGGGATATACTGTAAATGGTTATAGATTATGGAATCTTCAAAAAAGAACCATAGTTATAGCTAGAGATGTTCGTTTTAATGAATCATCATTTCCCTTTAAAGAGTCAAAGGAAGAAAATCCTAAACCAGATGTTCTAATTGTATATCAAAGAAACGAACAAGAGGGGGAACAAATGGATAGTGTCAGTGTCGTTTCTAACAAAGGCGATGAGGGAATAGATAATAGTCAAAATTCAAATTTATTAACGGATGATGATTCAGATGAGTGCGAAGGCGAAGCTAAAATAGAACTTAGAAGAAGTGAAAGATTAAAGAATAGATTTATGAGTTTCATTACAGGTCATGCTAATTCTGCAAATTCTAATTACGACATAGAACCTCAATTTTTTGAAGATATTGCAAATAGCCCAGAAAAATCCAAATGGTTAAAGGCTGTAAAAGACGAACTAGAATCCACGAAGAAAAATAATGTTTGGGAATTAGTTTCACGCCCTGAACGTCAAAAACTTATTAAGTCAAGATGGGTTTTTCGTATTAAAGAAGATTCAAAAGGTAATCCTGTCCGATATAAAGCGCGTTTAGTAGCAAAAGGATTTCTTCAAAAAGCTGGCATCGATTACGAGGAAACATATTCTCCTGTAGCCAAACTGACAACTATTCGTATAGTATTATCTGTTAGTGTTAAAAAGAATTTGCATTTACATCAACTCGATGTCAAAACTGCTTTCTTGTATGGAGTTTTAAAGGAAAATATTTTTATGGATATCCCTGATGGAGTTGAAGCTGCTCCTGATCAAGTTTGTAAACTGAATAAATCAATTTATGGACTTAAACAGAGTCCGAGGTGTTGGTATGAAAAGTTTGATGAATTTCTTATTCAAATAGGATTTATTCGTTCAAAGCATGATAATTGCCTGTACACAAAGTTTGAAAGTAATTATTTTATTTACTTACTGGTATATGTTGATGATGTTCTTATTAGTGGAAATAACATAAATGAAATAGAAAAACTTAAACAACATCTTAATTCAACTTTTGAAATGTCTGATTGTGGGCCTCTTCAATATTATTTAGTAACCAAGATTGAATATGATCGTATAAATGGTGTCATGAAATTAAGTCAACATACAAATATTGAACGAATGTTGAAGAGATTTTCAATGAATGATTGTAACATAGCAAAAACTCCAATGGAAAAGGGTTTGTGCCTTCCACATAACAGTGAAAGTATACCAACCAAGAACCCATATCGTGAAATGTTAGGAAGTTTAATGTACCTCATGCTAAGTGTTCGTCCGGATATATGTTATCAAGTTGGATATATGGGTAGATTTCAAAATAATCCAAGTGATATTCATTGGACAAATTTAAAACGCATTATTCGTTACATAAAAGGTACTAAACACTTAAAACTTATTTTTTCAAAAAATTGTGATGACAACGAAATTATTGGCTACGTAGATGCTGATTGGGCTTCAGATACTGAAGATAGAAAATCTGTAAGCGGTTATGTTTTTAAAGTTTTCGGTTGTCCAATCTCTTGGAGTAGTAAGAAGCAGACTGTAGTAGCAACGTCATCCAGCGAAGCAGAATATATTGCTCTTAGCTTTGCAGCTTCTGAAGCTATTTGGATAAGAGGTGTTTTAATTCATCTTCATATAATTTCAGAAGATAAAGCTGCAAAAATTTATGAAGATAACAAGGGATGCATTGGTATTGCAAAGAACAATGATAGTAAACGTTCCAAACATATTGATGTCAAATTTCACTTTGTGCGTGACTACATTGCTAAAGAATATATTAAATTAGAATCAGTATCGACAGAAGAACAACTGGCCGATATGTTTACTAAAGCGTTGGATTCAACAAAATTTATTCACTTTCGCAAGGACCTACAACTTATTGATTGAGAGGGGGTGTTATATTATACTTGTTTTAATAATACTTCATTTATATTATTTTGTTTCAATCACATAAGTTTTAGTTTATAAATTATTTCAATAATTTATTTTTTCTTCTATTCTAATTTTATATTTCAAACATAAAGATTAGTTAAATAAAATCAATATTTTATTTGTTACTTTAATATAAAATACTGCGTACTTTAATATCTAATAAAAATGTCTGCAAAAAATTCGTAAATTAAACATAATAAAGTACCCATATGGAGCCCAGTTCTTGCTTGACAATTTTTACGTAACTTGCAACAGTACAAACAGAGTTAAAACACCTACCGCAAATCATGCAAAGTTGCTACAAAACACCGTCGAAGAACAAGAACAAGAAGTCAATTTTGATTTCTCCAGCGAAAATAACCAAACAGTCAAAATCCTTGTACTAATATGGATGCAAGAAACTGATCAATTCTGTGTGGAAGTCTCCTTTAGGAAATTCAGCAGGTTACTAAGCAAACAGTCTGCTCAGATTTAGCTAGGCTATTTGATCCTTTGGGGTTATTATCACCCCTGCAATACGAGAATTTTCTATCACTTAACAATGGCAGCATGTAAGATCAAAGCAGTTTCGCCGAGAAACTAGCAGAACACACCTTACGGTTCTACGGGCCTTTATTTCTATGTGAGCAAAATGAGACTTGACCACAAAAATTCTCAAAACCTCAAGCCATTAGTGACGACATTGACATGGAATAGAAGAAAAAAAACTGCTGTCACAACCCCAAATGATACCTCAACAAGTATAATCTACACTATACACCATAATGGATCTTTCAGACCACTGCAAAGAGTGACAGGATACATCCTCAGATATATCAATACTATCACAAAGCGCAAAGTCGAGTTATCAGTTTACAAACTGGACCAAGTTCTTGGGGTCTACTCTCTATTGCGATACGAAAACAATTTCGATGCGAAAGCTAAATGCCAACTTGGTACTCTCTATCGCTTTTGCAAAATTTTCTGAAATTTAAGCTGAATCAGTGATGTTAACTTTTATTTTTTCATTACCTTACGGCCCTCTAAAAATTACCGTTTTTGAGAAGAAATTACCGTACGCAAAAATTTTTAATTAAAACATAAATGTGCTGTATCCAAATGACACGCGATTGATTTTTTCATTTGTTAACAGCACATAAGAGCATTATTTATAAACCATTAATTCAAATGTGTTTAAGAAAAATCTGAATGTAAATTTTTGTCTTAAAACAAATTTTTAACCAAAATTATTGTATTTTTTATGAATAAAGTAGTAAAATAATTTTTAATTTGATCCGTACTTTAAATAATCAAATAAGAGATTTTATATGTCTAAGAATTGTTGATTTTTAAACAACAAAAAGTAAAATATGAAATTAATAATATACAAGAGTAATTTATTTTTTCTTATTTTGCACTTATCGGTGTTACGAAAACATTTATAGAAATATAATGTTGTTAATTTTTTTGTTATAATATTTATCTATGTATTTTTAGATTGAAAATCACTTCTCAAAAGTTAAAACTTTAAACCCCTTCATATGTATGTACATATGTATGTATGTAAGTATGTATATTTATACCAAAAATCCAAATTTCTTTAAATTACCGTATTTTAAATAAAATTACCTTGCTACCCTTTGCGGCCAAAAATTACCCTAAAAAAGGGTAATTACCGTAAGGTTAACATCACTGAGCTGAATAGTGGCAATAAAAATTAAAGATGGCGCGGATTTACAATAATGAAATGCCAAAGTGTGTAAAAATATTTGAAATTGGATAATTTAAATAAAATAAAGCGATGATTTACGAAAAGAAAAAAAATTAAATGATGCGAAAGACATTAGTCCATACAACAATCTAACTCCATTTTTAAACTCTAATAGCCTTATCAGGGTGGCAGGACGCTTAGAATTATCAACATTAGCGTATGACGAGAAACATCCAATGTTACTTCCTTATAATGACCCAATATCGAAATTACTAATGCAGGTGCTGCAAGTGAACAATCGACACTGTGGACCTCAAGCACTTTTAGCTCATTTACGGCAAAGGTTTTGACCAGTCAAGGGAAACCGCTCAGTGCCCAAGTAGACATATGAGACACACAACCAAAAATCAACCCGCTGACTAGATGGAAGTTGGTTACTCATATAAAATAAGAGTTCTGGAGAAGATGGTCACGAGAGTATTTGTGAACTTCAACACCGCCACAAGTGGAAAACACAAAAAAATAACATACGACCAGGTTATTTGGCCATCTTTAAGAAGGTAACACAACACCTTTACAATGCCCGTTGGGACGGATTGTAAAGATACATCAAGGAGATGACGGTTTTGTACGAGTAGCTGACGTCAGGAACCTGAATTCCAGAAGACCAAGTCCTCGATTAGCACCACTACTAATCACCAATACGGAAGCTGAAGTAACCACTGGCCAAAACGACTCCAAAGAACTAACATCGTCTTAAAACAATGACAATGATATTCACAAAAAGAGAAGATATCTCTTTAAATCACAACATATTGATCGTCATGATAGCAATAATGCTACTTCCGTTGATATTAGGAGCACAAGTGCACAACAAGAAATTAGGCATACAATATGAAGGTATAGATTCTGCGGTAATTCACCTACAGAATGGCAACTATTGGTCTACTATGATTTAAAAGAATTTTGGTCTGAGTCAACAATATTCTCAGAAGGAACAAAAACACGCGTATTCTTAACCCCGCATACAATTGAATTATTAATTACATTTGATTTTTTAATATAACAATTTAGCGAATGGACGCATTTTTTTAAATAAATCTTTAACGTAAAAGTGAACAATTATCAAAAACGAAAAATTAATTAAAAAAATATATGTATAAATGTACATACATATGTATGTATACATACATATACTGAACAAAAAACATTTAGTTTAAAATTCTTATTTTTGGTGCAATACAACAAATAATAAAAATAAAAAAGCACAGCAAAACGGTGAAAAACAAAAACAACCTTTTGCATGAATAGTCACAATGAAACAACAATAAAACTAGATGAAAGAAATGCATACGTAACAGTTAATGCTAAAGAATGCAATACTGAAATAAATAAAACAAAACAATATTTACTACCTAACGGCTAAACCAATTGTTCGTACACGTTCCCTTTCGCCCTCTGTTTTTGCAAAGACGGTAGATGCTGATACATTAAAAAATATTAATCTCTCGGTAGTGCCTGCAAGTGTTGCCGCTACGGCAAAAACAATCTTAGTAACAAATGTTACCATGAATTCAAACACAGACGCAATGGAAAAATCTCAAGTAAAAAGTTGTCAAAAGCCTCAAGTACAAGTTGGTATGGACAGGTACATAACAGTGCTTAAACGTGGTCGCAGTCCTACCTCTGCAGCAGTTGCTTCGGCCTCAAAAGTACCATCTTTTGATAAAATAAATCCTCAAAATCGTTTTACAATTCTGGAGGATGAATCCTCTGAAGCACCAAACGTCATAAAATCGTCCAAGCCTCCCCCGATATATCTTAGGGAGCAAAACTCAAATGAGCTTATAAAGAGTTTAATTTTGTTGATTAGAGAAAATTCGTTTTACGCAGCTGCTATCAAGCGTGGTAGTATAAACGAGACTAAAATACAAGTCAATCATGAGAATGATTTTCGCAAAATAATAACCAAATTTGAAGCACTTAAAAAAACTGTTATACATACCAACTGAAAAGCAGAAAAGGTCTTCATGTAGTGATTAAGGAAATTGACTCATGTGTGGACCCTGGAGAGGTAAAAACATTCCTAGAAGAAAAAGGCTTCAAAATAAAACATGTAGTAAAAAAAATGCACAACCACTTTTTAGAGTAGAGTTTGAGCCCGGCGACGTAAAGCTTAAAAAAACGAAAAGCATCTGATTTACAATTTGAAATATATTCTCTATAGAAGAATAACTATAGAAGAGCCACACAAAAGAAATGGTCCCGTTCAATGTTTAAACTGTCAAGAATATGGTCATACTAAGGCATACTGCTATTTACGCCCTGTTTGTGTACTATGTGGTGAATTACATGGTACAGTTCTCTGCGATAAGTCTAAAACCGCCTCCAACGTAAAAAAAATGTAGTAACTGTGGCGGTCACCAAACTGCCAATTATAGAGAATGCCTTGTATATAATATCGTCATGCAATCGGTTGGACCAAAAACAAATCCTCCCCAAATGCAGGTAACAAATCAAGTGACCACAAATCACATACAGGCTCCGCAGCCTGGTTATAACAGAACCTCTTATTCTAACGTCCTAAGATCAAACCATGTGACAAGACAAGATGCCTCGCCAAATAATGATGAAACTCCAGTTTCTAATTTAAGTCGTCTAGAAAAAACCATGGAAACATTAGTGCAAACAGTAAATAATTTTACGAACACAATGGGTAATATGATGCAGGAAATTCTTAGAATGCAATCGATGTTATTGCAAGCTGTACTTAACAAGCCATGAACTGTTTTAAAATTTGTTTTTGGAACGCAAACGGCATCCGCCAACATAAAAATGAATTAGAATATTTTCTTAAAAGTAAACAAATTGATGTCATGATGGTTATTAAAACTCATTTGACCTCAAGAAATACGTTTAAAATTAATGGTTATATACTATATGATACCAAGGACCCTCGAGATAGAACTTGTGGAGGTTCTGCCATTTTGATAAAAACAAGAGTCAAACACTACTTAATATGTGATCATCGTGAAGATTATCTCCAAGCAACGAACATTTGCGTTGAAGAATTAAATAGAAACCTAGTAATTTCATCGTTATATTCCCCACCTAGATATTCAATATCAGAAAGCCAATATCATAAATATTTTAAATCATTAGGACCCTGTTTTCTAGCTGCTGGCGATTGTAACGCTAAACATACCTTCTTAAAATATATTCCACAGATGTCGAGCGTCTCCTGTCTGAAAAAAGAAGAGTTAGAAGAGAGTGGCAATTGCACAGATCCACGCAACTTAAGAATTTATTAATAGAGTGCACAAAAATGCTTAGAAATTAACTGCAGACTCAGAAAACGGCTTCTCTAGAAAAATATCTTTAGGAACTTGATGCAACTCCACAATCTGACTACTCATTATGGCGTGCAGCTAGAAATCTAAAAAGGCCATTTATATCAAAGCCACCATTAAGAAACTTGAATGGTAGTTGGGCAAGAAACAATATTGAAAAGGGAAATCTGTTTGTTAATCATTAAAAAAACGTATTTACCCCAAATATATCTCACGATACTGCGGTCGTGTTACCACCTGTTCCTGCTAGAGCGGCTGTTCCCATAAGATTTGAAATAAGAGATATCGAAAAGGCTATTTGTGACTTAAACACTAAGACGGCACCTGGTATTGATAAGATCAGTAATAAAATGCTTTTAGAGCTACCTCGCATAGCAAAGAAAATTATTATTTTTACTTTTAATGCTATTTTACGGCTTGATTACTACCCTCAAGAATGGAAGATTTTTCTTAGTTACCATGATACCAAAGCCAGGTAAAGATCATACAAACGTTGAGTCATATAGGCCTATTAGCTTATTATCAAATATGTCAAAGCTGTTTGAGAAATTATTAGTTTCAAAATTAACACTAATTTTAAATGACAATAGATGTATTCCAAACCATCAGTTTGGATTTAGAGGAAAACACTGCACAATTGATCAAACTCATCGAATAGTAAATGTCATAAGAAAAGCATTTGAAGAAAAAAAATATTGCTCAGCACTCTTCATCGATGTTTCGTAAGCTTTTTAAAAGTCTGGCATGAAGGCTTGCTACATAATTTGAAGCTAAATTTACCAGCAAACACTCACAAGCTGTTAGAAAGCTACTTAGTCGGCGGCCCTCTTTTATACTTAATTTATACTTCGGACATGCCAACAAACAACTACACCCAACCTTCAACATTTGCAGACGATACAGCTTTTCTAAGCGTCCACGAAAACAGTTATGAAGCATCTCGTTATTTACAGGATCATATATTTCAACTAGAAATATGGCTAAGACAATGGAGGATAATGGTAAATGAGCAAAAAATGCTTACATATAACATTCAGTTTGCGCCGGGAATCTTGCCCCCCTATTACAATCAATAATCAAATAATTCCTCAACATTCGCATGTAAAATATCTCTGTATACATCTGGATCGGCGATTAACATGGAAATGCCATATAGAGGCAAAATTAGCTCAAATGAAACTAAAAGCCATTCAAATTCATTGGCTTATTGGAAGAAATTCTGTCCGTAGTCTCGATTGCAGGCTTATACTTTACAACTCTATCTTAAAGCCTATCTGGTGCTACGGTATTCAACTATGGGGCACCGCCTCGGCCTCTAATATCGAAAAAAATTCAGAGGCGTCAAAATAAACTTCTTCAAATAATCACAGCCGCTCCCTGGTACGTTAAAAACTCCAACATTCATAAGGATCTCAATGTGCCATTAGTGAAAACTATGATTACAAAATATGCAGTTAAATATTTCAAAAGGCTTGAACAACACCCAAATCCACTAGCTCGAAATATTTTAAATCATGGCGGCCACACTCGCTAAAGAAGAAGAGACACTGCAGCACTTACCCAACTAGAAGAGCAATAAGCACCTATATATGTGAACAGAACCCGTGACGAAGAACATTTTTGTCTGGCACTGGCAGGACATAAATAAAGTATTACGATAAGATTTGATTAATTATTGTTAGGTTATATTTAATATAGGAAGATTCAATATATAAACTATGGAAAAAAATCTATGTAAGGAAATGCAAGAAAAAACGAGATGTACTAACCTGGAAAAATATTTTGAATATACTGAAGCTAAACTTACCATGGATAGAAAGTTACTTTCCGGAAAATTTACAACGCACACAACTGTCAATTATCGATGTTCTTACAAATACTTACCACGACATCATCAGTCCATTACTCCTGAATCCTAGCCAATTACAACATGAAGTCGAAAAATAAAATTCCACCTTCCTCATGAAGGTTAAGGGAGGACTCACTGAAAGCACAGTAATTTCAAGCATTACCTTATCATTAATAGAACGTGATTGGTTTGACATCTTCAACAAAGTCCAAATACCAAATTCGGTCAACAACACGTTGGTCTCAAATAAACCGTGTTAGCCGTTTTTGATCATTAACAGTGCTCGCAACCAGTATTGTGCTTTCAGTAATACCGCATTCAACAAGTGCTCACTTCTTACTAATAAAATATGAATAAGAATCATCAGCATGTTGTTGTGAAATAAATTTATTTCACAACAAAACTCAATTAGACTGTGCAGTACATATTATGAAGGACACTGCTTAATGGGTCCCTTTACGCCATCCAAATAAATAGATATACGCATTTCCATCTCAATCTCAAGCAACAGCGATATGTAAACAAGAGATCATACAGTTAACTCTTGACGAATCCGGATTGCTGGCATTGGAACCAGAATGCACACTCCAACATAAATTCACAACACGGCATGGACAGCAAGTAATATCCAGCTCCAGCAAAATATCATACACCAGCCTTTCGGAAATCACAGAACCAAGCCATGAAAATCGGTTAAAACCATTACTAAATGAAATACACACACATTAGTATATTGCACAAGTAAAAAAACTAACAAGTCCACACACCTCTATAAACGCACAAAAAATACTTTAGATTCCAAACAAAATTGACACCCACAACTATCATCATACAACAATTTTTATACATCATTACTAATCGCGCTTGGCATCCTAAATTACATTTTAAGAAGACAAAAATCTACAAGGGCTGCAATTCCAATTCCCACTCCTCGCCAACAACAATCAACCTCAGAGTTTACCGTCCATATTTTATAATCATCTACAACTGACTAAATAAAAGCACATCTAAAATCAGACGATCAGAAATGCCAGCTCAGCACAAAATACATCAAATCTTTACCAACTCTTTGGTCTTATCTTTATAAAAAAAATTGTATTTGTTATTTTATTTTGTTTTTAGCTACTCTCAACAGGGTGAGAATGTAAAGACAATTGTTGAAGATAACAGTAAGAAATTTTAATATCATATCTGAAACCTTTTTGATGACAAAATTAGTAATTGATCTAGTCCAGCTGATTTTTTGTTATTTATTTTACTATATACATATATATATAAGTATATCTTTAATAGCTTCAAATTTTAAAAAATGATAGCTGTCATTATTTTCCCAAGAAGTGAAATTATGATCAAAAGAATAAACATGCTGGGGAATTATTTTCTTTCCTAATCACTACATGGTTAACCTGCCGAAAACATGATAGACCTGGTTAAATGCCTTGGTTCAATATTCACTAGCTTCCTAGTCCTACATCATAAAGATTTAACAGCTGGAAGCTAAACTCATGTATGAGAGAATTAATTTCATTATTATTAAAATTGGTGTTTTGTGAAGGCATTAAACAAGTTGAAACTTGTTATAAGTATGTTGCATCAAAAATGGTTCCAATTTAAATTTTTGGAGGATCTAATAAAACGCGGGCTCTGTAGCCTCGAAAAGTAACATTGTAGTTCATGTTTATTACATTAATGATGTTCGGAATGACAAGATGGTGGTCAACAAATGATGGGCTATTTCGATTGGATGGAATATTGCAAGGCGTATTCATAAAGGTGACCGCATCATGAGATAGGGCTATGCTAGCTATCCCTATTTTTGAAACATACTATCTGTTGGCGTCTGACTGGTGTAAACAATTATTTTGTTTGCCCGTGTGGGCAGCGACTGTCGTTTCCTTCCTTCGTTTGGAACGGGATTTAATGGTGTCATCTGGCAACCCATCAGTAAGTCTGTGGCTCAGCTGTGCTATTAACGCCACCTGCAGAATGAATTCGCTGTTTTTACTCTCTACATAAAACTTCTATCAGCCAGGCGCCGGCCAGAAAATAAATATTAAAAGAAATAAATTAAAACATAAAATAATTTAAAAGTGAAAACCAATAAAATCAGTGACAACTAAATAAAAAGGCTTTTTATTGATTACAATTAAAAGGGCCACAAATCAAAGTTTTATTTGAGCGACAAGTGTGCGAGACACGACCTGCAACAACCAACCACGTATTGAGCCACTGAGAACTAGCCAACTAGCCTACTGAGGCTCACAACTGAGGGTTCCCGGACAACGATCCTTTTGTGCCATAGCCCTTGCGCCACTTTATAAGAACCAGGTAACCCCATTATACACCCCCACACTATCGATGAAGAGAGCGGAACAATATTTTCTTTCTTCAAAGGTTTTTCTTATTGCGTTTACTATACGATGGGTTTGTTCAATTGTGCTGTGTTCTCTTCTAAAGCCGAATTTGTGGTTAGGAATACATATATTTTCATTTAAAATTGGCGTTAATTTTGACGCTAACAGCTTCTCAAACAACTTTGATATATGTATTAGAAAGTAAGCTTATAGGCCTATATGATTCAACTTTTGTGTGATCTTTTCCTGGTTTAGGTATCATGGTGACTAAGGAAACCTTCCACTTTTGAGGATAGTATTGAAGACGTAAGATAGCATTGAAAATTAAAAGAAATTAGAGACAACTGGCCTTTTGAGATTTCCAGCTGCACGCAGGCCTGCCATATTTGCCGATTTATCGGCATTTTGCCGATTTTTTGCCTCTAAATTATCAAAGTGCCGATTTGCCGATTTTTGCTCAAAAAATGCCGATTTTTTGATAAACATCTTAACCAAAGTAACTTTTTATTGGATTTAGTACAATTTATTAATTTTGGGTACCATTGAAATACTTGTTTCATTAAAAAGAGAGAACTGTTATTAATTTAGCGCTTTTGCTAAGAAAAAAAGGTTAGATTTGTCCTATATTATATGCAGTATTTGTTACGTATGTTTACCCAACACACACATATTGCAATTGTAAAGAATAAAAGAACTTGATCAAAAACAAAAAAAAAATATCAGCAATTTTTTTGACAAAAGCTAAAAGAAGAAAAAAAAGTTAAATTAAAAAATATAAAGTACATACTTTATATTTGAATTTGGAAATAGATTTTTACTTACAAAAAAGTTGAGGCAAGTTAAATTCAAAATTCACCTTTAATGAAGAAACTTAAATCAAAAAATTATTTTTATAAGCGCATTTGAGGATGATGCAAGTTTATTCGATAACCAATCTTTTGTAAGAAAGTCAAGTAAATTAAGAAACTTTTTGGCAACAAAATTTAGATTTAAAAGTGAGAATTCTTTTGGTTCATTTCCAACAATTTCACATTCTTCCGCCAATGTGGAAAAATGTTAAGCCAAGTCAACCTTAATAAAACGAAATTTTAATGTAAATTAATCTTTGCATAGAATTCATCATTCCAAAAATTATTTAAAATTTTATTTTATTTATTTTATTTTTATTTTATTTATTTATTTATTTAATCAATACAGCACAACAAGAACTAGTCTTATCTAATAGTACTGGGGAGATAGTGGCACAATATGGTTTTGTTATTAAAATATTAAATATAAAAATAAAAATTATTACTATATTAAAAATTAATGAATAAAAATAATATTACAAACATCAAATAAATATAAGTTAAAACATTATGTATATAAAAGCCATGTATAGTTTGCGGTTAAACAATTATTGTTATCCTAAACGATTAAATATTGCAGTTTTAAAATGCTTTGCATTGCTTATGGTTTGAATATTAGGGGGAAGTTGGCGCCAAAGATTGATAGCAGTGAAGAAAAAGTGTCTTTTCGATATATCTTTTCTAAAGCGAAAGGTATTTACTTTGTTTCCTCGGTCAGACCTTGAAAAGGTTATTCTATTGTATAGGTATTCAGGCTGTTTAGTGTAAATCACTTTATGAAAAAATAATAATGTTCGAAGCTTTAACAAGCCGTCAAATGGTATATTACATATTTGTCTAGAGAACTGTGAGATTCTGCTTCGCCTACTGCGGCCAAACACATATCTGGCAATATTATTGTACGATACATTAAGCCTTTTCATACTTAATGTATCACAGTTCGCGAATAGTTCACAACCGTACAAGAGCGTTGGCAATAAATATGTTTTAGCAAGTAACATTCGAATATCAAAAGGTGTGTAATGTTGCGACATCCAAAGGTTTCTTAACATCGCATATGTTTTACCACATATAACATTTATGTGGTTAGACCAGTCTAATTTCTTGTTGAATATTACCCCTAAATTTTTGGCAGTTTCATCTATTTTGATTATAGATTCTCCGATCAGAATTGGTGGTAAAATAGTTTGCAACGATTCGGTTTTTCCAATCATCATAGCTTTTGATTTTTTTGCATTTATGGAGAGTCCATTGGCTGAAGCCCATTCTTTAACATTATCTAGGTCATTATTGATCTGGTTAATGCAATTATTAATAGTAGATGGTTCACAACTTATAAAAAGTTGGACATCATCTGCATACATATGTATTTCACAAAAACTGAGTCGAGAAGGTAGGTCGTTAGAATATAATACATATAATAGTGGACCAAGTATGGAACCCTGTGGTACACCTCTCGGAGTTGAGCAACTATAAGACTCATCAGTCCCATGGAACACAGATTGGCTTCTGTCACACAGATATGAATAAATCATCTTTACTGCGGTTGCTGAAAAAAAGAACATGTGCCTTAGT
Source organism: Pollenia labialis (assembly GCA_949318255.1). NCBI lineage: Eukaryota > Metazoa > Arthropoda > Insecta > Diptera > Polleniidae > Pollenia > Pollenia labialis. The sequence goes on from OX439139.1 coordinate 82,185,644, forward strand.
TTTTGACAAAGAATTAAATGGTCCACTGTATCAAATGCTTTAGAATGATCAAGCAAAATTAAAAATGATACCATACTGTTATCTACGTTTGCTCTAAGCTCCTCTGAGACTTCGATTAAGGCAGAAATGCAACTGTGTTTAGGTCTGAAACCAGATTGCTTGTCGGTAAGCAGAGAATTTTCATGCAGAAAGTGGTTCATTTGAGTATGGATTAAACGTTCGAAGACTTTAGATAAAAAGGGTAATATAGCTATCGGTCGATAAGTGTTATCAGCCTTCGGTATAGGAATAATCTTTGCGTGTTTCCACGCTGATGGAAAAGTAGAGGTTGTTACAATATTGTTAAAAAGATATGTTATATGTAAAAGAGTATAAGTAATTATTAACTTTATGAACTTCGGGTGGATTCCATCGTATCCCACAGAATGTGATTTAATACTCAAAATAGAACCTAGGACGTCTTCTTGTGTGAAATGTATGAAATTAAAGCTCAGTGTACCATTGGAATTATGATCACTGGCATTCATGGTATTAGTAGAATTGTCATAAAAGTTAGGATCCACTTCTGGCATTGGAATATTGGTAAATTCATAATTCAATTTGTTAATATCGATTGTATTATCATTTTTGGCATTACCATTAACAATTCCCATATTCCGAATTTCCCTCCACTTCTTCTTCGAGCAAACAGCCGATTCGAACTTTTCTTTATAAAATATTGATTTTGAAGATCTAATTTTTGAATTTACTCTTCTTCTAGCTTCCTTAAAAGCATTATGAAGCTCAGTAGTTTTAAAACGCTTCCATCTCTCATAGGCTATGTTTCTTTCCGTGATCAAGGTTTTAATCTCATTAGAAAACCATGGTTTACCATTACGTATTTTACTTGTTCTTATTGGAACGTATTTTTCATATAAATAGAGAATATTATTCTGCAAGAAGGTTAATTGCTCATCTACGGTTGGCATAAAGAAGACTTGGTTCCAAGAAATGGTCGACAATTCAGTTTCCAATGATTGAAAATCTATGTTCTTAAAGTCTCTAAACGTTATCTCCCGTGTCTGTTCTCGAGATTTTATGTTATAGTCATAAGACAAAAAGATCATGTCATGTTTTGAGAACATGGACGCGGAGAGCTGATCAAAGAGCAATAGTTTTGAAAGGTTATTAATGAAATAAAGGTCGAGTAGAGTACTTGAAGTCCGTGTAAAGTGGGTTGCCAAAGAACAATTAACCAGCATCAAGCCAATGGCATTCATTTCCATCATCAAATTTTGGTCAGCTAATATATTTTCGTTGAAATCTCCAGTAATAATAACGTCAGTATAACCAAGAGTAAGTGTTGTCAGCTTGTTCAATAGTGGGTTAAAATCTGTATCTTTATTAGGTTTATAAATGGAACCAATTAAAAGATTCTGGTTATTGCTATTTAAAATTTCTAGAAACAGATACTCAATTTTCTCATCTGAAAGAGACTTACATTTAAGTTTACAGTTTATTGATGATTTTGCATAGATAGCTGCACCTCCACCATTTGAGGACCTATCGGCTCGGAAAAGACGAAAACCATTTAACCCATAAATACTATCTTGGATTTCAGAATTAAACCAAGATTCTGAAATACACAAAATGTCAACACCAGATTCTTCAAAAATATATCGAAATTCGTCCATTTTGTTGTTCAAACTTTGAGCATTAATATGACAAATATTGAGACCTGAAGTTCTTCTGCAAAGAATTCTGGTCATATTGTATAAATTTTCTTTGGAGCCACCCATCCTATCATCAAATTGTAAAACCATTATAACAAACAAAGTTCCTACAAGCAAAGCAAGCATTTACATCAATATTGTTATTTTTAACAAGTATATATAAACTGAAAGAGAAAACATTACATATAAAAAGATTTAAACTATTTTCATGCTGATATTAAAATTAAGGATTTAATAAAAATGTCAAGCTCATATGAATCTAAAATAACAAAAAGTACAAAACTTTAAAATAATTTACCCTAAAGTACAGAATATACGTATACATTTTTGTTTCTAATTATGTACTTACAATTTATTTGTAAAACGTTTATTTTTTGTTGAATTTTATGCTATTAGCATAAGGTAATGCAAAATTGTTCTGTTTTGATATTTTTTTCCACAAAAAAGGTGTTTTACTGTATTTAAAATAGGTATTTTTGGTTTGCCGATTTCTTTAAATTAAAATGCCGATAATGCCGATTTTTTTTTGAAAATATGCCGATTTCTTACCAAAATCACCTGGCACCCCTGGCTGCACGCCATAATGAGTAGTCTGATTGTGGAGTTGCATCAAGTTCCTTAAGATATTTTTCCAGAGAAGCCATTTTCTGAGTCTGCAATAACTTTCTTAGTCTTTTTGTACACACTTTTAGCAATTTTCTAAATTGAGGGGATCTGTGCAATTGCCACTCTCTTCGAGGACTCCTTTTTTTCAGACAAGAGACGCTCGACATCTGTGGAATATATTTTAATATGTTTTGTTTTTTTGGGGGCAATATTGGAATGTAGAACACCTAGTTTCAAAAAACTGTCAAACTGTGTCAAACTGTTGACAGCGCGATCTACATACTCCGGTGTACTGAGCGGAATATTTTCTGTGCAATGGGTACTGAGTAAGGTGATCGATTATTTTTTCAATAACCGGTTTTCGAATATTCCGAATAGTTGCTATTTTAAAAAACCCGGTTTTTGGTTAAGCATTTTAAAAATAACCGGTCTTAATTCGAATACATAAAAATACAAAAATCAAATAAGTGATTGTAACAAAAAGTTAATTAGAATAAAAACAAAACAATTCACGAAGGTAAGGAACCAACAAATTACATAAATATGACTTAAGTTAAGTTCAGACGACCTAACAAATATTTGACGATAGAATCAAAAAAAAAACGTGACCAGTATGGATTAAACTTAAGCTTTATTTTAAACAATTTATATTTATTTGCTAAACCTTATGTCTAAGATGATAATTGTATTTATGTACAATGTAGTTAAGAAACCGTTTAATAATGTTTGCTCTTGCCAAACGTTTTGCAAAAGCAAACAATTCTTTAAGAAAACTAGTGGTTACGTTAGGAGTCAAATATTAAATAGATGTGAACATATCTTTAGAATTTTTGAAAAACTTTGGTTTTAAAAATATGTATAGCAATTTAATAAATTTATTATTTGACACATTTTCCCAAATTTATTGTAAATGAGTTTTAATTTGTTGCTGAACAAGCATGTCTATATGAAGCAGTAAACTTCAGCCATTTTTTTGAAAAGTGGCAAACAAAACCTCTTATCCAGAATTACATATTTAATTTTTTTTTGTTTCAGCATTATAGAAACAATAGTAATATGAACATGCTTTTTCTATGAAATATCTTTCAATTCGTCGATCACACAATTTAAACCCTTCCAGGACATTTTTTATTCCTTCAATTTTGTTTTAAGTTCTTGGTGTTATAATAAATAAAACTGATGAATTTTCCCATAACGTTGATTCCGCCGGTATGGTACTTAGCATGAAGATATGCTAGAACTACTTAAGAGTTTTTCTTTCATTATTGTCAGCATATTTTAGTAAAGTATTATTTGCAGTCTCTTAAAAACTACTTGGAACAGAGTCAAGTTTTACTTGGCGTATATTAATGTCAAGCTTGTAGACTAATTAAAAATGATTAATAAGTCGTTAAAGAACCTTTGCAACTTATCATTTTAGGGCCGTTTAAGCACAATTCTCTTTTAAGTCAGTTCGAAATATCACCAGGTCAAAAAAATATTTTTTCTCTTATCGACTTCTAATAGCGTAAATATGTTGTATTTTTGTCTGAATTAGATCCCTGTAAAATATTATTAATTTATTTTTAGTGTAAGAGCCCGCGCTTTGACCTTCAATTTTGTTAAATTTTTAATATAGCAACAATAGCATTGTATTGCAGAAAAGTATATTACTGTATTTTAACGACTTTTAGGTTCGTGAAAATAGTGTCAGAAGCATTCATGACTATTTGCGCTAAAAAAGTCAAGCGATGGTTTAATATAGACGAAACTTGAATCAAGACGAGAGATGCCCGGATTTGACAGTAAACAAGATTTTGGGACCAAAAAGGATTTTATTGTTTTTATTGTTGTATAAGACCCAAATTTTTATTTTTTTTAAGTTTAATTTAAAATATTTTTAGTTTTAATTAATAATAATTGATAATAAATAAAATATTAAAATTTAAAAAATGGACTTTTATCAAATATTCTTAATTTTTAGGAGCTCATGCGCGGGCTCAAGATGACACTTTTTTGAACTTTTTTTTTTGCAATCTTTATTTGTTTTAACGTAATACAAAATAAAATTGCTATTAGAATATGATTCGAGAACTTTTATTTTTTCTCATACATCAGTGACCCACCCTAATATATAGTACATATTTATAATACTGTCAAATTGCTAATTACTTTTAAAGCTGAACTTTTTTTTTAGTACTTTAAATTGTTTTTGGTTTTTGTAACAAGAACACACGCTTATATAAGCGATTTGTATTTACATTGCTCATAATGTTATTTTGAAGTTTCTTTCATTTTTTGACATTTTTTATAAAAAGTTTAAGTTTGCCAAATATTCAATTAGAAAAATACTTAAATAACGGATACATGTATAACAAAAGTAAGGAAAACGTATATAAATTACACATTACTAAAATAACCGGGTTATTTTACTAAAATAACCGGTTTATTCAATATTCGAAAAATGGACATTTTAAAATATTCGACTTGGGAAAAACTAAAATAACCGGTTAAAACCGGTCGAATACTATTCGATCGATCACCCTAGTACTGAGATAGCTTTTATATTTTAACCAATTAATTTGCGTAGCTGTCGACGCTTAGTAACCAGTCGGAGATACAATTCTATTGGGGTTCATTATAGTAACAATTGTAGATGTGTGGTCGGAAGATAATTCTAAGGAAGCTTCAACATGAATCGTTTCTATGGGGATGTTTTTAACCACGCCAAAATCAATGACATCTGGAATTCTTTGATGACCAGTAGGCCAATATGTTGGTTGACCGCTCGTTACCACATTTAAATCCATTTTAGAAATTCTGTTAAATAAAACACGACCTTTTAGTGTTATACGTCGTGACCCCCAGAAGGTATGTTTAGCGTTATAGTCGCCAGCGGCCAGGAAACACGGTCCTAATGAATTAAAATATTTATAATATTTGCTTTCTGATATTGAAAATCTAGGCGGGGAGTATAACGATGAAATTACTAGATTTCTATTTAATTCCTTAACGCAAATGTTCGTTGATTAGAGATAATCTTCACGATGATCACATATTAGGTAGTGTTTGACTCTTGTTTTTATCAAAATGGCAGAACCTCCACAAGTTCTATCTCGAGGGTCCTTGGTATCATATAGTATATAACCATTAATTTTAAACGTATTTCTTGAGGTCAAATGAGTTTCAGAAACCATCATGACATCAATTTGTTTACTTTTAAGAAAATATTCTAATTCATTTTTATGTTGGCGGATGCCGTTTGCGTTCCAAAAACAAATGTTTAAACAGTTCATGGCTTGTTAAGTACAGCTTGCAATAACATCGATTGCATTTTAAGAATTTCCTGCATCATATTACCCATTGTGTTGTAAAATTATTTACTGTTTTCACTAATGTTTCCATGGTTTTTTCTAGACGACTTAAATTAGGAGTTTCTTACTTGTCGCAGCACCTTGCATTGAAACATGGTTTGACTTTAGGACGTTAGCGTAAGAAGTTCTGTTATTACTAGGCTGCGGAGCCTGTTTGTCATTAGTGTTCACTTGATTTTGTACCTGTATTTGAGTGGGATTAGTTTTCGGTCCAGCCGACTGCTTGACGATAGTATATACAGGGCATCCTCTATAATTGGCAGTGTGATTGCCGCCACAGTTGTTACATTTTTTTACGTTGTGGTCGGTTTTAGACTTATCGCAAAGAACTGTACCATGTTATTCACCACATACTACACAAACAGGGGGTAAATAGCAGTATGCCTTAGTATGACCATATTATTGACAGTTTAAACATTGAACGGGACCATTTCTTTTATGTGGCTCTTCTATAGTTATTCTTCTATAGAGAATATATTTCAAATTATAAATAGGATGCGTTTCATTTTTTTTAAGCTTTACGTCGCCGGGTTCAAACTCCGCTCGAAAAAGTGGTTGGGGATTTTTTTTCTATTTTTAATATTTACTACATGTTTTATTTTGAAGCCTTTTTTCTAGGAATGTTTTTACCTCTTCTGGGTCCACACATGAGTCAATTTCCTTAATCACTACCTGAAGACCTTTCCTGCTTTTTAGTTGGTATGTATAAAAGTTTTTTTTAAGTGCTTCAAATTTGTTAATTATTTTGCGAAAATCATTTTCATGATTTACTTGAATTTTCGTTTCATTTATACTACCTCGCTTTGTTGCGGCTACATAAAAAGAATTTGCACCAATCAACGAAATTAAACTCTTTATTAGATCATTTAAGTTATGCTCCCTAAGAAATATTCGGGGAGGCTTGGACGATTTTATGATGTTTGGTGCTTCAGAGGCTTCATCCTCCAGAATTGCAAAGCGATTTCGGGAATTTATTTGATCAAACGATCTCACTTTTGTGGCCGAAGCAACAGCTGAAGAGGTAGGGCTGCGACCCCGTTTAAGCACTGTTATATACCTGTCCATACCAACTTGGACTTGGGGCTTTTGACAGCTTTTTACAGGGGGGTTTTCCATTTGTGTTTAAGCTCATGGTATCATTTTCCACAAAATTTGTTTTCGACGTCGCGGTAATACTTGCTGGCCTGGCAACACTTGTCACCAGGTCTAGTTTTAGTATTTTTAATGAGTCACTATCCACCGTTTGTGTAAATACCGATTGTGACATGGAACGTGTACGAATAATTGGCTTAGCCGTTAATATTGTTTTGTTTTATTTATTTCAGCATTATTTTCATTTGCATGAACTGTTACAAAGCAATTTCTTTCGTTGAGTTTAATTGTTGTCTCATTGTTTTTGCTCATACAAAATATTGTTTTTGTTTTTCACCGTATTCTGTGCTTCAAATATTTTTGTTATTTTTTTGAACTTCACAAAATTAAAATGTTTTTGCAAGATTATGTATACATACATACATACATACATAAGTATGTATGTACATTTATTCACTTACATATATTTTTTATTTTACTTTATTTAATTTTTCGTTTTTAATAATTGATCACTATTATGCTAAATAATTTATTTAAAAATCATATATTTTGCGTTCATTCGCTGAATGTTTATTTTAAATAAAAAATCAAATTTAATTAAATTATAATTCAAATTGCATGCGGGTTTAATAATACACGTCTGTATCACAACAAAGCACAAACTGAACGATAAATAAATAATAAGAAAAAAAAGAATGCTATTGGTAAAGGAGGGCGTACTGATGACGGCTTCAGAGGACGTAGTGGTAGATTATCAGGAAACAACAGAGGTCATGTGCGAAAAGGTCATTTTGAAAGGAGTGCTCGTTCAGCAGGCAGCGGTCATTCGGGTGGTGGCTTTGGCCAGGATAATCGTTTAAGATTTGGTGGTGATAATAAAGGAACAAAAAGCATTATTAAAAATCCTAATGGCTTTTCAAGTATGTATTTAATTTTTTGCACACAAATTGTTAACAAAATAAAATATCTTTTTTAGATCTACGATTAATTGATTGGGCAGCCACAGAAATGTTTACTTTAATTAAATCTTATTTCCTGACTGTAATGTATTAATGAAATTCGATTATAATTTTTTTTAATTAACAAATTTAATTTAAAATGAAAATTAAAAATGAAACATTATTTTATAAAGGTTAGTACTAACCACTGTTTCCGTTAGGAATAACTAGTTAAGGTCACTACACACTATCCTATTTAGTCGTACGATATGTCAAAAAAATCGTGTGTGTTCATAAATTATGATAGTGTGACCTAAAAATTTAACTAAATGACAGATTTTTTTGACAAGTAAAAGTTTTTAAAAATTTTCATAAAATGATAGTTTCTATGCGATCAGAGTTGTATTTTCTAATACAGCTGATAAGAAAACAATAATGTCGGCTTCATTGATTTCAAGCATCTTTTTTGTGTAATAGTGTGGCACCTGTAACAGACTTTTGTTGCGATTTTTTTTGAGTGTGATAGAAATTTGTCAGATTTTCCAGTGAATGAATCGTACGATTGTGTAGGATAGTGTATCACGACCTTTAGTGATAATATGTACGTTATGACTAACTCGATAGCATATACCATTATTTTGGATATTTTTTTTTAATTCCCTAAGCTAAGCCCCGCGAAGCTCTGCGCTTGTCTGCATGAAAGAAACCAGAGTCTCTGGCGGGAATCGAACCCGCAACCCTGGCGGTGATAGCTTAACTCACTAGCAGCTAGCGTACCGAGGCACTGACTAATAAAAAGCAGCAGAGTAAGCAGTACAGATATATGTTCCGTAGTCGAGTGGAATTCGTTAGTTAAAAAGAGAGGCAAAATCCTGCTAAATGGAAAAGGACTAAAAGCCTACCTTTACTTAAGTCAACATCTGAATACAGACCGATATCAATTTTTCCGTTTCTCTCGAAGGTATTAGAACATATTATCCCTAATCAAGTTACACTATTTTTAGATTACAATAGACTACTAAAAGCCGTTTTACACTATCCCACAAAGTCTTTAGTTATTTACGAAAATGCAACCCTGTCATGATAAGTTGTTATTGTTTTTTGAAAATGTTCAAAGAGCAATTAGATCAGGGAAGCATTTTTGAAAAATACGTAAGACTTTGTGGGATAGTGTGTAACGGCCTTAAATGATAGGCAATCTGGCTTTCGTAGAAAGCACAGTTCCATTACAGCCCTTGTAGATGTTGCGGAGGATATCAGAAAACAGGTGATCACGATGATCACATATTAGGTAGTGTTTGACTCTTGTTTTTATCAAAATGGCAGAACCTCCACAAGTTCTATCTCGAGGGTCCTTGGTATCATATAGTATATAACCATTAATTTTAAACGTATTTCTTGAGGTCAAATGAGTTTCAGAAACCATCATGACATCAATTTGTTTACTTTTAAGAAAATATTCTAATTCATTTTTATGTTGGCGGATGCCGTTTGCGTTCCAAAAACAAATGTTTAAACAGTTCATGGCTTGTTAAGTACAGCTTGCAATAACATCGATTGCATTTTAAGAATTTCCTGCATCATATTACCCATTGTGTTGTAAAATTATTTACTGTTTTCACTAATGTTTCCATGGTTTTTTCTAGACGACTTAAATTAGGAGTTTCTTACTTGTCGCAGCACCTTGCATTGAAACATGGTTTGACTTTAGGACGTTAGCGTAAGAAGTTCTGTTATTACTAGGCTGCGGAGCCTGTTTGTCATTAGTGTTCACTTGATTTTGTACCTGTATTTGAGTGGGATTAGTTTTCGGTCCAGCCGACTGCTTGACGATAGTATATACAGGGCATCCTCTATAATTGGCAGTGTGATTGCCGCCACAGTTGTTACATTTTTTTACGTTGTGGTCGGTTTTAGACTTATCGCAAAGAACTGTACCATGTTATTCACCACATACTACACAAACAGGGGGTAAATAGCAGTATGCCTTAGTATGACCATATTATTGACAGTTTAAACATTGAACGGGACCATTTCTTTTATGTGGCTCTTCTATAGTTATTCTTCTATAGAGAATATATTTCAAATTATAAGTAGGATGCGTTTCATTTTTTTTAAGCTTTACGTCGCCGGGTTCAAACTCCGCTCGAAAAAGTGGTTGGGGATTTTTTTTCTATTTTTAATATTTACTACATGTTTTATTTTGAAGCCTTTTTTCTAGGAATGTTTTTACCTCTTCTGGGTCCACACATGAGTCAATTTCCTTAATCACTACCTGAAGACCTTTACTGCTTTTTAGTTGGTATGTATAAAAGTTTTTTTTAAGTGCTTCAAATTTGTTAATTATTTTGCGAAAATCATTTTCATGATTTACTTGAATTTTCGTTTCATTTATACTACCTCGCTTTGTTGCGGCTACATAAAAAGAATTTGCACCAATCAACGAAATTAAACTCTTTATTAGATCATTTAAGTTATGCTCCCTAAGAAATATTCGGGGAGGCTTGGACGATTTTATGATGTTTGGTGCTTCAGAGGCTTCATCCTCCAGAATTGCAAAGCGATTTCGGGAATTTATTTGATCAAACGATCTCACTTTTGTGGCCGAAGCAACAGCTGAAGAGGTAGGGCTGCGACCCCGTTTAAGCACTGTTATATACCTGTCCATACCAACTTGGACTTGGCGCTTTTGACAGCTTTTTACAGGGGGGTTTTCCATTTGTGTTTAAGCTCATGGTATCATTTTCCACAAAATTTGTTTTCGACGTCGCGGTAATACTTGCTGGCCTGGCAACACTTGTCACCAGGTCTAGTTTTAGTATTTTTAATGAGTCACTATCCACCGTTTGTGTAAATACCGATTGTGACATGGAACGTGTACGAATAATTGGCTTAGCCGTTAATATTGTTTTGTTTTATTTATTTCAGCATTATTTTCATTTGCATGAACTGTTACAAAGCAATTTCTTTCGTTGAGTTTAATTGTTGTCTCATTGTTTTTGCTCATACAAAATATTGTTTTTGTTTTTCACCGTATTCTGTGCTTCAAATATTTTTGTTATTTTTTTGAACTTCACAAAATTAAAATGTTTTTGCAAGATTATGTATACATACATACATACATACATAAGTATGTATGTACATTTATTCACTTACATATATTTTTTATTTTACTTTATTTAATTTTTCGTTTTTAATAATTGATCACTATTATGCTAAATAATTTATTTAAAAATCATATATTTTGCGTTCATTCGCTGAATGTTTATTTTAAATAAAAAATCAAATTTAATTAAATTATAATTCAAATTGCATGCGGGTTTAATAATACACGTCTGTATCACAACAAAGCACAAACTGAACGATAAATAAATAATAAGAAAAAAAAGAATGCTATTGGTAAAGGAGGGCGTACTGATGACGGCTTCAGAGGACGTAGTGGTAGATTATCAGGAAACAACAGAGGTCATGTGCGAAAAGGTCATTTTGAAAGGAGTGCTCGTTCAGCAGGCAGCGGTCATTCGGGTGGTGGCTTTGGCCAGGATAATCGTTTAAGATTTGGTGGTGATAATAAAGGAACAAAAAGCATTATTAAAAATCCTAATGGCTTTTCAAGTATGTATTTAATTTTTTGCACACAAATTGTTAACAAAATAAAATATCTTTTTTAGATCTACGATTAATTGATTGGGCAGCCACAGAAATGTTTACTTTAATTAAATCTTATTTCCTGACTGTAATGTAGTAATGAAATTCGATTATAATTTTTTTTAATTAACAAATTTAATTTAAAATGAAAATTAAAAATGAAACATTATTTTATAAAGGTTAGTACTAACCAATGTTTCCGTTAGGAATAACTAGTTAAGGTCACTACACACTATCCTATTTAGTCGTACGATATGTCAAAAAAATCGTGTGTGTTCATAAAGTATGATAGTGTGACCTAAAAATTTAACTAAATGACAGATTTTTTTGACAAGTAAAAGTTTTTAAAAATTTTCATAAAATGATAGTTTCTATGCGATCAGAGTTGTATTTTCTAATACAGCTGATAAGAAAACAATAATGTCGGCTTCATTGATTTCAAGCATCTTTTTTGTGTAATAGTGTGGCACCTGTAACAGACTTTTGTTGCGATTTTTTTTGAGTGTGATAGAAATTTGTCAGATTTTCCAGTGAATGAATCGTACGATTGTGTAGGATAGTGTATCACGACCTTTAGTGATAATATGTACGTTATGACTAACTCGATAGCATATACCATTATTTTGGTTATTTTTTTTTAATTCCCTAAGCTAAGCCCCGCGAAGCTCTGCGCTTGTCTGCATGAAAGAAACCAGAGTCTCTGGCGGGAATCGAACCCGCAACCCTGGCGGTGATAGCTTAACTCACTAGCAGCTAGCGTACCGAGGCACTGACTAATAAAAAGCAGCAGAGTAAGCAGTACAGATATATGTTCCGTAGTCGAGTGGAATTCGTTAGTTAAAAAGAGAGGCAAAATCCTGCTAAATGGAAAAGGACTAAAAGCCTACCTTTACTTAAGTCAACATCTGAATACAGACCGATATCAATTTTTCCGTTTCTCTCGAAGGCATTAGAACATATTATCCCTAATCAAGTTACACTATTTTTAGATTACAATAGACTACTAAAAGCCGTTTTACACTATCCCACAAAGTCTTTAGTTATTTACGAAAATGCAACCCTGTCATGATAAGTTGTTATTGTTTTTTGAAAATGTTCAAAGAGCAATTAGATCAGGGAAGCATTTTTGAAAAATACGTAAGACTTTGTGGGATAGTGTGTAACGGCCTTAAATGATAGGCAATCTGGCTTTCGTAGAAAGCACAGTTCCATTACAGCCCTTGTAGATGTTGCGGAGGATATCAGAAAACAGGTGGATACCAAAAAGATTTCTTTTTTAGTTCCAGTGGACCATTCCAAAGCATTTGATACTGTGGATCCTGATATTTTATGTTATAAATTGGAGAATATGTTTAAATTTTCATTAAATGCCACACGTCTAATAGCGTCCTATCTAACGAATAGATGCCAGTATGTTGAAACAAATAATAAGAAATCTAACTGATTACCAGTGATTAGAGGCGTTCCTCAGGGATCAATTATATTCCCCTTTTGTTTTCATTGTACTCTAACGATCTACCGCTTACTGTTGCACAATGTAAGGTTAGAAAGTATGCTTATGATGCCCAGCTTTATATAAGTTGCGATGTTGATAATATTGATCAATGTGTCATTACCCTAAATCAGGAATTGCATCGTGTTTACTTGTGGGCTACAGCTAACGGGCTAGGTATAAATCCAAATGTATTATCATTCAATATCGAATATTGAAAATACAACTTACACCAATTATATCAATCAATAATCAACCAATAGAAATTGTGAACTCTGCAAAAAATCTTGGAGTATATTTTAACAGTTCCCTCACATGGTCTGACCATATAAATGATGCCTGTGGGCGTACCTTTTCTATGCTGAGAACGCTTTGGCAATCCCAATACTGTATAGCCATTAATATAAGAGCACTTCTAGCTAAAACGTATCTCATACCCATATTATTGTATGGATGTGAACTTTTTGGAAATTGTGATGATCACAGTAAGAGAAAACTGAATATTGTTTTTAAAAACATTGTACGGTATTTGTTTGGTCTAAAACGATATGGCAGCACCGTATCTTTTTTGAAACTGTTATATGGCATTTGTTTTGATGACTTAATAAAAACTAGAGTTCTTATCTTTTTGCATAAGGTATACTTATATGCTCATCAACCCGAACATCTTTATGAACGTTTGGTTTTCTCAGGATCAACCAGAGGCCGAAGATTAATATTATTTCGTCACCAGAGCCTCATGTCTGAATGGCAATTCTTTATCTGTGCAACCCGTCTTTGGAACTTAATTCCTCATAGCTCTCAAATTATTAGTAACGCACAATTGTTTAAAAAAACATAATTTTGTGTTTTTCTAATCGAAGTTCATAACTAATTTTAATTTTGGTATATTTTTTAGTATATATTTTCTTTATTCTTTTTTATTTATATATTTTCTTTTTATTATAATTGTGATTTATGATTAGTATTGTGGCTATTTTGTTGAACTACTCATGGTTTTTAATCCAAATTTTTAATATTTTAATTTATGTTTAATAAAATGTTTAAATTATTTCTCGTTATATTGTATGACATATACTCAGTCCTATACTGTAATATAAGACTTTAAGTCTTTTGTCATTTGCCGTGATAAGACGTATTTTTGAGTGCTCCGCAGTTGTAATATTTTTATCGCAATAAAATAAACTTATAAACTATTGATAAACTGTCTAAATAAAACTTTTTAAGTTCTACATTTCATTAATACAAAACTGATTTATATTTTTATAAAAACTTCTTTTTAATTTAAAACACAATGGCCCATATTCATAGTCACAATAAAGTTGACTTTAAGTTAAAACTGGCTTTAAATGGATGTCAACACAATTGTTCTTTAGAAAAAGTCGAATTTATTTTTGACTATGAATATGGGCCAATTTGTTTAACAATAACCATAGATTACAACAACGAAAATTAAATAACGTGAACAACTCTCAAAAATTCACATATTAAAAACAATAACAAAACTCAGTATATTTTTTTTATTTCTTGCTATTTCTAAACAAAACCTCAAAACAATATTGAAACCAACAACAACAAATAACAACAACAGCTACTAACATAAAAACAAAAATAAAACATCATTAAAGAATTAAATATATGAATAATTCGAACTTTTGCAATTTTAAATAAAAATTTTTAAGTAACAAAAATAAAAACAAAGAACACTCCATAATAAATAAAATACAAACAAAAAAACAAAAAAGACAACTATTTTTTTTTCTTCATACAATAATAATTAAACCTGTAGCTCGTTTCTGTATTTCTCGCATCGTAAAATTTTTCAAATGAAGTGTGAAACAAAAAATTCCATCGTTTCTCGATTTGCGAGAAAAAAGTGTTTCTGTATTTGAATGCGAAAACACACAACACAGATTCTGTTTTAACTGGAATATTTCCAGTAATTAAGTGTCAAATGAAAGCGAAACGTCAACAAAAGAAATAAATATAATAAATACAGGGCTGCCAGATTTGACGATTTTTGCTCCAATAATAGCAAAGTGCCGATTTGTTATTAATAAGTGACGTAAGCAAAAATAAAATCAACAATATTTTATAAATTTGTTGTAGATTTCTATAAAAGCTCATATTGAATTTTCAGTCTATTTCATGTGAAAAAGTTAAGTTAATAGTTATAAGAATAGGTAAATTATAGATTAAGAGGTAAAAATTAGAGGCAAACGTGTTTTTACTCATATCTCAGCCATTTGTGAACCGATATTTTTAAATTTCAATAATATCCTATTTGGACTACATACGGTACAAATATAAAACAACGTTGTCACTATCAATTCTAGTTTTTTTTCGCAAAAATAAAAACCCTAACTAAATATTTGTAATACTGCTATCAAAGCTGATTTAATTTAAAAAAATGTAATTTCTTGGTATTTGTATATATCTATTTTAAATAAGTAAGTATGTTTATTTTATTAAGCTTGACTTCTTTTTGTTTATTTTATTTTTTATTAAAATTTTAAATTGTTATTGTAATTTGACTTGGAATACACATTCAAATAATATGAAAATTTAGAAAATAAATAATTCTAAAAAAATAGATAAAATAAATATAAATTTAAAAAAATAAATTTCGAACAATAGACAATTTATATGTACATATGGATGTATAAAATACCCATAAACTTTAACTATGTTTTTGTTTGATTATGTTTTATTAAAACATCAAACAAATTTTGTTTAATTTTAAATTGTCCGATTTTTTTAAAACTAAAAGACGATAATTTTTCTCAAGAAATTGACGATTTTACACAAATTTATCTGGCAGCCCTGAATAAAACCAAAACAAGGAAAGGCTTAAAAAATGTTAGTTAACAAAATACTTATAACCATGGTGTTTTATTTTTTTTCATCATTTAAATTATGCATTCATTATTTAAATTCTTTTAATTTTTTTTTATATTAAAAAAGTAGTATATACACATATTTTAAATTTAAAATATCTATAATTTGTTTTTCTCCACCAATTTTAAATGTGACTTATTTTGACAGTTCTTGTAAGAAACTTTTCGCAAAATATTGTTACAGAAACACTTTTTCTCACATCCTTCCAATAATTGCTGGAAAATTATTTAAATGACAGATAATTCTCGCAACGGAAAGATACAGAAACACTTGTGCGAGAAAAACCATTTTTTGTTTCATTTTGCACTGTTTCTGTTCATATTCACTGGTTTCATGCGGAAAATTTAACGATGCGAGAAATACAGAAACGGGCTACTGCTGCCTAGCTGTACTACAGTTTTAAAGTCATTGGTGCATATTGTTTTGGTTTAGTATTGCCAGAACAAATAAATCCGTTATTTTGAAACTAAAGTTATCCCAGCGAGCATTTTTTAAAACTTAACTATTTACGTATCTGAAACTGATTTAAATTGAAATGGATTGCTTGGTGAAAAGTTGTTCGATTAAAGGCGATGATGAAAGAATGATTGTTTGCTGGCTGTGTCATGAATGTTGCCACTTCAAATGTAGTGGACTTTCAGGGTTAGTTGCTGAAGCTATAACTAAAAACTAACGTCTTCATTGGTGTTGTGAAAATTGTAGAAAGTTTGGTGTAAGTTACTATCGTTTTTTTCAAGATACTAAAAAAAAATTTCTTGAGTTACAAGATGAAGCAGCCAAACTAAATGATCGTATTTCTGCTTATGGAAAATTATTTGATGAGTTTAAATCTTTAGATAATTTGAAATCTCCTCCTATGCCTTCCCCAAAACGTCGTAAGTCAGCAAGAAATAATAAAGAAAAACGTAATAATTGCCCTACTACTTCTGTAACCACACATAACCCGGCTCCTAACTATGCATCCGATAATTGTAATATTGAGTCTTCTAATAAAATGGATTTTGAAACGAACTTTACCAATTCAAATGTTGATGAAAATCTTCCAATGAGTAATAATCCGTCACACTCTGATACTAATGACATACTACATAATCCGCTACTTGCTGTACCTCAAAAAAAACTATTTTCGTTTCCCGTTTAACAAGTGATACTACAACTGATGCGATTAACTTTTTTATTACGAATAAAATTGGCAAAAATGCTAATATTTTAATTCAAAAGTTCAATTTTTCTCAACCAAGATCTATATCTTCTTTAAAAATTTCGGTTTCTGCTGATATCTTCGCAACACTTCTCGATCCAAACTTCTGGCCAAAGAATACTCTAGTTCGAGAATATATATACAGGGCAAGATCACAGAATATCGGTATTCTTCCACAACTTGAATTTTCAGCTTCAAAAAACTAAAGTTGGCTGATGATAACATTTCAATCATCTACCAAAATGTTCGTGGCTTAAGAACTAAACTATCAACTTTATATATTGAAAGCTTCAACATGGATCATCATGTCCTTGTACTTACTGAAACATGGTTAAATAATAATTTTTTTAATACTGAAATTTCATGCGACAAGTTTAATATTTATCGCCGAGATCGAGGTAATATTGAATTTATAGCCGTGTTAATAAAACTTAATGGGAAACGCATATTTGTCACATGTTCGTACATTCCACCATCTTCTCCGCAAAATATATATACCGAACATGCCGAAGCTATCGCATCAGTAACTCGTTCTGCATGTAATGACGATTCCGTTTATGTTTTTGGTGATTTTAACTTACCGTCAATAGCCTGGAAATATTTACCAGAAGATAAATATTTTATTTAAACCAAAAAGTGTTCCAGTTTCGACGAATTTTTCAATATTTTGTATGACACATGTCTCTTTCAAATTAATGGCGTTCTTAACAGTATGATAAAATATTAGACTTAATATTTGTCAATGGTGTGGCCGATTGTTTTATTAAGCGTTCATCACCGATTACATTGCCTGAAGACTGCTATCATCCTACAATTGAATTTCTTTCTTCTATTCCATCTAAAACTGCAAGTAAATCGCCGATTAATCATGGGAAAGTTTTTTCTTTTGAACGTACTGACTACAACACGTTAAATAAACTTTTCACCGACACGAATTGGTACGCTTTATTATCGTGCTATGCGGACGTAAATCAAATGTGGAAAGTATTTTACGATAAAGTTTATTCTTTTACATTTTCGTACAACTATGGACCGGATAAAATTCCAAGCAATATTTTAATTAAATGTGTCGATGCTATTGCCATCCCATTAAAAATTATATTCAATGCATCAATTAAATATGGTTATTTTCCAGACGTTTGGAAAAATTCTTTCATAGTTCCTTTGTATAAATCAGGAAAAAAGTATGAAGTGGAAAACTACCGTGGAATAGCTTAACTAGTACTATACCTAAATTATTTGAAAAAATCATCACTGAATATTTATCCTATCGGGTGTCCAATTTAATATCCCCTTATCAGCATGGATTTCAAAAAAGGTGCTCTACTACGACAAACCTTCTTCAACTCACTACCGTTATAAATCGTGGATTTTTGGAACAAGAACAAACTGATGTTATATACACTGACTTCAGTAAAGCTTTCGATAAAGTTAACCATTTGCTCATCAAAAGGAAATTATATTTTTTGGGGTTCACAGACCTTAGTATTAAATGGATTTATTCATATTTAACTAATAGAAAACAAACCGATCTTTTTAAAAACACCTGTTCCAGACGAATTGATGTTCTTTCTGGAGTACCACAGGGAAGCCACCTTGGTCCGCTTCTTTTTTCACTGTGCATTAACGTCTTGCCTGCCGCGATTCAATCTTCAAATATTTTAATGTTTGCTGATGATGTAAAAGTTTTTCTAAGTTATTGTCAAGTTTCTGACCAACATCGTCTCCAAAATGACTTAAACTCGTTTTATTCATGGTGCTTAATAAATCTTATGGAGTTGATTCTTAGAGCCAGTTTTTACATAAAGATCAGCGATTAAATTAGAACTAATCTTTGAAATTCGTTTTTGGGTAGTCGATTATTTCATTTTGTTTCCAAGTTTAAACGCCCAAAGTTGGCGGTTTAAACTTGCGACAGAACTTTCAAAAGTACGAACAGCTTATGAAAGGAAATATTTTTTATATTTTTTTTATTTAAAGT
Organism: Pollenia labialis; assembly: GCA_949318255.1. Taxonomy (NCBI): domain Eukaryota; kingdom Metazoa; phylum Arthropoda; class Insecta; order Diptera; family Polleniidae; genus Pollenia; species Pollenia labialis. The sequence goes on from OX439139.1 coordinate 82,204,565, forward strand.
TTTATTAAATATTCCACCCTCAAGCTTAAATAATTAAAAGTAATTATAAAATAAAGGTCAAATAAGAATAAATATCTATTTATAAATATATAATATTATATAACACAATACAAAATTCTCGCCTTTTCTTCTTCTTTTTCACGTTAAGAACAGTAATTTGATGACAATTTTTGGTATTTGTTTTAAACTGCCATACTTATACATAAAAGTATTGTCAATTCATATGGCAATGCTAAAAGCTTTAATCTTTCACTCAAAAACGCCACAGAAGATTAAGGCTAGATTAATTTTACTATAAGATTAACAAATCTTACTATTGATCCTGATTTAAACTCTAAGTAAAAAACCCGCTCTTAATTTTTTTTTTTTTTTAATTTCCTAAGCTAATCCCCGCGAAGCTGTACGCTTGTCTGCAGGAAAGAAACCAGAGTCTCTGGCGGGAATCGAACCCGCGACCCCGGGGCTGATAGACTAGCTCACTACTAGCTAGCCTAACGAGTCACTCAATGTAAATATATGCGATTTGTCAGAAAGAGTCCGATACCTGCACAATATCATCTTGGTGGTAGTCAGCTGGAATTGGCCGTCAATTTCTCAGACCTTGGAATTCTGTTTGATCCAAAACTTAATTTTATTTCGCATATCACTATGATAGTAAATAAAGCTAGGGGTGTACTTGGTTTCGTCAAGCGCTGGGCTAAAGAGTTTAATGATCCATATGTCACAAAAACTTTGTATACTGAACTTGTAAGACCTATTATAGAGTATGGATCTATAATATGGGACCCTATATAAAACACACATTCCGTGGACTAAACTTTAATCCAGTAAACTTGCCTTCATATACTTCTAGACTCTCTCTTATAAAGCTGCCTACCCTGAAAAGTCGTAGGACAATGTTAAACATATCGTTTATTTTCAACATAATTACTGGCGAAGTATGCACTGGATTTTTAATACACAATATTTCATTTAATGTTCCTCAACGCCCATCACGTCATTTTATCCGATTATCAGTTCGATGTTTTAGAGCTAATTATGCTAATGCTGATCCTCTTATTAGAATGTGCAATTAATTTAACAAATTCTATAGTTTTATTGATTTTTCTTCAAGTTCAAATGTCATTAAGAATAAAATTATTATTTCATTAAATTCATAGTTTTTATTTTTTATTGTTTTAAATAATCATTTTATATATTTTCTATTGTATTTTATGTTTAATGTACACTAAATTAAGAATATTAAATTTAAAATGTCTGTAAGGATAATCTTCCATAGACAAATAAATAAATAAAATAAGTCTTGTGTATGGGACAACAAATAAATAAATAAAATATATAAAATAAAATCACATGTACACAAGAGTTTCGGTTAGTTTTTTCATTTTGCTCTTAATAAAATAATAGAAACTTTAACTAATATATCAGTCAAAGCTACCGGTCATATAACTAGTAAAATGACCGGTAGGTAGTGCATGTAAAGACTAGTCCATAAAGGATTAGGAGTACTCCAAATATATCGTTAAAAGGAAGTCTATTTAACATTACGATGTCCTAGGAGTGGACCATATAACCCAGTTATGCATTACAACGGAGTACTCTTAAAACTACTCCATGCTCATACATACTCTAGTGGACTAGTTTTGAAACTACTACATGGTATACTCCAGAGGATTAGTTTCAACTTCGCTTAAAAACGAAAACATTTCGTTAACAAAACGAAGACATGTCGTTTCACTACAAACTGTTTTTAGCAATGGCATGGTCCATGCTTGCATACCATTGGACCAGTCCAGGGAGTAGTCCATTTCATCAAAATGGATCACGTAGTCCAATAGTATCTGCTTATGAAAGTAGACCCAAAAAGAAGAACTTCTGCATCATAAGTTTGGTTATGGTACCTCAATAAATAATTTAAAAATTAATTTGAAGTTAGTAAGTATCGTATAGGGGAATTTGTCACGTTTTAGGCTCTTTTGTTTGTCATAACTCGAGAACCACTAGTCTGAATAAACAAATTTAAAAAAATTAAGAATTACAATTCCTTTAATCTGTTGATACAACGTTTCGCTACATAAGCAACAGTTTGGCAGTTATAAATAGATGTATGAAGAAAAAAATATTTTTTGCCCAACAAATTAAAATTTTTTATTTTTAATTCATAAAAAATCCAAAACGGTAAAAAAAAGTGTCAAGTTCTATTACTTTAACGTAAAGTCGCATAACCTATGAACAAAATGACACATTAATCATGAAAATCGTTGAACGCGTTTCGCTTTTATTCACAATTAATTAAAGGTATGAATTTCAAAAATTTGCTCGAGATATCCACAAAATTCTTTGGAAAAAACATTGATGCCTTTTTTATTGATTCTTTATTCTGCATGCTAATAAACATTCCGATTCATATTACAGCTATTCTTACACAAAAAATATGCAATTTTTATATGTTATCTATGCATGGAAACAAAATTAAGAGCATTTTCAATTATTGTACCTATCCATCCTCGTTGAAGTTGACGCTTGTGGTTCTGATGACCTTATTTTTTGAAAATCAGCTTGGCGTTGTCAGTATGATGTTGCGCTGACATTTGCTGTGTCAGTTTTCTGCTTTTCAAAAATGATGTCAACATTTCGGAGATTTGTTCTGATAGTCCCATCTTAGCCACAATGTAATCCATTTCGATTTGTGTTAGCGGTTGTGGTCCATTATTTTCAATATCGGCATCAGCATCATTCAAATTCGTCGGATTGGTGAAAACGGTTTCGGCTTGCAGGGACGCAGTATCCAGACTCGGAGGTTTAGGTGTATCGGTACCAGCAGCGCGTTCAACTGGAAGTGTGGCAGTAAAAGCAGCAATTTATTCTTTTGTTTTCAAGTGTTTTATGTTTAGTCCAGGACGAGAATTTACGCATGCGTAGCACCTGGATTTATCATGTCCAGTTAGGTCTTCCACCCAAATTACTGGCTTCATAAAAGAAAACTGTCCACCTTTTTCATGTATCCACATTATAAGGGCATTATAACAATTTTTGCGCACTGTGTTAGGCGTAAAATTTGCACCACTTAAATCTGCTTCATCAAAATAATGACAATGCGCTGTTTTGAATTCCTCAGTAATCAATTTTTCGATCCAGTTGTCCTCTTTTTACGACGATATGACCACAAACGTAACAAAAATTACCCAATTGTTATTTTCCATATTTGGAAAATATATTGTATGTTTTGTGGTTATTCACTTTTAAAAACCGGAGAAAATTTTACTTGTACTTCTCGCGTCCGTCGACTCTTGTTAAATGGCAAAAATCGATCAAAGAGCACCTATAAACACTACAAATATTTCAATATTTTACTGGCAGGTACTTATGAAATATGTTTGCGAAACGTTCCAAAATATGAGCACTAGAGTGTCCCAAGCTTGTATGGGGAATTTTTTTTTTTCGAATTCAGATATGAGTACCCTCCAAATTTTTTCCTTTTGATCCGAATAACCGAAATATGAAATATTATTGTGATCGGATAACGTTTACCAGTGTCGACTTGAAGTCAAAGTTTGAGATAAAGGCCAGTGTGAAAGCCATAGAATAATCTTGGAATTTAAAACCATCTTTTAATTTTACTTGTGTAATACACATTTATTTATTAAAAATATGCTAATATTCAGTGTTTTCTGAATCCTCTAACCACGCCCACTACAACCCCCCCATGCTGGTACTATACTGTTGCCCTGCCACAAGTCCTAAGTTCCTGCCTAAGACCATCTGGACATGGTAAGTGATATAATGTAGACAAAAAAATATATATATATGTATATTAATTTTAAAGTTTTAGATTTTATTATCTTTATTCATTAAATTTTCTTTTTAAAGTTTGTTTATTACAGTCCGGATACATCTGTCTGTGTTCTTGTACACAACGTAGTAAATATTGCTTTTGCTCCTCTTCAGCTGTAATTAAGCCATGAAAATCCTTTACTAACTTAACCGCTCTTTCAGCAGTATCATTAACCGCTCTCAGTGCATTAACTTTCTCTTTACTTTGTTGAAATGATGCATTAGTTTGCCACGTAGTGGGACATTCGCTTAGAAAATTGTTACTTATAGGAAATTCATCAGTATTGTATCCTAAAGCCTCAATGGTTGCTTCTATTACAAACACAGCATTTCTGTTACTTAAATGGCATCTATCTAATGTTGCAACAAGTTTTGGAGAGATAAAGCCGTCCCTTTTAAAAGTTCTACTTACACTGGGCAGAGTGCTCTCCCTTATAATAGGTATACACCAGAGACGTCCAAAAATTAAATTGTGGTTGTATTGCTTCATATTAGTATTAGTGAATAGAGAGAGTTTACCCAGCAAACACAAATTTATGTCAAACTAAAAAAGCAATTTTTAAAATAATTTCAATCAGTACCGTAATAATTACGAGCGGTGCCATAAAAATAAAAGTTTGTTAATACAATGCCGTGCAACAGTATTGCGGGACAAGGGAAGAGTTTCTATAAAAGCATCACTATAATTAAGAGTTTGCATAGTCTTGAGGAGTATATCTTTAATAAACATTCCATCAGAAAATGGTCGACCATGTCTTATAATATTTAAACTAATAAGACGTGCTGCCTCCTGTTTTAATTTTTGGTTATCTAGCTTGTCTCTATTGCTTTCTATTTCAAGCAACCAGCCTTTTAATTTCTGTAAAAAAATTTTTTGGTGGGTTTTAAAATGGTCTTCTTTTTCAATTACATTAAATTTATTTATATAACTGTGAAAGTTATCAAAATGCCTTTTTAAAATATCTTGCCTCTTATTTTTAAATGTTTTAAAACATAAGAGGCATTGTAAATTGCCAAAAGCATTCCCAATCATAAAATATTTTTTAAATTGCATCATTCTATATTTATGTATGGAATGTTTACTGGGCAAGTTTTCTTTATTAAATAAATCAAAATATGTAAGCATCCGCCGCATGTGAACTCGTCGCTTGATGATCGACGACTGAATTGTGTATTCTCGTTGACTAAATGAAAGAGCGTAAGAATGTGTGTGAAGAATGTGTGTGAATTAATTTCCACAATTGTGGTATGGGCTGGACACCAATGGTATACATACATTCTAATGAATCTGATATTTCAGACTCAGAAAACGAAATTTCTTCAAATTCTTTTTGAGATGATGTTGAAGGAGCTAAAGATGAAATATATTTATCACTTCGCTTTTCCGCTTCAATGGTTCTAAGTTGTGATTTTTTCTCTTTTTCGGCCAGTTTTTTATCCACTCCTCCTAAATGACCAGATCGACCTGGCTCTCTCTGCTGTTGCAAGAAGATTTTATCTTCATCTATCTTGATTAACTGCATTGCATCGGCGTGTGCAATATCAAACAAATTGTTTAAATTTTGTACAAACTCCTGTCGACGAAGCTCAAATACTTCTTCAGATTCATTAGAATGTATACCTATTCTAAGGGAGAGCACTCTGCCCAGTGTTAGTAGAACTTTTAAAAGGGACGGCTTTATCTCTCCAAAACTTGTTGCAACATTAGATAGATGCCATTTAAGTAACAGAAATGCTGTGTTTGTAATAGAAGCAACCATTGAGGCTTTAGGATACAATACTGATGAATTTCCTATAAGTAACAATTTTCTAAGCGAATGTCCCACTACGTGGCAAACTAATGCATCATTTCAACAAAGTAAAGAGAAAGTTAATGCACTGAGAGCGGTTAATGATACTGCTGAAAGAGCGGTTAAGTTAGTAAAGGATTTTCATGGCTTAATTACAGCTGAAGAGGAGCAAAAGCAATATTTACTACGTTGTGTACAAGAACACAGACAGATGTATCCGGACTGTAATAAACAAACTTTAAAAAGAAAATTTAATGAATAAAGATAATAAAATCTAAAACTTTAAAATTAATATACATATATATATATTTTTTTGTCTACATTATATCACTTACCATGTCCAGATGGTCTTAGGCAGGAACTTAGGACTTGTGGCAGGGCAACAGTATAGTACCAGCATGGGGGGGTTGTAGTGGGCGTGGTTAGAGGATTCAGAAAACACTGAATATTAGCATATTTTTAATAAATAAATGTGTATTACACAAGTAAAATTAAAAGATGGTTTTAAATTCCAAGATTATTCTATGGCTTTCACACTGGCCTTTATCTCAAACTTTGACTTCAAGTCGACACTGGTAAACGTTATCCGATCACAATAATATTTCATATTTCGGTTATTCGGATCAAAAGGAAAAAATTTGGAGGGTACTCATATCTGAATTCGAAAAAAAAATTTCCTGGGACAGTCTAATGAGCACTTATAAATGTGGGAGCAATTTCCGTAAAAAAAATAATGCAGGTAACTAACGGAAAATCCCAAATAATTAAAAAAGGGCACTTTCCTTTATTCCTTTTAATTGTCCACTCACATTTATTAACGCTTATTACTTTGCTACCGCAATCATAAAAATCAAATAACCTTTTGCTTATTACTTTTTTTTTAATTCTGAGAATCATAAAAATAGTCATCAATGTTTTTGCCAAAGAATTTTGTGGATATCTCGAGCAAATTTTTGAAATTTATTCCTTTAATTAATTGTGAATAAAAGCGAAACGCGTTCACCGATTTTCATGATTTATGAGTCATTTTGTTCAATTTTGGATAAAACTTCGTTGTGAACGGACGTGGTATTTTTTGAGCTCCGCTGAGGTTGTCAATATTTGCAATATTCTCTTGTGAAAAATAAAAATAATCAAATCAAATAATTAAAACAAAACAGTGTGAAACACTAAAATAGGCAAAACATTAAACACAAAATAATAAGAAGTACAAGTTGGTATATAAATACAAAAATACAAAAATCAATACAAAATAAAAAGATGGGGTGCTACAAGGCCGACGGAAATAAAGCCAACTTGGAAAATGTTCAAGTTGGTCTTATTTCCAACTCAAAAGTGAAATAAAGCCTAGTTGGCTTTATTTCCTTGTTAGCGAAATTTGAAAGTTGACTTTATTTCCCTTTTGAGTTGGAAATAAAACCAACTCAAAAAATCCAAATATTTTTATTACAACATTTGGTGTTATTTTAAGAAGTAATTGATTTCGTCACCTATTTTAATTATACAAAATAGCATTTATTCAAACAAACAAAACAATATCAAAATTCAAACATATTATGTTTTTGTTCATAATTCAAACAGTAGTTTTCAAAATTTTAACATCATCAATTTTTTCACATATTTACATCAATTACATATATATATGTACATAAGTAATATAGTAATTTTTGTTTCTTACAAAATTTCCAAAAATTAGAAATATATAGAAAATTGATAAACAAACATTACCAGCCAACAATTAAAGAATGCAATTTTTGGGTTGTAAAAGGAAAAATCCTTAGTTTTTTATAATTTTAAAAACTATTAATTCTTCCTTTTACAAAATGAATAAAACTCCATGTAAACATTCTGTAAAAGGGGAAATCCTCATAAAAGACTACAAATTTTTCCTAATTAATTAATGCAATTTTTGAGTTGGTCTTATTTCCAACTCAAAAAGGTAATGAAACCAAGTTGGCCTTATTTCCTTTTAGTGGTATTTGAAAGTTGGCTTTGTTTCCCTATCGAGTTAGAAATAAGGGCAACCGATAAAGTTGGTCTTATTTCCAGCTAAAAAGGGAAATAGGGCCAAAGTTGGCTTTATTTCCGTCGGCCTTATAGCACCCCGTCAAATAAAAACCTGCAACTCAATATAAACAAACAACTACAAAAACACAAATAGTAACAAAACAATAAATACTAAATAATAAGAAAGTAAATAAACATAAAAATTCAAAACTACAAAAACACAAATAGTAACAAAACAATAAATACTAAATAATAAGAAAGTAAATAAACATAAAAATTCAAAACTTTTAGCTAAGCTATTTAAAAAAAAGAAAAAACCGCGAACCAATTCAAAACAAAATAAAAAAAAAAAACAAAACAAACAAAAACAGTCTGTAGTAAAGAAGATTTTAAATAACTATACCTTATATACATATAATGTCGGCTAAACGATTAAGAGAATCTTCACTAACATCAGAGGATAGCATTCCTAAAACTCCACGCTCATCAAGTGTAAACTCTTGTAATCGTGTGAGTGTTTTAAATCTTATAGTGGAAGGCCAATGTACGCGTCATGCGGCTGCGGGCGGCAATAGCATTGCCATTGTGAAAATGTAAGCAATGTTTACAAAAATGTTTATACAAAAAAAAATACAAATCATAAAAAATAAGACTTGGTATTACTTGGAAAAGATGCCGCGCGGCAAAGTTGAATTTTTTCAACTTTTGTTTTAAGCCGCGTGAAGTAGACGTCGTCATACACAAACATACATAAATATTTAACAAAAGAAATATAAAAAACATTACAAATTAAGAGGAAAAAATCTTATTTGATAAGTCAATTCTTATAATGTTCAAACAAATCGTTTTTTTTTATAGATTGAACATTTTTTAACAGCTTATTCAACATTTACCGCTTTAAAATGTGCCGCTTTCATTTGCCTATCAAAAAAATTTCAAGCGAAAAACTAAACAGCTGATCGCCGCCCGCAGCCGCATGCCGCGTACATTGGCCTTCCACTATTATTGAGAAACGATTAGAAGACCACTTTGAAAGTATGAAAACTTTTATGGAAGTAAGAGTAAATGATTTCTTTGAAAAAATGAAAGCCTTTATTACAGAGCGTGAAAACTTGCTCTTAAATAAAATAAACAAGATAACGGACGAATTGAAAAGAGAAGTTTCTTGTGTAAATGAACGTGTTAATACAGTTGCGGATGAAATTATAGATATAAGGGCACAATTACAAGAATTAAAACTACAAACATTAAAACAGGAAAATCTTTTTGTTGCCTGTGATTTGCGTATTAATGGGGTGCCATATTATGAAAATGAGAACTTGTATAATATTTTTGATACTATATGTGAAGTAATAAATATACCAACTCCGAGTGTTAAAGCGATATATCGATTAAAAAACAAGAACAATAAAAATAAAGAAAATTCACTTGATGCTGTGATAATAGTAAATTTAATGTCACCATACGATAAAAATTTCGTTTTAAAATCACTGGCAATATTTAAGAAAAATAAAAATACCAGTAACAATAATAATCAAAATTACATTCAATTACTTCTGAATGATATCGGTATGGGGTCTGACAAACCTTTCTATGTAAACGAGAGTTTAACTGCCAAGAACTACAAAATTTTTAAGGATGCTCAAAAACTTAAAAAAGGTAGGCACATACACTCAGTTTATACATTTCGTGGGTTGGTGTACGTTAAGCGTGGGGGTACTGACCAGCCGATTAGAATTGATGACATTGAGCAACTGCGTGACTTTCTCCCTACATCTAATTCAAACGATGCCTTTCAACCCAACAATGATGTCATATAAAATGATTCCTTTATACTGCGAGAAAAAGTTATACAAAAATTATATTAAGTTTATTTTTAAATCTTGTTTTAATATACTAGACTTTTGTGATAATTGTTTTTACTTAAATCTTTGTTTTCTACGTTATATGTTTTATCTTCAATGTGTTACTATTAGGGCTGTAAACTTTCAAAGCTTATTAATTAATGTCTGGATCAAATAGAATTAATATTAGTTCCAATGTCACAACAATGAATATGGTTAGAATACTAGCTAAACAGAAAACTGGTGTACAGATTTGCCACTTAAATGCCCAAAGTATTAAAAATAAAATGGATGAATTTCGTTTCACCTTTGAAAACTCCGGTGTCGATATAATATGTGTTTCTGAGACGTGGCTTCATAAGAAAATTACAAATAGTATTGTTTCGCTTAATGGCTACAATATGTATCGTGCTGATCGTGCTACTCATGCTGGTGGCGTCGCTATCTATATCAAGAACAACATAACAAGTAAATTCAAATGTAAATCTGATGGAAAAGAGAGGGTGGAGTATATTTTCATTGAGGTCCTATCGTTTGGTAAGAGGTTGTTAATTGGCTGTGTCTATAGACCAAGTATAAGGGTTAAAACCGATATTTTCTTTGAAAAATTAGAAGGAATAATAATGCCTTATGATGATGTCATAGTGTCTGGCGATTTTAATTGCAACACACTTGTGGATAGATCGCTTGATCTAGATATGTGTACTCTGGGTCTTTTGCCAATTAACACACATCTGCCAACCCATCATACTGCTACAAATAGCACATTAATAGATCATTTTTATGTAGGAAAGAAGTCGTGTGTTTTAATCTACGACCAAATATCGGCATCGTGCTTTTCTAAACACGACTTGATATTTCTTGCGTATAATTTTGACCTAAAACTACAGGAACAAACTTATATATATCGTGATTTTAAGAACATAAATTTTCAACAGTTACAGGAACATGCCACTAGTATAGATTGGAACACACTTTATTACTTGGTATCAGTCGACTCTAAACTAGAATTTCTTGAATCAAACGTGTTGTCAATGTATAACTCAGCAGTACCGGAAAAATCAAAGGTTATAACTCATAAATCTAGACCGTGGTTTACTTCAGAAATCAAATCTTTAATTGATTTAAGAGACTTTTCTTACCTGCGTTGGAAACGCTTTAAGACAACTGTTTTACGCAATGAGTATAACATTGCGAGACGTAATGTGACCAATAGAATAATAAAAGCTAAATGTGACTACTATTCGAATCGTTTTTCAAATGCTATTAATAGTAAACAGACTTGGCAAACTATTAGGGAAATAGGTATTGGTAGGAATAAGGATAATTATAATTATTCTGTTGATGTCAATGAAATTAATGAGTCATTTGTTAATATACCAATGATACTGTCTAATCCAAACTTTTATGATATTAACAATAATGCAGACAATGATAATGACGACCTTATCGATAGATTTAACTTTCAATGTGTTGACCAAATGGATGTCTTATCTTGCTGTTTAGGAATCAAATCGAATGCAGTTGGTGCAGACAATATTCACCCTAAGTTTGTTAAATTAATGCTGCCTCTTCTATTACCATACATAACTCATCTGTATAATACCATCATTACTACAAGCTCTTACCCGGCCAAATGGAAACATGCAAGAATAATACCGGTTCCAAAGCAAAATTCGGAATTTAGACCAATTGCTATATTGCCATATCTTTCTAAAGTACTTGAGAGATTACTACATAATCAACTTACAACTTTTTTGAATCAACACCAACTACTTTCTGAATACCAATCAGGTTTCCGCCCAAAGCATAGTTGTGTAACCGCTCTTCTTAATGTTACTGAGGACATACGACGGCATATTGATGATGGTTTTGTTGACTTTTTAATACTTCTGGATCACTCAAAAGCATTCGATACAGTGGACCACAATATATTATGTTTCAAACTTAAGAATATGTTTAATTTTTCAAGTACCTCATGCAAATTAATGTTTTCATACCTTGCGAATCGCACCCAATCTGTATGCATGAATAGGAACTCGTCTAATTCTATATCTGTAACGAGAGGTGTTCCTCAGGGATCAATATTGGGACCTCTTCTATTCGCTTTGTACGTTAATGATCTCCCTTTACAGTTAAGGCACTGCAAATTACATATGTATGCTGATGATGTACAGGTCTACTTAAATAGCACTGTGCAGTCAATTGATGAATCGATAGTGAAAATTAATGATGATTTAAATCGAATTCATCATTGGGCTTCGGGAAATGGGCTAAGCCTTAATCCTGGTAAATCTAAATGCATGGTAATCCAAAAAAGAACCCTTAATCTAAATCGTGATTTTAATGTTCTTCTAAACAACAATAAGATTGAAATTGTTACTTCGGTAAAAAATCTTGGCATAATTATTAATGACACTCTTTCATGGTGCAATCATGTAAATAGAATTGTCGGCAGAATGTATGGCATGCTACGAACATTATGGTCAACACATTATTTTACACCACTAAAAACAAGAATTCTTATTGCGAAGGCGTATCTAATGCCTTGTTTACTTTATGGCTGTGAATTATTTGCCAATTGCGACTCGACCAGCATGGGAAAACTTAATATGATAAACAATAATATTATTAGATATGTTTATGGTCTGAAAAAGTATGACAGTATTTCTTCGCATAAAACTAAACTTTACGGAGTTACTTTTGAAAATTTGCTCAAAATTAGAAGCCTCATTTGTATACATAAAATTATATATGACAAAGTACCCGCCTACCTTTATGAACGAATTTCATTCACAAGATCAAATAGGGGAAATAAGATAATTCCTTTGAGATACCGAACTCTTGTCTCTTCCTGGCATTTTTTCACCGGAACTATCAGACTTTGGAACTCATTACCTCACAACATTCAGCAAAATAGTAACGCATTCAAGTTTAAAAAAAAAATTTTTAAATTGTATTCTACAACTTAACTTTTATACTGTTATTTATCATATTTTTCATTTATTTAGACAAAGATTCTGCATTTTAATTCTTCAATTTCACATCACTTTTGAATAAAAATCTTTTTATCTTTAAACTAATTAATTTATAAGTATTTATATGTAAACTCTCTAGAATAATTTATAATCAACATGTTTATTCTAATTAAAATTTCTATGCTGTAATAATAAGATATAATCTTGTTGCATAGGAAACCTTAAACCTTAAACCTTAAAATCAATAATCAAATAATACCTCAAAATTCGCATGTTAAATATCTCGGTATACATTTAGATCGCCGTTTGACGTGGAAAAGCCATATAGAAGCAAAATTAACTCAAATGAAACTAAAAGCCATACAAATTCATTATTATTGGAAGAAACTCTGTTCTTAGTCTTGACTGCAAACTTCTACTTTACAAATCCATCTTAACGCCTATCTGGTGCTACGGTATTCAGTTATGGGGCACTGCCTCGGCTTCTAATATCGAAAAAATTCAAAGGCGCCAAAATAAACTTCTTCGAATAATCACAGCTGCCCGTTGGTATGTTAAAAATTCAAATATTCACAAGGATCTTAATGTTCTTTAGTAAAAACTATGATTACGAAATATGCAGTAAAATACTTAAAAAGGCTCGAACTGCATCCTAACCCACTAGCTCGAAATATTTTATATGAAAGCGGCCACACTCGCTTAAGATGAAGAGACACTGCAGCACTTGCCCAATGAGATGAACGATAAACACCTAGATAAGTGAACAGAACCCGTGATAAAGAAAATTTTTGTCTGGCACTGGCAGGACATAAAATAAAGTATTAGGTAAAGATTTGATTAATTATTGTTAGTTCATATTAAATGTATGAAGATTCAATAAATAATATTGTAAAAAAAAAAAAAGAATATCTTTCAAATCATTAGAATCTATTTTGACTCTTGATAACGCATCGGCATTAGTATTAATTTTCCCCTGCTTATATATAATTTTGAAATCGTAATCCATTAGATCTAATCTAATTCTAGTTAATCTTGACGACGAGTTACTGTGAGTTAACACTGATACCAGTTTTCTGTGGTCAGTTACCACTTTGAACTTTCTACCGTATAAGTATGGTCGAAAATGAGTGATTCCCCAATGAATAGCTAAAAGTTCTTTCTCTATCACTGGCTTGTTAATTTCATGCTTATTGAGAGAACGGCTTGTATATGAGATCAGTAAATCGCTATTTATTTCACCTTGTGAAAGTACCGCTCCTAACGCGTAATTGGATGCGTCAGTAGTAAGTATGAATTCTTTTTCAGAATCTGGCGGATTCGAAACTATAGACTTTAACATTTCAAAAGACTTCTGGCAATTTTCTGACCAAATAAATGGTTGGTTTTTCTTTAATAATTCATTGAGAGGTTTAGCTATCTGTGCAAAATCTCTAACAAAGCGTCTATAATAGTTACAAAAAGCTACGAATCTTCTTGTATCATCCGGATTCTTTGGAATTGGATAAGTTTCAAGTGCCTTACACTTACTCGGGTCTATCATTACTCCTTTATCTGCAATAAGATGCCCTAAATAAACCACTTCTGGTTTCAAAAAATTACATTTATTCGGATTTAATTTAAGGTTGTGGCTTCTTAATCTCTGAAAAACTTTTCTTAAATTATCATTATGGTGTTTCAAAGAAAATCCAAAAACAATTATATCGTCCACATGCATTGGAATCTAAACGTGTTAATGCTATCGTCAGCATTCTTTGGAAACTATTTGATGATATTTTGAGACCAAAAGGTAATCTTTTGAAATGATAATGCCCATTATTCGTAGAAAATGCTGTAAGTGGTCTAGATGCTGCTTGTAATTCTATCTGGTGGAATGAGCTCGTCATGTCTAGCGTTGAAAAATATTTTGCTCTTCCTATCCTGTCTAATACATCATCTAGTTGAGGTAGTGGGAATTTGTCGTTGACTAATTTTTTATTTAATTGACGATAATCGACAACTAGTCTCCATTTCTTCTCATCGTTGTCAATTTTCTTCGGGACCAAAAGTAAAGCAGAATTATAAGGACTAACAGATGGTTCAACCAAATCTTCTTCTATTAACTTGTTAACCTGTGTCTTGATTTCTTCCTGCTGTGACTGTGGTAATCTATAATTTCGTGTGTAGACCGGGGTATCGTCCACAGTTTGAAATCATTGTTTATAGAAATTATTCGCTGTTAAATGGTCTCCCTCTAAATGAAAAATATCTTCGAATTCTTTACATATTTTCTCTATGGTTTGTCTTTCATTAATGCTGACTAAATCTATACTTAATAATTTCCTTAATTTTTCCCATCTATCTTGTTGTTTATCATTAGTAACCTCTTTTCTATTATATATACATAATGTTCTAATGTGATAAGAGTTTGATCTGTAAATCCAATTTTGATATTGTAACCTCTTCGTCTGAAGCATTTAAAACCCTAATGTGCTTTGTTCCATGTTTTGGAATTATTGTGTTGCCAATAAAAACATTGCTACCGACTTGTTTTGCGCATACTACGCTATCCTCTTCAATCTGTAAATTACTGCTTGTATCATTTCAGTTCTTGGTGGTATTATGAATCTGTCGATATTTGCTCTCATTGGTAGAACGTATTCAGTTTCATTTACCATGATAGCCAATGTGTATGTATCATAGTCAATTTTTGCTAAATATTTAGTGAAAAAATCTCTACCTAGAATACCATCTGTTGCTACTGGGAATTTTGTATCCACTATTTGATACTCATGGTTTATTATATCCTCCGGAAGTACTAATTTCAGTATCGAAGTACCCATTGTTTAAATTGAATTATTTTCAATACCCGTAATTTTGCAAGAATTGTGTTGTTTTATTTCCTTATCTCCTATAAAATTTTCTTTACATATTGAAATGTCTGCACCTGTATCTACCAAAAACCTCACAAAAACTCCTACATCCGTTTTAAATGTTACAAAATGAGGTGCCTCTGTGTGCGAATTGTAAGTTCTTAATGCATATTCTTTTAATTGTTTCAATTTCCCTACATCTTCTGTCAAGTTTACTCTTGAGGATTGTAGGGGATTATCTCGTTTCCCTGTTCCTGAGTAACATATACCCTTCTTTGGTTTCTATTTCTAAAATTACCATCTCCCTGGCTTGTTGTAATTATTATTATTTCTACGTAAATTATTCCTAGGATTGTTATTACTATCTCTATTGTAGGTATTAACATTATTACTATTACCTCGTCCGCTATTATTACCACGAAATCTTCTGTTATCAAAAAATCTCCTGTTCTTATAAAATGCATTATAGAATTTGGTTGTGAAACCACCTCTGAAGCTATTTGAATTGCTTCATTAAGAATTTTGGGTCTTGCAGCCAAAACAGTAGTTCTGTGTGGTTCATTTAAACCATTCTTAAAAGTACTAAGCGCAACTTGATCATTCATTTTAATAATTGTTTCTCTGCTTTGGGAACCCAGTTCTGTGACCTGTAATTCATTAAGACAAGCTATGAGTGATTCAACCTTGTTTGCGAATTGTGTTACTGAACCATTTCCTTGTGTCTGTTTTGATAACTCAGTATGCACCGAAGAGAGTGATTTCTTTGGTGTAAACACTTTCCTAAGGGTACGTTTGAATGTTTCTAGAGAATTTGGTGTCTCTTCTGAAATCAACTTGTTATTTACTTTGTCTGTTAATTTAGTAGCTAGAACGAACTTGATCAACTTACTAACCTCTGTACTATCCTTAAGCGTTTCAGCATAGAATTCTATTATGCCCAAAAAATTACTCATTTGCCCGAGGTCACCATTGAATTCAGGTATTATTTTGGAAGCGTCAAGAATGACAAACGATGCCATGTCTTTGATTTCTTTTAATTTCAAATAACTTAAAATTTTTCTCTCAATTTCTTCTATATCTTCTAGGGGATAGCCTTCACTCCTTAGTGCAATAATTTTCAACTCTTCAATTGTTTTTAAAGTACTTATTTAATAATTTTCTGAATAATCTCTATTCGGACTCTTCTTTAAATTCTTATAAATACCTATTAATCCATCCATTTATTAAACATTTTCTAATCTGTTAGTAAATTTGATTGCCTTTTTCCTCATGTACTCCTTATAATATTCATTTAATTTACCTAATACTAATATAACTAAAAGGCTAATAATTACCAGCTGCATATGATCCTGAGTTACTGTCAGCACTCCACTGTTGTTTTCATTTACAATGATGGCTTCTTTTGAAAACCACCCACCCATTTTGAAATATCGTTATTACATACATATATTTTTCTAAATTAAATTTATTTAATTGTTTTTCTTATAGTCCGGATTTCATCTAAAAGTTTGGATTTCTCGGCTTTGTTGCCGGTCAAATGGAACTTTCGGTAGGCCTCTGCAACGAGCTTCCGCCTCTTAACCGCTTTACCGCCTCTTTTCTTTTGCTTCTCTTCCTTCTTTGGAGTCTCGGATCTTGGTACCTGCGCCTTGGACTTCTGCAGGCGTTTAAGATACTCTTTGATAGGTATCTTTTTTTGCTGGCACTATACTTGGGGGCCTCTAGAATAGAAACTACAGGCTGAGGTACATATTCATTCTCTAGTAAATGCTTCCATTTCCTAAATAACTTGTCGATCTCCTGTCTGGTTGCCTCTAATTCTTCCGTATCCATTGGTTTGGCAGGATCGCCATGTAATGATCTTTTCACTAATGGTTTAACTCTTTAGTACTCTTGATTTATTAGAGAGCCTTAGAGTAGCAGACGGCTCTATTTTATGGCAAAGTTAATTGCCGAAGTTTTTAGAAAAATAAAACAACTTTGAAGTCAGATTTATTTCTAACTTTATTTATAATTTTCTTCAGCTTATATACTATTTCTTATTCTATGTTTAATAATTATCATATTAATTTATTTATGTTAATCTTTTCAATATTCAAAATTCATTACTACATACTATCATTTTTCAACCTGCAATTCTAGTGACCTATTTCAATAAACACCAGTCACTTGCAATTGCATAATAAAATTTAGGTCATTGTTTCTTTGTTTATTTTTATAATTTTTCATTGCTTGCAATTTTGCTTGCTTGCATTTCTGTTTGTATTTCTGCATTAGGTGTGTTCATTAGGGAAATGACTTTTTGACTTTTTTTCAAATAAAATGTTTCCTGTATCATAAAGTGATGAACTTTTACCTAAAATAATTAAAAAAAGGCCAAAATACCTTTCTGGAAGCGAAAAAGGTCACCCCCAAAATAAAAATTTGATTTGAAAACCAAATGATCATTTACGCGGCCTTAAGATCATTAATCTCTGTTGTTTGTTTTGATGGCCCGTAAATGATAATTTGATTTCCTATTTCTCTTTCTCTTACTATTTGTTTACAACTTACAACCTTACCCCCTCACACACACCACTTGACAGTACCACGTACTGAGAACAAAAACAATTAGAAAAAAAACTGTTACACTTCCATGCAAGCAGAGTTTAGTCAGTTTTGATGGTTGATTTTTGCAATCAGTTTGCTGGGAATAAAGATTGCGGTAAGAAGTTCTTTTAAGTTCACTAATTTTATTTTTTTGCCTTAGAAATAAATAAACTACACTACCATATTATATACCACATTACATTCTATCATCAGTGCCAGTGTTTTGTGCTTGTGCAAATTTATTTCTATTATTTTATCTTATTATACGATGTCTCACAAAAAAAGTCATACCACCGTAACAAACAACAAGGAGACGGACTAAAAATTTGGTGAGATTTCAGATTTCACACAGAAAAAGAGGAAACGTGGCTGTAGAAGAACATTCACTCGATACAAAATCTAGAATACCACTTCAATTGCAGATCGTAGGCAGATACCAGTTTCTTGGAGCATGTGTTAAAGGAAGAAAAGAAAGAATAGTTCAAATTTCTACGGAAATTATAAAATTGTGGGAAAATAAACTGAATTTTCCACATGTGTCTGATCAAGTGATAAGAGCAAAGCTTATGAAGGTGCTAAAGGTCTATGATGAATGTGTCAAGCGTGGAAACTATGATGTTCTCAATGAATTATTTGACATTACGAAAGTGAATGGCCAGTGGTTATCCTCGGAAGATAAACGTCTATACCACCTACAAAAAGAAAGTAAAGGACAGGTGGGTACTCAACTGGACAAGTGGCAAGTAAAGACACCATTCACCCTTCCAAGAAAAGAAAATTCCAGTCTGGAACAGCAATACCCTCAACATCACAAGTCATGTCTCCCACATACAAAATCTCCAAACATTGAATACCCATTTGTGTCTGAACTGTTGAATAAGTATGATGAACTGAAAGATAAGTTTGTGAATGGAACTGAAGAAATTCTTGATAAATCAGGGTGGAGAGACGATATGAAGTTTTTGTACCATTTAACAAGAGTGTTCAGATTCTATGAAGAACAAAGGAACTTCCCTCTGATTCACTTTCAGAACATTTCTAACATGAGCAATGCTTGATGGAATTCAAGAGCCATTCTCGCCATTCTGGCATTCATTCTTATACCTGTTGGCAGGTTCATTTCATATGAGTGGGCAGAACATTGGTTTTGTAGTCAGAAGTACAATAAGATTGACTTCAAGAATTTATCAGATGTATTGAAGCCTTACAAAAAGGCATTGCAGTCATTCAAAAATCACTGGAAGAAAGAGCCATCCGTCATGGACATACCACGAAGTAATCAGATAGCTGAATGTGCAATCAAGGTGATGCAAGACCTGTATGCTTCTTGCAGAATGAAAGACAAACTGCAACTTCGATTCATTCTAAGTAATAAGCGCTAGACTATTTATCAGAAGAGAGCATCATGTGACCCCTGGAGGCTTTGTGTTAATTTTGTAATAAATTTATAATTATTTATCACATAATATTTTTTTGTTATATCACATCACATGTTTCATAATTAAATAAAATAACAATAGGAGTACAACTATTTTACAACATCTTCGGCCCTTAATATTGAGAAACATTTACTGCACATATTGAAAATTCGCTTTTTTGGTTTGGGGGTGACCTTTTTTCAAAATATGTTCAAATGAAACATCAATCCATTCTTTTCACATAAAAGTTCATCCAATTACGATACAGGCATACTAGGTTGCAAAAAAGTCATTTCCCTAATGTATATAGCCAAAATTAAAATCGAAATGGATAAACAAACGTTTGCTTACATTTCACGTATTGGTTTCAGAATTTTATTAATACCACATTCCTCAGTATCAGTTGATGGCACATTTTCAAATGCAAAATTACGCAAAAAGCAAAGGAAGAAATCGTTAACACGTAAAAACTATTTCAAGTTTAATAAAAACTATAGGTCTATTAAAATCAATTTTAGTAACTGTTGTAGTTATAATATTTCTTATGATCTCTTAAAGTAAATTTGCTTTATCTTATAACACGAAATTAAAAGCTGTATTTTAAACATAAATGTTTTAAACTTTATTCTAAGGCTAAGTTCTAAGTATGTAACGTATGTACATATGTTAAAGTCTAAATAATGTAACTTAGCAAAAGTTATAATATAAATAGTATAAATAGTCTACCAGTGTGAATTTTGTGTACAACATTCAAGTATGTGATGAAATTCGATAGATTTAAAAAGTAAATCGTTTTTCAAATCGCCTTACCTGTGACAGATTTCGATCGATTTCATGTTCTTCGATTGTTTCGTTTCCACATATCGCAAGTTTTTATTGCAACATTTGAATGACATTTTTAAAATATTTAAAGAAAATTTTATTTTTATCAACATTATTTTATAAATTTAATTAAGAAAAAAATTGCTTTCAATAAATGTAAATATTATTTTATATCCAAATTTGTTTTTTTTTTTTTTTAATGATTATCCATTTTAATTGATTTTACATGTTTTTCCTAACTTCTGTTTTTTCCGTACTTATGACAAGAATTCTTCTTGAAGTCCAAAGTACATTTTTGTTTGTTTTTTCATTTTGTCTTTCTTTTTCTTATTGACCTTTTTCAGCACAACTTGAAGGACAAATGTACACATAGAGCTCGTGCTTTAACAATAATTAGAATTGTGGTTATTTTGTTAATGGATACTCATTAAAAAAAAAAGAAGCAAATTTCGATCTACCAAAGGTTAAAATACAATTTGGTTTAAGGATTGATGTTTGACTATTGACGTCAGCAGTCGTCGATGGCTGCGAGTGTAAGACGGCAAATCCATCTGAGGAGATCGAGTGGTTGCGATCGAAACATGCCATGGTAACCAGCTGCCTAGGTCAGTCAAGAGAATGATTATCAATAACAATTTTAATTAATTTTCATGTTGTAAAATTCCTTTCTTCATAAAAACAATTTAATGAAAATTAAATTTGATGAACTTAAGCCTGATTCAAATATTAAAAATTTGGATTAAAACCCATAAATACTTCAACAAAATAACCACAATTCTAATTATTATTTTATATCTTCATCCTTTCCCTGAAATTTTCTGGCAGATCTCTTAGATGTACTTGGGATGTTATAGACATATTTAAATTTCTTTTGCAAATTTAGTTTTCGGTATTAATGGATCATCAGTTAAACCAAGCTTTTATTGCCGTTGGAATTTTATTTCGTCGGCCAAAGTGTATAGTAGAGGGTCCCAAAATTTTTTTTGTCAGAGGCTCAAGCATAATTTGAAAGCTTATAGGGTCCAGCATTTTTGATTTTTAGGAAGAGGTTTAGGAGTCGTGCAATTCAAGTCTTTGTTAAAAATCTGGTTTTTCGGGCTCTTTTCTAACTTGGCTCATAACTTTGTCAATAACCACGTTCATTAAATTTTTTGACCGAATATTTCTAAAGAAAATTTCCCAAACTTTATTTCCTTATGCAAAAACTTTAAGTTCCGGCAATATTTTCGTCCATTTCGATTCCACATATTAAGTATTCTTGTAATTTTTTAACAAATTCTATAAAAAACGGTTGAACTAGTGACGCGATTTTAAATACCGATAAGTTCTAAACAATTAAGAAAAACAAAAATGGAATTTTGTACTACAGTTTCCGAGTCACACTATTTTTATAGTTCGTACCTTAAAAATGGTGATACTTTTTTCGTTATAATTATTGTATATTTCCATAAATTTTTATAGTTGGGTTTTAACTGTCATTAACTTCTGACATTTGTTGATCTAAATCGTTACACGCTGTCATTTTCACTTTATATTTTATGTGTATTCTCTGCCATAATATTGTCGTTATACGATTTTACATAACACAATTTTTTGAGTTAGTTGACCGACGAATCAAATAGAAAATTTTATTGTATATGTGGCAGCGCATAGAGAAGGGGACCTAAGGGTAAAAAAAATCAATTTTTACTTTTTTTTTTAATGGGGACAACATTTGAGCATCGAATGACACCGATCGCATGCCCCAAAAGTGTTCCCTCCCAGAGATATGCGCGTTTTATGAAGTGATTGTACACCAAAATGGCTCTCCTTAACAAAACCGGTTTTTACCCTTAGGTCCCTTTATATTTGCGCGTCACATATGTATATGTATAAAAGTTTTCGTCGACGTACCGGTAAGAATTTTTTTATTTTATTTTTTTTATTTTGTTAGTTCATAAATGTGTAATTGTATTCGAAATATATATGAATTTTGTGTAAACAAGAAATGTGTGGCTTGTGGGAAAAATTATAGATGCCCTTGATCCCCCCAAACCGCCTACAAAAATGCAAATTCTGCAAAGATTTTTTAATAACATTTACTGGGTATAAAGATAAAAACGGGCATAACTCAGGAACGGTAAGAATAAATTTAAAAATTGTTTATTCATATCATATTCATAGAATTAATTTGTCTTTCAAACTGCATTATTAGTTTTTTTTCGTTTTCATTTAAACTTAAAAAGTTGCAAAGCGTTATTACAAAATTTTTGATAAAATTACGAAAAATTGCAATTAAGGGTATCTAAATGAGTAACCTCATCACCAAAACTTATAAGTTTTTCACACAGGAATAAAGCTTGGATACTCTTTAAAACTGTTTCCTCAGGAGTGCAGAAACTCGTGGTATTAACCAAGCTATCAGTAAAGTTAAAAAAAGGCCGAAAACTCCGGTTTTTTATGAAAACTCCATTTGCGCGACCTCTAAACCTATTCCGAAAATTCTTAAAAAAAAATCAAAAATACTTTACCCTATAAGCTTTAAAATTTTGATTGAGCACCAATGAAAATCATAAAGAAAACATTTTTTGGGACACCCTAATGTATAGTCCACATATTTAACCAACACCTTTCTCTTTTCTTATAATATATATTTGAACATAAGGACCTCCTACAATTAATATTGTTAGTTGCAATTTTCTTCTTAATACAGGTTTGCCAGTCACGCCATTCCTAATATTTGTAAGGCCGTATACTAATTTTTCTGGTTAAGATGATAATGTGCCAGCAAATGGCAAATACGCAGTATATTAATATATGATGCATGAAGGAGCATGATGTGGAGCATTTGCGGCAATTATGCAGTCAAAAAGCACCGCAAAGTAATAAGGCATATCCATCAGATGCAAATTAGTATTACATGAAAAAACAGGTCTTTATATAAAGTTATTTTAAGATTCAAACATAAGGACCTGCTCGTAAATGTTATGCTTGATTACATCTAATAGAAAAAACCTGATTATTTTACGATACTTTTAATAAATATGTACATACGTACTTGCATAGGTATCTATTATTAAAACATCAGATCAGTTTCCTTGTACTAAACTTAAGTATCTTCTTGGAGATGACTCTTATGCGTTCCCCTACATACATATGCATAAAATAAAAAATAGCTTTTTACTATTTTTAACAACGTATTACTTAAATTTTTGGTACACATCATCGCTTTTCGGTTATATAAAATAAGACGATTTAAAAACGAATTTAAACTGGCATTATCGAAATTCGTCACATGGTAAAAACACTTTATTTTTAATGAAACAAAATGGAATATGAAATCGATGCATTAATTCGACGCATGTTACCATATCACATGTTTTGACGATTTCAAAAAGTTTGGACGACGAATCGATTTCAATCACATACCTGATTAAAATTTTTATTTAATTTACTTATTCTCAAAAATATGAACTATTTTAAAAAATTTTCTTTAGCTTAAATGATTTTGTTATTCGTGCTTAATTCCCAATTTTTATTTTTGATAAAAACACTGCAATTTATTGTTGACGGGATAAGCTATTCATATGCGCATTTCACTGGTTGCTTAGGCCAGATCATCAGGAAACTTCATCCATAAAGATTAGGAAAAACTAAAGTTATTAAACCAAATAAAACTGTTAAGCGTAATTACAGCAACAGTTCTACTTGTAACTATATCAAAGTTTAAACAAAATCATCAACAATAAACAGCGAGTTTATCTCTCCTTACATTCCCCACTACAATTGATTGGAATTCTTCCAACATTAATTGTAGTTGTAAGTAGGTTAAGAAAATATAAAGCGGGCTGTCAGTCAATTTTTTTTTGGCCGTGCACTTGCCAGTTTAATATCAAAATAATATTCGTGGAAATACAAAATTTAATTAAAATGATTTTGTTATTCGTACTTAATTCCCAATTTTTATTTTTGATAAACACACTGAAATTTATTGTTGATGGGATAAGCTATTCCTATGCGCATTTCACTAGTTTCTTAGCCAGATGACCAGGAAACTTCATCCATTCTTTAGCAAATATAAAAAAACATACCTTACGCTTAAGCCCCAAATAGCTGTCAGTAACAGGAACGTTGAAAATCGGCTGCTTCATTTTGTTGTATCTTAAACAATTATAACTTTTATTTGAAGCTCAATTCCATTTCAAAATTAAAATTTTGCGACACGTATACGTATACACAACTTCCCAGCAAAAAATTATTAGGTTTCTGGAAGCAGTAAACAATTTTCATGCTTTCAAGTTCAGCTGTTTTAAAGCGCTTCCGAGGATGCACAACAAGAAGGGAGAGATCTCTGGATTTGTTTTAAAGCACAATTAATATAATCTCTCCCTTATTGCATTTAAGTGATAAAAAATAATTTAAGTTTTTTTTATTGTGTGACTATTATTTTTGTGGAGTATTTGACAATTTTTTGGTCCAATCTACTTCACAGATATAAATTTAAGCATTTGAAATCACTGATGCAGCGTAGTGATGCATTTCCGAACAGGCCCTTGTTGTTGTTTAATGATTTTTTATAAGCAAGATGATACAATTAGATGACGAAATAAAAAGAATGCGACATTCAGTTGTGATTGAATTTCAGAAAGGTAATGACCTATAGTGTTTGTGCGGGTGTGAAAATTTAATAGTGTTTTTTTTTAATTGTTGACTGTACTTTTAAGCGGTGGTGGAATAAAAAAAAATATTCTGAACATATTTGATATGTCTCTTCTCCTACATTACAATGTTGACGGAAGACAGAAAAATAAAAGACTATTGGATTGTCCAAAATTAATGAATGTTATTTATCGTAAGTATTTTTTATTCAGTTTTTATTAAAACTTTTATTTCAAATAACAAAAAAATTATTTTATAGGCTCTATTGATACTGATTGCATATCTAAAAATTTATTTTTGGAACAGTTACGAAAATCAATTAGATTGGCCAAAAACCGACACTATAAACTAAAAAATGGCACAGAGAAAGAAAATGCAGAAAAAGGAAAAACTTTTTTCAATGAATAATAATTTTTATTTAAATCCAAAGATTTTTTTTATTTCCAAAAATAGCATATTATTAACTTTATTAATTAGCTTCATAGATACATATGTACATGAATTACAAACATTTTTAAAACTTTGTTTTTCTAGAATTTAAAATAATAATCTCATTTATGTTCTAAATTTGTCTATATTTTGTACTTTTAAGCCGTCTTATCTTGAAATATATCCATGTATATAAAAAATGTAAATAAATAGACTACAATATGTATACATAAGATTTAAAAAAATTTCTTTTAAGACTTCTACATGTCTAGTTATTGGAAATAAAAGAACAAAATGCATCCAGAGCATACTTGACGCTCTTCTAGAACCGTATCAAACAGTCATGATATGTGCGCTTCTTTGATGCTTTTAAAGAATCGATGAAAAAAGCCATGATTTCAGTGCATTTAAAGAAGCGCAGAAAGGAGACATGATTTTATTGCGTTTTTGATGCTTTAAAAGAAGTTGTATGTCAAAAAAGAGAGCTCCAAAGTGGGGCATCGTGAAAATCATGCCTTTTGGAAGCGCTTTTCGAAGCAAGAATAACAACCAACAACTCCCGCTTACACTCTTGCCTCGGGCAAAGCAGTAGTTTTTGCTGGGTTGCTAGTAATTACTGGCATATGGAAAAGTAGGGTTAAGCACGATTTTTTCTAGAGTTAAGGCGCCAATTAATAAACAACAACAAAGTAACATTATCCTTTATGTGCTCGGAAGTCTACATTTGTAGTAATTTTGATTAGATTATCGAATAAAAATTTAAAACGTCAGTAACACAATTTAAGGTTTTTGGTAGCTTCCTAAAATCTTGTTTTAAGCAGATTTAAACGTTAATGATGTAAAAATAATTATTTCGTAGGTGCTAAAAGGATTTTTTTTAAAATGATCATCTCGTGGCCGGTAGTCTACATTTGTAGTAACTATGTGGTAAAGAGGCTTTAATTGTTGCTTATTACATTTGCACACATTGTTTTTCTTTTATTTTTGCTAAAACAATAGAGCAAAGACAAAGTGTACGTTACTTTTATGATTTTACATTGTTTTGTTTTTCTATTCTTTGTATTGCAAAAATTAGTAAAGTGTTGCTAGTCAAGTGAATCAGATGTGCGTATTTTGATGTTAGTAGTGATACAAAACTGAAATAGAAAATTTAACGATAAATATGTCTGGAAATTCTCGCTATCGAAATGGCGCTAGGGCACTCGTCAAAGTTAACTCCTTCCGCTTCAGTTACTAATCAATTTCCCGATACATCTGAGGATGAGCTGCCAAAACATCCTGTACGATGTCAGGTATGTGAAATGGGAAATAGCAAAAACACACGAAAAATATGCAGTTGGTGCAAGAAGCCGGTGTGCGATGCACATTCTAGAACTTACGTATTTGGAAAATGCTGCTCTATAAATAAAACTTATATCCCAATAAACAATGGAGCTTCCAGCGAAGCAGGTTTGTACAGGGAGAAACATAAACGTTTCGATTACCATTGCGCTGACGGAAGACATGAATTTTATATGGCGAGTTCCCACTTTGAAGCAATATTCAGCGCATATAAAAATTTTTGTATGTAACGATCGGCCTTACACACTGAATGTTTTGATATAGTTATTTATTAGTATTCTCCCTTACAAACCTGCTTCGTAGTAAGGGAATGCCGTAGCACTTGAAATGTTATTTTTTTTTTTATAAAAGTTGTTGGGAGTTCTTACTTTACTGCATTTATGTATGTCTTATTGCGTAGCGCATATTTGAGCGCTTATTTTTTTAAACGTACCATTAGTGCTTCGCAAAATGATAAAAATTTTTATTGGGATGTTTAAAATTTTTTTGTTCAAGTTTTCCAAACCACATGTACCTACATAAATAACATATAAATAAAATAAAATAAATATAACCCTTTTTTTCTTTTTTATAAGGATAAAGTAGTGCAAAAATAATGTTACTACAAATGTATATATACGATTATATACGTTATATACGATTTACAAAGTGAAGAAAATTACACACAGATATGCGAGCTAATTTATATAGGAACATCAAAACGTACACTGGAGACAAGCATGGGAAAACACAAGATGGACATAATGCGGAGAAAAGAAACAACAGCACAAGCACTAGCATCCTACATACTAGTCTTACAATTAAGTTCGATGATGTTAAAATTCTAGATATAGAAAACAAAGAAAGGAAGAAATACATAGTTGAAAGCCTTAGAATACAACAACAAATAAGAAAACAATGATTTTGAAGGAAGACACGAACAACATAAATGCGAGTTATATTGTTGCCACCACTTAAGCTGTGATATAATTAAAGTAATATTTATTTAAATATTAAAATTATGTTTTATATTTGTACGCTCCTTGGTACATATTGTCACCCTAATCATGAATTCCACATGTGAAAATTTCCGAATGAAATTCTTATTTCACATGGATTTTAATTTCGTATCATGAATTCCCTGTGAATAAAATAACATACCTGATTTTAAAAACCTTTGTCATTATATTCGGAGTTGTAAATAAAAAACAATTAATGTATTTAAGAAAACTGCGTTTTTGAAAATTTATGGAATAAAATTCCATATTTAAATTAAATATCGCTAATTTGCAAAGAGCGGCATGAAAGCACAGTCTAATGTTGATTAAAATTGCGAACATGGCTAAAATTCGCGAAAATTAGCAAAAAAAAAAACGTTAACAAACCCTAAAATTTATTTGAAATCGCTAAACGGGACACAAAAAAAAGTGTCGGAAAATAATAAAGAAAAATTGTAAAAATAGCGAAAATTCGCGAAAAGTTTTAATTTTTCAAACAAGCCATAAAATTTATTAAAAGTTTTTAAAACTATAAGAAATGGCAATAATTCGGTTAAAATTTTTATATTAGAGGAAATTCGCAAGAATTTGCAAACAGCGACATGGTCTACTATTTATTAAAAATTGTTAAAGCTATAAAGAATCACAGGAAAGAATCGCTTTAATCGGGAACATTTCTAAAATTCGCGAAAAATTCAAAACTTGTAAGAAATTCGCAAAAAGTTTTAATATTTCAAACAAGCGAATTAAAAGTTACTAAAACTATAAGGAATGGCAAAAATTCGGTAAAAATTTAAAAATTAGCGGAAATTCGCAAAAATTTTCAAACAGCGGCATTATGGCAAAGTCTACTATTTATTGTAAATCGTTAAAGCTGTAAATAATCAGAAAAATTACAGTTACAAATCGCGAACATTTCTAAAATTGCAAAATTTGAAACAAACCCTTAAACTAATTTGGGATCGCTAAATGAAATAAATTAAATTTGTGCATTTGAAACGTTATTTTTTTAATTTTAAATAAAAACTAAAATTTTCTTCCTTTTCCGACAGACAACTCTTTGTGAATTATTTTCTTTATAAGTTGTAAAAATATTTCACATGTGAGCTGTTAACAATCGTGTGTAAAAAAATAAATTCACAAATTATTTTTTTTCGGAGTTTAAAAATATAACCATTCGGATATTTCCACAACAAATTTTATTCATGATACCAACTGTTCACACGTTCGGAAATTTACATGTGAAATTTTATTCATGATAAGGGTGTGTAAGTCTATATTGTTTATGTGTTTCATTATTGTACTTATTTTATTGTTTTGTAATCTTTAAATAGACAATCCTTTGAAAAAGTCGACGAAACGTCGGGAAAAAATTGTAATTAAAAATTTAAAAATTTACATTGAAGATATCGAGGCCCTATTAGCTTGACAAAATATCATTAATATATTGATCACTCTGGCCAAAGAAACAACTACAACAATAAAAAAATGCTGTTAAACAAAAAAATGTGAGGCACTTATTCTTTATATTCTTGTGTTGGTTTCGGTAATAAGAGTTATTTAAGACGTACAGCTTATTAGGCTATAGCGTCCGATCCTGGTGTTGGGGCTGCCAACATCGCCACCAGGCGTGCAAAGTAAGTGCCGGGATTAGCCGTGCAAGTAATAAGGTTATACCGCCCATGGTCGGTCGTCAGAGCCTCGTTAGCGTCAACAAAGTTATTGCGAATATAATAAACAAAAGGCTGTCAAAAGCAATTCCTCTCAGAAGGGAACAAGCTGGCTTCCGCCCCAACAAATCCTGCGTCGATCAGGTCAATAGCCTAAGAATTATTGTGGAGCAGTCCGTTGAGTGGAGATCGCCTCTCTATCTCGTATTTGTTGACTTCGAAAAGGCTTTTGATACTCTCAGTCACACGGCCATATGGAGCGCACTGGCATGCAAGGGTGTCCCGACTAAAATAATAAATTTAATAAAGACACTGTACAGCAATGCAACATGCCGCGTATTGCATGAGAAGCAACTAAGCAAGAACATCAGAATAAAAACCGGAGTTCGCCAAGGCTGCGTGTTATCACCACTCCTCTTTAACTGTGTCCTAGATGTAGTGATGCAAAAGTCAACAAGTCATAGGAGAGGAATAACATGGGGCTTGCAAGACAGATTAGAAGACCTGGACTATGCAGATGATATATGCTTATTAAGTCATTCGTTTCCCGATATGCAATCAAAGCTAAATCTAGTTAGCGAAACAGCAAAGCTAGTTGGATTGAAGATAAACATCCCCAAAACAAAAACACTTAGGATAAATGCTAACGCAACGCGGAAATTCCTAATTGACGGCAAGGAAATTGATGATGTGGAGTCCTTCTGCTATCTAGGCAGTATAATCGACAAATCCGGTGGTTCATCAGCCGATGTGGCCAGTCGCATTAATAAGGCACGTAATGCATTTGCCCAACTCAGCCCAGTTTGGAAATCGCCTAACATCTCGAGACGCACCAAAATTAAAATCTTCGACTCCAGCGTTAAATCCACATTGCTGTACGGTTGCGAAACGTGGAATATGGCACCGCGCGATACCCAGTCCCTTCAGGTGTTTGTTAACAAATGCCTGCGTAGAGTCCTGCGTGTTTACTGGCCCTCCTTAATATCAAATGCCCAACTCTGGTCAGATACCAACCAGCAACCAATTGAGATGGAAATAAGAAAACGCAAATGGGGCTGGCTTGGACACACTCTCCGCAAGCCATTAGACGATATCACTAAGAAGGCCATAGACTGGAACGACTATCACACACCTGGAAATGCTAAATCATAACCGAACTGTCCGAGATACGACTACAGTGGAACGAAGTCAAACATCGCGCTAATGATCGAGATCATTGGAATCAACTTGTGGCGGCCCTATGCTCCCCAGAGGAGTAAAAGGAACATATATATATATATATATATATTCTTTATATATTTTTTTATATTAGCATCACTTTTTCTGTTTTTTAGTGGACAAAAATAGAAATTATGGCCCCTATTACGGTTTACAACTCAACTGAGTTCATTTCTTAATTTTTGTATTATCGCTTACAACTTTGCTATATTGCGGTGTACAATAACATAACAAAAATTACAACTGATCACTACCAGTTGTATTAATTACAAATTAACTGAGTTGAGTTGTAAACCGTAATAGGGGCCTAAGCAGCGTTGCCAGAAGATTTGGAAGGAAAATCTTAATTTCGCGAAAAAAAATCTTATTTTTAAGAGAAAAATCTTAAAAATTTTTATAACAAGGGCAAAAAATAAAAATTGTTAGTTTTTTAAAACAACACACTTCTTATTATGGAAACTATTTCAATCGAAATACATAATTGCTGTATATATACAAAATTCGATTGTAGGTTTAAATTGTGTTTAAGCTATATTTTTTCATAAAATTCTTTCTAAAATAAATTTTTATTCCATTTAATTTTTAATAAAAAAATAAAAGAAATTAAAAAAGTCCATCTAAATAAAGAAGTTTCATTCAATGTAATTAAACTCTAAAAATAGAGATATGTACATGCATAAATTTTGAGCAAGAAAATTTTAGTTTGGGAGCTCATACTTCATATGAAATTTTAAGGGTTCATAATTTAATATTATAATTGTTGACACCGTTCTTATATGGAATGCATTTCGAGGAAATTGCATTTAAAAAGAGCTCATTGAAAATATATGGATTTTCTTAAATATATTCCTTATTGAATTGTTATTAAAATAATGTTGGTACACCTTTTAAAAAGATATTCTTAAAGGCCAGTTTACACGGTAATACAATGTATTACGACATTGTAGAATCAAAATATTATGAAATTCTCTCCGTGTTTAAAAGAAAAAAATAAAAATCTGTTGTATGTATTTTTCATGTTTACACGGATGGTACAAGTAAAATTAAAAATAATAACAAAAAAAATCAGATGGTTTGTCTGCTTTTACACGTTTCATCTTTTGATGCTCAACTCTTATGTTTTTAGGTGAGAGAAGAAAGAAGAAAGGGGGTTAGTACGGAGATGCCTGTACTCGGTCAGTACGCTTTGTGTTTTTATTCGTTGGTATATGCACAACGATGACTGCATGTAATTGTTTTCTTTTCTTTTTCTCTTTGATTCGCTATTAATAAAATTGTTGTTGTTTTGAACCGAAAAAAGTTGAAACCGATTGCTACGTGTGAATATATTGGCATCTTTAAAAGGGAATTGAAAAGAAGTTGAGCATCAAAAGATGAAACGTGTAAATTCAGACTTACAGTTTTACAATTTTTACAAAAACAACATAAAAATTTCCTGAGTTGAATTTAGTTGTTTTTGCAATTGTATAAAAATGCTACCACCTTCAATGTACTCTGTTAAAATACACCTCTGGTGTGATGAAAATACATAAGTTTCTAAAATGGTTTAGAAAAAAATCATTTACCGACCGCTTGTCAGATTTTGTGTTCGTATTCTCTCTTACTCAATACATTTTGCTTTTACATGGTATGATTTTTATCATTCTACATAATGTCGTAATACAATGTATTACCGTGTAAACTAATCTTAAGCACTTATGTTTATATACTTTGTTTAAAAATTATTATAAACATGGAATGTGGAATTTTTAAACTAAAAGCTTCTTAAGTTCCATTAGTTTTAACTTTTGGTACTAAATACCTGAACTTTTTTGTTCTTTAAAATATGAAACTTTATAAAAATACGTTTTTTTTGTCACAAATAATTTTTTTCCTCAGTAGTCCCAAAATGAACAACTGCTAATTTAAGATGCTTATTTAATATTTTGTATGCCCAGAAATAATGATGTATTTTTGTGTATGCCAGACAATGGGTTCAAAAGCGTGCAAAACCAATAGTTAGACAACAAATATGATACAAAACCTCATTGTTTTAAAAATATTCTGTTTAAAAAACTGTAAAAAAATTATGTATCTTGTACAAACTTAAAGTTAATAATCTTTATTTCTAAAAATAAAAAAATCTTAATTTGAGAAAAAAATCTTTAAATCTGATTTTGGTAAAAAAATCTTTAAAAATAAGATAAAATCTTAATTCTGGCAACGCTGGGCCTAAGCTATTAGGA
Source organism: Pollenia labialis (assembly GCA_949318255.1). Classification (NCBI taxonomy): domain Eukaryota; kingdom Metazoa; phylum Arthropoda; class Insecta; order Diptera; family Polleniidae; genus Pollenia; species Pollenia labialis. Next base: position 82,237,194 of record OX439139.1, read on the forward strand.
CTATTAGGACATTCGACACAATAGGCTACCGACTTCAATATTTTAAAAATAGAATACATAGTACAGTAATTTTGACTTAGCTGCACAATCTCCTTTGCAGCTATCTTAAATGTCTTACAGCCGTATTCATAATGAAAATTTGGCATGAAGTTAGCAAAAAGTTTATTCATAATACACTAACCAAACTCTGGCTAACGATATGCTAAACTCTTGCTAACAAGCTGCCAAACGCTTGCCAACTTGTGAAAAACAGCCGTTTAATGTCATACAATTTTGTTAGTTTTTTTATTTAACTGATTTTTTAATTTACTTTCTTTTACTTAATTTATTTTAATTTTGAAAACTTTGAAACATTTTTATATGTGAAGGGAAAAACAAATTACAAATTCAGAGATGATTAATGCAAAACTTGTTGCATTTTTAGGTAAAACAATGTGGGATCTTAAAATTCAGAGTTAATTTATTAAAAGTTGGCAGATGGAGAAAAGTTCGTTATGAATTAAGTCTGTGGCAACAAGCTGCCATGCTTAGTCGGCATTCAAGTTAGCAGCTCGTTGTACGTAGTGTACAAACTGTGGCTAACTTTATGTTATGAATACGGCTGTTAATGTGTAGGTACGCAATTGTAGTTACCTGCTGCTAAAGTAAATTGTTTGAAAGAGGAGTAACAACGTTTTCATTAATAAATTGATAATAACAATGACGTTCAAACAACCTGTAGTCATTTGTTACGCTGGGTCTCCACGTAGCAATTTTTATTGCTAAGTACAAGCAAAAACGTCGGCAGAACAATGACAGAACAATGGAACAATGCTGGAGAACACTTGAAATTGCTTTGCCATAAATATGCAATTTTCACCGCGAGTAGTTGTATAACAAAAGTTTTATGTTTTGTTTTGAAGTGGTTGATAAATTTTCTTTTTTTAATTAATAAATTAAATTAATAAAATAATTAATTGTAATTGCCGTAGCTGTGTTTTGTATTACTTTTTTGTTTATTTGCGTTTGAAAAAACACCTAAAATTGTATTGTTCTATTGAAAAAATAAAAAATTCGACGTTTGCTTTTGTTGATATTGACGTTTTTTTAAAAATATAATATAATATAATATTTTTCTAAAATACCCGCTTGGCGGCTTTTTTATTGATTTTTTTATAAATAAACACACAAATAAATAAACAAAAGTACACAGAAATGAAATGTCAGATAAATTACAACTGATTTGACGGCAGATTGCTAAGCAATAATTGCTCAAGCAATCATTGCGCAATGGATTGCCACTCATGGCAATATGCGGTCTATACGTCGCAAATTTAATGGAGCAATCAAATTTGACGTTTGCTGCAATAAATATTGCTACGTGGAGACCCGGGGTTAAGCATTTTTATAAACGAGATAGCCAAATTGGTAACAATAAAGTGTGGAAAAGTTGCTGTAACCACATAAATGTAGGTACATACAAACAAAATAAATTAATTGACTTGCTTGCGATTTTTGTTTTTATAAACAGCTTTAGTTGGATATTTATGTGAAAAAGTGGACACCATATTTTTTATGCAGCTATAATATAATGAATCCCCCAACTATGTTTCCACTATGAGCAAACCAACTTGTTTTGAGCAAAACGTGTGAAAGTGTTTCCATTATCTAGAACTGGTTTTGGTTTTCGAATTTTCGAAATCAATTTGACATTTATGTTGCAAACAAACATGAAAGACAAAATAAAATATGTGTTGAAAAAAAATATTTTTCTTTTCTATGATGTTTTCTTGTTTGTTTTTTAATACACAGATATACATATTTCTACGTAAATAAAATCACATAATTTAATGCGTTTTTATTATATTATTTTTACGCTGTAGGTACACAAATAAATCAGCTGGAGAGTTGCATAAACCTATTTAATAAGTCTTGATATTTTGGTAAATGTCACTTTTTCGAAATTGTCAATCACCAATAATGGATTACCCAGAGTCGTATTCATAATTTTCGACATGTTTTGGAGCAAAACTAGTTTTTGTTTGAGTTTTTCGAACATGAAAAATGTATGGGAAAACCAGTAGCAAAACACTCCTTTTGCTGCAAAACTTTGTGGCCCAAAATATGTAAGTGGAAAAGTATTAAAATTTTGATGTTTTATATGAAAATATTTAAAATATATAAATTAAATATCCGAGTTTAAGGTCTTATTTTTATATAAAAAAAACTTTTTTTATAAATTTATTCATATCATTGTCTGTACTGAAACCTGGTTCAATAATAGGAAAAATACATATATACAATTCGGAAATTTTATGCCCGAGATACCACATTTTTAGATTTGATAGGATACATAAATCTGGTGGCGGAGTTCTTATTGCAGTGCTTGATTATTTTCCTTGTGATTTTATAAACCTTACATCCAGTGATGATACAGAATTTGTTGCCGTTAAAATTAAGCTGTATTCTTCATATCTTTACATTACCTGTTCCTATATACCTCCAAGCTCGCCAGCTGAAATTTACTATAACCACATTTCTGCAATTAAACATGTTCTTGGTCAGTGTAAACCTTCTGATTTGTTTATTGCCCTTGGTGATTTCAACCTTCCAAATATAGTATGGAGTAATTTTGTGGAAATAAACTATCTAATTCCCTTACAACTAATTGAATTTATTCAGTCTATGCTGTCATGTGGACTTTCTTAGATAAACTACGTCTCGAACGCATTTGGGAAATTCCTTGATCTTGCTTTTGTTAACCAGCCATCAGACATACATGTTAAAAGCTCGCTACCTATTTCTCAACCTGAAGATTGTTACCATCCTACGATACAGCTTGATATTTTCCTTTCTACAAAAATCTCTTCCCAGGAACTAAAAGTAAATTTAAATAATATGGCTTTCTGTTTTTCCCGTACGACCTATGCAAAACTGAACTGTTTATTATCGAACGTTGATTGGGATACTATTATTTCAGGAGATAATGTGAATAACGTCGTATCAAATTTGTATGCTGTATTACATCACTGCTTGTTGGAAACTGTTCCCAAACAAATTATTCGCAATAATAATGGCCCTCCATGGAATAATCGTTATTTATCTAAATTGAAAAACAGAAAAAACAAACTTTTTAAAAAATATAAGATATCCGGCTCATCTGTTGATTTTACGAATTATTGTATTATACGATCTAATTACAATATGGCTAGTAAACTAGCATAAAAAAGTTATTTAAGTCATATGAGAATTAAAATGAAAACCAACCCCAGATCTTTTTCAAATTTTATCATCAGTAAGCGTCGTGCAAGTGCTTATCCTAAATATTTGAATTTCGGATCTCGGAGTGCTGGTGATGATGTTTCTATTAGCAACTTATTTGCGGATTTTTTTGCAACCACGTATTCACAGAAGTCATTTGATAATCAAACTTCTTATCCCTATAATATATCTCATTCTACATGTATCAACTTTTCATTTATTGACACTCAAACGGTACTATCCAATTTAAAGTATCTGCAGTGCTCTCTTAATCCTGGACCAGATGGTATACCTAACTGTATTTTAAAAAATTGTGCAGATTACTTATGTATTCCTCTTACAACTATCTTCAATAAATCTATTGAACTCGGCCACTTACCGCCTGAATGAAAAAAATCTTATATTACTCCGTTGTTTAAAAGTGGAAGTAAACATGTCTAATTAGATCCTTTATGGTGTTCTTCGGATATTCATTTTTCTCCAGAATATTGGTAATTTTCTTTATGTTGTCTCTGTGAAATATTTCGTCGCTTATATCTAATACTCTTTTAATGAAATCCGTCGCTGTATTAATTATAACTCTTCGTGGGTGTTTAGAATAAAAATTGATCAACCTATTAGATGAAGTAGGTTTTTGATACCAATCTAGTCTAAGTGAATCTCCCTCTCGTCTTATAACTGCGTCCAAATAAGGAAGTTCGTTGTTCTTTTCTATCTCCACAGTAAATTTTATCTGCTCATTATAAGCATTTAACATGTGCAAAGTGTCCTCAACAGCATGTTTCTTCACAATGGCAAAAATATCATCTACATATTTAGTCATTATTCTAGGTTTCGTCTTCAGTTTTCCAATTGTCAAATCTAAAAGATCCTCCATAATAATGTCAGCTATGATTGGTGAGGCCGGCGATCCCATGGGCATTCCCTTTCGCTGTTCATAAATTTTCCCATCATACTTAAAATACCTTGTGTCTTTAATACAAAATTTCACAATATCCATAAATAGTTCCTGAGGTATGTTAGTATATTGTTTTATGATGTCCCATTTTTCCAATATCGACTTAAGTGCCAAATTTACCGGGATGCTTGGAAACAATGATACTACGTCAAATGATATAAGAATTTCATCATTCTCTATTTTGGTGTTGTTTATCCTAGACTTAAAATGGATTGCGTCTCTTACGTTGTAACTCGATTCGTTCGTCAAATTCTTTAAAATGCCAGCAATATATTTGCATAGTCCATATGAGGCTGAGTTTATTGAAGAACAAATTGGCCTCAATGGTATTCCCTGTTTGTGGATTTTTGGTAATCCATAAATCTTTGGTTCTACCGCAGTTCTGGTAGTTAATATTGCCTTTTCCCTTGTATCAAGTAGTCTTAAATTAAATAAGTTGTCAACTATTAAATTATTCTTTGTCTGCAACGAAGAAGTAGGGTCCTGTTTTAATCGTTTGTATGTGCACATATCACACAGTATGTTTTTCATTTTTCGTTTGTACTCCTCCTTAATCATTGCTACTGTCTTGTTGCCTTTGTCTGCACTTAGTATTAATAAATTATCATTTTTGTCAAGAAATTGTTTTGTTTGATCCACTGTGTCAAGTATCAGGAACTATTTATGGATATTGTGAAATTTTGTATTAAAGACACAAGGTATTTTAAGTATGATGGGAAAATTTATGAACAGCGAAAGGGAATGCCCATGGGATCGCCGGCCTCACCAATCATAGCTGACATTATTATGGAGGATCTTTTAGATTTGACAATTGGAAAACTGAAGACGAAACCTAGAATAATGACTAAATATGTAGATGATATTTTTGCCATTGTGAAGAAACATGCTGTTGAGGACACTTTGCACATGTTAAATGCTTATAATGAGCAGATAAAATTTACTGTGGAGATAGAAAAGAACAACGAACTACCTTATTTGGACGCAGTTATAAGACGAGAGGGAGATTCACTTAGACTAGATTGGTATCAAAAACCTACTTCATCTAATAGGTTGATCAATTTTTATTCTAAACACCCACGAAGAGTTATAATTAATACAGCGACGAATTTCATTAAAAGAGTATTAGATATAAGCGACGAAATATTTCACAGAGACAACATAAAGAAAATTACCAATATTCTGGAGAAAAATGAATATCCGAAGAACACTATAAAGGATCTAATTAGACATGTCAAATCAACAAAGAAAATATTGATTAACAAAGACAAGCCCCAGAAAATTTACAAATCCATAACATATATAGCAGGATTATCCGAGAGAATTAAAAAGACAAACATTTATGACAATGATAAGTATGAACTTGCTATGAAGACCAAGAACTCAGTTGGAAAGTTGTTTAGTAAAACTAAAGACGAATTGAAGAAAGATGACCGATCAAACCTAATATATAGGATAAACTGCAATGGTGATGGTTTACATTTGTGCAACAAAACATATGTGGGTACAACAAAACCAAATTAAAGACTAGAATCTCATCCCACAAATCTGATCTGAAAAATACCGAAAAACCATTAGAGCAAAAAACTGCACTTGCGGCCCACTGTGCAAAAAGTGGTCACAAGCCAGACTTCGAGAAGGTGAGAGTACTACAGGAAGAGAGTAATTATAAAAAGAGATTTACCTTAGAAATGTTACATATAATAAATATTCCAACGAACACACGACTTAATTATAAGACAGATACAGACAATTGCGCTCAATTATATCGACACATAATCAATAAACATAATAAGAAATGACAACTAGTTGATAAGTCTTGTTTGATGTTATAGGTTTGTGAAAATAGACGCGGTAAAATAATTTAACTAATTATGTACGTAGTATGCAAATTATAAGTTTTAGTTTTTGTAATATTAAAGAAAATCACTTGTTGTATTTTAGATTCCTTGAAAATGGTTGACGAAGTTAACCGAAATATCGGAGAAAATAAATTGTTAAAACTAAAATAAAAATTTGTTTTTATTTTAATTTTATGATCCAAGACCTTTAGCCGAAGCAAATGAATAATCACACACAATAACACAGGTCAACAAAAAAGAAACACCCTACGTAATAAATAAATATAATTTCCAATTTGCCTTAAATACATGCGTTTCTTTTTTGATTGCGCCCATATCTACACCATATGTACATAAGTTATTCTGTAAAAAAAACTTTATGATAGGTATTTCATGGATTTTTATTTAAAGGCCGTAAATTTCGTTTAAAGATCAATTTAAATCGTCTGGTAATACAAAACTAATGTTGGCTTAGGGCTAGCAACGCGGACCGGGTCAGCTAGTAAAAAATAAATATTTACCAAAAATAAAAATATTTTTTAATTCTAATTGGGGTATTCACAAGGTGTGATATCAAGTCATATCGTCATTATGCCTTAAATAATATTTTACAATTGCTTAAAAAAATATTGTTGTGTTTGAAAAAATAAAAATTTTAATGCTGTGTTCGTTGATTCGTCATAACTGTATACTAGAAATCTTAATTATAAGCGGTTGCCCACAGCTGGGGGTCGATTCTGGTTCTGTGAAACTGTGAAATTAAAAAGAACTTTTAATTTTCGTTTTCATAAGCACTTCTCACATTAGCACTTCACATTTACACAAATTGCGATTGCCGTTCTTTTAATGAAAAAGTGTTTCGTGAAACTTTTGTAACTATCATATACAGCCCAATTATGTATAAGAATTCCGTAGGGAATTTTCCCCTTTCCGCATTCCTCCTATTATGTAATAAAATAACTTGGGGATTTTTCCCTTTTTTTGTGCAGGGGAAAAAGTAGGTATTCTATAATTTTAAAAACAGGGAAACCCACTTTTATTTTGCTAGTGTTTTTTCCCAAACAATTTTAAAAGGAGATAGAGTAAAAATGTAAGTATTTTGCTAAAAATAAATAAATTTTATTAACAAACAAATTTATGTTGCACAAAATAATGTTTTAACACAATTTCAGGTCCAAAAGCTCAAACAAACAACAGCTGCAACTTTTACTGACCCTTATGGAGGAGAATCCTGCAGTAGCACGTGGGTTTTTTAAAGGAGAACGTCAAGAACTCCAACGCTTCTGGCAAAGAGCAGAAGATGAGCTAAACTCTCTAGGTCCACCAAGTAAAAATATAAATGAATGGAAGAAGGTATGTTATTCGTCCACAAAAATAGTTATACATGCATAGTTATACATAAATACAATTTTCTTGTATAAAGGTGTGGTGCACAAAATTTACAACAACAGAAGGGTACAGGTGGAGGCCCTAATAAAGAACATAAGTTTTCTGCAACTGAAGAAAGTATATACAATTTAATAGCAATGAAAACTTCAGTGAAGGTGTCCCTGCAAAAATTTTTGGCTTGGAATTACCAAAAAATTTCAAAGACACAACCATTGAACATGTGGATGTTTCTATGGAAGAATTAATACTAACCGAAAAAGTTGAAAGTGCATCCAGCAAGACTACTAGGATACCAAATTTGGTTTCCAATGATAAAGAAAATATTCCGAAAGAAAAATTAAAATCTTCTTCCGATGTATTGTTAGCTGAACTTGCCATACAAAGAGAGTTGGTGGATACATTGAAGGAAGTGGTAATGGATGTTAGGGAGCACCAGCAGAGTTTAAAGAAAATTTACAGATCTCTTGACAACATGTACGACCTAAAAAAAAAACATTTTCATCAAGTGGAAAAAATTGAAAGAGAAAAGCTTCAAGAAATGCAGCGTCATCACTCTTTTATGGAAAAAATGAGGGCTAGTGAAGTCCAATATAAATTAGATAAAAACAAATTACAACTTGAGTTCAACGATCTAACCTACAACCCAACTTGAATTAAAGACTGTTTTTTATAAAAAATATATTAATTGCAAGAAGTGCCTTTTTTATTTTTGTTTATGTTTTTATAAGTATGTTTTTCTTTTTATAAGTATGTTGTTCTTTTTTAAATATGTTATAAAATAAATGAATTTAATGGAAAATTGTTTTTATAGTAAGTTTCCAATATTATTTCTAATTAATTGCGCTGCGTTGAGATATGTTGTCGAAGTTGCCAAATTACTATGATCCTCTACGTTGTCAATTTCTATCAAAGGATTTTGCTGTTCTTCCCTTACCTTAAAATGTATGCATATATTGTGTAGGGCACAGCATACATTAATAATTTTAGCTGCCTTTTCTGGACGGTAATGAAGCTCCCTTGCACCGAGAAGACATCTCCACCTATTCTTCAAAACACCGTTGGTTCGTTCAATAACGTTGCGGCATTTTGAATGAACCTCATCTCTTGAGAACCCTCCTCTGGAACACGATGTGGTGTTAGTAGCCACGGCTCCAAAGGATAACCAGCATCACCTATTATATAGAAATTTTAATAAAGGTATTTTCTTACAATCTTATGGCAAGTATAACCTAAAAGCCAAAACGTATGAACACCTTCCAGATACTTTTGCTCTAAATGAGCCCTAACATCGCTGGTAGCCCATATAAAAGCATCATGACAAGCGCCAGGATGAGATGCATCAACGTAACAAATTTTTACCTCATCATCGCAAATCTAAGATATTAAAAATGTTTTCATCTGTAGGTATGTATGTATATGAAATTTTTAACTATACTTACCAACGTAGTATTTAAACTGTATTTTCCTTTTCTGTTGTAGAACAAATGTTTGTTTTCAGCAGGAGCAATTATTTGTATATGCGTCCCATCAACGCAGCCGGTAACTCCTGGAATTTTATATTTTTGATAAAAAGCTAAGGCGATTTTTCTTTTTTCTTCTGTTGTAGGCATTTTTATCCACGTTGGGCAAAGATGCATTTCAAAAATGTCAACCACTTCATTTAAAACTTTGCTAAAAGTTGGCTGAGCTAACGACACTTCAAAATCGTTTCCAACCCCAGTCTGGTATCCGCCTTCGGCAAAAAAACGCAAACAACCACTTAGTTTCACAATAGGACTAACACCAGATTGTCTCTTGTTAGGCTGATAATGTGATGTTAGCACTTCTAATAAATAAGTAAAGGCAGTTTTGTTAACTCTGTAGTATTTTTAAAACCTAATAGAAGAAAAATTTGTTACTCTCAATCAAATCTGTTTTTATTTTTTACTTACAAAGATGGCTCCAACTCAAGCGGATTGGATGCATCACGCATCTTCCGTCTAACGATTCTTTGGATGTGCTTTTCATCATTTTCTTGATTAATTTCCTCCACTAGCACTTGCAAAGCTATACAACTATTCATTTTTAATTATTTATTTAAAATAAACACAATTTTAGAAAAACAAATTTAGGAATTTATTAAAATTACATCCGTAAACTAATTCACAATTGCAAATAAAATCACAATTACAAAATAAAATGTAAAACAAAAATCAGCTGTTTATGAAATTCCCTTCCTCTAATTTACCAAATCCTCAAGTTTATAGAATAGGAGGATTTTTCCTAGGGGGCAAAAATTTTAAAAGGGAAAAATTCCGTGAGGATTTACATAATTGGGCTGATATATTATTTCTAAAGCACTTGTTTTTTGTCGGTTGCAAATATCTCCCATACCACCGCATCAAATTTAATGATGATATCTCATTTTAAAGCTTATTTCTAACACTAATGACGAAAAATAATTAGAAATTGAAAAATTAATATTTTCATTGATAAAAATTATATTTTATATAGAACTGCATGATAATACTGTTGTCATTATGATTATATGGTTTTGTTCAAATGTGGTAATACAGGGTTGCTTAATAGTAATGCCATTTTGGTAATGTCGTTATTGTCATGGCATTGTTTGTTTTATGAAGTGTAATAATACGGTGTCTTTTAATATATACATATATATCGAGCCCAAACCGCGAAAATAGTGTAAGCGGCATAAATTTCAGTTTTCGTTTTTTTTAATGAATGACTTTATTGGCAACACTTGCATCATCTCCTAAAATGTCATGGTCACATCAGGTACCGTTACGATTTTATAGCAAGAACAATTGTATTGTAAGCGACAAATTTCATACAAAATTTATATGAAATAAAATAAAAAAGCTCTCTCCTGTAAAATTTGATTTTTGGCGCTTACACCATTTTCGCGGTTAGGGCTCGATATAGTGTCAGCTGACATTTAACAGTTCAAAAGGTTTTAAGAAAAATAAGAATAAAAATAACGTGCAACCAACAAGTAATTGAATTAAAACATCTTTTTTTAGGATTGTATTTACCAGAACCGGTCTTTTCACATGGGCAGTTATACGTGGCTTTTTCTCGAGTGCGTACGTTTAAAGATATTTTTGTTTGTTTGTATAGAAGTCCCAACAAACACGAAGTCAAACCTTTGATATGAAATGACTTTATCATTTGACATCAAACGCAATTCTCAAACGTTTTTCAATTGTTTGATTTAACATATTTAAATTCAAATTGATAATGATTTGAAAATAAACATTTGATCTCAAATGTTTTATCAATTTGATGTCAAATGTTTGTCAAATGTTAAAATCAAATCAAAAATAAACTTGGCAATACTAAAGCGAAAAATAAATGTAAGCATTAAAAATGGCGATTAAAGTTAAATTTTTTTACTTTGTGGTTATATGCGTTTTACTATTAAACATAAATTTTAATATAAAGTGAACAGTTTATTTCTTGTGAAAAATAAAAAGTTTTTGTGAGAAATTAAAATGATTAAAAATACGAAAATAAAGAAAAATAATAAAACGGGAAAGTGAAGAAAGTTTGTTGAACGATCGCGGTGCTACAATCCTCAAAATAAAAGTTAGCCAAGTATTTTGTCTTTCCAAGAATTAGAGGACGGAAAGAACATTATTTCATCTTTTAGCTATGGTACCGAATGTTTATCTCAAAGTTTATTTAAATAAATAATAAATTTAAATTAAAAAAATTAAATAGTTTTATTTATATTCCACATTGTATTATAATTAGGGATGCAAACGATATATCAATGTTTTGATGGACGATATATAGGCGATACATCGGCGTCAAAACTAAAAAAACATCGACATCGTCCAGTTAATATTTTCATTTATTTAATTTTTTTTTATAATATTTTATGTGTCAAATCGTATTGTACTAAAGAAAACTTTTTTCCATTTCCATAAGCAAAGCGCGAAACTGATCGTACTTTCCGTACGGAATCTAATGTTTTTTGTTTTTGTGTTTTTAAATTCATTTGACAGGCTTTTGTTAATTTTTGACAGATGGTCCTTAAGATTTTTAGTAGCAAGGAAGAATTTGAGCAGTCCGTAAGTTTTAATGCAAAGAAGTTTATAAGTTCGATGTTGAAACATCGATATTTTTAAACATCGATGTTTTTCACAACGATGTTGCATCCCTAGCCATATTCGATGATAGGTCTTACCAAAGATGTATATAATACCATGTTCACACGGACAGCAATATTCGTGTTTCGCTCTCTTATTCCTGTTTCGCGCCCCAAACATGATTGAAACGACTTGTTTTCCCATACAAAATTTTGAGAGCGAAACAGGTCGTTTCATTTTGAAACAGGCTGCGAAACAGGAAAAATGTACTATCATCTCCAATTTTGATAACAGTTATCGTTAGTTTATCTGAACTAGCTCTCAAAAAATAGCAAAACAAAGAAAAAAACAAAATAAAAATTGATTTTTAATAAAATAAAGTGATAATTATAATAAAATAATTAAAATAAAAGTATTAAATAATATATTCTTAAGTTTTATTTACTTTTTTATCTATTTAGAAAAAAATCACACTAAAAACACACAAAAAATGTCAAAATGAAACAGGAATAAATCGTATGAACAGCATGTTTGGCAATCTAGTTTCAGAGAGTGAAACCAGTGGTTTCTATCGTCGTATGAACATAGCATAACAGCTTTGTAATCATAATCAGTTGAAACGTTTGTTAAATTTAATAATCGTTTATAAATACGGGGGTAAATGTTTAACCTATATTGTTCCTTTAATTGAATTTTTTTACATATGTGTGCCCCTAGTTATAGTTTAAGCATCTGAAAAATTAAACTTTTAAAATTTTGCAGTCTCAATTATTAAAATGTACCTAAAAAAAAAACTTTTTAACCATTTTAACCTACTAAAAGCCGATTTTCGAAAAGTACTTGTTTGTGACATGCAAAGTTGCAAAAAAAGTTCGTACGAAAAATTTGCCAATTTTTGACTATTTTATCCCTCTCCGTTGCAAAATTTCGGGAAAAATGTAGCCTTTAGTACCTAATTTCTCTTTAACATCCTATCCTCTTACCAAGTTTCATTAAAATCGGTTAGAAAATTTGAGCGTGGTTGTGCAACAAACAAACTTATACCTCATTTTTATAATATACTAGCGAATACCCGGCGTATACTACTGCGTCCTCCCTTCTTGTAGTTCCGTTATTGAAAACATTCATAGCTTATGTGTCTATCTAAATTCATTAAAATCTATAAGATAGCTTCCGAGAGGCAGAGGTCCTAGTTTTTAAAAAAAATAATAATAGCCTATAACTATTTACACAAAATTGCGTTTCCAATGAAAGCTTGGTAAGGAAAACGGAACAGCTGATCCGCAACGTATACGTTTATGTAACAGTAACGAGGCCATTAGTCATTTTAAAAATGTTTTCTACAAATTTCTCCCACTCTTCCCTCTCTTTATCACTTGCTTTAGATAACAGCTGCTTTTAGGATTTTATTGGCTAATACATCATTGATGGTTTTAACGCTGGTTTAGTTGAACTAAACTTGAATTTGTATGTAGCTTAAACTCAACTATAATAGATCAGTGTCCCATGTATTATATGTTGTTAAAAAATAAAATGTGGCAGCACTACGATAAATCTCATCAAATTCATATGGTCTGTATTGATAGTTTAACAGTGCAGCCACACGATTAAGATTTTCTTGATAGCCTTTTACATATACTGTTTGTCAAAATTTCCAAAAATTTTAAGTTTTGACGTAGGCTGCATTCAATTTTTGAGCAATTTACTTTCAAGATGTCATCAAGAAAACAATTTATAAAGGCAAACGAAAACTTTGCTCACTAACCTTAAAATCAGCTGTTTTCTTAAACGTAAATTGAAACACTCACTGGAAAGAGAATTTTGAAGGCAAGTTCGTATCAATTTTTAAAAGTATGAGTGTATTGGTAAAAAAGTGTGAGTGTATTAAAACTTGATCGTGTAACCGTCAAGTTAAGTAAAAGTTTCCTTTTAGGTATTAAACTAAAAGCTTGTTTTTTAAAAAGGTTTTTTACTTTTAATTTATTTTTTAATAGTTAAAATAGTTATTTAATTTACTTGTTTTTCTACACAAGTAAATTTCGCGACAAGTTTTTACATCTGGGGGATTTAAAAGGTTGTCATAAGGTTGTAAAGTCATGAGTCTTAAAATAATTAGAAGAAATATATATGACTGCTGTGGACAACCGCTTATAATTTTGATTTCTACTGTATTGTTATGATGAATCAATGAACACAGCATCAAAATTTTTATTTTGTTCGAAACACAGCATTACTTTTTTTAAACAATTGTAAAATATTGTTTAGGACATTATGACGATATGACTTGATAGCACACCTTGTGAATCCCCCAATCGTGTAAATGATGTAATGACAATTGGCAAGATTTTATAAATATCAAATTGCCGGTCCAGACATGCAATTTTTGTTGCACCAATTCTTGAGTTTAATGTTGAGAGTGGTGAGAAAATTTGGGAGCGGAACTCATCTCACCAATAAAATCAGGAATTTCTGCAACAAAAATTCCAAATTTGGACAATGATTTATAAATAAGGTAATGCCTCTATTAGTTGCTAGTAAAATTTTTAAGTAAATGTAACTGCCAGGCTCACGATGTCAACAAGAACATTTCTTTCGTATATTTACATATGTGACCCGGTCTATGAAAAGGTGGCTTATGACTCAACAAATTATGTTTGACTTTTTTTGGTTCGGATAGTTTTTGAGACGCTCTTTAACATTGTGAAAAGCAGAAAGTTCTAACTTGCTTAGAAGTGTACTAAAAATGTAGAGAAAGAAGAGCACAAATGAAAGAAAAACTGAATTTTATTGAAAATCGAGAATGAAGATAATACATGGAATTGTAAATGAAAAAAGCTATTTTGCACAAAAAATATTTATTTAGCAATATTAAGTAATTATTACAGAAAATTGGCTAATATTAGGCCAGCAGATCGTTTTGAATCACATTACTGTGAAAATGTGAACACAATTTGTTTCAATCCATTTGTTCTTCTCATATGAAAACATTCGAATTTATTTATCTTTTTTTATGAAAATGTAATAAAAGTTTTCATTTCACAGTTTCACAGAACCAGAATCGACCCCCAGTCATGTAAAATAAAAAAAAAAACAAACACTTAAAATAACATTGTTTTATTTTACGAAGCACGCAATTAACAAACATACCTTTAGTAAGTAAAAGGGATACTTTGAAGAAAATAATCGAACACTTATTTGAACGATTTAGAAAAATTTAGGACTTGTGCCAAAAATGTGCAAATAATGGGTAATAGAGGATTGACAACATTCCCTCATATCCAGTTTTGTTCCATCAAGTTATTTTTTGATCAACTTTTTTAAATATCCGTTTCACAAAAGAAACGCATTTTTTCATTTGATCAGGTTTGTTAAAAGCATGTATGATGTTGCCATATAAATTTACGTACACTTAGATTCAGCGATGGAAAATAGTTTTATTTGTTCAAATTATCTAAATGGTTATTGAATTTTTTTTCAGCACAGAAAATAACTGCCTGTTTGTAGTGACTCCTTTAACTTACATTTAAAAAAAATTCAAAATTTGTCGTTGTTTTGAATGTTTTTTAGGTAAGGTTAGGTTCCATTGGCAGCCGTGATCAAGCACAGCACACGTGGGTCCATTAATTAGTTCCTGTTGTGTTACCATATCACAGCGTCTCCCATGGGTCCTATGTTATATGGCTGCTAGTATTCCCATGCATCCATCCGGTTGATTCAATAAAGGAGTGGATCCCGTTTACATCAACATAAGACAGACAAGTTTTGTTCCCAAGGGCTCTTCGACCAAACATTTCAAGTCTTAAAAGTCCGAATGCCTGGCAATTACAGAGAAGATGTTCCGTTGACTCTTCCTCCTCCTCGTCGCCGCAACTTCTGCACAAGTCATTATAAGGGACATCGGTTTGTGCTTTGTTGTGATACTGACGTGTATTTTTAACCCCGCATACAATTTGAATTAATAATTAATTACATTTGAATTTGTAATAAAACTATTTAGCGAATGAACGCAAAAATAGAAATAATTTTTAAATAAATTATTTAACTTAAAAGTGAACAATTAGCAAAACAAAAAATTAAATAAAGAATTGTAAAAAAATATATGTATGAATACATAATCTGAACAATAAACATTCTAGTTTAAAACTCTCATTTTTTGGTGTTGTAAATATAATAAATAATAAAAATATTAAAAGCACAGCAAAAAAAGTGAAAAACAAAAACAACTTGTTTTTATGAGTAAAAACAATGAAACAACAATAAAACTAAATGAAAGAAATGCATACGTAACAGTAAATGCTAAAGAATGCAATGCTGAAATAAATAAAACAAAAGAAAACAATAATAACTACCTAACGGCCAAGCCAATTTTTCGAAAACGTTCCCTCTCACCCTCTGTGTTTACAAAAACGGTGGATAGTAATACTTTAAAAAATATTAAACTGTCTCTGGGTACAAGTGTACAAGGTGCAAGTGTTACCGTGCCTGCATGTATTGCCAAAAACAATCTTTAATTATACAATGAATTCAAACACACATTCAGTTTAAAACCCACTAGTAAAAAGTTTTCAAAAGCCTCAAGTACAAGTTGGTATGGACAGGTATATAACAGTGCTTAAGCGGGGTCGCAGCCCTACCTCCTCAGCTGTTGCTTCGGCCTCAAAAGTATCATCTTTTGATAAAACAAATTCACAAAATCGTTTTGCAATTCTGGAGGATGAATCCTCAGAAGCACCAAACGTGATAAAATCGTTCAAGCCTCCCCCGATATATCTTAGGGAGCAAAATTCAAATGAGCTTATAAAGAGTTTGGTCTCGGTGATAGGTGAAAATTCGTTTTACGTAGCGGCAATCAAGCGTGGTAGTATAAACGAGACAAAAATTCAAGTAAATCATGAAAACGATTTTCGCAAAATTACTAACCAATTTGAAGCACTAAAAAAAAGTTTTTATACACACCAACTGAAGAGCAGCAAAGGTCTTCAAGTAGTGATAAAGGGAATTGAATCATGTGTGGACCCTGAAGAAATAAAAACATTCCTTGAAGAGAAAGGCTTCAAAATAAAACATGTAGTTAATATTAAAAATAGGGGAAAAATTCCCCAGCCATTATTTCTAGTGGAGTTTGAAACCGGCGATGTTAAGCTAAAAAAAACGAAACCCATCCTATATTCAGCTTGAAATATATCCTGTACAGGAAAATCACGATAGAGGAGCCGCACAAAAGAAATGGACCCGTTCAGTGTTTAAACTGCCAAGAATTTGGTCATACTAAGGCATACTGCTATTTACCCCCTGTTTGTGTGGTATGTGGTGAATTACATGGTACAGTTCTTTGCGATAAGTCTAAAACCGATCCCAACTTAAAAAAATGCAGCAACTGTAGCGGCCAATTATAGAGGATGCCCTGTATACACTATCGTCAAGCAATTCGTCTGGGCCGAAAACTAACCCCTCTCAAACGCAGGTAACAAATCAAGTAAACACTAAGGACATTCAGGCTATGCACGCTAGTAATAACAGAACCTCTTATGCTAACGTCTTAAAATCAAACCATGTGCCAATGCAAGGTGCTTCGTCAAGTAATGATGAAACTCCAGTTTAAAATTTGAGTCGTTTAGAAAAAACCATGGAAACATTAGTGCAAACAGTAAATAATTTTACGAACACAATGGGTTATATGATGCAGGAAATTCTTAGAATGCAATCGATGTTATTGCAAGCTGTACTTAACAAGCCATTAACTGTTTAAAAATTTGTTGTTGGAACGCAAACGGCATCCGCCAACATAAAAATGAATCAGAATATTTTCTTAAAAGTAAACAAATTGATGACATGATGGTTTCTGAAACTCATTTGACCTCAAGAAATAGTTTTAAAATTAATGGTTATATACTGTATGATACCAAGGACCCTCGAGATAGAGCTTGTGGAGGTTCTGCCATTTTGATAAAAGCTCGAGTCAAACACTACTTAATGTGTGATCATCGTGAGGATTATCTGCAAGCAACAAACGTTTGTGTTGAAGAGCTAAATCGAAACATAGTAATTTCATCTTTATACTCTCCACATAGATTTTCAATATCAAAAAGCCAATATTGCGAATATTATGCTAAACATACCTTCTGGGGGTCATGACTTATAACACCAAAGAGTCGTGTTTTATTTAATACAATTTCTAAAATGGATTTGAATGTGGTAGCAAGCGGACAACAAATATATTGGCCTACTGATCAGCATAAAATTCCCGATGTCATTGATTTCGGCGTCGTTAACAACATCCCAATGGAAACCATCCATGTTGAAGCTTCTTTAGAATTATCCTCCGACCACACACCTACAGTTGTTACTATAATGAACCCAAATAGAATTGTATCTTGGTACTATAATGAACCCCAATAGAATTGTATCTCCGACTGGTTATTTTGCGACGTCAGATACACAAATTAATTGGTTAAAATATAAAAAATATCTTAGTACCCATTGCACAGAAAATATTCCGCTTAGTACACCGGAGAATGTAGATCGCTCTATTGTTAATTTTGACTGTTTTCTGAAACTAGCTGTTCAACATTCTAGTACTGCCCCCAAAAAAACAAAAAATATTAAAATGTTTTCCACAGATGGCGAGCGCCTTTTATCTGAAAAAAAGAGAGCTCGAAGAGAGTGGCAATTGCACAGATCACCTCAACTTAAGAAATTACTAAAAGAGTGTACAAAAAGGCTAAGAAAGCTATTGCAGACTCAGAAAACAGCTTCTCTTGAAAAATATCTTAAGGAACTTGATGCAACTCCACAATCAGATTACTCATTATGGCGTGCAGCTAGAAATCTCAAAAGGCCAGTTGTCTCTAAGCCACCATTAAGAAACTTGAATGGAAGTTGGGCAAGAAATGATAATGAAAAGGGAAATCTGTTTGTTAATCATTTGAAAAACGTTTTTACCCCAAATTTATCTCACGATATAGTATTAGAGTTACCACCTGTTGCTGCTAGGGCAGCTGTTCCCCTAAGATTTGAGTTAAGAGAGATCGAAAAGGCTATTTGTGATTTAAACCCCAAGAAAGCCCCTACTTTTGATAAGATCAGCAACAAAATGCTTTTTGAGCTACCTCGCATAGCAAAGAAAATTATTCTTTATATTTTTAATGCTATTTTACGCCTTGAATACTACCCTCAAGAATGGAAGGTCTCCTTAGTTACGATAATACCAAAGCCAGGAAAAGATCACACAAAAGTTGAGTCATATAGGCCTATTAGCTTATTACCTAATATATCAAAGCTGTTTGAGAAGCTCTTAGCGTCAAAATAAACCCCAATTTTAAATAACAATGGGTGTATACCTAACCATCAATTCGGCTTTAGAAGAGAACACAGCACAATTGAACAAACCCATCGAATAGTTAACGCCATAAGAAAAGTCTTTGAAGAAAAAAAATATTGTTCCGCTCTCTTCATCGATGTTTCTCAAGCTTTTGATAATGTCTGGCATGAAGGCTTGTTATATAAATTGAAGCAAAATTTACCAGAAAACACACAAAAGTTGCTAGAAAGCTACTTAGTCGGTCGTCAATTTATTATAAAAGAAGGAAAGTTCTTAAGCTTACCTCAGCCAATTGGTGCTGGAGTCCCACAAGGTAGTATCCTGGGGCCTCTATTATACTTAATTTATAGTTCGGATATGCCAACGAGGAACTACAAACAAACTTCAACATTTGCCGACGATACAGCTTTTCTAAGCGTCCACGAAAACAGTTATGAAGCATCTCGTTATTAACAGGATCATATAACTCAACTAGAAATATGGCTAAGACAATGGAGGATAATGGTAAATGAGCAAAAATGCGTACATATAACATTCACCTTGCGCCGGGAATCTTGCCCACCTATTAAAATCAATAATCAAATAATTCCTCAACATTCGCATGTAAAATATCTCGGTATACATCTGGATCGGCGATTAACGTGGAAATGCCATATAGAGGCAAAATTAACTCAAATGAAACTTAAAGCCATTCAAATTCATTGGCTTATTGGAAGAAACTGTGTCCTTAGTCTCGATCGCAAGCTTCTACTTTACAACTCTATCTTAAAGCCTATCTGGTGCTACGGTATTCAACTACGGGGCACTGCCTCGGCCTCTAATATCGAAAAAATTCAAAGGCGTCAAAATAAACTTCTTCGAATAATCACAGCCGCTCCCTGGTACGTTAAAAACTCAAACATTCATAAGGATCTCAATGTGCCATTAGTAAAAACTATGATTACAAAATATGCGGTAAAATATTTGAAAAGGCTTGAACAACACCCAAATCCACTAGCTCGGAATATTTTAAATCATGGCGGCCACACTCGCTTAAGAAGAAGAGACACTGCAGCACTCACCGAATCAGAAGAGCGATAAACATCCACATATAAACCGTTATGACGAAATTTTGTCTGGCACTGGCTGGCTATATATAATGTATTAGGATAAGATTTGATTAAGTATTGTTAGTTCATATTAAATATATGAAGATTCAATAAATAAATAATGAACAAAAAAAAAAATTATAAGGGAGCCCCAGCATCTGGGCGTGCCTGCCAATGGGCCAGTTATAACCGAAATTAGGTTTCTTAGATGATGTCTGGATAGATGTAATGCCCGCCGTGTCCTTTTTCATCTATGATGGGCCAGATTTTCCTGGTTTCCCCACAGGTAGTTTCATCGTATTACCACTTACTGGCAATAAGATGAAACTTGTGCGCTATAAGTTGCTTTCTCCTTGTGAGTGAAGGACCTACATTATATGTTGAACCGTCTCGATTCAGGGTGGTGCCTGCAAACGCCACCGAATCCGCCATGCAGTTCCCCTGTATGTCCCCGTGTCCGGGACCCAATTAAGGGTGACCTGTAAATGTCTCGTTATCTCCTCCAGACACATCCGGCATTCTCGGACAATTATCGATGTGATGAACACATTCTCCAGGAATCTTATGGCCGCCTTGCTATCGGTAATAATGTGAATATCCCTTCCAGATATTTCACCGTACCGGATGCGTCTCACATCCATGTGCCAATTAATTTCGTTTAGAATATTAGCATGTCCGATTTTGTAATCCCTCCATGCTCCGGTGGCCCTTAGTCTTACCACCGCGTGCGCAGCTAGCCTTTTCGCCAAAATGTCTGGTGGTTACCAGTTAAAAATCGTAAACAATGCCTTAGATGGGGTATTATATTTGGGAATTTTGTATCTCCTTGTGAAAAGTACCAGTTCTGTTTTGGCAGGATTTACATCCAGTCCACATGTATGTATGTATGTATGTATGTATGTATGTATGTATGTATGTATGTATGTATGTATGTATGTATGTATGTATGTATGTATGTATGTATGTATGTATGTATGTATGTATGTATGTATGTATGTATGTATGTATGTATGTATGTATGTATGTATGTATGTATGTATGTATGTATGTATGTATGTATGTATGTATGTATGTATGTATGTATGTATGTATGTATGTATGTATGTATGTATGTATGTATGTATGTATGTATGTATGTATGTATGTATGTATGTATGTATGTATGTATGTATGTATGTATGTATGTATGTATGTATGTATGTATGTATGTATGTATGTATGTATGTATGTATGTATGTATGTATGTATGTATGTATGTTTGTATGTATGTATGTATGTATGTATGTATGTATGTATGTATGTATGTATGTATGTATGTATGTATGTATGTATGTTTGTATGTATGCATGTATGTATGTATGTATGTATGTATGTATGTATGTATGTATGTATGTATGTATGTATGTATGTATGTATGTATGTATGTATGTATGTATGTATGTATGTATGTATGTATGTATGTATGTATGTATGTATGTATGTATGTATGTATGTATGTATGTATGTATGTATGTATGTATGTATGTATGTATGTATGTATGTATGTATGTATGTATGTATGTATGTATGTATGTATGTATGTATGTATGTATGTATGTATGTATGTATGTATGTATGTATGTATGTATGTATGTATGTATGTATGTATGTATGTATGTATGTATGTATGTATGTATGTATGTATGTATGTATGTATGTATGTATGTATG
This sequence comes from Pollenia labialis, assembly GCA_949318255.1. NCBI lineage: Eukaryota > Metazoa > Arthropoda > Insecta > Diptera > Polleniidae > Pollenia > Pollenia labialis. The sequence continues at coordinate 82,258,828 of OX439139.1, forward strand.
TATGTATGTATGTATGTATGTATGTTTGTATGTATGTATGTATGTATGTATGTATGTATGTATGTATGTATGTATGTATGTATGTATGTATGTATGTATGTATGTATGTATGTATGTATGTATGTATGTATGTATGTATGTATGTATGTATGTATGTATGTATGTATGTATGTATGTATGTATGTATGTATGTATGTATGTATGTATGTATGTATGTATGTATGTATGTATGTATGTATGTATGTATGTATGTATGTATGTATGTATGTATGTATGTATGTATGTATGTATGTATGTATGTATGTATGTATGTATGTATGTATGTATGTATGTATGTATGTATGTATGTATGTATGTATGTATGTATGTATGTATGTATGTATGTATGTATGTATGTATGTATGTATGTATGTATGTATGTATGTATGTATGTATGTATGTATGTATGTATGTATGTATGTATGTATGTATGTATGTATGTATGTATGTATGTATGTATGTATGTATGTTCGGAATAAGAGTGTGGGTATATCTACCCTTATCCGTTTCATCCCATAGTATTTGCCAAGTTCGGAGCAGCCTTTCCCTTGCATCATCCTTTATACGTATCTTTTCCCTTCCATCGAAGTTTTCACCCGCACGTGTTATATGTTCTCGTCTTTCATATATTTCCTTTCTTTCGGTCAGTAACAGATCGATCGGTGGTACACCAGCGAGTACAGACACGGCCGCGCTGGATATAGTCCTGTATGCTGACGTTATTCGTATCGAGCAAGTCCTATGCACTTTTTCCAGGATATCCCTTAGTTTCCTGTTGTTTTTGACAGCATCACTGAAAGCAGGAGCTGCGTAAAGCACCTGTGAGTATGCTACCGTGGCAATTAATCTTCTGGTGGTTTGTCCTGGACCCCTTATATTTGGCATTATTCTGGCTAGCTTCGCCGCTGTTCCCAGAGCTTTTTCAGTCACCATTCTAATGTGTGGTTCAAAGGATAGCTTGTTATCCAAGATTACTCCCAAGTATTTAAGGGTTCTGTTAAAAGTCAGCTCATATCCCTCGACCTTTAGTCCCGGATACCCGAAAGACCTTCGTTTAGTTACAAGAATCGCCTCCGTTTTATGTGCCGCAAGTGTTAGACCCTTAGATCTCAACCACCTACTAATTCTCGCTAGAGAGTCATTCGTCACTATCTCTATCAACGGTGTAGAGGGTTGGTCCACTAACAGAGCCACATCGTCTGCGTAACCCACTAGCTTCGAACCCCCCGGTAAGTTTATGTTCAACAGCCCATCATACATTAGATTCCATAGGAATGGACCAAGAATAGAGCCCTGGGGGACACCAGCCGACACTTCGTAATAGTTTACTCCACCTTCTATTTCATATTCCAGTATTCTGTCCTGCAGATAACTATCTACCATCCTGATCAAGTATTCCGAAAAATTTCGATCCCGCATTGTTTGACGGATTACATTCCAGCTCGCAGAATTAAAAGCATTTTTAATGTCCAGAGTTACGATAGAACAGAATCTCATATTTTCCATGGCCCTCTTTGCAGTATTTACAACCTCACGGATAGCACCAATAGTCGATTTTCCTTTTACAAACCCAAACTGCATGTTTGAGAATCCGCCATTTCTATTTATTTCAATCTCAAGTCTATTCAACAGTAATTTCTCCAAGAACTTTCCACAGGTGTCTAATAGACATAAGGGTCTATATGAAGATGTATTATTCAATGGTTTGTCAGCTTTACGTAGCAATACTAGGTATTGTTTCTTCCACGCCCTTGGAAAGATTCCCATTTTAAGGCAACGGTTAAAAGTATCCTTAAATATATCGGGCCAATGCTCACACACCAGGGACACGATCTCGTTCGGGATCCCATCTGGTCCTGGTGCCTTGTGTTTTTTCAATGTGCGACTTACATCAATTACCTCCTTGTGCGAAAAAAGGTCACAATCCTCTGCACATTGAGGTAAGGAAAAGTTATAACCGTCCCTATCAATTTTGGGGAATAGTGTGGTCACTATAGTATATGCCCAAGTTGGGTCTTTTATGCCTGGAATTGTGTTTCGATTTCCTAGTTTCCTCATTATTATTCGATACGGAAGTCCCCAAGGGTCATCCTTTATTTCGTCACATAGAAGTTCCCACGATTTTTTCTTGGAATCTTTGATCGCCATTCTAAGGCTTTTTCTAGCTCTTCTATACGCTTCTATTACCGCTAGGTCACCTTTGCTGCGCGTGGCTATTCGTTTTGCCCTGTGGCACTCTCCTCTGAGTCTGGCAATTTCCTGATTCCACCAGTAAGCATGCTTCCGTGATCGACCAAGAACTTTGGTTCTGGTCATTCCAGCATTACAAATCTCGGTAAGTATATTGGTAAGTTGAGCGACAACTTCATCTATATTCAGACTATCTCCCATTTCTGTTGTTGTTTTGATCGTCGTAAGGTTTTCTAAACATAGTTGCTTGTTTATCTTTCGGGTGTTCCATCTGATTCGAGTTTGGTTCGAAATTATATTGTGACACGATAGATCTATTTCCATTTCTATATACTGGTGATCGCTTAGTGTTTCCTCCTCTAGGACTTCCCATTTTAATACTTTAGCTGCTATTGACGGTGACGCAAAAGTTATATCTATAATCGAATTAGATTCCCTTCTTTTGGAAGATAACGGCCCCCTGTAGGTCGCGGACCTTCCTTTATTCAAGACAATCAGTCCCAAAGATGCAATCATTTCACTTACCGAAATACCTCTTTTATCCGTCTTTGCCGAAAGCCATTCTGATGACTTGCTGTTAAAATCACCTCCTATCAGTACCGGCTTATTGCCATTCTTTACGTGTTGCTCTAGTTTGTCAATGCTATGCTGAAACTCTGATATATCCATGTTCGGTGAAAAGTAGCAACTATATATTCGAACATCATTAGTGTGTAGGACAACGAAATTTTCATTTGTTTCATCAATTCTATTTACTGTGATCTGCGGGTTACGCAAATATATAGATGTCTTGCCCAGAGCATCTTGGTACCAAGCACTTCCTTCAATTCTGGCATAATATTCACTTATTAATACTATATCTATTCCTTTATTCATAGCATTACTTATCATCAGCTGTTGAGCTTCACGGCCTCTTCCTAGATTGATCTGAAGTAACTTAATTGCCATTTTTATAGCTACATGAACTGCTAGCACCTATAAAGTGGTTTACATCCTGTCGCCCAGCTTCCAAGCAGATCAAGCATCTCGGATCGTTTTTACATCCATTTAATTTATGTCCATCTATACCGCATTTCATGCATGTCTGTCTACGATCTTTACCACGACAGTCCCGGACAATGTGCCCTTGCTCAAGACATCTGAAGCACCTCTTGGCAAAGATTTTCCTTCTTACATGACATAGTACAAGTCCAACTTTGACCCTGTTTCTCTTTAGTAACGTAACAGCGATATTTCTTGGTACTTCTACGAGTGCCTGTTTTGTAACGCCGTAGAAATCTCGTATATTGCGTACTTTAATTCTGCCACATTCAGTTTCACCAGTAGCCTGCAAGATGGCATTGGTTATTTCTTCTTCGTCTGTTGTTTCTTCCATGTCTCTAATATCCAAGAGGTATTTTTCCACTACTGTTTGAACTTCAAGATTGTTTCCAAAAGATTCTTTTATAGCGCTTTCTAGTTTTCTCGCTTGACCTTCACCTTTTGTCATTTCTATTAAAACATTTCCATCATTTGTTTTGCGGATCTTTTTTATACCCACACCAATTTGATCAGGTTTGATCGTATTTTTCATCTCCTTCAAAATATCAGCATAACTTGAGCCACCAGCATTTATTGTTACTGTTTCGCATTTACCTTTAATAAAGTTTTTATTTCCTTTGTTGTTATTGCGGGTTCGCTTCTTCCTTTCCACAATAGACCACGCGTTATCGTCTTCAGCATTAACTACATTTTGAGTTTTTTCCTCTGGTTGCGATGTGCGAATTTTCTTGGTAGGTTTGCATTTCTCAGGGGTGAAAGAGGCTAACCTTTTCGAAACATTTTTGGGTAATTCTTCCCCCGTTTGGGTTTGTTTATCGCTTCTTACAACATCTGGTTTACCCTGGGGTGTGTCCAGAAGGTTGTTAAGAGCGATAGCTTCCCTGTATTCCTCGAAGCTGCTGGTACAGTGCGACAGCCTGCAAGAGATTGTCCCTTACAGTCTTGTGAATGTTTCTAGCTTCGCTGACTATATGATTCATTGTACTCAGTTTGCTACCAAGTTGAACGAACGCAGTTTCTTCATCAATCTTAAGACGTTTAAGATGCTGGTCATCATCTTTCACCATTGGTGTGGCGAGCGGTTGTATAACACCGGTTCTAGGTGGTGTTCTTTTTACCTTTGCGGTTGGACGGAAAGGATTTTCTTCGCTTATTTGTGATACATTGTTGGTACTCATATTTTTTCTTTACTGGGTCCCAACTCAAAGCCGTTATCTAAGCCCGATGTGTAGTTACGTTATATATGGTCTCATGCTTATCTATGCAAGCAGGGAGGGCATGCGAGGGTTGACACAAGATCCTCATGAGATCTTGTGTTCAGAGCCAGACCCGTATTAATCAGGACAATGTCAACTGAACCTACACCACCAACTTAATGGCGACGAAACTTAGAGCGTACTCTGAGACTTGCCGAGTTTTCGCGGGACGGAGGCAACTGCAACATTGGCCCAGAAGCCATTTCCGTAGGATTTCGCTCCATCGTACTAAAGTTCTGGAATATTGTAGTCGTCAGCCCAGGGTTCGTTTTAATCATATCAATATGTTCCAGTATGCCATAATTAAGATCTTACTGGTCTCGATCTTAATGGTACAAGATATTGTTGTTCTGCCGCCTCTCCTGAGGTC